>CM019713.1:66658709-67258709 GCA_009760885.1 Achatina immaculata | reverse complement strand
TAAGTCTGACTGTGAGGATTCTATCACTTACTGGATTGTAACCTAGTAATGCTTTTGATGTTGATTTGTCCAAGTAAAAAGCCACTCCATTCTTTCCTCCTAATTCTCCACCAGTGTATATAAAGATATTATCATTCTTGCTCTTGAAGTGTCCTGATCCTTTCCATCGATGTTCAGTGATTCCCAAAATATATATCCCCGTTCTTCTCATCACTTATTATTTGATACTTCCCCACACACATACTTCTTATATTTCATGTTCCTACTCTTATTTTTCTTTTTAGTTTGATGCAGGGGCTTTCCTTAGTAACACTGTCAGGATTTTGTTCATCAGCACAATTACTAGTACTGACCTCTGTCTCACACTCTTCCCCAGTGTTAAAATTAGATCTATCTGGCCTGGGGGACTCACCACCAGATCTTTTTCCTATTTGACTTTCCATGTTGCTGTTTGTGTTTCTTGGTATATTTTCAGAAGATAGTTTACCATTGCGTTCCTTCCAGGCAGTGACTGTACTAGTCAGTGATCATAGCCATTGTCCCTACATTGAGATCATCTGCCTACCATCACAGAATGGTGACCATAACCAACATTATCTGTCGGCTGCTCTCCCATTCCATCCACCACCTGCTCCCATGGCATCTTTTCATACACAGGAAAATACTGCTTGAGTTTTAACTGTAATCACCCAAAGTGATGTAGATATTTTCATACACAGAAAAATAACACTTGAGTTTCAAATGTAATCGCCCAAAGTGGTGTAAATCATTTCATACACAGGAAAATACTGCTTGAGTTTTAAGTGTAATCACCCAAAGTGATGTAGATATTTTCATACACAGGAAAATTAATGCTTGAGTTTGAAATGTAATCACCCAAAGTAATGTAGATCTTTTCATACACAGGAAAATTAATGCTTGAGTTTGAAATGTAATCACCCAAAGTCCAAGAAGGTCCTTTTTGAAGTATTCTGCAGCTTTTAACCTGCCATAATGAAGTGTTTCCAGGTTATTTAAAGAGTTACATTTCCCCTCCTACAAAATTCAAGTAGTACAATCACTGATAAATCAACATAAACAACAAAGAGCTGAAAGTGTACAGTCATGCTAAATCTGTTGCAGAATGACCCTGAAACTTTGGACAACTTGTTTTGTTTTGGCAAAGAACATTTTCTTGACAGTGGGGTTAACAAGCAGAACTGTCACTATCTAGCAGATGGAAATCCCCATGATCTTCATCAGCGGCGTTTGCACAGTCTGAAGTTAAATGTCTGGTGTGCTTTGTCATCATCCTGATTAACTGGGTGGAGACTGAATGGAGATAATGCAAGAGCTGGATTGAGTATTATTATGGTGTAGTGATTCAGGTGCGATGATTAATCCTGCCAAAGTGACAGCAACTTGCTTCTTATTAAATAATCATATATTCAAACAAATAAAATCATTGGCAAAAATGGAGAGCACCATCATTCAAAATGCACATGCCATGAAACACCTGGGCATTACTTATGACAGATGTCTTAACTTCATGGATTATACTGACAATATTGTAGTTAAAGCTAGGAAAGGTTTGGCGGTAGTCTAGGTTATGGCAACAGCAGTTTGTAGCAACAATTACTCATTCTGTTACATCTGGGTTCTTGGTTCTTTTAGTTTTTGATTATGCCTTGGCAATTCTACCACAGCCTAACACAAATCCAACAACTTGAACACATACAGAATGAAGCTATGCACACCATCCTAGGTTGTACACAGGATGCAGCATGTATAGCCATGCAGAACTTGCTGGATATTCCTACCATGTAGGGAAAGGTCAAATTGTCCAGAGCTTCTGTTTATTTAAGGATCAGGATGAACAAAGAACATCCCCTACATACAGAACTCAATAAACCCAAGGGTAATAGTCTTAAGAGAGGTAACTCATAGCTGAGCTGTGCAGAAGATGTTATTCAACAAATCTGCTGTCCATGACATATTCCACTGGGACATAATCTGTGTTGATACTGCCCAATATGAGAGTTAATATTCTGGTACATATTACACTTGATAGTACATGCAGGAAACAAATTTCAGTTGCAGCTGAAGCTGAAGTTAATGTATAACTGCAGTAAGGAAGCCATTATAATATATACAGATGGATCAGTGATTATGGTGAGCCCTGTTCATGGCTTTTACAGTGACTTTCCATGGTAAAACAGTCAATGAAGAAGATAGGAGTGCTTTTAGAGTAACCACATCTAGCCTCCAGATGGAGATCATGGCAGTTACAAAAGCTTTGAAGTGGCTGGCAACACAGAAATACAGGGAAGTATACTGAGTGATTCAGTAAACATGTTAAAAGAAATTAAAGCTGGGCTCACCTGACAACAGTGGTGTGAATTGCTTCACAGGGAAAAGATCTGACAACAGTAGTGTGAACTGCTTCACAGGGAAAAGATCTGACAACAGTAGTGTGAACTGCTTCACAGGGAAAAGATCTGACAACAGTAGTGTGAATTGCTTCACAGGGAAAAGATCTGACAACATTGGTGTGAACTGCTTCACAGGGAAAAGATCTGACAACAGTAGTGTGAACTGCTTCACAGGGAAAAGATCTGACAACATTGGTGTGAACTGCTTCACAGGGAAAAGATCTGACAACAGTAGTGTGAACTGCTTCACAGGGAAAAGATCTGACAACATTGGTGTGAACTGCTTCACAGGGAAAAGATCTGACAACAGTAGTGTGAACTGCTTCACAGGGAAAAGATCTGACAACAGTAGTGTGAACTGCTTCACAGGGAAAAGATCTGACAACAGTAGTGTGAATTGCTTCACAGGGAAAAGATCTGACAACATTGGTGTGAACTGCTTCACAGGGAAAAGATCTGACAACATTGGTGTGAATTGCTTCACAGGGAAAAGATCTGACAACATTGGTGTGAACTGCTTCACAGGGAAAAGATCTGACAACAGTAGTGTGAACTGCTTCACAGGGAAAAGATCTGACAACATTGGTGTGAACTGCTTCACAGGGAAAAGATCTGACAACAGTAGTGTGAACTGCTTCACAGGGAAAAGATCTGACAACAGTAGTGTGAACTGCTTCACAGGGAAAAGATCTGACAACAGTAGTGTGAACTGCTTCACAGGGAAAAGATCTGACAACATTGGTGTGAACTGCTTCACAGGGAAAAGATCTGACAACAGTAGTGTGAACTGCTTCACAGGGAAAAGATCTGACAACATTGGTGTGAACTGCTTCACAGGGAAAAGATCTGACAACAGTAGTGTGAATTGCTTCACAGGGAAAAGATCTGACAACATTGGTGTGAACTGCTTCACAGGGCAAAGATCTGACAACCGATTTTCACTTTAGGAAATGCAGGGGTTAGGAGAAATGAAAGAGAGGATGTACTTGCCAGTTTAGTGGTCATAGGTGAGTGACATGCAATGGACAGAGCTGATATTATTCTCACTATAAAAGATGCAAAAGATCAAACTTTTTTTTCTGCAAATGCTAACTCTAACAGTTTATCAAGAATTCCAGGAGTTGCCAAATGTGATGTATTACAAGAAGGTTGATCAATCAATACTGAAGAAAAATAATCAGTCGTTGTACACTGCCTGAAATAGTGAGGGGGACACTGGAGCATATATTGGACATGTCCTGAGTATGGTGAAGATAATCTGAATTAACTAATTGAGCCTTACTTCTTTGAAGATCACAACTTCTTCGCTCCTATGCTATCACCGGTTGAGAAAACTTATGGTGACAGCAAGATGGGGCTACAGAACACAACTGGTTGTACTAGTATGATTTCTGTGTGTAACTTGTTTGAAGGGCACGTCATTTCAGAATTTGGAGATATGAACTGGCCATCCTGTACTACAGACATTTCTCCCGAAGACTTTTTTTTTGTGGGGTTAATTCAAGAGTGCTGCATACAGCACAAAGTCAGCCACATGATATGATCTTAAACAATGCATAACACAAGAGACTGAAAACATCATACAGGATATGCTACAGCAGGTAATGTTGAGCTTTTGTAACAGAATTCTTTTAATTCTGTTCTTTATTCTATATAAGGGATATAATCCATGGTAAATTTGGTATTTTGACTAACTGATTAAATCCCTTATTTAATTATGACATAGACATTCTTGACACTTTAAAAAATCCTGAGATTTATGATCATGTTTGCACACAATCCTGCTTCTGAGACCCACCAAGAATACAGGCTAAAGCCCTGTGATACTCTGAACCCCTTGTGGTACTCACGTGGATCTCGTGTGATCCTTTCAGGGACCACACAGGAGACCACGGGACCTAATGAGGACCACAGGCGTAAATTCAGTAGGATCACAGTGCGGTTTTGGTGGTAGAAGCGAACGAAGAAGATGAAGAAGATGATCATGTTTGATCAACTTTTACCTTGACATGTTTTTTTTTACTCAAGCTTAGTTAAGACCTTGGAAAATCTCGGGGGGGGGGGAGCAAATTTTATCTTGACATGTTTTTATTAAAAGTTAAATTTGGAATCTCCAGTTAGTTTTTCACTGAAGGTCATTTTTGGACGTTAAAAATCCTGAGATTTTGATTGAACTTTCTCTAGACTTGTTTTTATGGCTAGCTAAAATTAGGTTGTTTTTCAGAGACTAGTCCAAAGTCTTAAACAGGTGATTTTCAAAGTTCAGAATTTCTCGTGGATGAATGTTCACGAAAATAGGAAAGGAGAAATTGTTGATGATATTTAAGCACTGAACTTTTATGTAGGATTATTACTGATTATTGTTTAGACAGAGATTACAATATGGAATTAGGATAGAAGATAGAAGTGTGAGAATCATTGTGATTAGCGACTGAGTTATGTGATTATACTGCGTGAGATTTTTTATAGATAGTTGAGAGATCTGATATCACTATGGGTTAGAAAGTGTTCTAGGAAACTGTGTAGTAATTTGTGATGGAATGTGAGTTGAGTTTTCCTTCCATGGATCCAGGTTTCTTTACTTGTAACTGAAGAATGTAACAATAGTTGTTTTGAAGCATTGCAGGACTTATAAGGTCCGATACTTGTATTGTTTTCTTACAGATCCATGGAAAGGCTTCTTGTGAGAATATAAGTTGGCATTTATGTCCATTCATGCTGTATGTCTGGCAGTTGGTCTGAGTGTGAGTGTAGTGCTGTATGTCTGGCAGCTGGTCTGAGTGTGAGTGTAGTGTTGTATGTCTGGCAGTTGGTCTGAGTGTGAGTGTAGTGCTGTATGTCTGGCAGTTGGTCTGAGTGTGAGTGTAGTGTTGTATGTCTGACAGTTGGTCTGAGTGTGAGTGTAGTGCTGTATGTCTGGCAGTTGGTCTGAGTGTGAGTGTAGTGTTGTATGTCTGGCAGTTGGTCTGAGTGTGAGTGTAGTGCTGTATGTCTGGCAGCTGGTCTGAGTGTGAGTGTAGTGCTGTATGTCTGGCAGCTGGTCTGAGTGTGAGTGTAGTGTTGTATGTCTGGCAGTTGGTCTGAGTGTGAGTGTAGTGTTGTATGTCTGGCAGTTGGTCTGAGTGTGAGTGTAGTGCTGTATGTCTGACAGTTGGTCTGAGTGTGAGTGTAGTGTTGTATGTCTGGCAGTTGGTCTGAGTGTGAGTGTAGTGTTGTATGTCTGGCAGTTGGTCTGAGTGTGAGTGTAGTGTTGTATGTCTGGCAGTTGGTCTGAGTGTGAGTGTACACAATAATTGGTGTATAAGTATACAACTATACACCAGAAAATGTAACCGCCCCCGCTGCGTTACCTGCCCTGTAGTTTGGGAAACGAAAACAATCACCTTTCCCAAAACTATCCTCACTCTTCATGAGGGATTCACATGCGAGTCCCGAAATGTGATATATGTCATCGTGTGCAAAAGATGCAGGATAACATATATCGGTGAGACTGGCCTCAGATTAGGGGACCGCATGCAAAAACATCTGTACGACATCACCCAGCATGCTTCGAAAAAAGTCCCAAATCATTTCAATGGCCCCAACCACAGAGGCAAATCTGATTTTCTGGTAACAGCCATTAAACAATGTCACGCAGATGACACAAGCCGCCTGGCACTTGAGAACCGCTGCATTCAAAATTATGGGACGCTGGAACCACATGGGTTAAACTCGCTGTTTAGTTACACGTAACATCATTTTCTTCAATCATTATAGTACCTCTCCACTAAATCCACCCCTTCTTACTTTTCAAACTTCCTCACAGCATCACTCTGCAACCCCGCTATTTTCTCTGCAACCCCTCTTCTCTGCAACACCTCTTCCTCAATCACCTGTTTCAAATTCTCCTAGCTAGGCCAGTAATGCGTCACTCTCTCTCCCCTCCCCGGTTCCCCATCCACCACCCCCAGTTACAACCTACCGACCACATGTCACAGGTCTCTATTTAAACAATTTCCACGTCCTACCAGATCCATTCCTGACACACACCGCCAGACAAGCCACACCTTGCAATTTACAGCTAAGTACTCCTTTAAAAAAAATTTTTTTTTTGGTTTCTTTTTTTTTTTAAACAGTATTCATGTAAATCTACTTTATCTCCTCTCTCTATTTCTTCGTCCTGTATGTTTTTGTATGATTAAGGCTCACGCCGAAACATCACAACTTTGTAATCGTTAAGTAATAAAGCTGCTCCTACTTTTTTCCGATTTTATACATTACTGAGTGTGAGTGTAGTGTTGTATGTCTGGCAGCTGGTCTGAGTGTGAGTGTAGTGCTGTATGTCTGGCAGCTGGTCTGAGTGTGAGTGTAGTGTTGTATGTCTGGCAGTTGGTCTGAGTGTGAGTGTAGTGCTGTATGTCTGGCAGTTGGTCTGAGTGTGAGCGTAGTGCTGTATGTCTGGCAGTTGGTCTGAGTGTGAGTGTAGTGTTGTATGTCTGGCAGTTGGTCTGAGTGTGAGTGTAGTGCTGTATGTCTGGCAGCTGGTCTGAGTGTGAGTGTAGTGTTGTATGTCTGGCAGTTGGTCTGAGTGTGAGTGTAGTGCTGTATGTCTGGCAGTTGGTCTGAGTGTGAGCGTAGTGCTGTATGTCTGAGTGTGAGTGTAGTGTTGTATGTCTGGCAGTTGGTCTGAGTGTGAGCGTAGTGCTGTATGTCTGACAGTTGGTCTGAGTGTGAATGTAGTGTTGTATGTCTGGCAGTTGGTCTGAGTGTGAGTGTAGTGCTGTATGTCTGGCAGCTGGTCTGAGTGTGAGTGTAGTGCTGTATGTCTGGCAGCTGGTCTGAGTGTGAGTGTAGTGCTGTATGTCTGGCAGCTGGTCTGAGTGTGAGTGTAGTGATGTATGTCTGGCAGCTGGTCTGAGTGTGAGTATAGTGCTGTATGTCTGGCAGTTGGTCTGAGTGTGAGTGTAGTGTAGGCCACTCCTTCCTTATATGACGAACAGGCTCTTGTCAAGGTTAGGAGTGGTTTGTTCATTTATTACAATCAATATTCTTCATCCTCACTAATCACCACTCATTATTTTCACAATAAATACATAGTTTATTTGATTCCATAAAATTTGGGTATCAGTGTTCTTCAAACTGGTGTATTGTCTGTGTACCTGTACATTTAGAGTCTGAGAATTTATGTTCGTTGAAAATCTATACTAGTAAGGTACTAAGACCTTAGTTTGAAAACTAGTATACGTCTGAAATTGACTCCAGCAGTGTCTGTAGTGTAACGGAGATTATTTTAAAACAATTTTTATGCAGACATACAAGTTGTAAGATCTAATTATTTTCTGTTCAAGATAAGTTTCCTTTCTTTGTAGATAAATAATTCATAATTAAAGATTTATTAGTACAAAGTGATGCTTATTTTTTTAACACCATCAGGCATTTTTGCTCTATACCGTAGATGTTAACTAAACAAAATCCTAAAAATTACAATATAAAAAGTTAATAAAGGAAAAACTACAATGATTGGATAGTTGAATAGAATAATTGGACAAAATCCAGGCACTATAACATAGAATACTAACCAGACAAAATCCAAGAAATTACAGTATAGAACACAAACCAAACAAAATTACAGAAATTACAATGTTAAATGTTTTCTGAAAAAAGAAAAACTTCAGAAATTATAATGCAGAATGTTAAATGAACAAAATCCCTGAAATTAAAAAACAGAATATTAACTGAACAAAATCTCAGAAATCACAATGTAGAATGCTGACCAAATAAAATCCCAGATATTACAAAGCAGAATGTTAACAAAACAAAATCTTGAAATTACTGTGTAGAATGTTAACTGAACAAAATCTTAGAAATTACTGTAGAATGTTAACTGAACTAAATCTCTGAAATTATTGTGTAGAACATTCAGTGAATTAAATCTTAGAAATTACTGTGCAGAATATTAACCTAATAAAATCCCTGTCCCAGGACTTACAGAGCAGAAAGCTGATAGAACAAAATGTTAACACTTATAATACAGAATGCCCTTCACAGCATCTGTCTGGGTAATGCAGAACTTTCTCAATGCTCATAGAACAAAATTTTAACACTTACAATGTAGAATGTCCTTCATAGCATCTGTCTGGGTAATGCAGAACTTTTTCAATCTCTAGTCTCTCAGCAGCTGTAGACATAACATTGTGTAGTGGAGCTGGGGAGTTGCTGAGTACATAGTAGAGTGTCTTGTTGATCTGGTCTCCATTCAGAGCACCTGCTGCCAAGGAAGTGCTGATTGAGAACCCACTGAACCACAGCTACAGTAGAGAGGAAGAAAATCTTTATTTTTCTTAATCAATCAAACTAAAAATCACACAATACCATAAATCAAATAAAATAAAAATATCATCATCAATCAAAGAAATTAAACTAAAAACACACAATATCATCAATTAAATAAACAGATGGATTAAACAATATACAGTATCTATACAGCCAAGAGATAACAACATACAGACTAAACAATGTACAGTATATATACACTCAAGAGATAATAACACAAAGACTAAACAATGTACAGTATCTATACACTCAAGAGATAATACACAAAGACTAAACAATGTACAGTATCTATACACTCAAGAGATAATAACACATAGACTAAACAATGTACAGTATGTATACACTCAAGAGATAATAACACACAGATTAAACAATGTACAGTATATATACACTCAAGAGATAATAACACACAGATTAAACAATGTACAGTATATATACACTCAAGAGATAATAACACACAGATTAAACAAAATAAAACAATGACACATGGATTAAATAATGTAAAACACTTCCCATGCCTTATGACTAAAAATGGTCACTTCCGATTTGTGTCTATAGTGCCGTGTGACTACATTTCGTTACATGCTTCATTTCATTAAAAACCCGGTGTAACGTTTAGACTGTAAATATTTAGTGCACATGCCCCATGACCTTTTTCAAAATGGTCGAAGAGTGCTTAGTTATGAGGGAGAAAATTGAAGTTTTTTTGTGAGAAATTTCAATTTTTGGTGATGTAGATAGGGATATGGACATGCCCTGTGACTAGATCACTATTCTTGAATATATCCCAAGTAGATCTGGACATATTAGATGACTGGAGAAGTAGTCAGAAGTTTATTTCAGACATTATTTTAGGGAGAAAGGCACATACAATCACAACACGAGATCACCAGGTAGTCGACAGGTAATTCCAGGCATCTCAGTACGTACTGTACCCTAGACCCAGCCAATGGTAAGTAGGACACAATTATTGTCTAAAAACATCACATTACTTCTTTTTTCCTAAAAAAAAACTCTGCATTTATGAAATCTTCATACATTTTTAGTTATTTTGAAACATAATAAGTATACATAACATGGAAATACTGTATTTCATTCACTTTTCCAACTATACCCCCAATACATATCAAGACCAGCGCTTTTACTCCGGCACCAAATGGAACATCTGCATTTTTTCCTGTGGCATGGAAAGAGTTAATAACACACAGAGGAGATAATGACACACAGACTAAACAATGCAGAGTATATATACATATTCAGGAGATAATGACAATATATAAGATATATACACTCAAGAAATAATGACACACTGACTAAACAATATACATAAAACATTCGCACACCCAGGAGATAGTGACACATGGACTAGACAATATAAAACATTCACACACCCAGGAGATAGTGACACATGGACTAGACAATATAAAACATTCACACACCCAGGAGATAGTGACACATGGACTAGACAATATAAAACATTCACACACCCAGGAGATAGTGACATACAACATGAATAGAGAGAAAAACAGAGAGTGCAGATATGGAGAAAAATATTCCAGATAGTCTGGCAGTGTGACAGTGGTGAAAGAACAAAATTCTAGATAGTCTGGCAGTATGATGGGAGTGAGAGAACAAAATTTCTAGATAGTCTGGCAGTATGATGGGGGTGAGAGAACAAAATTCTAGATAGTCTGGCAGTGTGACAGTGGTGAGAGAACAAAATTCTAGATAGCCTGGCAGTATGATGGGAGTGAGAGAACAAAATTCTAGATAGTCTGGCAGTGTGACAGTGGTGAGAGAACAAAATTTCTAGATAGTCTGGCAGTGTGATGGGGGTGAGAGAACAAAATTCTAGATAGTCTGGCAGTATGATGGGGGTGAGAGAACAAACTTTCTAGATAGTCTGGCAGTATGATGGGAGTGAGAGAACAAAATTTCTAGATAGTCTGGCAGTATGATGGGGGTGAGAGAGCAAAATTCTAGATAGTCTGGCAGTATGATGGGAGTGAGAGAACAAAATTTCTAGATAGTTGGCAGTATGATGGGGGTGAGAGAACAAAATTGTAGATAGTCTGGCAGTATGATGGGGGTGAGAGAACAAAATTCTAGATAGTCTGGCAGTATGATGGGGGTGAGAGAACAAAATTTTCTAGATAGTCTGGCAGTATGATGGGAGTGAGAGATCAAAATTATAGATAGTTTGGCAGTTTAATGAGAGTGAGAGAACAAAATTATAGATAGTCTGGCAGTTTAATGAGAGTGAGAGAACAAAATTATAGATAGTCTGGCAGTTTAATGAGAGTGAGAGAACAAAATTTTAGATAGTCTGGCAGTATGATGGGAGTGAGAGAAAAAAATATATAATTTTTGTTAATGAATGTTATGTCTTGTCAGTTTGTTAATGAGCATTAGATCTAATTTTTGTTAATGAAGTAATGATTTGTGTCTAATGTTTGTTAATAAATGCAATAATCTGTGTTTAATGACTTGTATCTAATGTTTGTTTAATGACGTGTGTCTAATGTTTGTTAATAAATGCAATAATCTGTGTTTAATGACTTGTGTCTAATGTTTGTTTAATGACTTGTGTCTAATGTTTGTTTAATGACTTGTGTCTAATGTTTGTTTAATGACTTGTGTCTAATGTTTGTTTAATGACTTGTGTCTAATGTTTGTTTAATGACGTGTGTCTAATGTTTGTTTAATGAATTGTGTCTAATGTTTGTTTAATGACGTGTGTCTAATCTTTGTTATTAAATGTAATGATCTGTGTCTAATGTTTGTTTAATGATGTGTGTCTAATGTTTGTTAACAAATGTAATGATCTGTGTCTAATGTTTGTTAACAAATGTAATGATCTGTGTCTAATGTTTGTTAATAAATGTAATGATCTGTGTCTAATGTTTGTTAACAAATGTAATGATCTGTGTCTAATGTTTGTTAACAAATGTAATGATCTATGTCTAATGTTTGTTAACAAATGTAATGATCTGTGTCTAATGTTTGTTAACTCTTTGGGTATTTGGACACGCGTCCTGCGTGGTTGTATCCCTATTACGATATACTTATAGACGCGAGGCGCAATGGTGGTTTGTAGCTCTCTAATTTTGAAAATAATCAAAGTATCTTAAAACCAGCAGTTGACTTCCTTCCGGAATTCAGTTGTCCACATTAAGCACGCGGTTTGAGCAGAAAACAGAGCGATTCTTTGTTCATTTAAAGCCAGTTTTTCAAAGTTTATCGTCGCTAGGCCTTTGTTTATCAACAAATATGGCTTCCAGTGCTTCTTCTTCTTCTTCTTCTTCGTTCACTTCTACCACCAAAAACCGCACTGTGAACCTACTGAATTCATGCCTGTGGTCCTCGTTAGGTCCCGTGGCCCCCTGTGTGGTCCAAAATAGACCACACGAGATCCACGAAAGGACCACAAGAGATTCAGAGTGTCACAGTGCTTTAGCCTGTATTCTTGGTGGGTCTCGGAAGCGGGATTGCGTGACACCGTGGTTTTCATTGCACCAGTTTAGTCTAAGGTTGGACTTTCTCACCGGAAGACCTCGACGTGTTTAGGATATCAGTGCATCCCCGCTGGGTGAGAGGCGGTAGCCCACCCAGGCCAGAGTTGGACTTTCTCACCGGAAAACCTCGACGTGTTCTGAGATACCCGTGTATCACCGCCGGGTGAGAGGTGGTTGCCCATCCAGTCCAGGGTTGGACTTTCTCACCGCAAAACCTCAGCGTGATTAGGATACACAAACATCCCCGCCGGGTGAGAGGTGGTTGCCTATCTAGACTTCCCTGGTCCAGTGTCTCCGACTTCAGCATTTTGCGGTCATGGCCGCTACCCTTCCTAGTTGTGACCAGGATGGAGCTTATGTCCAGGAGGACGAATCCTCGCCACTAGTGACTTCTACCCCTGGGTTGAGCCGGTTTAGGCATTATCCCAGTATGGGCGTGTTTGGGACGGGACCGACCTCTAGAGCAGAGGTACTGTGACATGCATAGCCTTCAAGATTCACCCCTGGTATGAGCCGGTTAATGCAAAATTCACCAGTATGGGTGTTTATCAGGCGTTACCGACCTCTAGAGCGGAGGTGGCATGACATGTCTAGCCATCAAGTTCCACCCCTGGTGCATATTTCACCAGTGCAGGTGTATTTCGGACGTGGGCAGCCTCTAGAGCAGAGGTGCCGTGGTATAGCTCTCGTAGCGATACTACTGGACATACCAGTTAAACTTCACTTTCCACCACCTTTTCCCATTGGCTCTGCACAGCAACCTTTATTTCTTTTCCGCATTTACTTCCTTAACCGGGAGGAGCTTCACTCCACGCACGGCATATGAAGAGTCTCGCCAGCAGTGAGACAAGCTGGTTCATGCATTTCACCCGACATGACTGCACTCAGGACGTGGCCGACCTCCAGACCAGAGGTGCCATGATTTGACTGTTTGCTTCGCTTTATCCTTTCTACCACCTTTTCCGCAGTGATGCTGCGCGGCAACCTCATTTGTACCTTTCTTCATTGGCCGGGAAGAGCACCGCTCCACGCACGGCAGCTGAAAAATCTCGCCAACGGCGGGTTTTGAACTAATAAAAGCACTCTTTCCACGAGGGTCGGAGCTTGGTAAGCATGTATTAGCTCTAGAATTGCCACAGCTATCCAAGTAGGATCGTGTCATCTAAGAACCTCGACTGATTTAATGAGCCATTCGCGGTTTCACCGTGAGACAGTGTGAACTTAGACATGCATGGCTTAATCTTTGAGACAAGCATATGACTACTGGCAGGATCAACCAGATAGCTTTCTTCACCGAACCTTTGTCGGATATCTGCCGACAGATCGACGCGGGGCAAGGGAGACAGCGCTCTGCTCAGAGCGGATCCCTTTCGACCCCGGCGGCGTTTCATTTCCTTTAACCGGCGGGGGCGGCTCTCTCTGCTCTAACGAGCGGAGAAGAAAGCCTGGCCACCCACAAACAACACACGTTACATACTGCAGACCCGATACTCTTTGCGAGAGATGGGCCAATTTCGAGACCATTGGTCGACAAAACCGTACTACATCGTTATCACGAACCTGGCTGGCTAGCCGTTTACATGCTTCGCTCGACGGACAAACCACTTGCTTCTGCATCGAAACACCTTAACTCTCGCCGTCCGGGAAGGGAGCGAAAGCCTGTCTCCCCATGCACGGAACTCGAGAGCGCTTTTTCGCCAAAAGAACGCTTCCAGTGCTAGTTTCTTTCATCCAAAGCAGCATATTTCTGCATTACAAGCTCAGAATTTAATTTAAAATTGTCTAGACTGTGGTGTAGAGAATGTAGTAGTAGAAATTGTAAATTTTCGGCACACGTGGCAGTGATTGAAAGAATTTTTCGTGTTTTTTTTGGTCCAGCAGCAAAATGTGTTAGAAGGGTAGCTGGTGATACTACTTCTCAGCTTTTTGCTAGTACTAGCTGTAATATCACAATAAGTAATGCTGGAGATTGTATAATTAAAAAAATTAAATGTTGTAGAATGCTTCAAATTTTAAAAAAAAAACAAAAACCAAAACACAATGGCCTGTTTTCTGGTAAATATTAGTCAACGACCGCCCACTTGTTTTCATGTAAATATTACCCACCCACTTGGTGTTTTTAGTTTGCTGTGAATGCATAACTAGTGCATATTTTCATGTAAATTTTGGAAGATATGTTAAAGAACAGGTGTTTGTGTACATTTTTATTCATTATGGAATTATATAAACAACTACAGTGGATTAACTTGATGGGTAAGTGACAAAAAATTTATTTTATTCCTTCATTTTCCATTCTTTCTTCTCAGTTCTTAGCTCTTTTTTTTTGTTGTATACTAACAAAATGTTAAAAATGTTATTAGAAAAACAAAATACATTTTTTCTTCTTCAAAATAAGGTAGAATACTTCATACTACAGATCAGATTATGCCTTTGTCATTCTTTTAAATGTGACAACCATCCCATTTCACATTGTGAAATTTACCCCCCTTGGTCTTTTGAGGGAAACACCCCCAGTATACAAAGAGTTAACAAATGTAATGATTTGTGTCTAATGTTTGTTAACAAATGTAATGATCTGTGTCTAATGTTTGTTAACAAATGTAATGATCTGTGTCTAATGTTTGTTAACAAATGTAATGATGTGTGTTTACTATATGACACACAAAATGGTTGCCACCTCAAGTGTAAAAACTAACACATAAACCAGTTGTGTGATCTTACTTTTCCCCAGACTTTGGTGTGTTCTTGTCTCAGTATGTTCTCATTTATGTTAAGTCCTCTCTCTAACTCCTGCAAGACATGGCAAATTTAGCATCAACATCTGGCACATCAAATACTCAGATATATATATATATATATATATATATAAACAATGTGAGACACAAAACAGTGATAGATGAAAAAATGCCATATTGGGAACAATCAAATGATACATGAAAAGTTGTAATATTCTGAACAAATGATGCATGAAAAGATGGAATGTTGGGGACTTTACTGAGAAACACATTTATCACAACTGAAACAAAAAGAGCCCTGTATAAGACAATCTTCCTCCCAACTCTGTGCTACCAGTGTCAGGCATGGACACTAACAGCCAAGAGCAAAAGGAAAATCATCGCAACAGAAATGAGATGTTTAAGGTGAAGTCTAAATGTGACAAGAGGAGATCAAATAAGAAATGACACCATCAGGGCAAAGCCTGGAGTAACACCAATACTACACTACATCCAGAAACAGCAAGTCAAATGGTCTGGCCATGTTACATGACTACTACCAGACAGTACCACAAAAAACATTCACACTAAGATCTGTAGGCAACAGAGGAAGATGCCTCACATAAGAGATGGAGGGGGGAAATTACAGAAACATGAAATATCCAATCACATGAAGCACACCACTGAGCCCTATCACCCAACACCAAGAGGTATATGAGGAAGGAGATAAGACAAGTATTGGGAACAATCAAATGATACATGAAAGGATGAAAAGATGTTATATTCGGAACAATCAAATGATACATGAAAAGATGTTATATTCGGAACAATCAAATGATACATGAAAAGATGTTATATTCAGAACAATCTCTGTTCACTAGGAATCTATTAATCTTGGATCTAACTATTATTACAAAAGGAATAATTATAACTTTGACAATGTTTATTATTATCATCATCATCATCATCATCAGGTGCCGTGCTGACTGGCATTGGCTATTATGCTTCTCCAGAGTACACGATCCTTCAGGCCATCAGCTCAGTTGGTGATCTCCTTCCTTCTATTTTTCCTGTTGTTACAATATTTTCAATGCCCCCTCTTTTAGTTACTGGAGTAATTATTATTAAATAGGAAGTTACTGTTGTATTACATTTATTTTATATGGAAACAAATATTGTTGTAACTGGAGAACAGCAATGAGAATAAGTATTGTTACACTAAGAATTGTTATTGTTACAACAGAAATATTTATTGCTGCACTTGGAAACATTACTGTGATACTGGGATCATGCAGTGATCTAAAACATCTATTCTTAGATTATATGCAGTGATCTAAAACATCTATTCTTAGATTATATGCAGTGATCTGAGACATTACTCTTAGTAGATTACATGCAGTGATCTTAGACATCTACTCTTTTTACATCTTACATCCTTCCAGTGCCATTAAATGTCACACAGAGCTCACATGGTAGTTTGCCAAATTTTCCTGTTTTCAGTGAGCTTTTCATCCTCATCAAGGGATTTTATGCCCACAAAACTAGCCTCTCTTAACAATGTCCTCTTTAGAGTTTCACGTGGTCGACCTCTTTTTCTTTGGCTTGTTGTGTTCCACTTGACAGCTTGTTTTGGGATTCTCTGACTGTTTCTTCCTATTATGTGACTGACATATGTCCATCTTCTTTTTCTGATCACCCATGAGATATGTTGTTTGCTCATCTGTCTTATCTCTGCACTGTTCTTGAATTCACTCCACTTTATACAGAGTATTTTCCTAAGGCATTTGTTCTCAAAGGAGTCTAATTTCTTGTTTATTTCTTTAGTTGTTTCCCAGTTTTCGCACACATAAATGAGGTTGGCTATTATATTTGAATTGAATAGTCTTAACTTGGTTTTTGTGCTTGTAACTTTTGAATGCCATATGTTCTCAAGATTCTTGAAGGTCAATGCTGCTTTTGCAATTCTAACTTCCTTTCTGATGTCACCATCCTAGTCTATGTAGCTGCCGAGGTATGCAAAATGGTTTACTTCTTCTACAGTTATTCATTCTACATATATTTTTCCTTTGTGATTAATGAAAAGTTTAACTTGCTCAAATCTTATACTAATATGTGCTATGATTTACCTCTTTAAAGTGTTCAAAACTTGTACTGATATGAGCTGTGACTTACCCCTTTAGCTTTCTCAAATCTTGTAATGATATGAACTGTGACTCACTCTTTAGTTTGCTCAAATCTTGTAATGATATGAGCTGTGATTTACCTCTTTAACTTGCTCATATCTTGTAATGATATGAGCTGTTATTTACCTCTTTAACTTGCTCAAATCTTATACTAATATGAGCTATGATTTATCTCTTTAGCTTTCTCAAATCTTGTAATTATATGAGCTGTGACTCACTCTTTAGTTTGCTCAAATCTTGTAATGATATGAGCTGTGACTCACTCTTTAGTTTGCTCAAATCTTGTAATGATATGAGCTGTGACTCACTCTTTAGTTTGCTCAAATCTTGCAATGATATGAGCTATGACTAACCCCTTTAGCTTCCTCAAATCTTATACTGATATGAGCTGTGATTTACCTCTTTAACGTGCTCAAATCTTGTAATGATATGAGCTGTGATTTATCTCTTTAGCTTGCTCAAATCTTATACTGATTTGAGCTGTGAATCACATTTTAGCTTTCTCAAATCTTGTAATGATATGAGCTGTGACTCACCCCTTTAGCTTTCTCAAATCTTGTAATGATATGAGCTGTGACTCACCCTTTTAGATTTCTCAAATCTTGTACTTATATGAGCTGTGACTCACCTTTAGGTTTCTCAAATCTTGTACTGATATGAGCTGTGACTTACCCCTTCAGCTTTCTCAAATCTTGTAATGATATGAGCTGTGACTCACTCTTTAGTTTGCTCAAATCTTGTAATGATATGAGCTGTGATTTACCTCTTTAACTTGCTCAAATCTTGTAATGATATGAGCTGTGACTCACCCTTTTAGCTTTCTCAAATCTTGTAATGATATGAGCTGTGACTTACCCCTTTAGCTTTCTCAAATCTTGTAATGATATGAGCTGTGACTTACCCCTTTAGCTTTCTCAAATCTTGTAATGATATGAGCTGTGACTTACCCCTTTAGCTTTCTCAAATCTTGTAATGATATGAGCTGTGACTCACCCATTAGCTTTCTCAAATCTTGTACTTATATGAGCTGTGACTCACTCTTTAGTTTGCTCAAATCTTTTACTTATATGAGCTGTGACTCACCACTTTAGTTTGCTCAAATCTTGTAATTATATGAGCTGTGACTCACCACTTTAGTTTGCTCAAGTCTTGTAATGATATGAGCTGTGACTCACCCTTTTAGCTTTCTCAAATCTTGTAATTATATGAGCTGTGACTCACCCCTTTAGTTTGCTCAAATCTTGTACTTATATGAGCTGTGACTCACCCTTTTAGCTTTCTCAAATCTTGTAATTATATGAGCTGTGACTCACCCCTTTAGCTTTCTCAAATCTTGTAATGATATGAGCTGTGACTCACCACTTTAGTTTGCTCAAATCTTGTAATTATATGAGCTGTGACTCACCACTTTAGCTTTCTCAAATCTTGTAATTATATGAGCTGTGACTCACCACTTTAGTTTGCTCAAATCTTGTAATGATATGAGCTGTGACTCACCCTTTTAGCTTTCTCAAATCTTGTACTTATATGAGCTGTGACTCACCCTTTTAGCTTTCTCAAATCTTGTAATTATATGAGCTGTGACTCACCCCTTTAGCTTTCTCAAATCTTGTAATTATATGAGCTGTGACTCACCCCTTTAGCTTTCTCAAATCTTGTAATGATATGAGCTGTGACTCACCCCTTTAGCTTTCTCAAATCTTGTAATTATATGAGCTGTGACTCACCACTTTAGTTTGCTCAAATCTTGTAATGATATGAGCTGTGACTCACCCCTTTAGCTTGTTGAATGCTATCAAGAATGTACTTTTGTGCTTCAGTTACAGAGAATGGTGTGCTGTAATGTACAGCTGTCAGAAAGTGGAACTTGCTTGTACTATTCATGTGGAAAACAAAATGAAAAAATTATTGTATCTTACCACAACAAACACTAAATTGTTGCTCCAATCACAGAACAGTGTTTGTCTGTAACAACCATATATCAGTGTTTGTCTGTAACAACCATATATCAGTGTTTGTCTCACAACAAATATTACTCTGTAACAACCATATATCAGTGTTTGTCTGTAACAACAAATATTACTCTGTAACAACCATATATCAGTGTTTGTCTGTAACAACAAATATTACTCTGTAACAACCATATATCAGTGTTTGTCTCACAACAAATATTACTCTGTAACAACCATATATCAGTGTTTGTCTCACAACAAATATTACTCTGTAACAACCATATATCAGTGTTTGTCTGTAACAACAAATATTACTCTGTAACAACCATATATCAGTGTTTGTCTCACAACAAATATTACTCTGTAACAACCATATATCAGTGTTTGTCTCACAACAAATATTACTCTGTAACAACCATATATCAGTGTTTCACAAACAACAGCAACAAAAAATATTGTAGTATCAACCCAAAAGCACATATCAGCATTTTCACAACATCACAACGAATGTTAGATTTCTGTTCAGACTCAAGAGTCAAGATCATCAATATTTCTCAACTTCTCTCTCAAATGGCAATACTCAAAGTAATATTTCATATCTCAAAAAAAATCAGCAGAATCTTTCACAAACAATATATTCATATACAGCAGGTAAAGGTGACAGAGGAGTACAGTTCAGTTACTGAAGAATAACTATGATGCTGTTGTTGCTACAGTTCACCTTCAACTTAATGCCATCTAGTGGTATCTGCTATTGTTTCCAACTTTATAGACACTGGCCACATGTGTTGCCTCTGCACCTTGTATGTTGGGCATTCCTGCAGAAAAGTTTTCCCATCATCCTACTGGTGTCACATGTGTTGCGTCTGCACCTTGTATGTTGGGCATTCCTGCAGAAAAGTTTTCCCATCATCCTACTGGTGTCACATGTGTTGCCTCTGCACCTTGTATGTTGGGCATTCCTGCAGAAAAGTTTTCCCATCATCCTACTGGTGTCACATGTGTTGCCTCTGCACCTTGTATGTTGGGCATTCCTGCAGAAAAGTTTTCCCATCATCCTACTGGTGTCACATGTGCACATGTTGGCTGGGATGATCTTGAGCCTGTTGAAAGGATGGTACCTAAGTCTACTGTGACCAGGGCAGAGCTGAAAAATGATTGTTTGCTCCCCCTAGTGACTTGGTAGCAGGCATCATTTTTCTGAAGGCAAGACTGGTTTTTTTCACCCATTTATTCTTGAATGTTATTTTTATCCATTATTTAGTCTCCTCATACATCACATTTGTATTAATTATTTAGTCTCCTCATACATGATATTTTCATCAATTATTTAGTCTCCTCATACATCACATTTGTATCAATTATTTAGTCTCCTCATACATGATATTTTCATCAATTATTTAGTCTCCTCATACATCACATTTGTATTAATTATTTAGTCTCCTCATACATCAAATTTGTATCAATTATTTAGTCTCCTCATACATCACATTTGTATTAATTATTTAGTCTCCTCATACATCAAATTTGTATCAATTATTTAGTCTCCTCATACATGATATTTGCATCAATTATTTAGTCTCCTCATACATCAAATTTGTATCAATTATTTAGTCTCCTCATACATCAAATTTGTATCAATTATTTAGTCTCCTCATACATGATATTTGCATCAATTATTTAGTCTCCTCATACATGATATTTGCATCAATTATTTAGTCTCCTCATACATGATATTTGCATCAATTATTTAGTCTCCTCATACATGATATTTGTATCAATTATTTAGTCTCCTCATACATGATATTTTCATCAATTATTTAGTCTCCTCATACATGATATTTGCATCAATTATTTAGTCTCCTCATACATGATATTTGCATCAATTATTTAGTCTCCTCATACATGATATTTGTATCAATTATTTAGTCTCCTCATACATGGTATTTTCATCAATTATTTAGTCTCCTCATACATGATATTTGCATCAATTATTTAGTCTCCTCATACATGATATTTGCATCAATTATTTAGTCTCCTCATACATCACATTTGTATCAATTATTTAGTCTCCTCATACATCACATTTGTATCAATTATTTAGTCTTCTCATACATGATATTTGTATGAGTTTGTGGTAATCTGTCACCTTTGTTTGCTAGGAGATTTGCTGCTGGTTTGTTCCCAGGTATACCACAGTGGGATGTAATTCACTGTATTACCACTCTTGAGAAAAGCTTACATGTCTGGTATATTGCTGTTTGCAGGTCAATGAAGGTTTCATATTTGTGACTCTTTAATGCAGTAATTACTGACACTGCATCAGTCAGGAATGCTACATTTTCTTTAACATTTTTTTCTGATAATAGGGCTTCTGCCGCAATTTATAGGGTCTCTTCTCCTGCTCTGCAGTTGTTGGACAATTTCCCTTTTGCTACTGACAGCCTCCTGCGTTCCCCATTGTCTAGTATTAAGAAGACTGTCTCTCCACCACTTTCCATCAGTATAAGTGTGGGTCCAGCTGCTATGTGGGAAGTGTTCCTCTCTGTACTATGTAATTAGAAATGTCCTTTGTGCATCTGACTGGTTGTTCCTGTGATGTTCTCAGCCAGTTCTGAGAGTTTATGGTTCACCAAACTGGACACATAGTAGAGAAAGTGTGGTCTGTGGATAGTTTTCGCACATATTGAATGTTCTCTCATCACTGCCTTAGTTAACTTCTGCCCTTCCATTCTGTGGTAAACTGAGTGGCTTTCTAATCTCATTAACTTTTCTGTCTGGTTCTATGCTGTTATCTTTTATATCTTACACTGGTTGCAGGCCAGTAATCTTTTCCAGTTCTTGTTTTGGTATAGTCTTCATTGTTCCTGTAATGATTCTCACAGTTTGATTTTGTAGCCAACTGACTTTGCTAAAGTTGAATTGTGCAGCAGTTGCCCATGCTGTGATGTCATATTCAAGGACAGATCACAGTGTGGTGTAGAGCTTTTTTTTAGGACACTTTAATTACGGCGAGTCAAAAATTTGTCACATTTTTTGATACCCTAATTTTGGCTAACTTTCAGTCTTATTAGCCATTCTGGCATTTGTAATGTCATATTGAAGCCATATGTTCCATCATTCTGAAAACATGCATATTCATTTTTAGCCAATGAATCATGAAATAAGTGATCAGTAGAAGGAAATATGGTTGTCATTCGCAACATCCTGAGGCATTACTGGAAGAAAGGACTGAATGTCTCTACAGCTGCTCGTGAAATCTAGAGCATGGAATGGGAAGAAAGGACTGAATGTCTCTGCAGCTGCTCATGAAATCTGGAGCATGGAATGGGAAGAAAGGACTGAATGCCTCTGCAGCTGCTCGTGAAATCTGGAGCGTGGGATGGGAAGAAAGGACTGAATGTCTCTGCAGCTGCTCATGAAATCTGGAGCATGGAATGGGAAGGAACAGTTCATGGCAGCACTGCAAGGAAGTGGTTCCAAAGGTTCAGGTCTGGGGACACCATCGTCAAAGAGAAGCCCAGGTCAGGACACCCCTCAACCACCAATGATGAAACCCTGTATCAAGCTATTGAAGTCAATCCCAGTATCAATACTTAGTGTTTCTCAAAGCACCATAGTTTAGGATTTGCATGAGTTCTGCTTCAGCAGCAGGGAGCCTCAATGTGTCCCCTACAACGGCCTCACTCCCCAGCAAATGCAGAGACATGTTGATGTCTTTCATTAACTGTTGGTAAATTCACATGACAAAAAGTTTCTCCATCATATAATCACTGGGGATGAAAAGTGGATTTTCCTGTGGTACCCTAACAAAGGTACCCAATGGCTTCAGCCAGGCCAGGTGGTGGAGATGAGGCTGGTTTGAGAAGCAGGGTTAGGGCTTTGCATCTGTTGGAACTTCCAAGGGCCCCTGCACTGTAATTGGTTTCATTTGGTCACTCATGGGTGGGAATCTGTATGCTGAGCAACTTAAGCAGTTGCAAGATGTTCTGTGCACCTGATACCCAACACTCATCAACAGGGAGAGGGTACTTCTCCAGCACACACTTCCAACATGGTCCATGGACAACTCATGGAATTGGAGGGAATCAAGGTCCTGCTTCATCCACAATACAGTCCCAACTACCATCTATTCCACACTATGCCACATTTCCCACACAGGCAGGAATTCATTCGTTGGAAGAAACTGAAACTGGTGCAAGATTTTTCTTCCCCTCAAAGCCTTCCAACTGGTACTATACATTGGCTGAGTGATGGTAGAAGATCATCGAACATTATGGGCTGTATTCTGAAGAGCGAAGTTACATCGTTATTTATATTTCGTACCACCGAGAACACTGTTAAGTACATATTACGTTGCTTGATTTTGTGCAACTGTGAAACGCTCCAAAAAACATAACGATCTTTTGACTCGACATAGTATTTGCCCCTCACCCATGGCTGTGCCAACTATTTTTTTTTTTTTCATTAATGACATTTGGAGTTTTGCCTGAATTTGGTTCTTTTCGATCTGAGCCTTCTACATCATGCAGCCATTGAAGGTGACTCCCAGGTAGATGGGAGTTTCTTCACGGTGCACTGCATGGTCATTTAGTGACGGGTTTTAGTTCTGGGACCTGGTGAGATATAAGCTGTCTTTCTTTCACCAACTCTGCCCAACCATGAGTTAGGCAATTGGTCTAGTAATGTGAGGGCTTGTTGCCTTCTGTGGTGCACATGATGAGCTCTCCTGGACATGTTCTCTGTGATATCATTAATGAAAGTCAGAAAGTGTTGGTGATAGGACTCCTTGCTCTAGGATCATCTTCATGCTAGTATGTCCATGGACTATAGTTTTGGCAGTTCTATTTTCAAGGTAACCGGCAGATGCATTTGTATATTCTTTCATGTACCTGACTTCTGCATAGTTTCACTTTCAGACCAGTTTTCCACACTTTGCCAAAGGCCTTCTCCACAAACACTACAAGAACATTTCTTATTTTGAAAAGCCCTTCTATCTTCTGAGCTATGTACATTACTTGATTTTCAGCTGATTTGTGTTCATGAACTAACTTACATCTTACATCTTTCCCATGCTGTTAAACATACCATAGGGCTTGCATGGTAGTTCGCCAAGTTTTCCTGTCCTCAGTGAGCTTTTTAACCTCATCAGGGGATTTTATGCCTATTAATTTGGCCTCTCAAAGGTGTCCTCTTTTGAGTTTCACACAGTCGATCTCTTTTTCTTGGGCCTGTTGTGTCCCATTTGATAGCTTGTTTTGAGATTCTCTATTTCTTCTCATCATGTGACTGACATATGTCCATCTCCTTTTCCTGATCACCCATGAGACTGGTTGTTGTTCAGTCATCTGCCTTATCTCTGCATTGTTCCTGAATTTAGTCCACTTTATGCTGAGTATTTTCCTTAGGCATTTGTTTTCAAAGGAGTCCAATTTGCTGCCTGTTTCTTTAGTTGTTTTCCAATTTTCGCACGCATAAATGAGGGTGGATATTACATTTGAATTGAAGTCTTAACTTGGTTTTTGTGCGTATAACTTTTGAGTGCCATATGTTCTCAAGATTCTTGAAGGTCAATGCTGCTTTTGCAATTCTAATTCTAACTTACCTTCTGGTGTTGCCATCCTGGTCTATCTTGCTGTCAAGGTATGCAAACTGGTTTACTTCTTCAACAGCTGCTCCTTCTATGTATATTTTTCCTTTTTGATTAATGGGAAGTTTCATTACTTTTTTGTTTCCATGTTAATTTCAAGTCTTACTCTGCTACCCAGTGAAGACTGGGCATTTGTTTTTTTCTTGTATTGAGTTCACATTGTCACTGATAAGAGTTATGTCATCAGCAAAATCAAGATCTTCTAGTTGGGTCCCATATACCCAATCAATACCTGTGTTACCTGTGCAGTATTTTTTCATTATGAAGTCTATTGCAATTCCAAGAAGCAAAGGAGATAGTATACATCCCTGTTTCACACCAGTTTCAATCTGGAGCCATTCGCTCATTCCTTCTTCTGTTTTGACTGCACAAACATATCTGTTGTAGAGATCATTAATGATATTGACAATTTTAGATGGTATTCCATATAGTCTTAAAATTTTCCACAATGAATCTTTGTTATGCTGTCAAGTGCCTTTTTTAAAGTCTATGAAGTTCAGGATTAATGGTGTTTGAATTTCAATATATTCTTCAAATATTATTCTTAGAGTAAAGATCTGGTCGAGACAGCTTCTCCCTTTTTGAAATCCTGCTTGTTCTTCTCTCATTGCAGTATCCACTATATCTTTAAGTCTATTCAGAATGACTTTGCAAAATACTTTTGACACAGCTGATAGTAAGGTTACTCCTATCTAATTGTTGCAGTTGTTAAGATTGGTTTTTTTTTTGGTATTTTAACAATGATTCCTTTTCTTTTCATTTAGAAGGGACCTTTTCTTCTTTCCAAACTTTCTTAAACATTCTCTGTAGTTGTCCCATGTTGTCACTGTTGATAGCTTTTAACATTTTGGGTGTTATTTCATCTTCACCTGCAACTTTGTTGTTAGCCCTTAAATTCACCGCTGAATTTCATGCAATGTAATTTCATCTAGGTTGACATTTAGTTATGGGATTAGTAAGTCAGTTTCAAGGTTTATCAGTTCTTTTGGGTGTGGTCAATTAAGTGTTTCTTGGAAGTATTTGTCCCAGCTTTGCTTTTGGTCTTTACTTGATGTTAATAGGGTTTCAGTTTTGCTAAAGATTACTCTTTCTTTAGATGTAATCCCTTTAGCCTTTTTTGTATGTTATATAAAGTTCTGCTGTCTCTTGTTTTTGCTGCTTTATCTACCTCTTTTGCCACATTGACTATATATATTCTCTTTTATCCCTTCCAGCTAAACTTTTTACTTTGTCTATTTCTTTGTATGTTACTTTTGCCAAATCTTTCCCAAGATCTGTCTTCACATTCAATTTGGCTAATTTGGCTGTTTGTCTTTCGTGTGCGTACTTCCATGTGTTTTCTGATATTCATGCTTTTCTATTTGTTCTGTGCAGTCCAGCACTTGCTTTTGCTGCCATGATTATGGCTGTGCTCTAAGAATTCCATAATTCATATATATATATATATATATATATATATATATATATATATATATATATATATATATATCCTCTATCTCACTGAGTGTTGTGAAATGATTGGTAAGTTCCAGAATAATACTGTTAGCATTTTCTTCCTGTAGGCTGCGGCTGTTTATCTTTCTGAGTATTGATTTCCTGTGTTGGATATCATGCAGTTAAAAAACAGAACATAAACTTTAACAGGAAACAGAATTTGTTTAATTTTGCATAATAAGACATAGAATGTGAAAATTTACATAATAAAAAACATCAGACTGTAATATAAAAAACAGAGCATTTACTACCATTTGGTAAGAAATAGAGTAAGGAACAGAACATGGATTACCACTTAGTATGAAACTGGGTATGGACTATCTTCTAGTAAGAAACAGAACATGGATTACCACTTAGTAATAAACAGAGCACAACTACCTCTTAGTAAGAAACAGAACATGGATTACCAATTAGTTAAAAAAAAAAGGGTATAGACTATCT
Source organism: Achatina immaculata (assembly GCA_009760885.1). Classification (NCBI taxonomy): domain Eukaryota; kingdom Metazoa; phylum Mollusca; class Gastropoda; order Stylommatophora; family Achatinidae; genus Lissachatina; species Lissachatina immaculata. Next base: position 67,232,037 of record CM019713.1, on the reverse strand, counting down.
TTTAGGAAGAAACAGAGGATGGATTATCACTGAGTAAGAAACAAAGCATTGGTTACCATTCTTACTGCCAAAAACATCACTGCCAGTGATCAATGATTATGTAAGATGATGCAAAAGAACACTATTAATGACATTTCGTTGAAGTCACGGTAAATGAATAAATTCTAGTTTTTAACCAAATCCATCAAGTAAACTTCTGCTGACGATGTGTGGTCAAAAGTGAATTGTCTAATTATTAGCTAATATTTTTGTGTGTATTACAGTAGTTTGCAAAGTGCCAGGACTGAACTTTTTTCAGGGAACCTATAAAATGCAGCGAAGTGGCATCAAGGCATGAGTTGTAGTAACCATTCCTGAGAGAACGTGCAAAGTCTAAACTGATTATCTTCAATCATTCGCACTGCACAAGCCTCCAAGTGACCACATACTTGTATTCTGATGCATTTTAACAAGGACGAGAAAATTAAAGTGTGTAGATATTGATTTCTGCCTTTGTCTCAAGAAAACTGAAACTTTACAAATGTTACAATGAGTCCTGCCTAAGCCATTTGAAGACATCTAAGTGGTTTATTAAAGTGTGTGGATATTGATTTCTGCCTTTGTCTCAAGAAAACTGAAACTTTACAAATGTTACAATGAGCCCTGCCTAAGCCATCATCAAAGTGGTTTTCCCACTTCAAAAGTGGACACTGATCATCTGAAAACAACCACCCTGGCAGACCATCCATTTCAAACATTGATGAGACCATGGCATGTATGTGAGAAATCATTTGCATTAACTAATGTCAAACAGTCAGAGAGGTAGCAGAGGATGTAGGAATAGCAGATGCTACTTGCAGTCAAATTCTAAATGAAGATTTGGGTATAAATGTGTCAGCAAAACTTGTGCCCTGCCTCCTGACTGCAGAGCAAAAGGAAAATTGCCCGTCATTTTGCACTGATCTCCGTGAGCCCAAAATGATCCCAACCTCATGTCACTGATACATAATCATTGGTGAAGAAATGAAGGTTATATCACAAAGTAACTTCAAGAGGTGCTTCCATAAATGGCAGGACCACTGATATAAGTGTATACAACCAGAAGGAGACTACTTTGACTAAGATTACACTAAGAAGCTGATAAGTCTACTCATTTAGTAAAAAAAAAAAAAAACCCAGTCCTGGAATTTTGCAAACTGCCCTCATACTTCTGTGCTTTTTGCATTACATAAAATGGCTAGCATTACATCTCTCTGGTTCTAAACAAACCTGATGAATGAATGCATCTAGTTCATTAAGTTACTGAGGGTATTATTGATAGAGAAGATATATCTGATTCTAGCAAAAGCTCTGATAATGACAGTGAATTAGAGGAAAATTTAACTGAATTGAGTGCAACTGATGAGTGGGCACTTCCTTCTCCATCAATAGCAAAAAAAATCGAGATCAAATTCTATCTACTGATTCGTCTCGGGTAGAATACAGCTGGAAATAATGATAAAACATCTAGTAATTTCAGATTTACTGCCACATATAAGGACTTGAAATTAACAAGGATAAAACAAAAATAATGAAACTTCCCATTAACTATGAAGGACAAATACATGTAGAAGGAACAGCTCTTGAAGAAGTAAACCATTTTGCATATCTCGGCAGCTACATAGACCAGGATGGTGACACAAGAAAGGAAGTTAGAATTCAAACTGCAAAGGCAGCATACACCTTCAAGCATCTTGAGAACATATGGCATTCAAAAGTTATAAGCACAAAAAACTTCTGTTAATCAAGTTAAGATTATTCAATTCAAATGGAATATCCACCCTCATTTATGCATTTGAAAGCTGGAAAACAACTAAAGAAATAGACAAGAAATTAGACTCTTTTGAAAAAAAATGCCTAAGGAAAATACTCGGTATAAAGAGGAACGAATTCAAGAACAACGCGTAGATAAGACAGATGAGCAAACAATAACCTGTCTCATGGGTGATCAGAAAAAGAAGATGGACATAGTATGTCAGTCATGTGATGAGAAGAAACAATCAAAGGATCCCCAAACAAGCTATCAAGTGGAATACAATAGGCTGAAGAAAAAGAGGTCGACCACATGAAACTCTAAAGAGGACACTGTTAAGAGAGGCCAGTTCAGTGGGCATAACATCCCTTGATGAGACTTAAAAACTCACCAAAGACAGGAAATCTTGGCGAACTACCATTCCGGCCCTATGTAATGTTTAGTGGCACGGGAAGGATGTAAGATGTAAGATGCAAGGGTGGCCAATGAATACCAGGTGTAAACACTGATTTTGTGGATGAATCATCCACACCCTAGGATTGTTTTTTTTTTAGTCCTAATGAAAGATGATATCATGCACTATAAAATAAATTCCTGAAATTCATTTCAGTTATAAATGCCACGGGCATGGATAAGAGGCAAGGTTGACACAACTACTTTCTGGAGCATCAAATCATGTACACAGCATTTTACTGCAACATGTCTGAATGACAGATCTGAAGCTACATTTCATATGCTTCATGTGGGGGGAAATAGAAGCCAATGGCAAATTAAAATCATTTGTAAATATGTTGTGCTCAAATTTTACTGACGCCTTCACTCCATTTATGAATGTTTCTGATGATGAAATGAATGTCAGATTTAAGGGGCGCTGGAAATATGAGCAGTTCAATGCTACAGTTAATCATTTGCATGTCCCTTGTGGAACTTTGCCTTCCTAACAGCTCTCCTGTAGACCTCTCAGTTGTAAGCAAGATGCCCTGTTCCTAATGCATTCATTTGCAGATCATAAACAATATCTTGCAGCCATCTTTGCCTTGGTCTTCCTCTCTTTCTTTTTCCCATTATGTACCATTCCAAGACTGTCTGCAATGCTACAATGAGCAAGAAATATCATAAGTTTTGGATCTATGCCCAAGAAATATCATAACTTTTGGATCCTTAGATAGCACAACAGGGTAGGGATGTTTGAATCTTCTTACACACTATGGGAAAGATACCTTATACAACCCTGACTGTGATCCTGATAGTGGTCATAAAGTTGCTGACACTCTTCTCAGCTGTCTTGGAAGTGGGTATCACATTTTTGCACACTGATTTTATACAACAAGGAACTGAGGTGATTTTTTCCCCTCTCAAGAAAGATCTACTGGAACACTATAAAGTAACAGGAAAGGGTTTCCCCGAGATCTTAAATCCTTGTCTTTGGACTGCATGGGATGCTGTCACTGGTTCATTAAAGATGACAAAATTCTGTGTTCTGTTTGGAAGGACAAAACAGCAAGGAAAACTGTTTTGTCAGTAACAACAAATGGGAATGCTGAGGATATAACACACAAGCAGAAAATAAAACCATATATTATTCATAACTACAATACAAACATGAATGGATGTGATAAGGCTGATTAGATGATTGGATATCAAGGTCTGCTCACTAGGAAACCAACAAATGGTGGAAAAAAATTTACTATTGGATGATGGAAATTTGTATAACTTATTCATAATAACTTGGAGAACAATCTCACCATCACAAATACTTTCTATAAGCAACATCCCAGATGATTATATGCATGGACATCCCCAGATGGAAAAAGAAGAAACCAAACAGACTACATTTTTATTCAGTAAAGATGGTGTTTGTGTATCTCATGTGTCAAAACATCTCCTGCAACAGAATGTGACTCTGACCACGAACTTCTGGTGGCAATTTTCAAAATCAAATTTTTAAAAGTTCTGAAGAGTAACAAAGTAGTTAAGCATGACACAAGCTATAGCATTGATGTGGAGAACAAATTCAACGCCCTAATGGCAGTACAGGAAGAAATGACACCAACAGAGCTTCACTGCCATATCAAAGTTGCTTATATCACATCTGCCCAAACTGTACTGGCAGCCTGGATGGCTGAGTGGTTAGGAACTTGGTCTACTAATCTGGTGGTAGCAGGTTCAAGTCCCAGCAGCAAGGATATTTTTTTTCTGGTACCACCACACAGGCCCCGGGGTCCACCCAGCCTTTAGTCTAAAAATGGAACCAGAGAAATTTGAGAAGGTAAACGCAGCCAGGCGTGATAATGACCACATCACACTTTCATGTGCCCATGGTCTTGAAATACAGGCCTAACACTGTATACCCAATATGCCTTAATGGCACAGAAACAGGGATTTTACCTTCTACCAAACCCCACTACCAAAAAGAGCGGTAAAGGAATGAGACTACTTCTCAGAAGCAACGATGATAACTGAAGAAAGAAGGAAAAATCAAGTCCAAAAAAGACGCAGAAAACCAAGCACTGTACATGAAATATGCAAAGGACATCAGGAAACATGTTAGACATGACAAAAATAAATACTTAAGGGATTTCTGCAGCAGAATGGAAAGAATGTTAGAAGACAGTCTTTGTAAAAATATGTTTTCTGAGGAAAAATTACTGATGAACTGCAAGTGAAAACATCCATTCAGGTAATTAATGACAAGCAGGGGAATATACTAACAGAAAACAAAGACATCTTTAACAGATGGGGAGAGTACTGCAAAGAGATGTAACAAGAGGCAGATGGTACAGAAAAAAATGACTGTGAGATGAGGATAAATGAAGAACCTGAACCCTCTTTGGAGGAGGTCAGAGACACCATTAGGAACCTTAAAATGGAGGAAAACCCCTAGTTATGATGAAATAACAGCTGAAATGATACAAGCAGTAGGAGAAAGTAGCACCCACATTTATCATGCTCTGTGCTTAAGACATAGAGACAGCCCTAAAACACACAAAGTCACATGAAGTTAGTATAGTTATGGGAGATTTTAATGCCAAAGTTGGTAAAGGAAGAACTTCAGACATCTTTGGTGACTATGGACTGGGGGAGAGGAATGACAGCGGTAGTAAATTAATTGAATGGGCAAGAATACATAGCATGTCTGTAGGAAACACCTGGTTTAAACAACATCCTCGAAGACTGGCAACGTGGTGCATCATCATCATCATGTGCCATGCCGACTGGCGTTGGCTATTATGCTTCTCCAAAGTACACGATCCTTCATGCAGGCCATCAGTTCAGTTGGTGATCTCCTCTCACACCATCCCGTCAGACTGTCCAGTATCATTTCTCTTGGTCTTCCTCTTGATCTTCTGCCTTCTATTTTTCCTGTTGTTATAATATTTTCAATGCCCCCTCTTCTCACTGCATGTCCTATGAAAGTACATTGTCTCTCTCTTATCTTTTTGACAAGGTTTTTTTGTCTCTCCAGCTCTTCTCATACATTCTTCATTAGTTATTTTTGCTGTCCAGGAGATTCGCAACATTTTTCTAATAAACCACATTTCTACTGCTTCCAATGATTTTTGTGCAGACCTGCCTATTGTCCATGATTCACTTCCATATAACAAGATAGGTTCAATATAGCATTTTAGGACTCGTTTTCTAACATTCATTGATAAAGATGTGTTGGTTAATATGTTTCTCATTCTATGAAATGCAGTCTTTGCTTGGCCTATTCTGTTCCTAATTTCTGTTCTGCATTTCCCATCTGAAGTTATTACTGTTCCAAGGTATTTGAATTTCTGCACCTGCTTTAGAATAGTTCCATTTAATTTAATACTGCATGCTCGTGGATTCTGTTTCTTAGATATAACCATAGTCTCTGTCTTTTTGATGTTCAAAGTAAGGCCTTCCTGTTCACTTTCTTTGGCGACTTTATCCAAGAGATTTTACAGGTGTTGTTGGTTCTCAGCTATCAGTACTGTGTCGTCAGCATACCGAAGGTTGTTAATATTGTATCCTCCAATTTTTATGCCTGGTTCTGTGATGATCATTCTTAAAATATTCTCACTGTACAGAGAAAAAAGGTCTGGAGATAGCACACATCCTTGTCGCACCCCTTGTTATATAGGTTGATATTTTCCAGTTCTATTTTCAACTCGAATTGCTGCATCTTTGTGCCAGTATAGATGTTTTACAATCCTCAGGTCTTTGCCGTCTATAATGATGTCGTCAAGCATTTTAATCATTTCATTATGTTTCACCTTGTCGAATGCCGTGGTGTAATCATTGAAGCATAAGTAGAGATCTTTCTGTACTTTAAAGCTCTTTCTGTTAGCGTTCATAAATCATAAATGGCATTGTGTATTCCCTTTCCTTCAACAAATCCAAACTGTTCATCTGCTATTTCCATTTTTATCTTTTTCCTTGTTCTTCTCATAATGATTCTCAGAAGTAGCTTCGTTATGTGACATGAGAGGCTGATAGTCCGGTGGTCGTCACATTCCTTTGCACCTGGTTTCTTTGGTAGTGCTGTAAACGTGGATTTAATCAGGTCACTGGGAATATAACCACTGTTGTAAATGTCATTCAGTAACTTGGTTATTATTTTTATTCCTGACTCCTTTAGTGCCTCTATTTCTCCTATTGTTATATTATCAGGCCCAGTCGCTTTTCCTTTCTTCATGTGTTTGATGGCATCTATGATTTCATCTTCAAGTATTGGTGGTCCATCACAGTTTTCAGTATCTGGTGTTAATTCTGGTCTTTCTCCTCCATATAGCTCACTGATATACTCTGTCCACCATTGTCCACAATGTCTTCTTTTCCAAGGTGCAACCCAGACAAAAAGACTTTTAACCAGATAGATTACATATTAATCAACAAACAATTCCAGAATGCATTACTGACAACAAAAACCATGCCAGGAGCCGACTGCAATAGTGACCATGACCCACTCTGTGGAAAAATTAGAATAAAGCTAAAGAAAGCATGCAGAAAAGTGAGAAACATCAAACTGAATACAGAACTCCTTAAAAATGACCAAGAACTATGAGAACAATACAGGATTATTATAACAAATAGATACAATGCAATAGCAAAGATAAATAATATAGATGAACAATGGGCAATGTTAAGAGATTCTATCCACCAAACTGTTAAGGAGATGATACCATCGAAAAAAGAAGCCCCTAAAAATAAATGGATGACAGACAACATCTTAGGACTGATGGACAAGAGTAGGAGGAGTAAAATTAACCAATAAAAATATAGAAGGATAAATAAAGAAATAAGATACAAATGCAGAGAAGCAAAGGAAGTGTGGTTAAATGAACAGTGCAGACAAATAGAGGACTCTCATAATAAAGACAGCAAAAACATGTCACATAACGAAGCTACTTCTGAGAATAATTATGAGAAGAACAAGGAAAAAGATAAAAATGGAAATAGCAGATGAACAGTTTGGATTTGTTGAAGGAAAGGGAACACACAATGCCATTTATGCTTTATGAACACTAACAGAAAGAGCTTTAGAAGTACAGAAAGATCTCTACGTATGCTTCATTGATTACACCACAGCATTCGACAAGGTGAAACATAATGAAATCATTAAAATGCTTGACGACATCATTATAGACGGCAACGACCTGAGGATTGTAAAACATCTATACTGGCACAAAGAAGCAGCAATTCGAGTTAAAAATAGAAGTGGAAAATATCAACCTATAAAACAAAGGGGTGCGACAAGGATGTGTACTATCTCCAGACGTTTTCTCCGTACAGCGAGAATATTCTAAGAATGATCATCACAGAACTAGGCATACAAATTGGAGGATACAATATTAACAACCTTCGGTATGCTGACGACACAGTACTGATAGCTGAGAACCAACAACACCTGTAAAATCTCTTGGATAAAGTCGCCAAAGAAAGTGAACAGAAAGGCCTTACTTTGAACATCAAAAAGACAGAGTCAATGGTTATATCTAAGAAACAGAATCCACCAACATGCAGTATAAAATTAAACGGAACTATTCTAAAGCAGGTGCAGAAATTCAAATACCCTGGAGCAGTAATAATATCAGATGGGAAATGCAGAACAGAAATTAGGAACAGAATAGGCCATCAAAAGACTGCATTTCATAGAATAAGAAACATATTATGCAACACATCCTTATCAATGAATGTTAGAAAACGAGTCCTAAAATGCTATATTGAACCTATCTTGTTATATGGAAGTGAATCATGGACAATAGGCAGATCTGCACAAAAATCATTCGAAGCAGCAGAAATGTGGTTTATTAGAAGAATCCCCTGGACAGCAAAAATAACTAATGAAGAATGTATGAGAAGAGCTGTAGAGATAAAAAAATCTTGTCAAAAAAATAAGAGAGAGACAACGTACTTTCATAGAACATGCAATGAGAAGAGGGGGCATTGAAAATATTATAACAACAGGAAAAACAGAAGGAAGAAGATCCAGAGGAAGACCAAGAGAAATGATACTGGACAGGATAGTGTGAGAAGAGATCACCAACTGAGCTGATGGCCTGAAGGATTGTGTACACTTGAGAAGCATAAATACAAAGCCAGTCGGCACGGCACCTGATGATGATGATGATGATGTGCTGTAAGATCTGGAAAAGTGGAAATTTACCCAAGGACTGGAAATGCTCAATTTACATACCTCTGTTGAAGAAGGGTCACCTAAAAATGTGTGCAAACTATAGAACTAACGTTCTTATAAGTCATGCAAGCAAGATATTGCTAGGAATCATATTGAAAAGGATCCAGGTAAAAATAGAACAAGAAATGCATAAGGTACAAGCAGGTTTAAGATAAGGTAGAGGCACCAGAGATCATATACTAAACATGAGGGACATCATAGAAAAGTATAGAGAGTTTAATGTGGATCTATACACCTGTTTTATAGACCAGGTAGAGACACTAGAGATTATATACTAAACATGAGGAACATCAAAGAAAAGTGTAGAGAGTCTAGTGTGGATCTATACACCCATTTTACAGACTAGGTAGAGGCACCACATCATATACTAAACATGAGGAACATCATAGAAAAGTGTAGAGAGTTTAATGTGGAGCTATACACCTGTTTTGTAGACCAGGTAGAGGCACCAGAGATCATATACTAAACATGAGGAACATCAAAGAAAAGTGTAGAGAGTTTAATGTGGAGCTATACACCTGTTTTGTAGACCAGGTAGAGGCACCAGTGATCATATACTAAACATCAGGAACATCACAGAAAATTATAGAGAGCTTAATGAGGAGCTATACACCTGTTTTGTAGACCAGGTAGAGGCACCAAAGATCATATACTAAACACCAGGAACATCATAGAAAAGTATAGAGAGTTTAATGTGGAGCTATACACCTGTTTTGTAGACAAGGTAGAGACACCAGAGATCATATACTAAACATGTTGAACATCACAGAAAAGTTTAGAGAGTTTAATGTGGAGCTATACACCTGTTTTGTAGACAAGGTAGAGACACCAGAGATCATATACTAAACATCAGGAACATCACAGAAAAGTATAGAGAGTTTAATGTGGAGCTATACACCTGTTTTGTAGAATACTCTAAAGCTTCTGACTGTATAACATCAGCAGTTATGGTCTATTATGAACAACATGGGTTTTCCCAACCATCTGGTACACCTCATCGCCAAACTGTACCAAGATCAGCAAGCACCAGTGAGGGTAGATGGCAAAACACTGAGTTGGTGTGATGTATAAAATGGAGTAAGAAAGGGATGTATCCTTTCTCCATACTAGTGCAACATCCACACTGAAAACATGGGGAATGTAAGAGATGAACAGGAAACAGCTAAGTTTGACTCTTTTACCATTAGGGGCCACAATAATCCAGAAATTAGATACACCGATCATACTGTCCTTCTATCACACAGTTCAGGACTTAGATACACCGATGATACTGTCCTTCTATCACACAGCTCAGGACTTGGATACTCTTGTAACAGAATAACATTCTAAACTAATAAAACAATGAAGAGAAGTGAAGATGAAATGGAAAGTGACAAACAACAACAAAAAGGAATATAAATCTTTAACAAAAGAAGTAAGAAGAAACATAAGAAAAGACAAAAAATAAATACATACAAGATTGTTGTGAAAGAATATAAGGACATCAGAAGTGTGGAAGATATAGTGAAATGTTTAAAGAAATGAAGACATGGACAAGAAATGTCATACCTAAGCTAAATGTAATTTGTGACGAAAATGCGAAGACCTTGTCAGAGACAGAGGAAATTCTAGAAAGCTGAAAGGAATAGCACAGAGGAATGTATGAAACAACTGAGTGTGAAAGCAGAAATCAACAGTGTGAATTATTATTGGAGGAGAAAGAACCTGAACCAACAATTTAAGAAGTTTTATGGGCAATAAAGAATCTGAAAAAGGTAAATCACTAGGATGTGATAGATAACAACTGAACTTATTAAAGCAGGAGGAAAGGAATGTGCAACAATCTATCATGCACTATGTAAAAAGATATGACATTCAAGTATTTGGCCAAAAGAAGTAAGAAGAAACATAAGAAAAGACAAAAAATAAATACATACAAGATTGTTGTGAAAGAATATAAGGACATCAGAAGTGTGGAAGATATAGTGAAATGTTTAAAGAAATGAAGACATGGACAAGAAATGTCATACCTAAGCTAAATGTAATTTGTGACGAAAATGCGAAGACCTTGTCAGAGACAGAGGAAATTCTAGAAAGCTGAAAGGAATAGCACAGAGGAATGTATGAAACAACTGAGTGTGAAAGCAGAAATCAACAGTGTGAATTATTATTGGAGGAGAAAGAACCTGAACCAACAATTTAAGAAGTTTTATGGGCAATAAAGAATCTGAAAAAGGTAAATCACTAGGATGTGATAGATAACAACTGAACTTATTAAAGCAGGAGGAAAGGAATGTGCAACAATCTATCATGCACTATGTAAAAAGATATGACATTCAAGTATTTGGCCAAAAGAATGAAAAAGAATTGTATTCATACCACTGCCAAAAAAGAGTAACTTGAAATTATGCACAAACTACAGAATTGTTGCCCTGATTAGTCATGCCAGTAAAATTCTATTAAAAATCATAATGGATAGACTTTGTAAGAAAATAGAAGTCAATATGGTCCAAGTGGGTTTTAGACAAGGAAGAGGATCAAAAGATCATATATTCAATAAAAGATTAATAACAGAGAAATTCAGAGAATTTAATGTGAATCTATATTTATCTTTTATAGACTGTTCAAAGGCATTTGACTGTGTACAACACCAGAAACTTTGTGAAATAATGGAATAAAATGGGATTTCCAACATATTTGATACAATTAACATCACTGCTGTATCTAGACCAACAAGCAGCAGTAAGAATAAATGGTTAAACAACAACTTGGTTTGACATAAAACAAGGGGTCCGTCAGGGGTGCATATTGTCGCCTTACTTATTTAACTTGTATACTGAAAATATAATGACGAATGTTTGAGAACATGTAGACAAAGAATATTACAATGCCATAACAATTGGAGGTTATGAAATACCAGAGATTAAATATGCTGATGACACAGTATTACTATCCACAACACAAAAAAGAATGGAAAAACTAATTATGTCAGTCCGTAAGAATAGTGAAGAGCGAAACCTCTATCTTAATGTGAAGAAAACTAAATTGATGACAAATGACAAAACAAATAAGGCAGATGAAATATGTATCAATGAGTAAAAGTTGGAAGTAGTGGAGCGTTTTGAATATCTTGGATCACTGCTAACTAATAATGGAGATACAATGAGGGAAATTAAAAAGAGGACATCTATCGCTCTTCAGAAAGTAAAACAATTAAATAAGCTGTGGAGAGGAACAGAAAGAACTACAAAAATAAGATTTTTAAAGGCATGCATCTTTCCCATCGGAACATATGACCTGGATACTTAACAAAACAGCTGAGAAACACATAAATGCCTTTGAATGTAAATGCTACAGAAGAGTTCTTCAAATATCGTGGACACAAAAAAGAACAAATATATCCATACTACAAGAACTTAATATTGAAGAAGGCTGACTAGCAAAGAGGATTAAACAGAGAAAACTTAAATATTCTGGACACATTAAACATCATGTTAATTTAGAGAAGACCGTCTTGGAAGAGTACATAATGGGAAAAAGAAAGAGAGGAAGACCCAGGTGAAGATGGCTGCAAGACATCGTTGATAATCTGCAAATATTGATGCATCAGCAGCAGGGCATCTTGCTTACAACTGAGAGGCCTACAAGAGAGCTGTCAGGGAGGCAAAAGTTCCACAAGGGACATGCAAATGACTGACTGATAAAACAAATCATACAGATTATCACAAAACAAGAAACAAGACCAAAAAATTCATAATTTTAATGCCAATCCTTTACTACAACACAGAGCATAGGAAATCTTACCTTCCAGCATCGACCATGATGCTGCCTGACATTGCTGTGACAGCTGCTATTGCTATTGCAATTTTTGTATCAGAGTTGGTAATCCCTACAGTTCCAGAGAAGATTTTGTAGTGTATTTTACTACCAGAATGAGGTGTGTAGCTGTTTAATAAAAGATAAGATCTAACACTGAATGGGGGTGTGTAGATGTTTAATAAAAGATAATATCTAACACTGAATAGGGGTGTGTAGATGTTTAATAAAAGATAATATCTAACACTGAATAGGGGTGTGTAGATGTTTAATAAAAGATAATATCTAACACTGAATGGGGGTGTGTAGATGTTTAATAAAAGATAATATCTAACACTGAATAGGGGTGTGTAGATGTTTAATAAAAGATAATATCTAACACTGAATAGGGGTGTGTAGATGTTTAATAAAAGATAATATCTAACACTGAATAGGGGTGTGTAGATGTTTAATAAAAGATAATATCTAACACTGAATAGGGGTGTGTAGATGTTTAATAAAAGATAATATCTAACACTGAATAGGGGTGTGTAGATGTTTAATAAAAGATAAGATCTAACACTGAATGGGGGTGTGTAGATGTTTAATAAAAGATAATATCTAACACTGAATAGGGGTGTGTAGATGTTTAATAAAAGATAAGATCTAACACTGAATGGGGGTGTGTAGATGTTTAATAAAAGATAAGATCTAACACTGAATAGGGGTGTGTAGCTGTTTGATAAAAGATAAGATCGCTTAATGAGGTATAGTTATTTGATAAAAAAAATAGATGGGTGCATGGTACAGTTTTACAAAAAGATAGAAAGAGTGAGGAAAGTGGGCAGAAACAAGAATGGCAGGAAGCAAAATGAGTACATAAATGAAGGACATAGAACAATCCAATATTTTAGCGAAAGTCTTTTTCAAGGATCACATATGCCATCATCAGTGTAGTGTCTATTCAATTCAATTCCAGTGGCACAGGTGTTCATTTCTCTCCACAATTCCCTGTCTTTAGATTTGATTATGAGACCCGCCGGTAACTTTCTTCCTAGCCACACTAACAGCCCATCCAGTAACTTCTCTCTCTGTCTTCCTCTGTCTCTTCTTCCTTCAATTTTTCCAGTTGCCATAATGTGTTTTAAAGTTCCTCTTCTCAGGAAATGTCCTATAAACCTTGCTTGTCTGCCTCTGATCTTTGCTACAATTTGCTTTTTAACTCCAGCCTCTCTTAAACTTCTTCATTGGTTTTCTTGGCTGTCCATGGCACCTTCAACATCCTTCTTATAAACCACATCTCCATGGCCTCCATTTCTCACTGTACTCTCTTATTCATAGACCACGCTACACACCCATAAAACAAAATTGGCTCGATGTAACATTTAAGTACTTGTAATCTTGTTTCCATTAATACGGATCTGTTGCACAAGGTGTTTCTCATTTTCTGGAATGCTGACTTGGCCTGAGCATGTCTGCTTTTTATTTCATTGTGACATTTCCTATCAGCTGTTATAATTGTTCATAAGTATTTGAATCTATAAACTTGTTTCAGTTCTGTGCCATCGATGGTAATGCTACATTTTGGTGGCATTCTTTTCTTTGAGATGACCATCATATCAGTCTTCTTTTTATTCAGGCTGAGACTTTTATTTTTACTTTCAGAAACCCTGTAGCTCCTCTTCACTTTTAGCAATCAGAACGGTGTCGTCTGCATATCTTAAGTTGTTAAGGTTGTACTCACCAACTGATATTCCTGGCATGTTCTCTATATTTCTCATTATGTTTTCCCTGTACAAGGAGAAGAGGTCAGGGGATAAAACACATCCTTGTCTCACCCCCAACTGTATGTCTTGGAATGCTCCTATTTGGTTCTCAAGCCTCACTGCTGCTGATTGCTGCCAATATGTTTTTGTTAAGTTTCAGATCTTTCTCATCTATGTTGATATCTTCCAGCATTCTTATAATTTCTGTGTGTCTCATTTTATCAAATGCTTTATAGTAGTCTATGAAGTATAAGTATAGGTCTGTCTTTACTTCTATTGATCATTCCATCAATGTTCTTATTAGGCATTACTTGTACCTTTTCCTTCGACGAAGCCGCACTGTTCTTCAGCGATTCCTTGTTTTATTTTGCTCCTGACTCTTCTCATAACAGTATGAGGCTGGATTTTGGTAACATGGCTCATAAGACTAATGGTTCGACGGTCTTCACATTCAACTGCACCTTGTTTCTTTGGTAGGGTAATGAAAACTGATTGCAAAAGGTCTGATGGGACATAATTACTATTATAGATGTTATTCAACAATCTGGTAATTATTTCTATGCCAAGCTCTCCTAATGCTTCCAATTCTTCCTTGGTGATTTTATCTGGTCCTGGTACTTTGTTGTTTTTCATGTGTTTGATGGTTTCTTCCACTTCTGCTTTTAATGTGTGAGGCCTTTCATTACTATTTCATATATCTATTTCACTTCTGTTGTCCTCATAGAGTTCTCTAATGTATTCGTTCCATCTTGCCATTATTTCATCTCTGCCCATTATTGTATGCCCCTCCTTTGACTTCAGGCAACCAGTCTTGTGGTATATACTTTTGTTTGAGATGACCATCATATCAGTCTTCTTTTTATTCAGGCTGAGACTTTTATTTTTACTTTCAGAAACCCTGTAGCTCCTCTTCACTTTTAGCAATCAGAACGGTGTCGTCTGCATATCTTAAGTTGTTAAGGTTGTACTCACCAACTGATATTCCTGGCATGTTCTCTATATTTCTCATTATGTTTTCCCTGTACAAGGAGAAGAGGTCAGGGGATAAAACACATCCTTGTCTCACCCCCAACTGTATGTCTTGGAATGCTCCTATTTGGTTCTCAAGCCTCACTGCTGCTGATTGCTGCCAATATGTTTTTGTTAAGTTTCAGATCTTTCTCATCTATGTTGATATCTTCCAGCATTCTTATAATTTCTGTGTGTCTCATTTTATCAAATGCTTTATAGTAGTCTATGAAGTATAAGTATAGGTCTGTCTTTACTTCTATTGATCATTCCATCAATGTTCTTATTAGGCATTACTTGTACCTTTTCCTTCGACGAAGCCGCACTGTTCTTCAGCGATTCCTTGTTTTATTTTGCTCCTGACTCTTCTCATAACAGTATGAGGCTGGATTTTGGTAACATGGCTCATAAGACTAATGGTTCGACGGTCTTCACATTCAACTGCACCTTGTTTCTTTGGTAGGGTAATGAAAACTGATTGCAAAAGGTCTGATGGGACATAATTACTATTATAGATGTTATTCAACAATCTGGTAATTATTTCTATGCCAAGCTCTCCTAATGCTTCCAATTCTTCCTTGGTGATTTTATCTGGTCCTGGTACTTTGTTGTTTTTCATGTGTTTGATGGTTTCTTCCACTTCTGCTTTTAATGTGTGAGGCCTTTCATTACTATTTCATATATCTATTTCACTTCTGTTGTCCTCATAGAGTTCTCTAATGTATTCGTTCCATCTTGCCATTATTTCATCTCTGCCCATTATTGTATGCCCCTCCTTTGACTTCAGGCAACCAGTCTTGTGGTATATACTTTTGTTTGTTAACTCCTTTATTTGTTTGTACTTATCTCTTGTGTTTCCATGATGGTGTGTCTCTATTTCACTACATTTCTTATTTAGCCACTCCTCCTTAGCTTTATTGCATTTATGTCTTATTTCTTCATTATTTTGTCATATTCATCTTTATCTTCCTTAAGACTACTTCTATTAGTTGCAAAATTTCTTCTGTCATCCACCCCAGTTTAGCGTGTCGTTTATTTAGAGGCAGGATTTCAATAGGTTTGCTGACCAGAGTCTTTGAGCATATTCCACTGTTCATCAATCGTTTCAATCTTCTCTATAGCATTATATCTATTATGTACTATGGTCCTATATTGTTCTTGTATTACTTTATCTTTCTGTAGCAGCTTTCTATCTAGTTCTTTGTTTTTAGCTGCTACCTTTAAGCTCTTTAGCCTGATTCTCACTTTTCCTACAACTGGGATGTGGTCACTGTTGCAATCTGTGCTTGGTCTTGTTTTCACGGATATTAGTGAGTTCCTGAATCTTCTGTTGATCATAATGTAATCTATCTGGTATGTTATTATTTGGGCTTTTCCATGTCCATAGTCGCCTTGGGGTGTTGTTGAAACCAAGTATTTCCTATTATCATTTTATTCTTTTCTGCCCATTCAAACAACATCTCTCCTCTTTTGTTTCTGATTCCTAATCCATACTTGCTAGTAACTTCATTGTCTTGTTCAGTCCCTACTTTCACGTTTAAATCACCCAGCACAAAGTTTACTTCCCATGGTTTGCACTGTTTCATTGCCATATCCAGATTGTTGTAAAATTCTTTTTATCTCATCATCAGAGCTTTCTGAAGTTGGTGCGCATACTTGGATGAGATTTGTGTCTATTGGATGGCCTTGTAATTTAACCATTAACACTCTGTCTGATATGAACCAGAAGCCTTTCAAAGTTCTTGCTGTCTTCTTATCCAGTATTATGCCAACTCCATTTCTATGCTGGTTTCCCCCGGAATATATTATTTTGAAGTCTTTATGATCTCTGCTTCCTGTTCCAGTCCATCTCATTTCACATAAACCAAGGATGTTAATTTCCATTCTTTTCATTTCTTGTTCAATGTTTTCCAGTTTTCCAAGTTCTGTTAGTGTTCTAATGTTCCGTGTTGCATTTACTGTGGTGTTGCTTTTGTTTTCTTTGCGTACAGTAGTTGGATGACGGTCTAGTATCACCTGTCGCATGTGATGGTCCCTACCAGACGAGGTGGTTCCACTGGAACCCCCATTAACATCATTATGATCCAAAGAATTATGGATTGTCATGACTGTTCTTGGGAATGTACAGTGTTGGTTTCCCCTTGCCTTCCACTGGTTTGTTTATGGGTTACTCCACTAGCCTTTAACTCTGGCCAGAACCTACCCTATAAGGCAATAAGGGATTTGAAATCAGAGTTTTCCTTCTCCTAGATAAGCTACCAACCAAGACTAATGAGTCTCATCTGTCCGAAGCATCCGATTTTCAGGCACCAGATACTCACCTTTCATCATTTTTCTGTCAGTTTAAACAATTCTGCCACGAGAAGGCCAGGAGTCTATGTAGTGTCTATAGAAACCTGGAAAGGTCCACTTTAAGATTCTGTGACCTTGTTTGAAATTACCCATGAGTAGACATGCATAGCTAGGGCCCATTTTGATACCCACAGCCACGCCACTGATCTGGTCAAAATAAAGACCACTGAACTCAAACGAGTTGAGTTCGAGGACAAGTCACATAAGGCACAGAATGGTGGAAGCAGGAATACAAAGATGAGTTTTGTTTTTTTTTTAAAAGAACTTGACAGCTTAAAGTCCCTGATCATGAGGGATTATTTTTCGTGTTTTTATCTGCTGTGTTGTTTTTGTATGTGATCCTTGAAAAAGGCTTTTGCCAAAATATTGGATTGTTGTAAGTCCTTCATTTATGTACTCATCTTGCTTCCTGTCATTCTTGTTTCTGCCCACTTTCCTCACTCGTTCTATCTTTTTTGTAAAACTGTACCATATATCCCTCTATGTTCATTATTAGAACCAGTTTTACTGCAGTTGTCATTTCTTCTTTGACTAAAAAAAAAATCATTTAGCACTGACTGGGGTGTGTAGCTGTTAGATAAAAGATAAGATTTAACTTTGAATGGGGTGTGTAGCTGTTAGATAAAAGATAAGATTTAACTTTGAATGGGGTGTGCAGTTGTTAGATAAAAGATAAGATTTAACTTTGAATGGGGTGTGCACTGCTTCAAGTATGATTTTCATCATGCATTCTTAGATATGTTTTTTTCCTCATGTATTCTGTATACTTATGTTTCACATAGTTTCATGCTGCATTCTTACTAAATCGAGTGTGTGGGAAGAATGAAAGATGGAGTGATGAAGGGAAGAATGTAAGATGGGCCTGTGCGCCCAAATTCTTCACCCTTTTAAAATAAAGACCATTCATTCATAATAGATAAAACCTCAAAATACTAATATCAAAAACTTGTTCTATCCTCACTTGTTCTTCTCAGACACTGACATAAATAAAATAACTATTTTACTGTGTCAGATATAAAATAAACATATGTAGAATACAAAAAATATACAGAGGGATTCAAAAAGATATATACACACTTCAACACAAAAAAAAGCCATATGAATGGTGTAATACTAAATTTATACATACATATACAGATGAATATAGGTCACTTTAGATTTCAACATTTACAAAAGGTGTGGTCACCAAGAGTATTCAAGCACTTCTGAGTACAGCAAACTACTGCTTGAGCAGTGTTACTTAGAGTTTCTAACTCATGGACAGCAAACTACTGCTTGAGCAGTGTCACTCAGAGTTTCTAACTCATGCACAGCAAACTACTGCTTGATCAGTGTTACTTAGAGTTTCTAATTCATGCACAGCAAACTACTGCTTGAGCAGTGTCACTCAGAGTTTCTAATTCGTGCACAGCAAACTACTGCTTGAGCAGTGCTACCCATAGTTTCTAACTTGTGGACAGTAAACTACTGCTTGAGCAGTGCTACCCATAGTTTCTAACTTGTGGACAGTAAACTACTGCTTGATCAGTGTTACTTAGAGTTTCTAATTCATGCACAGCAAGCTACTGCTTGAGCAGTGTCACTCAGAGTTTCTAACTCATGGACAACAAACTACTGCTTGAGCAGTGTTAGAGTTTCTAACTCGTGGACAGCAAACTGCTGCTTGAGCAGTGTTAGAGTTTCTAATTCATGCACAGAAAACTACTGCTTGATCAGTGTTACTTAGAGTTTCTAACTCATGGACAGCAAACTGCTGCTTGAGCAGTGTTAGAGTTTCTAATTCATGCACAGCAAGCTACTGCTTGAGCAGTGTTAGAGTTTCTAACTCATGGACAGCAAACTGCTGCTTGAGCAGTGTTAGAGTTTCTAATTCATGCACAGAAAACTACTGCTTGATCAGTGTTACTTAGAGTTTCTAACTCGTGGACAGCAAACTGCTGCTTGAGCAGTGTTAGAGTTTCTAATTCATGCACAGAAAACTACTGCTTGAGCAGTGTTACTTAGAGTTTCTAACTCATGCACAGCAAACTACTGCTTGATCAGTGTTACTTAGAGTTTCTAATTCATGCACAGCAAGCTACTGCTTGAGCAGTGTTACCCAGAGTTTCTAACTCGTGGACAGCAAACTACTGCTTGAGCAGTGTTACCCAGAGTTTCTAACTCGTGGACAGCAAACTACTGCTTGAGCAGTGTTAGAGTTTCTAACTCATGGACAGCAAACTACTGCTTGAGCAGTGTTACCTAGAGTTTCTAACTCATGGACAGCAAACTACTGCTTGAGCAGTGTTACCTAGAGTTTCTAACTCATGGACAGCAAACTACTGCTTGAGCAGTGTTACCCAGAGTTTCTAACTCATGGACAGCAAACTACTGCTTGAGCAGTGTTACTCAGAGTTTCTAACTCGTGGACAGCAAACTACAGCTTGAGCAGTGTTAGAGTTTCTAACTCGTGCACAGCAAACTACTGCTTGAGCAGTGTTACTCAGAGTTTCTAACTCGTGGACAGCAAACTACAGCTTGAACAGTGTTACCCAGAGTTTCTAACTCGTGGACAGCAAACTACTGCTTGAGCAGTGTTACTCAGAGTTTCTAACTCGTGGACAGCAAACTACTGCTTGAGCAGTGTTACTCAGAGTTTCTAACTCGTGGACAGCAAACTACAGCTTGAGCAGTGTTACTCAGAGTTTCTAACTCGTGGACAGCAAACTACTGCTTGAGCAGTGTTACTCAGAGTTTCTAACTCGTGGACAGCAAACTACTGCTTGAGCAGTGTTACTCAGAGTTTCTAACTCATGCACAGCAAACTACTGCTTGAGCAGTGTTACTCAGAGTTTCTAACTCATGCACAGCAAACTACTGCTTGAGCAGTGTTACTCAGAGTTTCTAACTCGTGCACATGGCATTCCTATTTCCTCCTGAAGTGCTACTGGTGCATCTGCTCTTCTACCATGAACAACATTCTTTAAGACCCCCACAGGCAGAAATCCAGGAGAGCTAAATCAGGAAAATGGGGAGAAATTCAGTTGTCCCTTTTTGTCCTATCTACTGTCCTAGCAAACTCATTGAGGTGTGACTTCACATATCGCTGGATGTGTGATGGTGCACAATCTTACTTGAAGTGAAATCATTCATTCCCATAAAGGATATGAAAGGCAGGCAAAAAATGGAAGTTTGGAGCAAGTGTAGGCAATCTTGACCAGCAGCAGTACCTCAAAATAAACTGACTGCAGTTTACATCATATGTTTAGAGTACAATGTTTCTGATTTACTTCCACAACAACATCATACTATACTTTGCAACATTAAATACATTCAGCTTCTAAATAAGTTCATAGATTTTCTTTGCTGAAGTGTGTAAACATCTTTTTTTAATCCTTTTGTATATTAAAAAAGTAAAGATAGTCCCATAGCAAATGCCGTAGGGGGTGAAGCGTTAGAGACCTCATTATGCTGGGTCATCAGCGTATGAGGTAGGGTGACCAGTTCCTTTCCTCGCTGCCTTTACTTCCCAGATTTTCTCTGGTACCCATTTTACGAGGCTGGGTCGACCTCGGGGCCGTATTGGTCGGAAAAAAAATCCCGCTCAGCTGGGGATTCGAACCCTCGACCATTTGGTTGCTAGACGAGTGCTTTGTATATTACTGTATGAAATATAATGGATCATGATATTACAGTGAGTTAAAAATTCATCACATTTTACAAGAGCCTAATTTCAGTCAAGGTTCCCATCTTATACATTGTACTGACATTTATAATGTCATGCAGATGTCATGTGTTGCATCATTCTGAAAACATGCACATCCATTTTTAGCCAATGAATTTCAACAAAAGTGATCAGCAGAAAGAAATATGGTGGACTGCAGGGTTGTTATGCACGTCATCCTGATACACTACTGGAAGAAAGGATTGAATGCAGCTGCCCATGAAATCTGTGGAAGGAGAAGGAACAGTTGATGACAGCACTGCAAGGAAGTGGTTCCGACGGTTCAGATCTTGGGGCACCAACATCAAAGACAAGCCCAGGTCAGGATGACCCTAAACCACCAATAATGAACCTTTGCGCCAAGCTCTTGAAGACAATCCCATTATCAGTACTCGGTGCTTGTCAGCCCTCAAAACACCATAATTCAGCATTTGCATGAGTTTTGCTCAGCTGCAGGCATCCTTGACATGTCTCCCACAATCTCACTCCCCAGCAAGTGTAGACATGTTGACATCTGTCACCAACTGTTGGCAAACTCACATGACAAAAAGAGTTCTCCATTCTATCATCACTGGGGATGAAAAGTGTATTTTCCCATGCTACCCCAACACGGGCACCCAAAGGCTCCAGCCAGGCCATGTGGCAGAGGTTACTGTCTGATAAGGCCAGTTTGAGAAGAAGGTTTTGGTCTGCATCTGGTGAAACTTTGAGGGCCCCCTGCACTGGGAATTGGTAACATTTGGTCACTCATGGATGGGAATCTGTATGCTGAGCAAATGACACAGCTGCATAATGTTCTGCACACCCATTACCCAGCATTCATCAACAGGAAGAGGGTACTTCTCTAGCATGACAACACGCCTGTGCACACTTCCAACATGGTCCATGGACAACTAATGGAACTGGAGGTAACTGAGGTCCTGGCCCATCCACCACACAGTCCTGATCTTGCACCTTCAGACTACCATCTATTTCTTCAAGGGAGGGAATTCAGTTCATCAGAAGAAGTTGAAGCCAGTGTGAGAGATTTTTTGGCCTCAAAGCCTACCAAGTGGTACTACAAAGGACTCCTCACACTTCCCAAGCAAAGGCAGAAGATCATGGAAAGTTATGGACTGTATTTTGAAGAGTGAAGTTACATTGTTATTAACACAGCTAAGTATATATTATGTTGCTTGGTTTTGTGCAGATCAACTTTTGACTCAACCCAGTACAATAACAAAACAACTTGTCTATGCCCACCTCTCTTCCTGCACTTTCACATTATCCCAGCCTGAGGCTCCAATCTGATCAAGCTCCACTGTAAGATAACTTTTCTGAAATAAAATTATTAGAAAATAACTAACACAAACAATCATACCTGCTCTTTGATCAAAACTTGCTTGGACTAGGAACATAAATCTTAATTAATACAAATACAAATTATTCTAAAGTAAAATGGTCCATTTCCAAACAGTTCCCTGCAACAGCCGTACACTGTGGTCAGTGTTTTATTTCTGGAAGCACTCCTTGTGAGCACACCAGTGAATTGCTCTTACATCAGTCTTCAAATTTTCTTTTTTTTTTTCCAGTCATCTGAAAACAAACTTTTAATTAGCTCTTCATGTTTGGGAACAAAAGAAGGGACATGGGGGCCAGTCAAGTGAGTATGATGGCTGGGGAATGACAATGATTGTACTGAAGCAGAAGGGAAGTGTGAGCTGGCGTGCTGTGATACAACAAACTTCTAGGCTGCCATTTTCTCACTGACTCATAACTGCTTCAAAACTTCAAGATACAAATACTGCTTGACTGTCTGATCTGTTGCTATCTATCTACAATGAAGAGTCCTTTGAGAATCAAAATGTGATGATTATGGCTTTCACATTAAATTTTGCTTGCCAAATTTTCTTTGATCTGTGTTTTTCATTGTGATGCTTTTTTCCACGTCACAGCTGTAAATCCAGTTTTCATCATTTATTACACTGTTATCTAAATATACTGGCTTGGTTTCCATCTTTTCAAAATCTGCTCTGAGATTGCTATTCTGTTCTCTTACTAATTTCATTTTATGAAATGAAGAACAAACTTTGCAACAACTCATGTCTATAAATTTGGTCAAAATGTCTTGGCTAGATATTTATATTTGTACTACTTCTGCAAGTTCTCAACAGTCAGTCACTGACTGGCATGAATAAACTTGTGAAACTGGATAACCTTTTCATTACACTTGGAAGCTGATGATCTACATCACTGACTTCTACTCAGCCTTTCACCATTGCTGACTGAAGTTCTACTTTCTTTACTGCTCAAAACATGTGGTCTCATTCAGAGTGTGTGTATTTGTGTGTGTATGTGTGTGTGGGGGGGTAACTGGCTGACAGTATTTGTGTGTGTTGGGAGGGGTAGCTGGCTTACAGTATTGTGTGTGTGTGTGTGTGTGGGGGGGGGGGGGGGGTAGCTAGCTGAAAGTATGTGAGTGAGTGTAGGGGATAGCTGGGTGACAGTATTTGTATGTGGGGGGGGGGGGGTAGCTGGCTCACAGTATTTGTGTGTGTGTGTGTGGGGGGTAGCTAGCTGAAAGTATGTGAGTGAGTGTAGGGGGTAGCTGGCTGACAGTATTTGTGTGGGGGGGGGGGGGGGGGGGGTAGCTGGCTGACAGTATTGTGTGTGTGGGGGGGGGGGGTAGCTGGCTGACAGTATTTGTGTGTGTGTGGGGGGGGGGGGTAGCTAGCTCACAGTATTGTGTGTGTGTGTGGGGGACCTGGCTGACAGTATTTGTGTGTGTGGGGGGGAGGGTAGCTAGCTGAAAGTATGTGAGTGAGTGTAGGGGATAGCTGGGTGACAGTATTTGTATGTGGGGGGGGTAGCTGGCTCACAGTATTTGTGTGTGTGGGGGGGGGGTAGCTAGCTGAAAGTATGTGAGTGAGTGTAGGGGGTAGCTGGCTGACAGTATTTGTGTGTGGGGGGGGGGGGGGGTAGCTGGCTGACAGTATTTGTGTGTGTGGGGGGGGGGTAGCTGGCTGACAGTATTTGTGTGTGTGGGGGGGGGGGGGGTAGCTAGCTCACAGTATTTGTGTGTGTGTGTGTGGGGGACCTGGTTGACAGTATTTGTGTGTGTGTGTGGGGGGGGTAGATAGCTGAAAGTATGTGAGTGAGTGTAGGGGATAGCTGGGTGACAGTATTTGTATGTGGGGGGGGGGGGGTAGCTGGCTCACAGTATTTGTGTGTGTGTGTGGGGGGGGTAGCTAGCTGAAAGTATGTGAGTGAGTGTAGGGGGTAGCTGGCTGACAGTATGTGTGTGTATGGGGGGGGGGGGGGTAGCTGGCTGACAGTATTTGTGTGTGTATGAGGGATGT
Source organism: Achatina immaculata (assembly GCA_009760885.1). Lineage (NCBI taxonomy): Eukaryota > Metazoa > Mollusca > Gastropoda > Stylommatophora > Achatinidae > Lissachatina > Lissachatina immaculata. Next base: position 67,207,661 of record CM019713.1, on the reverse strand, counting down.
ACAGGACTGTACATATTTATGTGTGTGTGTGTGGGGGTGGGATAGCTGACTGAAAATATTTATGTGTCACCCAGCTGTAGAAATGGATACCCGACTTCTTCTGGAGTTGGGGAAGGAAAAGGCAGCCAGGCATGATATTGACCATATCACCCTCTAGTGTGCTGACAGGTCAAGGAAAATATGGGCACTAACACCATATCCCTATGTGCTTCTAAGGCATGACAGCGTTACCTTTTTTTTATGTGTGTGAGGGGTAGATGATTGAAAATATTTATGTGTATGCATGTGGGGGGGTAGCTGATTGAAAGTATTTATGTGTATGTGTGTGGGGGGTAGCTGACTGCAGTATTTATGTGTGTGTGGTGGGGGGTAGCTGACTGCCAGTATTTATGTGTGCGTGGTGGTGGGGAGGTATAGCTGACTGCCAGTATTTATGTATCTCAGTGTGGGGGGGGGGGGTGGCTGATGGACAGTATTTATGTGTGTGTCTGTGTGGGGGGAAGGCTGACGGGCAGTATTTATGTGTGTCTGTGTGGGGGGGGGGGGAGGCTGACTGTCTGTATTTAAGTATGTGTGTAGGGGGGTGGATCGCTGACTGAATGTATTTATGTGTGTCTCTGTGGGGGAGGGGGCTGACTGCCTGTATTTATGTATGTGTGTAGGGGGGTGGATTGCTGACTGAATGTATTTATGTGTGTCTGTGTGGGGGGAAGCTTACTGTATTTATGTATGTGTAGGGGGGTGGATTGCTGACTGCCTGTATTTATGTATGTGTGTAGGGGGGTGGATTGCTGACTGAATGTATTTATGTGTGTCTGTGTGGGGGAATGCTGACTGCCTGTATTTATGTATGTGTAGGGGGGCGGATTGCTGACTGTCAGTATTTATGTATGTGTGTAGGGGGGTGGATTGCTGACTGCCTGTATTTATGTGTGTCTGTGTGTGGGGGGGATGCTGACTGCCTGTATTTAAGTATGTGTGTAGGGGGGTGGATTGCTGACTGCCAGTATTTATGTGTGTCTGTGTGGGGGAGGAGGGAGACTGACTGTATTTATGTATGTGTGTAGGGGAGTGAATTGTTGACTGCCTGTATTTAAGTATGTATGTGTAGGGGGGTGGATTGCTGACTGCCTGCATATAAGTATGTGTGTAGGGGGGAGGAGGAGCTGACTGCCAGTATTTAAGTATGTATGTGTAGGGGGGTGGATTGCTGACTGCCAGTATTATAAGTATGTGTGTAGGAGGGAGGAGGAGCTGACTGCCAGTATTTAAATATATGTGTAGGGGGAGGAGGAGCTGACTGCCAGTATTTAAATATATGTGTAGGAGGAGGAGGAGCTGACTGCCAGTATTTAAATATATGTGTAGGGGGAGGAGGAGCTGACTGCCAGTATTTAAATATATGTGTAGGGGGAGGAGGAGCTGACTGCCAGTATTTAAATATGTGTGTAAGGGGGGGGGAGGAGGAGGAGGTGATTGCCAGTATTTAAGTATGTGTGTAGGGGGGAGGAGGAGCTGACTGCCAGTATTTAAATATATGTGTAGGGGGAGGAGGAGCTGACTGCCAGTATTTAAATATGTGTAGGGGGAGGAGGAGCTGACTGCCAGTATTTAAATATATGTGTAGGGGGAGGATGAGCTGACTGCCAGTATTTAAATATGTGTGTAAGGGGGGGGGAGGAGGAGGAGGTGATTGCCAGTATTTAAGTATGTGTGTAGGGGGAGGAGGAGCTGACTGCCAGTATTTAAGTATGTGTAGAGGGGAGGAGGAGCTGACTGCCAGTATTTAAATATGTGTGTAAGGGGGGGGGGGGGAGGAGGAGGAGGTGATTGCCAGTATTAAGTATGTGTGTAGGGGGAGGAGGAGCTGACTGCCAGTATTTAAGTATGTGTGTAGAGGGGAGGAGGAGCTGACTGCCAGTATTTAAGTATGTGTGTAGAGGGGAGGAGGAGCTGACTGCCAGTATTTAAGTATGTGTGTAGGGGGAGGAGGAGCTGACTGCCAGTAGTTAAGTATATGTGTAGGGGAGAGGAGCTAACTGCCAGTATTTAAGTAAATGTGTGTAGGGGGAGGAGGAGCTTACTGCCAGTAGTTAAGTATGGATGTAGGGGGGAGGAAGAGCTGACTGCCAGTATTTAAGTATGGATGTAGGGGGGAGGAAGAGCTGACTGCCAGTATTTAAGTATGTGTGTGGTTGAGGGGTAGATGACTGCTAGTATTTAAGTGTCTGTGTGGGGGTGGGGAGGTAGCTGACTACCAGTATTTATATATGTGTGTCAGGGGTAGCTGACTGCCAGTATTTATGTGTGTGTGTGGGGGTGGTAGCTGACTGCCAGTATTTATATATGTGTGTCAGGGGAAGCTGACTGCCAGTATTTATGTGTGTGTGTGGGGGTGGTAGCTGACTACCAGTATTTATATATGTGTGTCAGGGGTAGCTGACTGCCAGTATTTATGTGTGTGTGTGGGGGAGGTAGCTGACTACCAGTATTTATATATGTGTGTCAGGGGTAGCTGACTGCCAGTATTTATGTGTGTGTGTGGGGGAGGTAGCTGACTACCAGTATTTATATATGTGTGTCAGGGGTAGCTGACTGCCAGTATTTATGTGTGTGTGTGGGGGTGGTAGCTGACTGCCAGTATTTTTATGTGTGTGTGGGGGGGGATAGCTGACTGCCAGTATTTATGTATGTTTGAGTGTAGGGGGGAAGGTAACAGTCTGCCAGTTTTTATGTATATGTGTATGTGTGTGGGGTAAGTGACTACCAGTATTTATGTATGTGTCATTGGGGGGTAGCTCACTGCCAGTATTTAACTCTGTGTGTATGGGGTGTAGCTGACTGCCAGTATTTATGTGTGTGTGGGGGTGTAGCTGACTGCCAGTATTTATGTGTTTGTGTGGTAGCTGACTGCCAATATTTATGTGTTTATGTGGTAGCTGACTGCCAGTATTTATGTGTGTGGGGGTGTAGCTGACTGCTAGTATTTATGTATGTGTGTGCATGTGGGGTAGCTGACTGTTAGTATTTATGTGTGTGTGTGTGTGTGTGGGGGGGGGGGGGTAGGCTTACTGCCATTATTTATGTATGTGTGTGAGTGTGGAGGGGGTAGCTGACTGCCAATATTTATATATGTGTGTGTGTTGGGGTGGTAGCTGACTGCTAGTATTTATGTGTGTGTGTGTGTGGTAGATGACTGTCAGTATTTATGTGTGTGTGTGTGTGTGGGGGAGTGTAGATGGATTCCTGTATTTATGTGTGTGTATTTGTGGGGTGGTAGCTGACTGCCAGTATTTATGTGTGGGATGGAAGTAGCTGACTGCCAGTATTAATGTGTGTGCGTGGGAGGCAGCTGACTACCAGTATTTATGTGTATGTGTGTGTGGTGGGGGGAAGCTAACTGTCAGTATTTATGTGTGGGATGGAAGTAGCTGACTGCCAGTATTTATTGTGTGTGTGTGTGGGGGGGGTAGATCACAGCCAGTATTATGTGTATGTGTGTGTGGGGGGGGTAGATCACTGCCAGCATTTATGTGTATGTGTGGGGGGTGGGTAGATCACTGTCAGTATTTATGTGTATGTGTGTGGGGGGGGGGGGGTAGATCACTGCCAGTATTTATGTGTATGTATGTGTGGGGGGGTAGATCACTGCCAGTATTTATGTGTATGTATGTGTGTGGGGGGGGGAGGTAGATCACTGCCAGTATCTGTGTATGTATGTGGGGGGGGTAGATCATTGCCAGTATTTATGTGTATGTGTGTGTGGGGGGGGGGTAGATCACTGCCAGTATTTATGTGTATGTGTGTGAGGGGGTAGATCACTGCCAGTATTTATATGTGTTTGTGTGTTATCTGGTTAGCGAGGTAGGGGTATCCCCTATCAAAGGAAGCCATAGGAGCAGGTGGTGAATGGAATGGGAGAGCAGCTGACAGATAATGTTGGTTATGGTCACCATTCTATGATGGTAGACAGATGATCTCAATGTAGGGACAATGGCTACAATCAATGACTAGTACAGTCACTGCCCGGAAGGAAAGCAATGGTAAACTATCTTCTGGAAATATACCAAGAAACCCAAACAGCAATCATAGAACAAATATATCTATACTACAAGAGCTTAATATTGAAGAAGGCTGGCTAGTAAAGAGGATTAAAGAGAGAAAACTGAAATATTTTGGACACATTAAATGTCATGATAATTTAGAGAAGACCGTACTGGAAGGGATACACAATGGGAAAAAGAAAAAGAGGAAGACTAAAACGAAGATGGCTGCAAGACATCGTTGACGATCTACAAATGGATGCAACGGCAGCAGACCATCTTGCTCACAACCGAGAGGCCTCCAGGAGTGCTGTTTGGCAGGCAAAGTTTCGCAAGGGATATGCAAATGAATGAATGTTTGTGTGTGTGTGTGTGTGTGTGGAGGGGGGGGGGGTAGCTGTTTGTCAGTAGTTCTGTGTATATGTGTCAGGGTGGGTAGCTGTTTGCCAGTAGTTCTGTGTATATGTGTCAGGGTGGGGGGTAGCTGTTTGCCAGTAGTTCTGTGTATATGTGTCAGGGTGGGGGGTAGCTGTTTGCCAGTAATTCTGTGTATATGTGTCGGGGGGGGGGGAGCTGTTTGCCAGTAGTTCTGTGTATATGTGTCAGGGTGGGGGGTAGCTGTTTGCCAGTAGTTCTGTGTATGTGTGTTAGGGTGGGGGTAACTGTTTGCCAGTAGTTCTGTGTATGTGTCAGGGTGGGGGTGGGGGGGGGTAGCTGTTTGCCAGTAGTTCTGTGTATGTGTGTTAGGGTGAGGGTAACTGTTTGCCAGTAGTTCTGTGTATGTGTGTCAGGGTGGGGGGTAGCTGTTTGCCAGTAGTTGTGTATGTATGTCAGGGTGGGGGGGGGGGGTAGCTGTTTGCCGGTACTTATGTGTATGTATGTCAGGTGGGGGGGGGGGGCGGAGGTGTAGCTGTTTGCCAGTAGTTATGTGTATGTATGTCAGCTGGAGGAGCTGATTAATATTTTTTGTGTATGTGTCTGGGGAAAAGCTGACTGCCAGTATTTATGTGTGTGTGTGTGTGTGTGTGTGTGTGTGTGTGTGGGGTAGGGTTAGCTGACAGCCAGTATTTGTGTGTGTGTGTGTGTGGGGGGGGGGGTTAACTGACAGCCAGTATTTATGTGTGTGTGTGTGTGGGGGGGGGGGTTAGCTGACAGCCAGTATTTATGTGTGTATGGGGGGGGGGGTTAGATGACAGCCAGTATTTATATGTGTGGGGGGTTAGCTGACAGCCAGTATTTATGTGTGTGTGGGGGGGAGGTTAGCTGACAGACAGTATTTATGTGTGTGTGGGGGGGTTAACTGACAGCCAGTATATATGTGTGTGTGGGGGTGGGTTAGCTGACAGCCAGTATTTATGTGTGTGTGGGGGGGGGGGTTAGCTGACAGCCAGTATTTATGTGGTGTGGGGGGGGGGTAGCTGACAGCCAATATTTATGTGTGTGGGGGGGTTAGCTGACAGCCAGTATTTATGTGTGTGTGGGGGGGGGGGTTAGCTGACAGCCAGTATTTATGTGTGTGTGTGTGTGTGGGGGGGGGGGGTTAGCTGACAGCCAGTATTTATGGTGTGGGGGGGTTAGCTGACAGCCAATATTCATGTGTGTGGGGGGGTTAGCTGACAGCCAGTATTTATGTGTGGGGGGGGGGGGTTAGCTGACGCCAGTATTTATGTGTGTGTGTGTGTGTGGGGGGGGGGGTTAGCTGAAAGCCAGTATTTATGTGTGTGTGGGGGGGGCGGTAGCTGACAGCCAGTATTTATGTGTGTGGGGGTGGGTTAGCTGACAGCCAGTATTTATGTGTGTGTGGGGGGGGGGGTTAGCTGACAGCCAGTATTTACGTGTGTGGGGGGGGGGGTAGCTGACAGCCAGTATTTAGGTGTGTGGGGGTGGGTTAGCTGACAGCCAGTATTTATGTGTGTGTGTGGGGGGGTTCGACTGCAGACCTCCTGGAACCTAAACACAAGATGCAAATAGGCAGCTGGAATGTAAGAACACTAAACCAGACTGGAAAACTAGCACAAACCATCAAGGAAATGCACAGATACAAACTAGACATACTAGGAATACAAGAAGCAAGATGGACAGGACAAGGCAGAAGGAAATTAACAACACAGCACACAGAAGATACAATAATATGATCACAACGTTCTGGTAACCAAAATAAAACTAAAATTAAGGAAAGGCAAAATCGGAGAACACAGAAAGATACATTTTGATACAAGAAAACTGATAGACCAGCAAACAAGAAATGAATTCTCAATAGTACTTAAGAACCGCTTCAGTGTCCTACAAGATGAAGCAGAAATGTCCATATTAGAGTTCAATAAAACACTACAGGAAACAGCAAAAGAGGTGCTGGGATATCGAAAAAGGAGAAAAGAGGAATGGATAAGCGAGACCACATGGGAAAAGATAGAGCAAAGAAAAGAAATCAAGAAAAAATTACTGAACACCAAATCACAACGGCTTAAAGAACAAGTTTTAAGTAATTATGCACAAAAAGACAAAGAAGTGAAGGAATCATGCCGTCAAGATAAACGTCAATATTATGACAACTTAGCAGAAACAGCAGAGAAAGATGCATATACAAATGACATGAAAACCATATATAAAATCACAAAGCAGATGACAGGTAACTTCAATACAAGATGTGAAAGTGCAGTAAGAACACAAAATGGACAACTGGTCAGTGGAGAAATAGAAAAAATTGAAAGATGGAGGGAACACTTTAACACCCTACTAAACAGAACACAAGCAGCACAAACAATAGACATACCTGAAGCAAAAATGGAACTAAACATCAATACAGGACCAATAACAATAAATGAAGTAAAGGAGGCGATAAAGAAGCTAAAATCAGACAGGGCACCAGGTGAAGATGAAGTGACTGCTGAGATGTTGAAAGCAGAAGAAACAGAAACACCAAAACAACTTTGCCGGATATTACAACAAATTTGGGATCTAGAAAAAGCCCCAGAGGAGTGGAAAACTGGGCTTATAGTAAAACTACCAAAGAAGGGTGACCTCAGAGATTGCGGGAACTGGAGAGGCATTACCCTACTGCCGCTCACCAGTAAAGTATTTTGCAGAATAATCATCAACAGAATTGTACCAACACTTGAGGAAAAACTTTGGAAAGAGCAGGCAGGATTTAGGAAAAGAAGAGCATGCATAGACCACATATTTGTACTTAGACAAATATTAGAACAGGCAAATGAGTGGCATAGCACAACATATGCATTATTCATAGATTTTGAGAAAGCCTTTGACAGTGTCAACAGAGATGCACTGTGGAAAATCCTAAGATGGCATGGCCTCCCCCATAAAATAGTTAATGTAATCAAAGCCCTATACGAGGGTTTTCAGTGCAAAGTTATCTGTGGAGAACATACCTCCAGCAGCTTTAGGGTACAAACAGGAGTGAAACAGGGATGTGTACTATCACCAACATTATTTATCTTGGCAGTAGACTGGTTAATGAAGGAGGCAACATAAGACAAACGCAGAGGATTACAATGGACCCTTGACACAGTGCTGGAGGACCTTGACTTTGCGGACGACATTTGTCTATTATCAAGCAGTCACAAAGATATGCAAGAGAAAATAAACAAGCTAACTCAGAATGCAAATAACATAGGACTAAAGATCAACGTAGGAAAGACAAAGTTAATGAAACAAAATGTGAACAACAGAAATGTACTCAGAGTAGATAACAAGTTAGTGGAGGAGGTCAACGAATTTGTATACCTTGGCAGCAGAGTAGTAGAAAATGGAGACAGTACAGAGGACATCAACAGCAGACTTACTAGAGCAAACCAGGCTTTTGCAATGCTGCAGACTACATGGAAATCAAAAAACTAAGCATAAATATGAAAATCAGGATATTTAAGAGTAATGTTCTAAGTGTACTACTCTATGGAAGTGAATGCTGGAAAATCACCAAAACCATAGGAAACAAGTTAAATTCTTTCCATACTAAATGTTTACGAAGAATTAGAAAAATATTTTGGCCAAACACCATAAGAAATAACATCTTATTAGCAGAAATGCAGATGAAACCACTGACAACAATTATTGAGGAAAGACGCTGGCGATGGTTGGGACATGTGCTCCGAATGACTGACAACTCACTACCAAAAATAGCACTAAGATGGACACCACAGGGGAACAGAAGTAAGGATAGACCAAAAGAGACATGGAGAAGAACAACAGAAAGGATGTTGAGCAATAGAGGGCTCACCTGGGCAAGAGCAGAAAAAAAGGCAAAGGACAGGCATTTGTGGAAAACCCTTGCGGAAGCCCCATTTGCCCTGGGCACTTAAGGTTCAGAGAGAGAGAGAGAGAGAGAGAGTGGGGGGTTAGCTGACAGCCAGTATTTATGTTTGTGGGGGGGGGGGGGGTTAGATGACAGCCAGTATTGTGTGTGTGTGTGGGGGGGTTAGCTGACAGCCAGTATTATGTGTGTGTGTGTGTGGGGGGGGGGGGTTAGCTGACAGCCAGTATTTATGTGTGTGTGTGGGGTGGTAGCTGACTGCCAGTATTTATGTGTATGTGTGGGGGCAGTGGGTAAATGACTACCAGTATTTATGTTTATGTGTGTATGGCGAGTATCCGACTGCCAGTATTTATGTGTATGTGTGGGGAGAACTGACTAGCAGTATGTGTGTGTGTGTGGGGTCGGGGGTAGCTGACTGCCAGTATTTATGTGAAAGTGTGTGTGTGTGTGTGTGGGGGCCAGCTGACTGTTAGTATATATGTGTTTAGGGGGTGTAGTTGACTGCTACTATTTATGTGAACGCGTGTGTGGTGGGGGGGTATCTGATTGCCAGTATTTATGTGCTATTGTGTTGGGGGTAGTTGAATGGCAGTATTTATGTGTATGGGTGTGTATGCGGAGGTATCTAACTGCCAGTATTTTTGTGAATATGTGTATGTGAGGGGATAGTTGACTGCCAGTATTTCTCTGTGTGTGTGGGGGGGGGGGGGGGGGGTAGCTGACTGCTAGTATTTATGTGTGTGTGGGGAGTAAGCTAACTGATAGTATTTGTGTGTGTGTGTGTGGTGGGGGATATCTGAGTGCCAGTACTTATGTATATGTGTGTGAGAGGGGGTAGCTTGCTGTGAGTATTTGTGTGTGTGTGTGGAGGGAGGTAACTGACTGCAAGTATTTGTGTGTTTGGGGTGGTAGATGACTGCCAGTATTTGTGTATGTGTGTGGATGCGGGAAGCTGACTGCCAGTATTTTTATGTATGTGTGTGTGATGGGGGTAGATCACTGCCAGTCTTTATATGTATGTGTTTGTGGTGGGGTGGGGGGGGTAGTTGTTTGCCAGTAGTTATGTGTATGTGTGTTGGGGTGGAGGAGATTCTATAGTTGTTTTCTAGTAGTTATGTGTATGTGTGTCGGTGGGAGGAGGTGACTAATATTTTTGTGTATGTGTGTCTGGGGAAAAGCTGACTGCCAGTATTTATGTGTGTGTGTGGGAGGTTAGCTGACTACCAGTATTTGTGTGTGTGTGTGGGAGGTTAGCTGACTACCAGTATTTATGTGTGTGTGTGGGAGGTTAGCTGACTACCAGTACTTATGTGTGTGTGTGGGAGGTTAGCTGACTACCAGTATTTATGTGTGTGTGTGTGGGAGGTTAGCTGACTATCAGTATTTATGTGTGTGTATGTGTGGTGGTGGAGGGTGGTAGCTGACTGCCAGTATTTATGTGTGTGTATGTGTGTAGGAGGTTAGCTGACTACCAGTATTTATGTGTGTGTGTGGGAGGTTAGCTGACTACCAGTATTTATGTGTGTGTGTGGGAGGTTAGCTGACTACCAGTATTTATGTGTGTGTATGTGTGGTGGTGGGGAGTGGTAGCTGACTGTCAGTATTTATGTGTGTGTATGTGTGTGTGGGAGGTTAGCTGACTACCAGTATTTATGTGTGTGTGTGGGAGGTTAGCTGACTACTAGTACTTATGTGTGTGTGTGGGAGGTTAGCTGACTACCAGTATTTATGTGTGTGTGTGTGTGGGAGGTTAGCTGACTACCAGTATTTATGTGTGTGTAGGAGGTTAGCTGACTACCAGTATTTATGTGTGTGTGTGGGAGGTTAGCTGACTACCAGTATTTATGTGTGTGTGTGGAAGGTTAGCTGACTACCAGTACTTATGTGTGTGTGTGGGAGGTTAGCTGACTACCAGTATTTATGTGTGTGTGTGGGAGGTTAGCTGACTACCAGTATTTATGTGTGTGTATGTGTGGTGGTGGGGGGTGGTAGCTGACTGCCAGTATTTATGTGTGTGTATGTGTGTGTGGGAGGTTAGCTGACTACCAGTATTTATGTGTGTGTGGGAGGTTAGCTGACTACCAGTATTTATGTGTGTGTGTGGGAGGTTAGCTGACTACCAGTATTTATGTGTGTGTGTGGGAGGTTAGCTGACTACCAGTATTTATGTGTGTGTGTGGGAGGTTAGCTGACTACCAGTATTTATGTGTGTGTGTGGGAGGTTAGCTGACTACTAGTACTTATGTGTGTGTGTGGGAGGTTAGCTGACTACCAGATTTATGTGTGTGTGTGTGGGAGGTTAGCTAACTACCAGTATTTATGTGTGTGTGTGGGAGGTTAGCTGACTGCCAGTATTTATGTGTGCGTGTGTGGTGGTGGGGGAGTGGTAGCTGACTGCCAGTATTTATGTGTGTCTATGTGTGGGGGGCGGGGGGGGGTTGTAGATGACTGCCAGTATTTATGTGTGTGTAAGTGTGGGGGGGGGGAGTTGCGGAATGCTAGTATTCATGTGTGTGTGTTTGTGTTGGGGGGATATAGATCATTGCCAGTATTTATATGTGTGTGGGGGCGGGGGGTAGCAAGCTGACTGCCAGTATTTATGTTTATGTGGGGAGGGGGGTGTAGCTGACTGCCAGGATTTATGTGTGTGTGTGGTGAGTGGTAGCTGACTGCCAGTAATTATATGTGTATGCTGGGGGAGGTTGTAGCCAACTGCTAGTACTTATGTGTGTATGGGGAAGGTAGCTGACCGCTAGTATTTATGTGTCTATGTGGAGGAGGGGGTATCTGACTGCCAATATTTATGTGTGTGGGGGGTAGCTGACTGCCAATATTATGTGTGTGTGTGGGGTAGCTAACTGCCAGTATTTATGTGTGTGTGTGGGGGGTAGCTGACTGCCAGTATTATGTGTGTGTGTGGGGGGTGGTAGCGGACTGCCAGTATTATGTGTGTGTGTGGGGGGTGGTAGCAGACTGCCAGTATTGTGTGTGTGTGAGGTAGCTGACTGCCAGTGTTTATGTGTGTGTGTGTGGGGGGGGGGGAGCTGACTGCCAGTATTAATGTATGTAAGGGGGGGGGGGGTGGTAGTCTACAGCCACTATTTATGTGTCTATGTGGGGGGGGGGGTTTACTGTCTGTCATTTTTTCTGTGTTTGGGCGGTAGCTGAATGACAGTATTTATGTGTATGTGGGGGGAGGGGTAGCTGACTGCCAGTATTTATGTGTGTATGTGTGGGTAGCTGACTGCCAGTATTTATGTGTGTATGTGTGGGTAGCTGACTGCCAGTATTTATGTGTGTGTGTGGGTAGCTGACTGCCAGTATTTATGTGTATGTGTGAGGAGTAGCTGACTGCCAGTATTTATGTGTATGTGGGAGGTGGTAGCTGACGGCCAGTATTTATGTGTGTGTGTGGGTAGCTGACTGCCAGTATTTATGTGTGTATGTGTGGGTTGCTGACTGCCAGTATTTATGTGTGTATGTGTGGGTAGCTGACTGCCAGTATTTATGTGTGTGTGTGGGTAGCTGACTGCCAGTATTTATGTGTATGTGTGAGGAGTAGCTGACTGCCAGTATTTATGTGTATGTGGGAGGTGGTAGCTGACGGCCAGTATTTATGTGTATGTGTGAGGGGGTAGCTGACTGCTAGTACTTATGTATGTGTGTTGGGGGGAGGGGGGTAGCTGACTGCCAGTATTTATGTATGTATGTGTTGAGTGGGAGGGCACAGCTGACTGTCATTATTTATGTATATGTGTAGGGGGTGGAGTGGGGTAGCTGATTGCCACTATTTGTGTATGTGTCTCAGGGAGAGGGATGGTAGCTGACTGCCAGTATTTATGTGTATGTGTGGGGAGTAGCTGACTGCCAGTATTTATGTGTATATGTGGGGAGTAGCTGACTGCCAGTATTTATGTGTATGTGTGGGGAGTAGCTGACTGCCAGTATTTATGTGTATGTGTGGGGAGTAGTTGACTGCCAGTATTTATGTGTATGTGCGGGGAGTAGCTGACTGCCAGTATCTATGTGTATGTGTGTCGGGGGGGGGGGGGAGCTGACTGGTAGTATTTATATGTGTGTGTGTATCGGGGGGAGGAGGGGGGTAGATGATTGGTAGTATTTATGTGTGTTTGTGAGAGAATGGGCAGCTGACTGCCATTATTTGTGTGTTTATGGGGGGAGGGGGGTAGCTGACTGCCAGTATTTATGTATGTGTGTGTGTGGTGGGGCTTACTGACTGCCAGTATTTATGTATGTGTGTATGGAGGGGATGGCTGAATGCCGGTATTTGTGTTTATGTGTGTGTGTTGGGTTAGTCTGATAGTGTTTATGTGTGTGTGTGGGAGTTGAATGACATTGTTGATATGAGTGTGTGTGGGAGTTGAATGACAGTGTTTATGTGAATGTGTGTGGGAATTACTGACAGTGTTTATATGAATGTGTGTAGGAATTGACTGACAGTGTTTATGTGAATGTCTGGAAGTTGACTGACAGTGTTTATGTGAATGTGTGTGGGAATTACTGACAGTGTTTATATGAATGTGTGTAGGAATTGACTGACAGTGTTTATGTGAATGTCTGGAAGTTGACTGACAGTGTTTATGTGAATGTCTGGAAGCTGACTGACAGTGTTTATGTGAATGTCTGGAAGTTGACTGACAGTGTTTATGTGAATGTCTGGAAGCTGACTGACAGTGTTTATGTGAATGTGTGTGTGCTGGCAGTGGCTGACTGATAGTGTTTATGTGAATGTGTATGTGCTCGGGGTGGGACTGACTGATAGTGTTTATGTGTATGTGTGTGTACTCGGGGTGGGACTGACTTATAGTGTTTATGTGTATGTGTGTGTGCTGGGGGTGGGACTGACTTATAGTGTTTATGTGTATGTGTGTGTACTCGGGGTGGGACTGACTTATAGTGTTTATGTGTATGTGTGTGTGCTGGGGGTGGGACTGACTTATAATGTTTATGTGTATGTGTGTGTGCTGGGGGTGGGACTGACTTATAATGTTTATGTGTATGTGTGTGTGGGGGTGGGACTGACTTATAGTGTTTATGTGTATATGTGTGTGTGCTGGGGGTGGGACTGACTTATAGTGTTTATGTGTATATGTGTGTGCTGGGGGTGGGACTGACTTATAGTGTTTATGTGTATGTGTGTGTGCTGGGGGTGGGACTGACTTATAGTGTTTATGTATATGTGTGTGCTGGGGGTGGGACTGACTTATAGTGTTTATGTGTATGTGTGTGTGCTGGGGGTGGGACTGACTTATAGTGTTTATGTGTATGTGTATGTGTGCTGGGGGTGGGACTGACTTAAAGTGTTTATGTGTATGTGTGTGTGCTGGGGGTGGGACTGACTTAAAGTGTTTATGTGTATGTGTGTGTGCTGGGGGTGGGACTGACTTATAGTGTTTATGTGTATGTGTGTGTGCTGGGGGTGGGACTGACTGATAGTGTTTATGTGTATGTGTGTGTGCTGGGGGTGGGACTGACTTAAAGTGTTTATGTGTATGTATGTGTGCTGGTGGTGGAACTGACTGATAGTGTTTATGTGTATGTGTGTGTGCTGGGGGTGGGACTGATTGATAGTGTTTATGTGTGTGTGTGTGTGCTGGGGGTGGGACTGACTTATAGTGTTTATGTGTGTGTGTGTGTGCTGGGGGTGGGACTGACTGATAGTGTTTATGTGTATGTGTGTGTGCTGGGGGTGGGACTGATTGATAGTGTTTATGTGTGTGTGTGTGTGCTGGGGGTGGGACTGACTGATAGTGTTTATGTGTGTGCTGGGGGTGGGACTGACTGATAGTGTTTATGTGTATGTGTGTGTGCTTGGGGTGGGACTGACTGATAGTGTTTATGTGTATGCGTTTGTGCTGGAGGTGGGACTGACTGATAGCGTTTATATGTATGTATGTGTGCTGGAGGTGGGACTGACTGATAGCATTTATATGTATGTGTGTGTGCTGGAGGTGGGACTGACTGATAGTGTTTATGTGTTATGTGTGTGTGCTGGGGTTGGGACTGACTGGTAGTGTTTATGTGTATGTGTATGTGTGCTGGGGGTGGGACTGACTTAAAGTGTTTATGTGTATGTGTGTGCTGGGGGTGGGACTGATGATAGTGTTTATGTGTGTGTGTGTGCTGGGGGTGGGACTGACTGATAGTGTTTATGTGTGTGTGTGTGCTGGGGGTGGGACTGACTGATAGTGTTTATGTGTATGTGTGTGTGCTTGGGGTGGGACTGACTGATAGTGTTTATGTGTATGCGTTTGTGCTGGAGGTGGGACTGACTGATAGCGTTTATATGTATGTATGTGTGCTGGAGGTGGGACTGACTGATAGCATTTATATGTATGTGTGTGTGCTGGAGGTGGGACTGACTGATAGTGTTTATGTGTTATGTGTGTGTGCTGGGGTTGGGACTGACTGGTAGTGTTTATGTGTATGTGTATGTGTGCTGGGGGTGGGACTGACTTAAAGTGTTTATGTGTATGTGTGTGCTGGGGGTGGGACTGACTGATAGTGTTTATGTGTATGTGTGTGTGTGCTGAGGGTGGCTGACTGATAGTGTTTATGTGAATGTGTATGTGCTGGGGGTGGGACTGACTGATAGTGTTTATGTGAATGTGTATGTGCCGGGGTGGGACTGACTTATAGTGTTTATGTGTGTGTGCTGGGGGTGGGACTGACTTATAGTGTTTATGTGTGTGTGCTGGGGGTGGGACTGACTTATAGTGTTTATGTGTATATGTGTGTGTGCTGGGGGTGGGACTGACTTATAGTGTTTATGTGTATATGTGTGTGTGCTGGGGGTGGGACTGACTTATAGTATTTATGTGTGTGTGCTGGGGGTGGGACTGACTGATAGTGTTTATGTGTGTGTGTGTGCTGGGGGTCGGACTGACTTATAGTGTTTATGTGTATGTGTGTGTGCTGGAGGTGGGACTGACTTAAAGTGTTTATGTGTATATGTGTGTGTGCTGGGGGTGGGACTGACTTATAGTGTTTATGTGTATATGTGTGTGTGCTGGGGGTGGGACTGACTTATAGTGTTTATGTGTATGTGTATGTGTGCTGGGGGTGGGACTGACTTAAAGTGTTTATGTGTATGTGTGTGTGTGCTGGGGGTGGGACTGACTTAAAGTGTTTATGTGTATGTATGTGTGCTGGGGGTGGGACTGACTTATAGTGTTTATGTGTATGTGTGTGTGCTGGGGGTGGGACTGACTTATAGTGTTTATGTGTATGTGTGTGCTGGGGGTGGGACTGACTGATAGTGTTTATGTGTAGTGTGTGTGCTGGGGGTGGGACTGACTGATAGTGTTATGTGTATGTGTGTGTGCTGGGGGTGGGACTGACTGATAGTGTTTATGTGTATGTGTGTGTGCTGCGGGTGGGACTGACTTATAGTGTTTATGTGTATGTGTGTGTGCTGGGGGTGGGACTGACTGATAGTGTTTATGTGTATGTGTGTGTGCTGGGGGTGGGACTGACTGATAGTGTTTATGTGTATGTGTGTGTGCTGAGGGTGGGACTGACTGATAGTGTTTATGTGTATGTGTGTGTGCTTGGGGTGGGACTGACTGATAGTGTTTATGTGTATGTGTGTGTGCTTGGGGTGGGACTGACTGATAGTGTTTATGTGTATGTGTGTGTGCTGGGGGTGGGACTGATTGATAGTGTTTATCCTGACACAACAGTACTGGTTACAAAAAATAAAATAAAGTATGAATTAAACACACTTTACAATTACAGTTTGCACAAGGAAAATTAATGTTTTGTGCCAGTCCCTCTTAAAAGGAGGACTTAAAGAGCCAAGTTTTAATTTTTTTTTTTTCTAGTCCCTCTTAAAAGGAGGACTTAAAATAAAGAGCCAAGTTTTAATTTTTTTTTTTCTAGTCCCTCTTAAAAGGAGGACTTAAAATAAAGAGCCAAGTTTTAATTTTTTTTTTCTAGTCCCTCTTAAAAGGAGGACTTAAAATAAAGAGCCAAGTTTTAATTTTTTTTCTGTTTTTCATGTTTTTATCTGTTGTGTTCTTTTTGTATGTGATTCTTGAAAAAGGATTTTGCTGAAATATTGGAATGCTGTATGGTCTTCGTTTTTTTACTGATGATCCTGATTTCTGTGGTTCTTGTTCCTGCACACTTTCCTCACTCTTTTCATTTTTTTGTAAAACTGAACCACATACTCTGTCTACCTTTAATCTACAACCAGTTTTACTGCAGTCAAAATTTCTCATATCTCTAGTCATTATTTTCATTAAATAAATATCATATATCTAATCGTTATTTTCACTAAATAAATGTCATATATCTAGTCATTATTTTCACTAAATAAATGTCATATGTCTAGTCATTATTTTCACTAAATAAATGTCATATATCTAGTCATTATTTTCACTAAATAAATGTCATATATCTAGTCATTATTTTCACTAAATAAATGTCATATCACTCGGTTTGCTAATCCGGTGGTATTGGGTTCAGTCCTAGCGGTGGGATTTTTTCTAATAAAGGTATATAGAGATGTATGGTGTAGTAAAGTGGCACTTTGTGAAACTACACATACACCTCTATCTACCTTTATTATTTAAACCAGTTTTACTGCAGTCACCATCCCCTTTATCTGGGATTTTTTCTGGTACACACCAAAAAGGCCCCGGGGTTGATCTAGCCTATAAAAATGGGTACTAGAGAAATCTGGTAATTATTTTCACTCAATAATTATTTCATGCATCTGGCCATCATTTTCAATAAATAAATATCATATATCTAGTCATTATTTTCACACAATAATTATCTCATATATCTATTCAATATTTTCATGCAATAATTATTTCACATATTTTTTCAATTATTTTCACGCAATAATATTTCATACATCTAATCATTATTTTCATTCAATAATTATTTCATGCATCTGGCCATTATTTTCACATAATATGTATTTCATACATATAATCATTATTTTCACACAATAGTTTTTTCCTATATCTTGTCATGTAGATAAGGCAGATCAGCAAACAACAACCAGTCTCATGGGTGATCAGGAAAAGGAGATGGACATATGTCGGTTACGTGATAAGAAGAAACAGTCAGAGAATCCCAAAACAAGCTATAAAGTGGAACACAACAGGCCAGAGAAAAAGAGACAGACCACGTGAAACTCTAAAGAGGACAATGTTAAGAGAGGCCAAATTAATAGGCATAAAATCCCTTGATGAGGTTGAAAAGCTCGTCGAGGACAGGAAAACTTGGTGAACTACCATGTGAGTCCTATGTGACATTTAAAGGCACGGGAAGGATGTAAGATAAGATGTGAGATATCTAGTTATTATTTTCACACAATAATTATTTATATATCTGGTCATTATTTTCACACAATAATTATTTCCTATATCCAATCATTATTGCCACTCACTGAAGGATTTTGGATTTTGATATCCTGAACCAGCAATGCAGGACGTGATCGGTGAGCATACAGGAGAGTGTCAATGCTGATGCACCCTGTTGACTGAATCATACATTATTTTAATGCAACCTGTTCAATGAATCATACATTATTTTAATGCAACCTGTTGACTCAATTACATATCATGTTAATGCAACCTGTTCACTGAATCATATATTTTAATGCAACCTGTTCAATGAATCATATATTATTTTCATGCAACCTGTTCACTGAACCATACATTATTTTAACGCAACCTGTTCACTGAATCATATATTGTTTTAATGCAACCTGTTCACCGAATCATATATTATTTTAATGCAACCTGTTCAATGGATCATATATTATTTTAATGCAACCTATTCATTTAATCATATATCATGTTAATGCAACCTGTTCAATGAATCATATATTATTTTAATGCAACCTGTTCAACAAATCATATATATTTTAATGCAACCTATTCATTTAATCATATATCATGTTAATGCAACTTGTTCAATGAATCATATATTATTTTAATGCAACTTGTTCAATGAATCATAAATTTAAGAAGTTGAAAGATAAAATTTAAATACAACATCTTAAAAAAAAAAAAAAAATCAGAATTCCTTTATTTATATGCTATAAGAACTTCAGATGCAATTTATAATCCCTACATTAGCTCTGTCAGTTTTTTTTAGATTTCCACATAGTCTGCAGCACTGCAAAAGCTTGGTTTGCTCTAGTAAGTCTGCTGCTGATGTCCTCTGTGCTGTCTCCATCTTCTACTACTCTACTACAAAGATATACAAAATCGTTGACCTACTCCACTAACTTGTTTTCTACTCTCAGTACACTGCTGCTGTTCACATTTTGCTTCATTAATTTTGCTTTCCTACGTTATCTTTAAACCTATTTTGCTAGCATTTTGGGTTAGCTTGTTTATTTTATCTTGCATATCTTTGTACCTGCTTGATAGTAGACAAATGTTGTCAGCAAAGTCAAGGTCCTCCAGTAAAGTGTTGAGACTCCATTGTAATCTTCTGCGTTTATCTGATGTTGCCTCCTTCATTAACCAGTCTACTGCTAAGATAAATAATGTTGGCATTGGTACAACCACCTCTAACCCGGCGGTGATACACGGGTATCTCAAAACACGTCAAGGTTTTCCGGTGAGAAAGTCCAACTCTGGCCTGGGTGGGCTACCACCTCTTGCCCAGAGGGATACACTGATAACCAAAACACGTCGAGGTCTTCCGGTGAGAAAGTTCAACTCTAGACTAAACTGGTGCAACGAAAACCATGGTGTCACGCAATCTCACTTCTGAGACCCACCAAGAATACAGGCTCAAGCCCTGCGATACTCTGAACCTCTTGTGGTCCTCTCGGGGATCTCGTGTGGTCCTTTTGGGACCATGAGACTTAACGAGGACCACAGGTGTAAATTCAGTAGGATCACAGGGTGGTCTTGGTGGTAGAAGTGAATGATTGATTGATTGATTGATTGATTGATCTTTATTTCAAAAGGGTTAAGAATTGGGCACGTAGGCCCGTCTGACATTCTGCCCTTTATCATACATGAAGAAGAAGAAGAAGAAGGTGATGGTACACATCCCTGCTTTACTCCTGTCTGTACCCTAAAGCACCACTTTGCATTGAAAACTCTCGCACAGGGCTTATTCACTATCTTTTGAGGGAGGCCATGCTATCTTAGAATTTTCCACAGTGCATCTCTACTGATACTGTCAAAGGCTTTCTCAAAATCTATAAACAGTGCATAGGTTGTGCCTGCTCTAAAATTTGTCTAAGTACAAATATGTGGTCTATGTATGAACTTCATTTCCGAAATCCTGCCTGCTCTTTCCAAAGTTTTCCCTCAAGCGCTAGTACAATTCTGTTGATGATTATGCAGCAGAATACTTTACTGGTGAGTGGCAGGAGAGTAATGCCTCTCCATTTTCCACAATTTCTGAGGTCACCCTTCACTGGTAGTTTTACTATAAGTCCAGTTTTCCACTCTTCAGGGTTTTTTTTCTATATCCCAAATTGTCTGTAGCATCTGGCAGAGTTGTTTTGGTCTTTCTATCTCTTCTGCTTTCAACATCTCAGCAATCACTTCATCTTCACCTGGTGCTTTGTCTAATTTTAGCTTTTTTATTGCCTCATTTACTTCATGTATTATTTTATTGATTCTGTATTGATGATTAGTTCCATTTTTGCTTCAGGTATGTCTATTGTTTGTGCTGCTTGTGTTCTGTTTAATAGGGTATTAGTGTTCCCTCCATCTTTCAGTTTTTTTTCTCTTTCTCCACTGATCACTTGTCCCTTATGTGTCCTTATTACACTCTCACATTGTGCTGAAGTTACTTGTCATCTGCTTTGGGATTCTGTAGATGGTTTTAATGTCATTTGCATATGCTGCTCTCTTTGCTGCTGCTGCCAAGTTGTCATATTACTGACATTTATCTTGGCAGCACGATTCCTTCACCTTCATGTACATTTATTTAAAACTTGTTCTTTTAGCCTTTGAGATATGGTACTCAGTAATTTTTTTCTTGATTTCCTTTCTTCATTCTATCTTTACCCATATAGTCTTGCTTATCCATTACTCTTTTCTCCTTTTCCTGATATCCCAGCAACTGTTTTGCTGTTTCCTGTAGTGTTTCACTGAACTCTGTTATGGACTTTTCTGCTTTGTCCTGTAGGACACTGAAGTAGTTATTAAGTACTATCATGAATTCATTTCTTGTTTGCTGGTCTTTCAGTTTTGCTGTATCAAAGCGTGCCTTTCTTGGTTCTCCGATTTTGGTTTCCCTTAACTTTAGCCTTATTTTCAATACCAGAAGGCTGTGATCACTTCCTATATCTGCTCCTTTCCTTGCTCTCAAATCTTGTAGTGACCATTTCCACTTGTTGTTTATCAGTATGTGATCGGTTTGGTTTTCTCTTGTTTTGCCTGGGGACCTCCAAGTCACTTTATGCATGTTTTTATGTTGGAAAATTGTCCCTCCAATGGTCAACATGTTTTCTTCACAGAAACTGCACAGTCTTTCTCCATTTTCATTTACTTCTTCAATTCCTTCTTCTTCTATCTTCATTTCCCTCACCTACTTTTGCATTGAAGTCACCCAAGATGAGTAGCATATCATGCTTGGGTATTGTTTCTACTGTGGCTTGGAGGCTGTTGTAAAACTCTTTTTTTTTAATTCCTCTTCAGCTGCTCCTGTTGGTGCATAACAAACTATAACAGACAGCTTTGTGAATCTTGAGTTGAAGCGTGCATATAACAATCTTTATAGGGGGTCTATTTCAGCAGTGGTCTTGATGCTTCTTTTGTAATAATCAATGCTACTCCTCTTTCATGATTATCTTCTTACTCGACTATATTATTGTATCTTTTGTGTGCTGTGTTGTTAATTTCCTTCTGCCTTGTCCTGTCCATCATGCCTCTTGTATATCTAATATGTCTAGTTTATATATGTGCATTTCTTTGATGGTTTGTGCTAGTTTTCCAGTTTAAGTGTTCTTACATTCCAGATGCCTATTTGCATCTTGTGTTTTGGGTCCAGGAGATCTGCAAGCGGGCTGGTGACTTCCAGTGGCTGGCTTTCATCCAATCATTTCTCCTTCCACTTGCATTTGTTTTTTTCCCTTGTTTCCGTGTAGGATGAAAGAATTAAATGAAAGTCAACCTAGCACCTGTGGGAAATGTAGGATGACAGAACTAACTAAAAGTCAACCTACTGCCCGCACTAATGTAGGATGAAAGAATTAAATGAATGTCAACCTAGCGCCTGTGAGGGGTGTAAGATGATAGGTCTAAATGAAGGTCAACCTAGCAGTCTGACGATTTATTACCGGATAAGGTTGCTGGCCCTATGCCAAAACCTAATTTGGCATCTTTAACGATCATGCCTGATAGGGTACAGTGGTCCTATTCTTTGTTTCCCAAGCATATGCCAAGGTTCCTGGGCACCACACAGGAGGTTCAACAACCTTCCCCATATAATCTCCATCTTGTTAATTTCAACAAACTTGTCTATATATTGTTAATTTCCTGTTCAACAAACTTATCCATATAATCTACATCTTGTTAATTTACCTTCTGCATCATCTATATCTTTCACACCAAATCATCATCATCATCAGGTGCCATGCTGACTGGCGTTGGCTATTATGCTTCTCCAGAGTACACGATCCTTCATGCAGGCCAACAGCTCAGTTGGTGATCTCCTCTCACACCATCCTGTCAGACTGTCCAGTATCATTTCTCTTGGTCTTCCTCTTGATCTTCTTCCTTCTATTTTTCCTGCTGTTATAATATTTTCTATGCCCCCTCTTCTCATTGCATGTCCTATGAAAGTACATTGTCTCTCTCTTATCTTTTTGACAAGGTTTTTTTGTCTCTCCAGCTCTTCTCATACATTCTTCATTAGTTATTTTTGCTGTCCAGGGGATTCGCAACATTCTTCTAATAAACCACATTTCTGCTGCTTCCAATGATTTTTGTGCAGACTTGCCTATTGTCCATGATTCACTTCCATATAACAAGATAAGTTCAATATAGCATTTTAGGACTCATTTTCTAACATTCATTGATAAGGCTGTGTTGGCTAATATGTGTCTCATTCTCTGAAATGCAGTCTTTGCTTGGTCTATTCTGTTCCTAATTTATGTTCTGCATTTCCCATCTGAAGTTATTACTGCTTCAAGGTATTTGAATTTCTGCACCTGCTTTAGAATAGTTCCGTTTAATTTAATACTGCATGCTGGTGGATTCTGCTTCTTAGATATAACCATAGTCTCTGTCTTTTTGATGTTCAAAGTAAGGCCTTTCTGTTCACTTTCTTTGGCCACTTTATCCAAGAGATTTTGCAGGTCTTGTTGGTTCTCTGCTATCAGTACTGTGTCGTCAGCATACCGAAGGTTGTTAATATTGTATCCTGCAATTTTTATGCCTGGTTCTGTGATGATCGTTCTTAGAATATTCTCGCTATACAGAGAAAAAAGGTCTGGAGACAGTACACATCCTTGTCGCATCCCTTATTTTATAGGTTGATATTTTCCACTTCTATTTTCAACTCGAATTGCTGCTTCTTGCTGCCAGTATAGATGTTTTACAATCCTCAGGTCTTTGCCGTCTATACTGATGTCTTAAAGCATTTTAATAATTTCATTATGTTTCACCTTGTCAAATGCCTTGGTGTAATCAATGAAGCATAAGTAGAGATCTTTCTGTACTTCTAAAGCTCTTTCTATTAGTGTTCGTAAAGCATAAATGGCATTGTGTGTTCCCTTTCCTTCAACAAATCCAAATTGTTCATCTGCTATTTCCATTTTTATCTTTTTCCTTGTTCTTCTCATAATGATTCTCAGAAGTAGCTTTGTTATGTGACAAGAAAGGCACCAAAACAGATAAATTAAAAGATTGATACCACTATGAAAAATAATGGACTGTTGGGTATAAATCTTCCCCTACAGGGATTTGAACTTAAATTTAGACCAGATATAACTAAACTCTGACCACACATTACTGAGCTACACAGACTAACCAGAGGTCATTGAGCTACCTAAACTCTGATTGCATGTCATCTTCTGGTTCAGCAATGGTGGTAGGCTGCATCTGACTGTTTCACGCTCTCACAATGGACAGTCCAATTGTCATGACATCTGATGGAGAGTTGGATTTCAGAGCTGCTGGCTGCAAGCGCTTGTGTCCTGTGGTGGCTCTCTGCAGTGAGTGTGGTGCAAACAGGAAGACACAAATGTGTCAAATGAACAACCGTGTCATCACTGCTTTCAAGATGGAGGTCAGTTCTGTTGAGCTTAGTGCTATGGTACCACTATGAACTGTGAACTTTGTATGGACAGCACTGATGATTTTTTATTACGGCTACCTGGCCAATGGTGAATTATGGTGGTCTTTTGTGTGTCCTGGCTCGGTTTGATGCCTGAGCTATGGCATTCATGTTAAGAGCGATGCTGACTAGTTTCGCATTTGGACTGTTGTAGTTCCTAAAATGGCATACTCACCGAGTGGCTCATCTTCAAGAACTAATATGAGTGACTGTCACTGAACATTCTATGCGATATTCACTGGCACTGACAATGAAGCGATTATGGCAGTGCCTCATTCACAATGATACCGTGAATCTAGTCAAACTCAACTCAACCTGAGCTACTTAAACTCTGAATAAATATTACTGAGCTACCTGAACTGACTAGATGTCACTAGACTACATAAATTTTGATTAGATGTCACTGAGATAGCCAGGCTTTTACTAGATATCACCAGATTTACCCAGACTGACTAGTTATCACCAGATTTACCTAGACTGACTAGATATCACTGGATTTACCTAGACTGACTAGATATCACCAGATTTACCCAGACTGACTAGATATCACCAGATTTACCTAGACTGACTAGATATCACCAGATTTACCTAGAATGACTAGATATCACCAGATTTACCCAGTGACTAGATATCACCAGTTTACCCAGACTGACTAGATATCACCAGATTTACTCAGACTGACTAGATATCACCAGATTTACCCAGACTGACTAGATATCACCAGATTTACCTAGACTGACTAGATATCACCAGATTTACCCAGTGACTAGATATCACCAGATTTACCCAGACTGACTAGTTATGATCAGATTTACCTAGACTGACTAGATATCACCAGATTTACCCAGACTGACTAGATATCACCAGATTTACCCAGACTGACTAGATATCACCAGATTTACCTAGACTGACTAGATATCACTGGATTTACCCAACTTTGATTAGACTTTACTGCACTATCCAGGATTGATTTGATCATTACTGTGTAAGAAAAAAGTATAGATTAACTCTGAAAAAATTAGTAGCCAAAGCAATTTAGATGCCAGAGAAATAAAAGTAAAAAAAAAAAAAATAAGAGAATGACCATAACTTGAACTATGCAATCCAGTTCCATGTTTACTCAGACTCTAATGATGTCACTAAGGTATGGAGACCTGATATGTAACTTAGCTACCAAGACTCTAAGCTACATCACTAAGCTATCAGGTCTTTTCATATGTCAATTAGCTACCCAGACTCTGATGTGACAGAGCTTTGAGCCTGAAACAGATTAATAAAACAATGCACTTACTGTGGCCTTGACCTGTGTCTTATGTGCCATGCCAGATTTCACATCCAGAACAGTTGCCTCTGAAATAAAAGTGGCTTCTAAATAAATAGGCTTAATGTTACATCTGATAGTGTACAATTGTTAGTACAGTTGGAAATGAGGCTTGTAACAGCAAAGTGTGAGAGTAAAGCAGCTAGGATGAGCTGAAGAAAAAGTATTTTAGACATGAGTGAGAGAAAAATCATAAGATAAAAACAGCTGAATTCTAGACTTCCATAAGACCAGCAACCATCTAGCCATAACAGAACTATGTACTAACTACTCAGCAATGAAGCATCCCTTTGGGAAAAAAAGCACATATTAGCAAGCACTGTACATGCATTCATCACTATGCACCACAGATTATTTCACAGTGTAAAAAGTCTGACAATTAAGTAATGAGACTAATTACATAAAAAATAAAATAAATAACAATTGAAGATATAACCTGTATTTTATTCAAAGTAAGCCCCTTGTGCAATGATACAGCAAGTGGCATGATTTAACAAACACTGGAACAACCTCTGCAGTTCTTCTGTTGGTATGGGCCTTAAACTCGATGTTACGGCCCTTTGGATGTCATCAGTATCGTCAAAGAAGCATCCTTTCAATGGTAACTTTAATTTTGGGAATAGAAAATAATCGCAAGGAGACAAATCTGAGGAACAGGGTAGATGGTTGAGAACACACACTTGTTTTGGTGCCAAAAATTCCTGTACAACTACAGCCCGGTGAGCCGGTGCATTACCATGAAGAAGGAAAAAAACTGTCAGGTGTTGAATACTCAGGTTGAACTCAGAGAATCCTTTTCAATAGGCATTTCAAAATACTTAAATAAACTTTGGCAGTGACAGTCTGGAATAAATTCTTTATGAATAACTCCTTTGCTGTCGTAGAAGCACACCAACACTCTCTTCACTTTCAACTTTTGAAGACGAATTTTTTTGCCTTTTGGTGATGATGATGACTTCCACTGAGCACTTTGGCATTTAGTTGTGGGATCATAGTGGAAAATCCATATTTCATCCTCTGCAACAATCAAATTTAAGAAATGTTTATTTCTGCAACATGTTTTAATGTCTTCTGAGTACTCAACATGCTGATGTTTTTGGTCATCAGACAACAAATGTGGTACAATGAAGAAGGTTGTTGTTTGCTCATCTGTCTTATCTCTGCATTGTTCTTGAATTTGTTCCACTTTATACCAAGTATTTCAAAAGAGTCTAATTTCTTGTCTACTTCTTTAGTTGATTTCCAGCTTTCGCATGCATAAATAAGGGAGGATATCACATTTGAATTGAATAATCTTAACCTGGTTTTTGTGCTTATAACTTCTGAATTCCATATGTTCTCAAGATTTTTGAAGGACAATGCTGCTTTTGCAATTCTAATTCTTACTTCCTTCCTGGTGTCACCATCCTGGTCTATGTAGCTGCCAAGGTACGCGTGGTGTGCCATAAAAATTGCATCATGAAGCAGTGTGATAGAAGAATATTGTTATATTGAGCACAGAGAAGGGCAGTATATTATATTGAGCACAGAGAAGAGCAGTATGTTATATTGAGCACCGAGAGAGGCAGGATGTTATATTGAGCACAGAGAAGAGCAGTATGTTATATTGAGCACAGAGAAGAGCAGTATGTTATACTGAGCACCAAGAGAGGCAGGTTGTTATATTGAGCACCAAGAGGGACAGATTTTATACTGAGCACCAAGAGGGGCTAGAGTGGCACAGTAGTTACTTGTCATGTCAAAGAGAGCAGGTTCATAGCATGCTGTGGTGTACCCAATGGGTCCCTAATACTCCAATACAGATAAACGTTAATATGTAAGTGGGAAAAAGTCTACTTGTCAATAAGGAAAAAAACCGGATATAATACGCTTAATAAAACAAAGGGAAAAAAACTCCATTCGTCCTCACAAGGCTTTGCTTAGGCACTTCAAATAAGCTTCAATGCATACATAGAAAGAAATATAAAGAATAATGAAGAGCATGTTAACTATTTTTTTTGCTTGTTAGTTTACTTGCTTTTCATTCTTTCAAAGTTTATTAATGAAAAGAGATACACAATAAGTGAAAACTGATATGCTATTTTCTTGAAAAATAGTTGTCACCTGTAATTTGAACAGTTGTGACTTGTTTTATAAAATTTATGATAGCAGCTAATTGTGCTTTCTAGCATGTGATTTTGTCAAATTCAAATCTAAATTCTTAATTTGTTATTTAACACTTTCCCTATTTTGAAGCATCTGCTCAAGTTGCTTTGGTGAAATTTTATTTGGGATACGTTCCAATCCCTCAGTCACAAATTCTTTTGTTGTTGTTATAAGCACTGCTGCTCTCCAGTTCTATAATGATCCATGACAGTGTGTGAGTGTGAATGCAAATCTGTGTTGCTTAACGCACTGAGTAGACACCAGCATAACAGTATGTATAATAACATGTATAAACATTATTTCAGGTTGACAGTTTTCATGTTTGTTTTTTTTTTTCATGATTGACATTACTTTTGAAATTTTGGGCAGTAAGAAGTATAGCATAAATGTTTGTGATTGCACTAACTAAAAACAACATATAAATGATGTTTATATTATAAACATTTCACTGAAAATGAGTCTTTAATATTCCATATTTCAAAATAAATGCTATTTCACTATAAATTTATTTCTAACCAGCCAATATTCAGAAAAAATTTATTTGACTGGAAATTAGTCCCTAATACATCAGCCTTTCAGGATAAAGATTATTTCTTTGAAAATTCAAATCCAACATTAGAAGACTACCTTTCACATTTCCTGAAAGATGTATCTGTATTACAGGCCAGTACTTGATTGGCTGTGACAAAGCTCGGTAGATACGGATGTACATACCATTATCAGAGCCAACAGCTGCTGCTACATTTCCATTACCTTGAAAAGAGAAAAATTATTTTATGACAGTTGTTTTTTTATTGTTTATATTTATGTATCAAACCATCTTTCAAAGATCCAAAACAGAATTCAAAAATAATTCAGGATGACATCATGTACATGAAATGTATATGAAATCTATACACTCAATGCCCAATGTACTCACTCAAATGAAGAATGAAAATCAACATAAAATGCATGTATACTAACAACAATAAGAATAATTTAAAAAAATTCAGCTGTAGGTTAGGAAAATCACTATAGCAATAACAAACAGAAACAAATGTAACATTAATGTTATTATGTCTACAACAAAAACAAACATAACAGCAGTGTTACTGTGTCTATAACAGAAACAAACGTAACAGCAGTGTTACTGTGTCTACAACAGAAACAAACGTAACAGCAGTGTTACTGTGTCTACAACAGAAACAAATGTAACAGCAGTGTTACTGTGTCTACAACAGAAACAAACATAACAAATGTCAATCAATCAAGTGCTGTGCCATGTGGTGTAGGTGATCATTTCTCTCCACAATCCCCTGTCTTTAGACTTGATTATGAGATTCGCCGGTGACTTTCTTCCTAGCCACACTGACAGCCTATCCAGTAACTTCTCTCTCTGTCTTCCTCTGTTTCTTCTTCACTCAATTTTTTACAGTTGCCACAATGTGTTGCAATTTTTCTCTTCTCAGAAAATGTCCTACAAACCTCACTTGTCTGCATCTGAACTTTGTTGTAATTTGCCTTTTTTTAAAAGGCAAATTACAGCAAATAACAAATGTAACAAGATAAAAAAAAAATCAGTGTTACTTGTTCTTCTTTATGTGACATGTTCTTCTTTATGTGACATGTTCTTCTTTATGTGACATGTTCTTCTTTATGTGACATGTTCTTTCCAGAATGCTGTCCCTCTCATTTCCTCCCTGAATGCAATGCAGTCTTGCGCAAGTTGATAAATGCCTGGCAATAACATATTCAGACTTTATGTGATGTCCTGATTCTGCCTGCAGTGAGGCTGCCTCTTTTCTCCTTTCCCAGGCACTAAGCTGTCTACTATCAATCTCTTCCAACCATTGTGTCTCCTGATGTGGCCACAGTATCTCAGCTTTCTAATTCTGATGGTGTTTACGAGCACATTTTCTGCAACATCTAATGCCATTAGTATCTCTTTATTGATTTTCTTTCTAACCACGATATTCTAAGTGCCCTTCTATGACATTTCATTTCAAATGCTGTTATTCTCTTTTCTAGTGATTAGTTAAGTGTCCATGTTTCGCATCTGTATGTTGCCACTGGGAATATGTAAGCTCTTAGTAAACATAACTTTGTTTTCTTGTTGGTACCTTGCCACATACTCTTCATCTACGGTAGTTTCTGTGACGTAGCTGTTAGTCTTCTTTTGATTTCCACTGTGCAGTAACCACTGGTGGTGATGACTGAACCTATACATTCAAATTTGTTTGTTTTCCAGCTCTCCATGGTCCAATGTAATTTTGGGTTTGCTTCTCAATCTGTCATTTATCATTACTTTGGTTTCATTGGCGTTTAAAAAGAGGTTATAAACTTTTATGGCAGTATTACCATAGCCAAAGATTCTTCTTCGCTCGCTTCTACCACCAAGACCGCACCGTGATCCTACTGAATTTACTCCTGTGGTCCTCGATAGGTCCCATGGTCCCCCTGTGAGAGGACCACAAGAGGTTCAGAGTAATGCAGGGCTTGAGCCTGTATTCTCGGTGGGTCTCAAAAGCAGGATTGCGTGACACTGTAGTTTTCGTTGCACCAGTTTAATCTAGAGTTGGACTTTCTCACCAGAAAACCTCGACGTGCTTTGGATATCAGTATATCCCCGCTGGGTGAGAGGTGGTTGCCCCTCCAGGCTAGATTTGGACTTTCTCACTGGAAAACCTCGACATGTTTTGGGATACCCATGTATCCCCACCGGGTGAGAGGTGGTTGCCCATCCAGTCCTGCATTGGACTTTCTCACAGGAAAGCCTCAGCATGATTAGGATACACATACATCCCCACCGGGTGAGAGGTGGTTGCCTATCTAGACTGCACTGGTCCAGTGTCTCCGACTTCAGCAGTTTGTGGTCATTACCGCTACCCTTCCTAGTTGTAACCAGGACAAAACTTTTGTCCAGGAGGACAAATCCTCATCACTAATAAGTTTCACCTCTGGGTTAAGCCGGTTTAGGCATATTTCACCAGTAAGGGTGTATATTGGACGTGGCCGGCCTCTAGAGCAGAAGTGCCGTGGTATGAGTAGCTCTCGCCATGAGACTACTGAACATACCGATTAAACTTCACTTTATTCGTTCCATCACCTTTTCACACTGGCACTGCATGGCAACCATAATTGCTTTTTCACATTTTCTTCATTGGCCGGGAGGAATTTCACTCCATGCACGGCATCCAAAGAATCTTGCCAGCAGTGTCCAAAGAGAGATAACTAGATTAAGTATTAGTAGAGTAAGAATAGTCCCCTGTCTGGCAGTTCACACTTG
The DNA here is from genome assembly GCA_009760885.1 of Achatina immaculata. Lineage (NCBI taxonomy): Eukaryota > Metazoa > Mollusca > Gastropoda > Stylommatophora > Achatinidae > Lissachatina > Lissachatina immaculata. The sequence continues at coordinate 67,177,320 of CM019713.1, read as the reverse complement.
ACTTTTGGTTGTAAACGCATGTGGGAGAATTCAAAATTGTAAAAATTTAGCTCTCAAGGTTTAGGTAATGGAGTACAAGGGTAGACAGTTCACTGTCGCATGAATTTTGTACTGGAAAATAGGACAAGGATAAAATTGCTAGTGAGGGTTTTGTGCGAGTGTAGTTAACAGGTAAAGTGTAGAATCAGGGGATTTGAGAGCAGTAGTGGGGGTATTAAAAACTGGTTATTTTTTAACTCTTTTTACCCTACTTGATGCAGTGTGCATGGATTAAGGGGTCTTTGGGGAACTAGGGAACACACAGTGCGATTGTAGTGGGTTGGTCTCTAATTGTGAATTTAATCAAACTACTCTTAAAACAAGCTATCAAGTGGAGCACAACAGGCCGAAGAAAAAGAGGTCGACCACGTGAAACTCTAAAGGGGACATTGTTAAGAGAAGCCAGTTTAGTGGGCATAAAATCCCTTGATGAGGTTGAAAGACTCGCCAGGAACAGGAAAACTTGGCAAACAATTATGCTATGTGATGTTTAACGGCACGGGAAGGATGTAAAATTCTTAAAATCTGGCCAAACCAGCCCGTGTCACTTCCTTCGAGCACTAATAGCCTTTATATGAGGTGGCACACAGGAATTTGAGAGATATTTTGTGTTACTAAAAGAATCGTTAAAAAAAATGTTTTTCTAAACTTATAGGTCACAGCCCACTGATGTTTTCATGTTATTAGTGTATTGTAGACTGTAAATTAACTGTAAATAAATAATTAGTGTATATTTTTCATGGGGAAATGGTGTTTGTGTCAAATTTTATTAATTTTTGATGTATTGGACCCATACAGTGGATTAACTTGATGAGGTAAGTGAGAAAATTTTTCATCATAATTTTCCATTTTTTTCTTCTCAACTATTTTTTTCCGTTATATACTAATAAATTACTAACAACTGTATTAGAAAAAAAAATATACAACTTTTCCTATTTAAACTAATGTATAATATGTCATACTGCAAATCAGATTATGGCTTTGTGATCCTTTAAATGTGACAACCATCCCATTTCACTTTATGAAATTTACTCCACTGAGATGACCCTTGGTCATTTGATGGAAAAACCCCCAGTACACAAAGAGTTAGGGATAGAAAGGAAAAGGATAGACAGGAAAAGATAGAGTTTTTTGGAAGGTAGTCATGTCTTAGCTAGAGAATCAAGGTTTTCAAGTTTGAGTCTTAGTGACTCACTTAGAGAGAATGTGAGCCAGACATTTTGACAAACTGTCTCAAGGTGTAGGTGAAATGTTGGTTGCCCTTTTTAGGACAAAAAAGTGTAGGTGTGTAATTATTTCATGTTCTCAGTCTGAGGAGCATATTATGTCAGCTTTCAAAGTGTTGTACTATTCAGAGTACTCAGTAACTGTAAGTATGGAATTGCTGAAGTTTTGTAGTTTAGTTTTCCTGTTCTTGCCAGGAAGATATGGTGATTGTTTTGTCAATTCCTGCCATGTGGCAGATGTGTTTTTTTCATCCTCACTTAATTCATCCTCATTCTTTCCATTAATAAACTGCTTTGTTTTTTTTTCCCTCAATCTACTCTACACCAATGCCTCTGTGGTTTTTCTTCTTCTTCTTCTTATGCTTCCATCACCAAGATTGCCCTGTGCTGCTACTGAATTTACTCCTGTGATCCTCAAGATAGATCTCATTTAGGATGGAAGTGCAGCACATCAGGGGGCTGTGGCCTACATTCCTTGTGGGTCACTGAATGGAATTGCATGACACTGTGGTTTTCTTTGCACCAGAGAGTATCAAATTGGACTTTCCTCAAGGAACCTCAACGTGGTCTGGATATGAAATCCGCCAGGTGAGAGAAGGTTGCCAAATCTAGGCTACCCTGGTCCAGTGTCTCTGACTTTTAGTTTTTGGTGGTTGTAACCGCTACCCTTCTTGGTGGTGACCAGAACGTAGCTTTTGCCGAGGAGGGTGAATCCTCGCCATGAGTAAGTTTCACCCCTGGGTTAAGCTGGTTTAGGTATATTATCCCAGTTTGGGTGTACATAGGATATGGCCAGCCTCTAGAGTAGAGGTGCCGTGACATGGATAGCCATCAAGTTTCACCCCTGGGTTAAGCCGGTTTAGGCATATTGCCCCAGTTCAGGTGTATATAGAACGTGGCCAGCCTCTAGAGCAGAAGTGCCATGATATGGGTAGCTCTCACTGTGAGACTACTGGCCATATCGATTAAATTTCACTTAAGCCTTTCCATTGCCTTTTCCACGACGGCACTGCACGGCAACCCTAATCGCATCTTTCTTCATTGGCTGGGAGGAGTTTCATCCCACACACGGCAGCAAAAGAATCTTGTCATCGGCCTGTGGTTTTTCTGATATGTAAGCAGTGAAGTCTTGAGAGTCGACCAAGTATAAGCCATATTGTTTCTATGCTATCCTAGTGGCTATAGTTGGCATGACTGGGTAGTTTTTTACATGTTTCTAAGTGTGTAACAGGAACAAGAAGTCAAGATCTCTAATTTAGATCTCAGAGTTGTCTACTGAAGCAACTTTATTAAATGAAGAAACAGACCACTAGGCAACTAATTCTAGTTCAGAACTGCCAACATAAAGAGACATTCTTCTTTACTTCAGTTGGAAGAAAACTATCCTTATCTGGTGCCTAAATATGATGTTCATGTTTACTTTGCTGTGTCTTTTGGTAGACAGTATCAACTGTTGCAGTCTTTCTGAGCTTTTTGACAGAAAGACAATATTATCTGTGTATCTATTTTCTGGAATCTTGTGACTCCTGACATCAAAAGAGTGAAACTTAGCAGTTTCCTGTTCATCTCTTACATTCCTCATGATGTTTTCAGTGCAGATGCTAAACAAGTATGGAGAAAGGATACATCCTTCTTTTACTCGCTTTTGTACATCAAACACATCTGCTGCTCTATATCTCTACACTAAGGTTCTGTTTTCTCAGACACATCTGCTGCTCTATATCTCTATGTTCAGGTTCTGTTTTCTCAGACAAATCTGCTGCTCTATATCTCTACATTCAGGTTCTATTTTCTCAGACACATCTGCTGCTCTATATCTCAACGTTCAGGTTCTGTTTTCTCAGACACATCTGCTGCTCTATATCTCTACATTCAGGTTCTATTTTCTCAGACACATCTGCTGCTCTATATCTCAACGTTCAGGTTCTGTTTTCTCAGACACATCTGCTGCTCTATATCTCAACGTTCAGGTTCTGTTTTCTCAGACACATCTGCTGCTCTATATCTCAACGTTCAGGTTCTGTTTTCTCAGACACATCTGCTGCTCTATCTCTCTACATTCAGGTTCTATTTTCTCAGACACATCTGCTGTTCTATATCCCTACGTTCAGGTTCTGTTTTCTCAGACACATCTGCTGCTCTATATCTCTACATTCAGGTTCTATTTTCTCAGACACATCTGCTGCTCTATATCTCAACGTTCAGGTTCTGTTTTCTCAGACACATCTGCTGCTCTATATCTCTACATTCAGGTTCTATTTTCTCAGACACATCTGCTGCTCTATATCCCTACGTTCAGGTTCTGTTTTCTCAGACACATCTGCTGCTCTATATCTCTACGTTCAGGTTCTGTTTTCTCAGATACATCTGTTGCTCTATATCTCTACATTCAGGTTCTATTTTCTCAGACACATGTGCTGGTTCTGTATCTCTACACCCAACATAAAACTGTAATGTAAGAAACTATTTCTGGCATGTCCTAAACTCTACAGTTTGTAATAAATTAAACTATGTTTGCACATATTCCTTACCAACGTAAGCCATCTTTTTACTTGATGAAGCTCCATCAAAGTCACCTGATCTAAAAACATCCAGGTTGTCAATCCCTGCCTGAAATCCTGCTAGACTCTGAGCTAAGCACTCTTCTGTGGGGTCTATTAATAAAGGAAAAACATGGCTGAACAGTCACAAGTATAACAAACAATATCTCCCTCCTACCTGTCTTCTTCTTCTTTTTCTTCTTTTTTCTTTACACAAATATCTTTATCCTACCTGCTTTCTTCTTCTTCATCACACAAATATCTTTTTCTTACCTGCCTTCTTTTTCTCTGTTTTCTTTACACAAATATCTTTATCCTACCTGCTTTCTTCTTCTTCATCACACAAATATCTTTTTCTTACCTGCCTTCTTTTTCTCCTTTTTCTTTACACAAATATCTTTATCCTGCCTGCTTTCTTTTTCTTCTTTTTTTTTACACAAATATGAGGGCTAATTGATAAATTCGCGGCCTGAGGTACAAATACTTGAAACACACAGTTGATATTAGGTGCATTTGTAGGTCAGGTTAATATAAACACCAAGTTTCAAGAAATTAACTGCAGCCAACTTTTGTTCTACAAGCTACTGAAGTGGTAAGGGGTGGCAGAAATTGAGAAAATGGATAAAATTTCTCATCAAACAGTCATTCGCTACCTCTGCATCAAAGGCTTATTATCGAAGGAGATCCATGAGGATATGGTAGAGACTCTAGGGAAGAGTGCCCCTTCATACAGCACAGTGTAGAAATGGGCAGCTCAATTCAAACATGGAAGGGAGAGTCTGGAAGATGATCCCCATCCAGGAAGACCAAGAAAAGTAACCACTGATGAAACCACAGGCACATGATAATGGAGGACTGACGACTGAGTGATACACAGCTACTGAGTTGGGCTTCTTCCAGAAATGTGTTCAAGCCATTATTCACAATGATCTTTGAATGACAAAGGTCTCTGCTCGATGGGTCCTGAAACTTTCTGGAGCTGATCACAAATGACAGCGTCTCAAAATGTCAAGAGACAATCTCGGCCATTTTTCTGCAGATCCTGAAAAGTTTCTTCAGCAATTTGTGACTATGGATGAGACTTGGTTCATCATTTTCAACCAGAAACTAAAGAACAGTCTAGGCAGTGGAAACATCATGGATCCCCACCTCCAAAGAAAGCAAGGGTGGTTCTGTCTGCAGGCAAAGTGATAGCTTCCATCTTTTGGGATTCAGAAGGTGTGCTATTGGTAAACTATCTTCATAAGGGCAGAATGGTCATCGGGCCTATTACGCTAATCTTGTGAAGCAACTGCAGGTCAAATTGAAGGAAAACCATTGAGGGAAATTGACAAGAGCAGTCATCTTTCAGCACGACAATGCTCCAGTTCACAAGTCGGTGGTGGCAATGGCTGCCATTCATGAATGCGGCTTCCAGCTTCTTGAACATCCTCTTTATTCCCTAGATTTGGCCCCTTCGGACTATTACCTGTTTACCAAACTCAAAAAGGAGCTCAGTGGTCACAAATTTGCTTCAGATGATGACGTCATTCATGCTGTAGACCACCTTCTACTGGCACAAGATGCTGACTTTTATAAAGAAGGGATCCATATGCTCCAGGATCACTGGACTAAGTGCATAAAGTTGCAGGGGACTATGTTGAGAAATAACCCAAAAAAGTTGTCCACAAATAATCCGTTGTACCTTAGGCCGTGAACTTATCAATCACCTCTCATATCTTTATCCTACCTGCTTTCTTTTTCTTCTTTTTCTTTACACAAATATCTTTATCCTACTAGCTTTCTTTTTCTTCTTTTTCTTTACATAAATATCTTTATCCTTTTAGCTTTCTTTTTCTTCTTTTTCTTTACACAAATATCTTTATCCTACTTGCTTTCTTTTTCTTCTTTTTTTTTACACAAATATGAGGGCTAATTGATAAATTCGCGGCCTGAGGTACAAATACTTGAAACACACAGTGATATTAGGTGCATTTGTAGGTCAGGTTAATATAAACACCAAGTTTCAAGAAATTAACTGCAGCCAACTTTTGTTCTACAAGCTACTGAAGTGGTAAGGGGTGGCAGAAATTGAGAAAATGGATAAAATTTCTCATCAAACAGTCATTCGCTACCTCTGCATCAAAGGCTTATTATCGAAGGAGATCCATGAGGATATGGTAGAGACTCTAGGGAAGAGTGCCCCTTCATACAGCACAGTGTAGAAATGGGCAGCTCAATTCAAACATGGAAGGGAGAGTCTGGAAGATGATCCCCATCCAGGAAGACCAAGAAAAGTAACCACTGATGAAACCACAGGCACATGATAATGGAGGACTGACGACTGAGTGATACACAGCTACTGAGTTGGGCTTCTTCCAGAAATGTGTTCAAGCCATTATTCACAATGATCTTTGAATGACAAAGGTCTCTGCTCGATGGGTCCTGAAACTTTCTGGAGCTGATCACAAATGACAGCGTCTCAAAATGTCAAGAGACAATCTCGGCCATTTTTCTGCAGATCCTGAAAAGTTTCTTCAGCAATTTGTGACTATGGATGAGACTTGGTTCATCATTTTCAACCAGAAACTAAAGAACAGTCTAGGCAGTGGAAACATCATGGATCCCCACCTCCAAAGAAAGCAAGGGTGGTTCTGTCTGCAGGCAAAGTGATAGCTTCCATCTTTTGGGATTCAGAAGGTGTGCTATTGGTAAACTATCTTCATAAGGGCAGAATGGTCATCGGGCCTATTACGCTAATCTTGTGAAGCAACTGCAGGTCAAATTGAAGGAAAACCATTGAGGGAAATTGACAAGAGCAGTCATCTTTCAGCACGACAATGCTCCAGTTCACAAGTCGGTGGTGGCAATGGCTGCCATTCATGAATGCGGCTTCCAGCTTCTTGAACATCCTCTTTATTCCCTAGATTTGGCCCCTTCGGACTATTACCTGTTTACCAAACTCAAAAAGGAGCTCAGTGGTCACAAATTTGCTTCAGATGATGACGTCATTCATGCTGTAGACCACCTTCTACTGGCACAAGATGCTGACTTTTATAAAGAAGGGATCCATATGCTCCAGGATCACTGGACTAAGTGCATAAAGTTGCAGGGGACTATGTTGAGAAATAACCCAAAAAAGTTGTCCACAAATAATCCGTTGTACCTTAGGCCGTGAACTTATCAATCACCTCTCATATCTTTATCCTACCTGCTTTCTTTTTCTTCTTTTTCTTTACACAAATATCTTTATCCTACTAGCTTTCTTTTTCTTCTTTTTCTTTACATAAATATCTTTATCCTTTTAGCTTTCTTTTTCTTCTTTTTCTTTACACAAATATCTTTATCCTACTTGCTTTCTTTTTCTTTACACAAATATCTTTATCCTACTAGATTTCTTCTTCTTCATCACACAAATATCGTTATCCTACTAGCTTTCTTCTTCTTCTTCATCACACAAATATCTTTATCCTACTAGCTTTCTTTTTCTTCTTTTTCTTTACACAAATATCTTTATCCTATTAGCTTTCTTTTTCTTTACACAAATATCTTTATCCTACTTGCTTTCTTCTTCTTCATCACACAAATATCTTTATCCTACTAGCTTTCTTTTTCTTCTTTTTCTTTACACAAATATCTTTATCCTACTAGCTTTCTTCTTCTTCATCACACAATTATCTTTATCCTATTAGCTTTCTTTTTCTTTACACAAATATCTTTATCCTACCTGCTTTCTTCTTCTTCTTCATCACACAAATATCTTTATCCTACTAGCTTTCTTTTTCTTCTTTTTCTTTACACAAATATCTTTATCCTACTAGCTTTCTTCTTCTTCATCACACAAATATCTTTATCCTATTAGCTTTCTTTTTCTTTACACAAATATCTTTATCCTACTTGCTTTCTTCTTCTTCATCACACAAATATCTTTATCCTACTAGCTTTTTTTCTCTACACAAATATCTTTATCCTTTTAGCTTTCTTTTTTCTTTACACAAATATCTTTATCCTACTAGCTTTCTTCTTCTTCTTCATCACACAAATATCTTTATCCTATTAGCTTTCTTTTTCTTTACACAAATATCTTTATCCTACTAGCTTTCTTCTTTTTCTTCACACAAATATCTTTATTCTACTAGCTTTCTTCTTCTTCATCACACAAATATCTTTATCCTACTAGCTTTCTTTTTCTTCTTTTTCTTTACACAAATATCTTTATCCTACTTGCTTTCTTTTTCTTCTTTTTCTTTACACAAATATCTTTATCCTACTTGCTTTCTTCTTCTACATCACACAAATATCTTTATCCTACTAGCTTTCTTCTTCTTCTTCATCACACAATATCTTTATCCTACTAGCTTTCTTTTTCTTCTTTTTCTTTACACAAATATCTTTATCCTATTAGCTTTCTTTTTCTTTACACAAATATCTTTATCCTACTTGCTTTCTTCTTCATCACACAAATATCTTTATCCTACTAGCTTTCTTTTTCTTCTTTTTCTTTACACAAATATCTTTATCCTACTAGCTTTCTTCTTCTTCATCACACAATTATCTTTATCCTATTAGCTTTCTTTTTCTTTACACAAATATCTTTATCCTACTTGCTTCTTCTTCTTCACACACAAATATCTTTATCCTACTAGCTTCTTTTTCTTCTTTTTCTTTACACAAATATCTTTATCCTACTAGCTTTCTTCTTCTTCATCACACAAATATCTTTATCCTATTAGCTTTCTTTTTCTTTACACAAATATCTTTATCCTACTTGCTTTCTTCTTCTTCATCACACAAATATCTTTATCCTACTAGCTTTCTTTTTCTTCTTTTTCTTTACACAAATATCTTTATCCTACTAGCTTTCTTCTTCTTCTTCATCACACAAATATCTTTATCCTATTAGCTTTCTTTTTCTTTACACAAATATCTTTATCCTACTAGCTTTCTTCTTTTTCTTCACACAAATATCTTTATTCTACTAGCTTTCTTCTTCTTCATCACACAAATATCTTTATCCTACTAGCTTTCTTTTTCTTCTTTTTCTTTACACAAATATCTTTATCCTACTTGCTTTCTTTTTCTTCTTTTTCTTTACACAAATATCTTTATCCTACTTGCTTTCTTCTTCTACATCACACAAATATCTTTATCCTACTAGCTTTCTTTTTCTTCTTTTTCTTTACACAAATATCTTTATCCTATCTGCTTTCTTCTTCTTCATCACACAAATATCTTTATCCTACTAGCTTTTTTTTTTCTTCTTTTTCTTTACACAAATATCTTTATCATACTAGCTTTTTTTTCTCTACACAAATATCTTTACCATACTAGCTTTCTTTTTCTTCTTTTTCTTTACATAAATATCTTTATCCTACTAGCTTTCTTTTTCTTCTTTTTCTTTACACAAATATCTTTATCCTACTTGCTTTCTTTTTCTTTACACAAATATCTTTATCCTACTAGCTTTCTTCTTCTTCATCACACAAATATCGTTATCCTACTAGCTTTCACACAAATATCTTTATCCTACTAGCTTTCTTTTTCTTCTTTTTCTTTACACAAATATCTTTATCCTATCTGCTTTCTTCTTCTTCATCACACAAATATCTTTATCATACTAGCTTTTTTTTTCTTCTTTTTCTTTACACAAATATCTTTATCATACTAGCTTTTTTTTCTCTACACAAATATCTTTACCATACTAGCTTTCTTTTTCTTCTTTTTTCTTTACACAAACATCTTATCATACTAGCTTTCTCCTTTTTCTTTACACAGATATCTTTATCATACTAGCTTTTTTTTCCTCTACACAAATATCTTTACCATACTAGCTTTCTTTTTCTTCGTTTTTCTTTACACAAACATCTTATCATACTAGCTTTCTCCTTTTTCTTTACACAGATATCTTTATCATGCACCCCTGGGAACAACTGTTAAGAACACACTTATTCAACATAGTCTTTGTGAAACAGGGAACACCAGATGTGATTGCTTAAAAAAACTCGGACCTGCTCCTTTAGCCCAGAAACCTGAGGCAACCAACACTATTTGTTATTGTTATAAAACATAATGTCACCCTCTTATAAGGCAGAATTTTTAGGGAACAGAAAATGTTCTGTAAAAGAAAGAGGGAACATAGAACTGAGAAATCTACTAGTAGCCTCTTGTTTATCATAGGAGTGTCAGATAACCCTGACAAAATGCTGTGTACACTAAGAAAACCCACTCATCTGTGGTAAAAATGATTCAGCTTCTCACTGGAATGGCCACCTGGTTATGAAAAAAAGACTTAGGACAAAAACCCAAATATGAAAATGTCAGAAAGAAAAGGAAAACCATATGAGCCCAGATGTCACCTCATAAAAGGTCCACACCAGGTGGAAAAATCAGATATGGGAACACTAAACATTCTACAAATCAACATTTCTGGACTTAGGCCAAAGGAGTCAGAATTAAGCAGACAACTGAAAAAAGCCAACATCCATATTGTGATCATACAAGAAACCCTTCTATATGGAAAAGATACAAAAACTTGGATACACCATGTAAAAATATGAATGTGGTAAATGCAGGGATATTGCCACACTCTTGAGAAAAGACATCCAAGGAGAAGTTAAAAACAGAAAATGCAATGAGAATGATATCCAAGAGATAACAGTATGACATGATGGACTGTGGTGTACTCTGTATAATGTTTATTGTCCTCCAAATTCTAAAAGTCAAATGAACATACACAGCACAGACATGCAGAAAACTATCACTGCAGGAGACTTTAATGCACATCTACCATCACTAGGATACAAAGACTGAAACACTATGGGAAACAACATTGAAGAGCTATGCAACACCAGCAACACGATAACATTGCAAGACTCCTCCTCCCCACCAACACTCCTCCACAGAGCCACTGGATGCACATACAGACCTGACCTCACCATTGTCTCAGCAGACATCCACAATGATTGTGCTCTCAGAGTGCTTGATGACATAGAAAGCAACCATCATCCCATCCTACTACAAATCTCTCACACATGAAACCAAGACCACACAAACCCCCTTGCTGGAATTATAGAAAAGCAGATTAGGAAAATTTTAGAACACAAACATATGAAAAGTTATCAAAAATAAATGACAACACAAACACTGACACACTCTACACCAACATAATCCAAGCCATACTTGGAGTAGCCTACAAAAAAATCCCCCGAGGATGCAGAAAGAAATATAGCCCCTTCTTGACAAAATCTCTGGAAGACTTAGTCCAAAAAAGAAGAGCAGCTAGGAAGAATGCAGAGAAAATCCCTACTCCAGAAAACAGAACAGAGTACAATAAACTAATGGCCAAGGTAAGACTCGAAACTAAAAAAAAACAAAGAAAGAGAAGTGGTTAAGAAATGCAGTGATCTCAGCCTCAGAACTGAAGGAAAGAAGGCTTGGAAACTCTTAGATAACATGTCAGGAAAAAACGAACTAATCTTAAACCAATGTGAATCTCTGGTCTAGTCATCTCAAGTGACTCAGACAAAGCCAGTACTTTTAGCAAATTCTTTGCTGCCACCAACAAATCCTCCAACAGGAAAGTACTTGACAAGGCATTGGGAAAAGTTCTGAGAAGTAAAGAGAAGTCTAGATTGGCAAACATTCCACTTTTTTATGAAAACTTTACCATCCATGAACTCCAGAGTGCTATGGGTAAGCTACAGCTAAGAAAAGCACCAGGACCAGACAAAATATCAAATGAAATGATCCTTCATCTGGGCCTTGTAGGAAAGTCCACATTGCTCAACTTCATTAACAAAACCTGGCAAGGTGGAAAACTACCAAAATCTTGGAAGTCAACCATAGTTAGACCTATACTGAATAAAGGAAAGGCAGAAGATGACCTAAAAAGCTTTATATCAATCTCACTGACTTCCAGCATTGGTAAGCTAGCAGAACAAATGCTTAACAATAGGCTGTACTGGTGGTTGGAATCCTCGGGGTCCTTCAATAACTTCCAGACAGGCTTCCGCAAAGGATCAAGAACCGAAGACCAGTTATTTCTCCTCACTCAAAGTGTAAAAGACAAGTTTTTTACACGAGAAACTCTATAATGTCTTTGTAGACTTCCAGCAGGCATATGACAGGCTCTGGTAGATAGGCCTACTGTAAAAGATGCAAAATATGGGCATTCACAGAAAAATGTATCAATGGGTTAAAAACTACCTGAGTAACAGGACCATACAAACTCAGGTCAATAACCGACTGTCAGACAAATGCACACTGGAGGAAGGTCTGCCACAAGGTTCTGCTCTTAGCCGCACCTTGTTCATAATCTTTATAAGTGACCTCCCCGACCTATTGAACACCCACAAAGCCATGTTTGCTGATGACCGTCATATGGACAAGTGGAACAGACCTGCAGCTGGCTGCTGAGAGACTTAATAGAGCCCTCCTCACCATATCAGCCTATTGCAATTTCTGGAAGTTGAAGATCAATGTTAGTAAAACTACATATACAGTCTTCACTCTTAGCAACAAACTAGCAAAGACTGAAGTGAAAATAAATTTTGATGGTGCTCAAATCATGAAAGAAATCCACCATACCTTGGTGTGAAACTACACAGAAAATTGAACTTTAAGAAGTTCATGGATGGACTAGCAGAAAAACATACAAAAGACTAAACTTGCGACTTGCAAGTACAACCTGGGGTGCTGACAAAGCAACCCTCAGACAACTGTACACAAGATATGTTAGATCTATAATAGATTACAACCTCCCCCTACAGGTCACAGCATCAAAGAGCTCTTGTACACAAGAGGACAGAATCCAAAACCAAGCCATTCATTTCATTTGTGAGGCAATGAGATCAACACCCACAGCTGCATGTGAAAGTGATGCAAACATAGAGCCATTAGATATAAGATGCGAAAAGTCAACCATTAAGTCAGTAGAAAGATATAAACGCATGCCCCCAGACCATCCTAACAGAATAGTGGTAGATAAATGGAAGCATAATAATAGACTGAAACTGAAAATTCCAGCGCACATAGCAGAAGAACTTACAAAAATACCAGACATCCCACCAAACACAAACTACACACTTCCTCAAACTAACACCAGACTCAAGAACAAATTAAGTAAGCAAATCATTAGATCCCAACACCCTAAAGCTGTGTGCACTGGAGACCACAGAATCCTACCCCAAGGATTGTTTCCATGCATACACTGATGGGTCGGCATTCAAGGAAACAGACAATGCAGGATATGGGGTACTCATAATGTTTCCAGACAAGACAACAAGCCACATTTCTGCTCCTTGTGGATCTCGCTGCTCCAATTATGATGCAGAGATGCAGGCAATATTAGCAGCCTGGCAGCCACCACCACCAAATACAAGAACAGTGCCTCTCACCCAAAAAAACCCTGATATTTTCTCAGACTCCCAGTCTGCTCTACAGACCCTTGAAAATTGGATACCAACAGCTGATCACATTACAGCTGACATACTCAGTGCAATAAACCTACTCACCTCCTATGACATCAAGACCACCCTATTGTGGATACCAGGGCACGTAGATATCAGAGGAAATGAACATGCTGACAGACTGGCAAAAAAGTGGAGCCACCATGTCACAGCCCCACATCCCCACCCACATGAGAACAGCTAAACACATACATAACAACTGCAAGCAGCAGTGGATGGACAGCTCGGCCAGTAATCCAACTAGAAGATCCCTATATACACACCTACCAAAGCCTAACTCCGGAGACCACATCAACATCTTATGTCGTAGAGACCAATGCACAATTTTCAGGTTGAGAACAGGACACATCACCCTCAATAAGCACCTACACAGAGTGACCACTAACACCATACTACATGCACTGCAACAGACAAGAAGAAGAAACTGTTAAGCACCACCTGCTGGACTGCAGTGCATTGAAGGACCTTCAGAAGAACCTGATACCACCAAATTCCTCAGTCACTGACATTCCGTATGGAGATGTGGAACAGCTGAAGAGGACCTGTATGTTTCATTATCTGGCACAAGGGGGAAAAAAGTGAAAACTCATAAAACCAGGGATCGGGAAAAAAAGAAGAAAGATTTTTATCATACTAGCTTTCTTTTTCTTATTTTTCTTTACATAAATATCTTCCTCCAACCAGGCTTCTTCTTCTTTTTTTTCTTTACACAAATATCTTCCTCCAACCAGCCTTCTTTTTCTGTCCACAAATATCTTCCTCCTACTAGTTTTCTTCTCTTTCTTTACACAAACATCTTTATACTACTAGCTTTTTTTTTCTTCTTTACATGGCATCTCTCACAAATTACAAACCCTTTACCCTAACCACATTCATCTACTCCACATACATTTCTCTGAGCTTAACAACCACTGTATTCTTCTTTTCTTCTTTCCCCTTTCTCCATTCCCTCTTTACTATCAACCAGTCGGACTGGCATAACACCTCACACACTTTCATTTAAACATTTATGGTGCTTCACCATGGCCACTCTCAGGCTTAGCTTCTTACAAGTCACAGCTATGTGCTTCCTATTTTACTATTATTTTTTCATTCTTATTTAGTAAATATCATTGATAAGAATTAATTTTTTTTTCTATTCTCTTCCTACCTTTTTGCCCTTTATAATTTTGTATAATAAGGTGTAAACCAAAGCATTATAATTATGTGTTCATTAAATTAAAAAGTGGTTCCTATTCTTCTTTTAAATAGTCTTTTCACTTAAGGAGGTTGATATGAGTTTGTTCACCAAAGATCTAGAGAGACTAATATGAGTTTTCCTGTCAAAGATCTAAGGAGACTGAGATGAGTTTGTTCAAAGATCAATTGACTTTTTTTTCTTTTCTAACATAGAAAGTTATTAAATGACTTTAAATGAAATTTTGTAGTGATTTCAAATTCTGAGATTTAATAGCTAAAAACACAGTTCACAGTCTCACTGCTCATTTTACTGACTCATCTGTATTAACTCTTTTTATACTTTTGGAGGCGTTGTGCATGGATTAAGGGGTCTTTGTTTGTCCAGGAAACGCACAATGCGATGGTAGTGGGTTGGTCACTAAATGTGAATTTAATCAAACTTGCATAAAATCTGGCCAAAACTGGTCATGTACTTCCTTCAGGTTTGACAGAGTGTTTTACACGTGGTCCCGCATGGTGAAAATTGAGAGCCATGTTTAGAAGATTTAAAAAGGTTTTAAAACATGTTTCTAACCTTACAGGCAACCGCTCACTGGTGTTTTCATGTTATTCATGCATTGCAGACTGTAAGTATCCTGTACCTGGAGTTGGATATAAGGCTAACAACCTTATCCTGGGACCTATCTAGAGGTGACTCTAGATGGGAAAAAAATATATCGTTACGGAAACTCACAAAGAAACCAACTGAGCATCAAGGACGCCAACTCCGAAGAGCTCATTCGTCTGCCCTAAACATGTGACTAAGATTGGATTCTGGAATGTAAGAATGATGGCAGCACAGCAAAAAACTACTCAGGTCATCAAAGAAATGGAGAGATACCACTTAGACATACTGGGCATCAGTGAAATGCGATGGCCAGAAGCAAGTAAAAGATCAACGGAAAACGGTAAGTTAAAAATACAATCAGGCAGAGATGACAGTAAACATCAAGAGAGGGTAGATATAACTGTGTCAAATGTAGCAGGAAAGAGCCTTGTAGAATGGGAACCAGTAAACAGTCATATTATAAGAGCACGATACAACCTAAGACATGGAAGAATGACAATAATACAGTATTATGCACCCACGAACGATGCAGATGATGAGGTGAAAGACAATTTCTATCACCAATTACAACAAATCATCAACAAAATCCCTAGACACGACATCCTAAATGTTGTGGGGGACTTCAATGCTAAGGGTGGGAAAGATAATACCGACATTGAAAAAGTAATTGGTTAATCAGAACGGAGAAAGATTAATTGAAATATGTCTAACAGATGGCATGGTTATTGGAGGCATAATATTTCCACACAAAGAGATACATAAAACAACATGGATATCTCCAGATGATAGAACTAGAAACCAGATAGATCATTTTTGCATTAGAAAACAATACAAAACATCTCTGATAGATGTAGGGACATACAGAGATGCAGATGTCAACAGTGATCACAATCTGTGTATAGAGAAAATAAAACTAAAACTGAAAACCCAACACAAGAAATCAATACACAGAAAGATAAACAGCCACAGCCTACAAGAGGAGAATACTAACAGTAATTTCAATCAGGAACTTGCCAATCATTCCAGAACACTCAGTGAAGTAGAGGAGATAGGTATAGATGAATTATGAAATTCTTACAGAACAGCCATAATCACAGCAGCAAAAGCAAGCACTGGACTGAAAAAACCAAATAGAAAAGCATGGATATCAGAAAACACATGGAAGTACATATATGAAAGATAAGCAGCCAAATTAGACATGTTGAATATAAAAACAGATCTTGGAAAAGATCTGGTGAAAGCAACATACAAAGAAATAGACAAGAAAGTAAAAAAGTTCAGCTAGAAAGGATAAAAGATAATACATAGACAAATGTGGTGAAAGAGGCAGAGAAAGCGGCAAAAACGAGAGACAGCAAAACTTTATATAACATACAAAAGAGGCTAACAGGTACTATTTCATCTAAAGAAAGACCAATCCTTAGCAAAACTGGAACCCTATTAACATCAAGTAAAGACCAAAAGCAAAGATGGGATGAACACTTCCAAGAAATACTTAATTGACCACACCCAAAAGAATTGTTAAACCTTGAAACCGACTTACCAGCCCCACAACTAAATGTCAACCTAGATGGAACTACATTGCATGAAACTGAAACAGCATTGAATTTAATGGCTAACAACAAAGCTGCAGGTAAAGATGAAATAACACCCAAAATGTTAAAAGCTATTAATAGTGACAACATGAGACAACTACAGAGAATGTTTAATAAGATTTGGAAAGAAGAAAAAGTCCCTTCTAAATGGAAAAAAAGAATCATTGTTAAAATGCCAAAAAAAAGGCAACCTTAGTGACTGTAACAACTGGAGAGGAGTAACCTTAATATCAGTTGTGTCAAAGGTATTTTGCAATATTTTAATAGACTTAACGATATAGTGGATACCGCAATGAGAGAAGAACAAGCAGGATTTTGGAAAGGGAGAAGTTGTCTTGAACAGATCTTTACTCTAAGAATAATACTTGATTAACATATTGAAAAACAGAAACCATTAATACTGAACTTCACAGACTTTAAAAAAAGGCAATTGATAGCATACACAGAGAATCATTGTGGAGAATTTAGGTCTATATGGAATACCATCTAAAACTGTCAACATCATTAGGGACTTCTACAATGGATATGTTTGTGCAGTCAAAACAGAAGAAGGGATGAGTGAATGGTTCCAGATTGAAACAGGCGTGAAACAAGGATGTATACCGTCTCCTTTGCTTTTTGGAATCACAACAGCGGTATATTGTCTCCTTTGCTTTTTGGAATCACAACAGACTTCATAATGAAAAAAATGTTGCACAGGTAAAACAGGTATTGACTGGGTACATGAGACCCAACTAGAAGATCTTGATTTTGCTGATGACATAACTCTTATCAGTAACAATACGAATTCCAGATATACTGTCTTCACTGGCTACAAAACAGGACTTGAAATTAACAAGGACAAAACAAAAATAATAAAACTTCCCATTAATCAAAATGGAAAAATACACATAGAAGGGACAGATATTGAAGAAGTCAATCAATTTGCACACTTTGACAGCTACATAGACCAGGATGGTGACACCAGAAAGGAAGTAAGAATTAGAATTGCAAAAGCAGCATCGATCTTCAAGAATCTTGAAAACATATGGAATTCAAAAGTTATAAGCACAAAAACCAAGTTAAGACTATTCAATTCAAATATAATATTCACCCTCATTTATGCATACGAAAGCTGGAAAACAACTATAGAAGTAGACAAGAAGTTAGACTCTTTTGAAAACAAATGCCTAAGGAAAATACTTGGCATCAAATGGAACAAATTCAAGAACAATGTAGAGATAAGACAGATGACTGAACAAAAACCTGTCTCATGGGTGATCAGGAAAAGGGATGGACATATGTTGGTCACATGATGAGAAGAAACAGTCAGAGAATCCCAAAACAAGCTATAAAGTGGAACACAACAGGCCGAAGAAAAAGAGGCAGACCACGTGAAACTCTAAAGAGGACATTGTTAGGAGAGGCAAATTAATAGGCATAAAACCCCTTGATGAGGTTGAAAGGCTCACCGAAGACAGGGAAAATTGGTGAACTACCTTGCGAGCCCTATGTGATGTTTAATGGCATGGGAAGGAGATAAGAAAAAGACTATAAATTAACTGTAAATAAATAATTAGTGTATATTTTCTGTGAGGAAATAGTGTTTGTGTAAAATTTTATTCACTTTGGATAAAAAAGACCCAGCACAGCGGATAAACTTGAGGGGTAAGTCTGAAAATTGTCCATTATAATTTTCCATCTTTTTCTTGTCAATTCTTAGCTCTTTTTTCTGTTATATACTAATATATTACTACAAGTTTTAGTAGAAAAACAATATACGACTTTTCCTGTTTAAATTAATGTATAATATGTCATACTGCAAAACAGACTGTGCCTTTGTGATCCTTCTAAATGTGACATCCCATTCCATTTTATGAAACTTACCCCACTGAGATGACCACTGGTTAAATGAGGGGAAAACCCCCTGTACACAAAGAGTTAAGAAACTAAAAACATGCTAGTGTTAATGACAGCTCTGAAATATCAACTTATAAACTTATAAATCCATGGTACAATCATGGTTAAAATCTTGTCAAATGATGTCACAGTGAAGATCTTGTCAAATGATGCTATGGTGAAGATCTTGTCAAATGATGCTATGGTGAAGATCTTGTTGACTGATGTCATGGTGGAGATCGTGCTTACTAATGTCATGATTAAGATACTGTCAACTGATGTCATGATAGAAATCATGTTAACCAATGTCATAGTTAAGATCTTGTCACCTAATATCACAGTTAAGATCTTGTCACCCAATGTCACAGTTCAGATCTTGTCATCTAATGTCATAGTTAAGATCTTGTCATCTAATGTCATAGTTAAGATCTTGTCATCTAATAATGTGGTAAAAATCTTGTTAACTAATGTTATAATTAAGATATTCTTAACTAATGTAATGATAAAAATCTTGTCAAATAATGTTACAGTTAAGATCTTGTCATATAATGTCATAGTTAATATCTTGTCATCTAATGCCATGGGGTTAAGATCTTCTCAAATGATGTGATGTTATGTGATGTAATGTTTATAATCTTGTCCAGTCAAGTGATGTCATATTTATGATCTTGTCAGGTGATGTCATGTTTATGACCTTGTAATGTCAAGTGATATCATGTTTATGACCTTGTGGAGTAATGTTATGTTTATGACTTTGTCAAGTCAGATGATGTCATGGTTAAAAACTAGTCTGATAGCTGTGTAATAATTTGTTTATTCTGATAAATCAATTTGCTCTTAAGTTTAAGCATACCTGACTGTTCTGGTCCTGCTCTTCTCAGTCGAAATATATATGGGCCTATATAGTAAAGCAGACCTAGAGTTAG
Organism: Achatina immaculata; assembly: GCA_009760885.1. Taxonomy (NCBI): domain Eukaryota; kingdom Metazoa; phylum Mollusca; class Gastropoda; order Stylommatophora; family Achatinidae; genus Lissachatina; species Lissachatina immaculata. The sequence continues at coordinate 67,157,884 of CM019713.1, read as the reverse complement.
TAAGGCAATGAGGATTATCTTACGTGATCTGTGAGGGAGATAGAAAAAAAAACAGATCAGGTAATTCATGATTTTATAGAAATCTATGAGAAAACTAGTCTGGTACTTTTGATTTTATAGATATCTCTGACAAAACTAGTCTGGTAGTTCATGACTTTACAAACAAATCTGGGATGAAAATAATCAGGTAATTCATGAAAACAGAATGTGTCAGGCAAAGGTAGCATTTCAGAAAATGAAATCTATTTTGTGCAGTCCATCTCTGTCAATCTAATACTAGGAAAAGAGTCCTGAAATGCTATATCCAGCCTATACTACTATATGGAAGTGAATCAAGGTCATTAACAAAAACATTAGAGGCAATTGAAATGTGGTTCATACAAAGAATGTTAAGAATACCACAGACAGCTTAAATAACAAATGAAGAATGTCTGAAGAAAGCCAATGAGAAATGCTCAGACATCAAGCCCTATCTCTCTCACAAATGTAGCAGTTCATCTCTGGTTTTCAACATTGCCTTAGAGATTCTCCCGAAGTGGGCTTGCTTCTGACCAAATCCTTTGCTTGAGCTGGTTGGGTAGCTGGCATTTCTGAAGGATATGGTATAGTGTATGTTGGTCTTTGCCACATAGGTCTGTTGGGCCAATTTTTAGCTTCTGATACAGATGATGTCTCAGCCTGCAATGTTCTGTTCTGAGTTGGAAGATTATCACTCGATTTTTCTCAAGAGTTGATAGTATTCATCATCTGTTTTTGTTCGGAGTGTTATTTTATCCATTGTCTCATATATATATATATATATATATATATATATATATATGGCTTTCAGTCTGTTCTTTGTTTCTCATATGTGGAACTTCTACTGATAGATTTCTTTAATGAAATAAGACAGTAACACAATGGTCTGTTCTAAAGCAGGTGCAGAAATTCAAATACCTTGGAGCAGTAATAACTTCAGATGGGAAATGCAGAACAGAAATTAGGAACAGAATAGGCCAAGCAAAGATTGCATTTCAGAGAATGAGAAACATATTGACCAACACATCCTTATCAATGAATGTTAGAAAACGAGTACTAAAATGCTATATTGAACCTATCTTGTTATATGGAAGTGAATCATGGACAATAGGCAAATCTGCACAAAAATCATTGGAAGCAGCAGAAATGTGGTTTATTAGAAGAATGTTGCAAATCCCCTGGACAGCAAAAATAACTAATGAAGAATGTAGGAGAAGAGCTGGAGAGACAAAAAACCTTGTCAAAAAGATAGGAGAGAGACAATGTACTTTCATAGGACATGCAATGAGAAGAGGGGGCATTGAAAATATTATAACAACAGGAAAAATAGAAGGAAGAAGATCAAGAGGAAGACCAAGAGAAATGATACTGGACAGTCTGACGGGATGGTGTGAGAGGAGATCACCAACTGAGCTGATGGCATGCATGAAGGATCGCGTACTCTGGAGAAGCATAATAGCCAACGCCAGTCGGCACGGCACATGATGATGATGATGATGACAATGGTCTGTTTGTGGACCCTGTAGATTAAAATCTGAATTAAGTATATGTCTTACATCTTTTCCTCTATAGTTTACTGGGTGACATAATATTACATTCTGTTTTTTGTAGATCACTGGGTTCCCATCGCAACATATGCCTGTGAGACCTGGACACTTAACAAAGCAGCTGAGAAACGCATAAATGCCTTTAAATGCTACAGAACAGTTCTTCAAATATCATGGACATAAAAAAGAATAAATATATCCATACTTCTTATATCTTATATCCTTCCCGTGCCGTTAAACGTCACATAGGGCTCGCAAAGTAGTTCGCCGATTTTTCCTGTCTTCGGCGAGTCTTTCAACCTCATCAAAGGATTTTATGCCTGTTAATTTGGCCTCTCTTAATAATGTCCTCTTCAGAGTTTCATGCGGTCTGCCTCTTTTTCTTCAGCCTGTTGTGTTCCACTTGATAGCTTGTTTTGGGATTCTCTGATCATTTCTTCTCATCAAGTGACCAACATATGTCCATCTCCTTTTCCTGATCACCCATGAGACTGGTTGTTGTTCATATCCATACTACAAGAACTTAATATTGAAGAAGGCTGGCTAGTAAAGAGGATTAAAGAGAGAAAACTTTAATATTTTGGACACATTAAATGTCATGATAATCTAGAGAAAACCATCTTGGAAGGGGACATAATCGGAAAAAGAAAGAGATGAAGATGGCTGCAAGACATCGTTGATGATCTGCATATGGATGCATCAGTAGCAGAGCATCTTGCTCACAACCAAGAGGCCTACAGGAGTGCTGTTAGGGTGGCAAAGTTCTACAAGGGACATTCAAATGAATGAATGAAATGAGATCACTGGGTAGGAAAAATATTACATTTTGTCTCTGTATATCAATGGGTGATAGAATATTACATTTTGTCTCTGCAGATCAGTGGGTGATAGAATATTACATTTTGTCTCTGTAGATTACTAAGGGCAAGGAAGAGGATCAAGAGATCATATATTCAATATAAGATTACTAATAGAGAAATACAGAGAGTTTAATGTGAATCTATATTTAGCCTTTATAGACTACTCAAAGGCATTTGATTGTGTACAACACCAGAAACTTTGGGAAATAATGGAAAAAAATGGGATTCCAAACACATTTGATACAATTAACATCACTGCTGTATCTAGACTAGCAAGCAGCAGTAAGAATAAATGGTGAAACAACAAACTGGTTTGACATAAAACAAGGGGTCCGTCAGGGTGCATATTGTCACCTTACTTATTTAACTTGTATACTGAAAATATAATGAGGAGTGTTAGAGAAGATGTAGACAAAGAATATTATGATGCCATAACAATTGGAGGTTATGAAATACCAGAGATTAGATATGCTGATGACACAGTATTTCTGTCCACAACACAAAAAGGAATGGAAAAACTAATTATGTCAGTCCGAAAGAACAGCGAAGAGCAAAACCTCTATCTTAATGTAAAGAAAACTAAATTGATGACAATTGACAAAACAAACAAGGAAGCTGAAATACGTATCAATGAGGAAAAACTGGAAGAAGTGGAGAGTTTTGAATATCTTGGATCACTACTAACTAGTAGTGGAGATACAATGAGGGAAATTAAAAGGAGGACATATATCACTCATCAGAAAGTAAAACAACTAAAGAATCTGTGGAGAGGAGCAGACAGAACCATAAAAATAAGATTTTTAAAGGTATGCATCTTTCCCATCGCAACATATGCCTATGAGACCTGGACACTTAACAAAACAGCTGAGAAACACATAAATGCCTTTGAATGTAAATGCTACATAATAGTTCTTCAAATATCGTGGACACAAAAAAGAACAAATATATCTATACTACAATTTAATATTGAAGAAGGCTGGCTAGTAAAAAGGATTAAAGTGAGAAAACTTAAATATTTTGGACACATTAAACGTCATGATAATCTACAGAAGACCGTCTTGGAAGGGTACATAATGGGAAAAAGAAAGAGAGGAAGACCAAGGCTAAGATGGCTGCAAGACATCATTAACGATCTGTAAATGGATGCATCAGCGACAAGCGATCTTGCTCACAACCGAAAGACCTACAGGAGTGCTGTTAGGGAGGCAAAGTTCTGCAAGGGACATGCAAATGAATGAATGAGATTACTAAGTGGAGATGACTTCCAGTGCACACCAAGATGGTGGTAGTCTTTCCACCAGTTAGGCCAGAAAGTGTAATTTTCATGTGGCAAAGAGCTGCTCTAGCACAAGTTACCAAGCCCAAGGTGTGTCCATGCGGCAAAGAGCTGCTCTAGCACAAGTTACCAAGACCAAGGTGTGTCCATGTGGCAAAGAGCTGCTCTAGCACAAGTTACCAAGGTGTGTCCATGTGGCAAAGAGCTGCTCTAGCACAAGTTACCAAGGTGTGTCCATGTGGCAAAGAGCTGCTCTAGCACAAGTTACCAAGACCAAGGTGTGACCATGTGGCAAAGAGCTGCTCTAGCGGAATTTACCAAGCCCAAGGTGTGTCCATGTGGCAAAGACCTGCAGGACTGAGGTTTGGACAGTTGTTAATGTGGAAATGTGTTTTGGACCATGTGATCAAGTGTGTGCATGTGAGTCTTTGTGGTCTGACAGTGTTCAGCAGCGAAGTTGACGCCTGATATGATGACATGAGGTGACATGGCTGGGCGGGTTGGAGATGATGACAACGAGCAATATTGCTAAGTGATGGAATATTACATTTCCTCTTTGTAGATCAGTGGGTGATAGAATATTATATTTTGTCTCTCTGTAGTCATCTGACATTATTTACTTTCTTTCCTCCATTCTTTACTTCACTTGTGTGCTTGATTTCTTTCATTATTATTTTACTATATAAAGAGATGAGATCTGGAGACATAATACATCTTTGTCTCGCACCTATTTTTATCTGTTGGAACTCGCTGATGGATCTGTCCACTTTTATTGCTGCCATTTGTTGCCAGTATATGTTCTTTACAATCTGTAGGTTTCTTCCATCAATTCCCAGCTTATTCATCATCATCAGGTGCCGTGCTGACTGGCGTTGGCTAGTATGCTTCTCCAGAATACATGATCCTTCATGCAAGCCATCAGCTCAGTTGGTGATCTCCTCTCACACCATCCCGTCAGACTGTCCAGTATTATTTCTCTTGGTCTTCCTCTTGATCTTCTTCCCTCTATTTTTCCTGCTGTCATAATATTCTCATTGCATGTCCTATGAAAGTACACTGTCCCTCTCTTATTTTTTTGACAAGATTTTTTTGTCTCTCCAGCTCTTCTCATTCTTCATTAGTCATTTTTGCTGTCCAGGGTATTCGCAACATTCTTCTAATAAACCACATTTCTGCTGCTTTCAATGATTTTTGTGCAGACCTGCCTATTGTCCATTATTCACTTCCATATAACAAGATAGGTTCAATATAGCATTTTAGGACTCGTTTTCTAACATTCATTGATAAAGATGTGTTGGCTAATATGTTTCTCATTCTCTGAAATGCAGTCTTTTGATGGCCTATTCTGTTCCTAATTTCTGTTCTGCATTTCCCATCTGAAGTTATTACTGCACCAAGGTATCTGAATTTCTACACCTGCTTTAGAATAGTTCTGTTTGATTTTATACTGCATGTTGTTGGATTCTGTTTCTTAAATATAACCATAGTCTCTGTCTTTTTGATGTTTAAAGTAAGGCCTTTCTGTTCACCTTCTTTGGGGACTTTATCCAAGAGATTTTGCAGGTCTTGTTGGTTTTAGCTATCAGTACTGTGTCGTCAGCATACTGAAGGTTGTTAATATTGTATCCTGCAATTTTTATGCCTGGTTCTGTGATGATCATTCTTAGAATATTCTTGTTGTACAGAGAAAAAAGGTCTGGAGATTGTACACATCCTTGTCGCACCCCTTTGTTTTATAGTTTGATATTTCAAGTTCTATTTTTAACTCGAAATGCTGCTTCTTGCTGCCAGTATAAATGTTTTTAATCCTCAGGTCTTTGCCGTCTATATTGATGTCTTCAAGCATTTTAATAATTTAATTATTTTTCACCTTGTTGAATGCCTTGGTATAATCAATGAACCATAAGTAGAGATCTCTCTGTACTTCTAAAGCTCTTTTTGTTAGTGTTCGTAAAGCATAAATGGCATTGTGTGTTCCCTTTCCTTCAACAAATCCAAACTGTTCATCTGCTATTTCCATTTTTACCTTTTTCCTTGTTCTTCTCATAATAATTCTCAGAAGTAGCTTCGTTATGTGACATGAGAGGCTGATAGTCCGGTGGTCATCACATTCCTTTGCACCTGGTTTCTTTGACAGTGCTATAAACGTGGATTTAATCAGGTCATTGGGAATATAACCACTGTTGTAAATGTCATTCAGTAACTTGGTTATTATTTTTATTCCTATCTCCTCTAGCACCTCTATTTCTTCTATTGTTATATTATCAAGCCCAGTCGCTTTTCCTTTCTTCATGTGTTTGATGGCATCTATGATTTCATCATCAAGTATTGGTGGTCCATCATAGTTTTCAGTATCTGGTATTAATTCTGGTCTTTCTCCTCCATATAGCTCACCGATGTACTCTGTCCACAATGTTTTCTTTTCCCATTAACATTTTACCTTCTTTTAATTTCATGCATCCTGTGGTATATTTTGTTTTCCTACCTATGAGTTCACTAATTCATTTGTGCATATTTTTGCTGTCTTTATTATAAGAGTCCTCTATTTGTCTGCACTGTTCATTTAACCACACTTCCTTTGCTTCTCTGCATTTGCGTCTTATTTCTTTATTTATCCTGCTATACTTTTCTTGGTTATTTTTACTCCTCCTCATCTTGTCCATCAGTTCTAAGATGTCATATGTCATCCATTTATTTTTAGGGGCTTCTTTTTTCGGTGGTCATTATCTCCTTAACAGTTTGGTGAATAGAATCTCTTAACATTGCCCATTATTCATCTATACTATTTATCTTTGCCATTGCACTGTATCTATTTGTTATAATAATTCTGTATTGTTCTTGCAGTTCTTGGTCATTTTTAAGGAGTTCTCTATTCAGTTGAGATTTCTCACTTTTCTGCATGCTTTCTTTAGCTTTATTCTAATTTTTCCACAGAGTGGGTCATGTTCACTATTGCAGAAAGCTCCTGGCATGGTTTTTGTTGTCAATAATGCATTCTGGAATTGTTTGTTGATTAATGCGGTCTATCTAGTTAAAAGTCTTTTTATCTGGGCTGCACCATGTTGCCAGTCTTCTGGGATGTTGTTTACACCAGGTGTTTCCTACAATCAGCTTATTAGGCATCTCAAAAATGTCTTCATGTCAAATGCTTTAGTGTAATCTATGAAGCACACATACTCTGTTCACTTCTAGTGATCATTCTATTAACAACCTTTATTATAAAAATTGTGTTTGTTGTCCCTTTTCCCTCTACAAATCCACATTGTTCTTTTGTTATTTCTGGTTTAATCTTTTTTTCTCATATTCATCATTATAATTATTAGATGTATCTTGGTAGTGGTCCACCAAGCCTCTAAAAATGGATACCAGAAAAACCTGGGAAGGTAAAGCGACCAGGCGTGACAATGACTACATCACACTTTCATGTACTGAAGGTCATGGAAAATACAGGCCTAACACCATATCCCCAATATGCCTTAATGGCATGGAAATGGGAATTTCACCTTTATCTTGGTGATGTGACTCATAAAACTGATCATATGGTGCTGATCACATTGAATAGTTCCTGTCTTCTTTGGAAGTGTAATGAAGATTGACTTGTCAAGTCTGTTGGTATTTCTCCCGTGTGATATATCGCGTTTAACAGTTCTGTGACCTTTTCAGTTCCGAAATCTTCCAGAGCTTTTATCATCTCTGTAGTAATGTTGTCTGGTCCTGCAACTTTACCAGTTTTCATTTATCTCAGTGCATTTCTGACTTCATCCATCAAGACTGGTAGGCCTTCTTTCTCTTCTCTAGTTGTAATGTAATAACCTCTTACATAAATTATAAGATATATACAGACTGATGGTGGAGATTAGGAAAATCTTAGTCACAGAAGAAAGCACAAAAAAGGGGTTAAACACCAATAAAACATAAGTAATGGTGATATCCAAGAAAAAGAAAATACTATAATATAGAAATGAAGAAATCGGAACCAGAAAAGTCATGGCAGAGACAGCTTTCAGAAAAATGAAAAACATATTAATAAATCAAAAACTGACACTGGCAATAAGAGAAAGAGTTCTAAGATGCTATCAATCAATCAAGTGCCATGCCGCATGGCGTAGGCAATCATTTCTCTCCACAATTCCCCATCTTTTGAGTTGATTATAAGTTCTGCCAGTGACTTTCTTTCTAGCCACACTGACAGCCCATCCAGTAACTTCTTTCTCTGTCTTCCTCTGTCCCCTCTTCCCTCAATTTTTCCAGCTGCCAGTGTGTTCCAATTTTCCTCTTCTCATGAAATGTCCTATAAATCTCGACTGTCTGCTTCTTCTTCTTCTTCATTCGCTTCTACCATCAAGATCGCCCTGTGATCCTACTGAATTTACTCCTGTGGTTCTCGCGATAGTCTCATTTAGGATGGAGGCTCAGAGCACCATGGGGCTTGGGGCTATATTCTCAATGGGTCACAGAAGCGGCATTGTGTGACGCTGTGGTTTTCGTTGCACTAGTTTAGTTTAGAGTTGGACTTCCTCACCATAAAAGGGATGGCAACTGCAGTAAAACTGGTCTAAATAAAAAAGGTAGATAGAGGTGTATGGTGCAGTTTTACAAAGTGAGGGAGGGAGTGAGTAAGGTGAGAAAAAAACGAATAGAAAGTATGAGAATGTATAAATGAAAAACATACAACATCCGACATTTCGGCATGAGCCTTTTTCGAGGATTACATGCACACACGAGACAAAAATAAAAAATAAAAAACGAAGACCTTATCTGAATATGGCTTCCTCCAAAAGTAGAAAATAGAAATGTGTGTAGTAGAAGGAACGACCACGCTGACCACAACAATGGATACCAGATAGGGCCAATCGTAAAGAAGTGGTGGACAGAGAGGAGGAAAACAAGTGGTAGAAAGGGGTAGGGGGAAAGGCAACAGAAACATGATAGCCGCTAGAGGTGTGGGGGGGGGGGGGGGGGGGGGGGGAGAGGGAAATGGGAATGTGGAGAGATAATGAATGAAGAACATAAACACCTGCAGGGAGAAAATGTGAAACTGGTGAATAGGACAAGACCCTATAGACACCAATATGTTGCCAGATAAGAAAAGAGGGTGGTGGTAGGGAGGGGTAGCATAGGGAAAGAAAGTAGAGGTAAAAAAAAAAGGGGGGGAGTGGAAAACTAAAGAAGTTACAGAAAGCTGAAGACATCGTTAATTCCAGCTGGGTGGAGATAGCCAGTCTGGAAAATAAGACTTCCTCACCAGAAAACCTTGACGTGGTTTGGATATGAATATATCTCTGCCGGGTGAGAGGTGGTTGCCTATCTAGACTGCACTGATCCAGTGTCTCTGACTTCAGAATTTGTGGTCGTGGCCGCTACCCTTCCTGGTAGTGACCAGGACAGAGCTTTTGCTGAGGAGGATGAATCCTTGCCACTAGTAAGTTTCACCCCTGGGTTAAGCCAGTTTAGGCATTTTTCCCCAGTATGTGTGTATATTGGACATGGCCGGCCTCTAGAGCAGAGGTGCCATGATATGAGTAGCTCTGACCGCGAGACTACTGGCCATACCAATTAAACTTCACTTAATCCTTTTCATCACCTTGTCCACAGCGGCACTACACGGCAACCCTAACTGCATTTTTCTTCATTGGCCAGGAGGAGTTTCACCCCATGCACACCAGCTGAAGAATCTCACCAGCAGCAGACTGTCTGCTTCTGATCTTTGCTATAATTTGCTTTTAACTCCATCCTCTCTTAAGACGTCTTCACTGGTTTTCTTAGCTGTCCATAGTACCTTCAACATCTTTCTTATAAACTACATTTCCATGGCCTCCATTTTTCGTTGTACTCTTTTGTTCATAGACCATGCTTCACGCCCATATAACAGAATTGGCTTGATGTAACATTTAAGAACTTGGAATCTTGTTTCCATTGATATGGATCTGCTGCACAAGATGTGTCTCATTTTCTGGAATATTGACTTGGCCTGAGTACATCTGTTTTTTATTTCATTGTGACATTTCCTATCAGTTGTTATAATAAGATGCTATACAGAACCTATTTTACTTTATGTGAGTGAAACACTGACTATGAATAGACAATTTTAACGAAAAATAAAATCTACTGAATTGTGGTTAAGAAGGATGCTTCAAATACCATGGACAGCCAGAAAGACTAATGAAGAAGTATTACAGCAGGCAAATGAATATCTCAAATTAGTGCCATACGTAAGAAAAGACATTCAAAGTTTCTCGGACTTATCAGCAGACATGACAGGCTCAAAAAATTAGTCATGACTGGAAAGATAAATGGCAAAAGACATAGAGGGCAGAGAAGACAGAAATGGATGGCCTGATTGCATGGTTTGGCATGAAAACAGCAATGGACTTGTTCAAGACAGGGAGGATCAAGCAAGACGAAGAGAGTTGACTGCCTATGCCTACTGACATAGCACTGGTTCTAAGGACTGTTATTGCCGGAGGTGGAGTGGAAGATACGCTCTCCACTCCAACGGCATGTGTCTAAAATACCCTCTGACAGTCAAGTCCAGCTCCTGGCCTTCTCGTGGCAGAACTGTTTAAACTGACAGGAGAAGGGGTGAAGGTGAATATCTGGCGCCTGAAAACCAGATGCTTAGGGTAGATGAGAGTCACGTTTGGTAACTCATCTACCACTGCTGGTGAGATTCTTCAGCTGCCGTGCATGGAGTGGGGCTCCTCCTGGCCCGTGAAGAAAGGTGCAAATGGGGATGCCACGCAGCACCACTGCAGAAAAGGTGACAGAAAGAATAAAGCGAAGCAAACAGTAGTCAAATCACGGCACCTCTGGTCTAGAGGTCGCCCACGTCTTAAGTGCACTCATATCGGGTGAAATGCCTGAACAGGCTTAACCCAGAGGTTAAGACACTGCTGGCGAGACTCTTCTTATGCTGTGCGTGGAGTGAAGCTCCTCCCGGCCAAGGAAGAAAATGTGGAATTAGGGTTGCTGTATGGCGCCAAAGTGAAAAGGTGATGGAAAGGATAAAGTGAAGCTTAATCGGCATGTCCAGTAGTATCTTGGCGAGAGCTACTCATACCACTGCACCTCTCAAGAGGCCAGCTGCGTCTGAAATATACCCATACTGGTGAAATATGCCTAAACCAGCTTACACCAGGGGTGAAACTTGATGGTTAGGCATGTCACAGTACCTCTGTTCTAGAGGTCGGTCATGATCGATATACACCCATACTGGTGAAAAATGCCTAAACCAGCTTACACCAGGGGTGAAACTTGATGGCTACGCATGTCACGTTATCTCTGCTCTAGAGGTTGGTCACGTCCCAAACACACCCATACTGGGATAATATGCCTAAACCGGCTCAACACAGGGGTGGAAGTCACTAATGGCGAGGATTTGTCCTCCTGGACAAAAGCTCCATCCTGGCCACAACTAGGAAGCGTAGCGGCCATGAATACAAAATGCTGAAGTCGGAGACACTGAACCAGGGCAGTCTAGATGGGCAACCACCTCTCACTTGCCGGGGGATGTATGCATATCCTAATCATGCTGAGGTTTTCCGGTGAGAAAGTCCAACGCTGGACTGGATGGAGAACCACCTCTCACCTGGCAGTGATACACGGGTATCTCAAAATACGTCAAGGTTTTCTGTGAGAAAGTCCAACTCTATCCCAGGTGGGCTACCACCTCTCACCCAGCGGGGATATACTGATATCCAAAACACGTCGAGGTTTTCTGGTGAGAAAGTCCAACTCTAGATTAAACTACTGGTGCAACGAAAACCATGGTGTCACGCAGTCTTACTTCCGAGACCCACCAAGAATACAGGCTCAAGCCCTGTGATACTCTGAACCTCCTGTGATCCTCTCAAGGATCTCGTGTAGTCTTTTCGGGGACCACACGGGGGACCACGGGACTTATCGAGGAACACAGGCGTAAATTCAGTAGGAACACAGGGCGGTCTTGGTGGTAGAAGCGCACGAAGAAGAAGAAGACATATCACTATCTGATCTGATCTCTCTGTAGATTACTGGGTGGTAGAAATATTACACTTTGTCTCTCTGTTGATTACTGTGTGCTAAAACTGGTACATGTATCTCTCTGTACAATGTAGCTAAAATGTTCACAGTTTGTCTCTATAAACTACTGTGCTCTAGAATTGTCCAACTTATGTCTCTATAAATTACTAGGTTATAGACTTGTTCCACTTTTATCTCTGTAGGTTACAAGGTTATAGAACTGTTCCACTTTTATCTCTGTAAGTTACAAAACTGTTCCACTTTTATCTTTGTAGATTAGAAGGTTATAGACCTGTTTCATTTTTATCTCTGTAGGATAAAAGGTAAAGAACTGTTCCACTTTTATCTTTGTAGATTACAAGGTTATAGACCTGTTTCATTTTTACATCTGTAGGATAAAAGGTTATAGAACTGTTCCACTTTTATCTCTATATGTTACTAGATTATAGAACCGTTCCATTTTTATCTCCGTAGGTTACTACATTATAGACCTGTTCCATTTTTATCTCTGTAGGTTAAAAGGTTACAGAACTGTTCCACTTTTATCTTTATAGGTTACAAGGTTATAGAACTGTTCCACTTTTATATCTCTGAGATTACTGGGTGCCAGTACTGTTCCATTTTGTGGCCATATTTAGAAAATGCATTAGAATTTGAAGTCACTGCAAATCCACAATGTGAAGATTCTCTTGATTATATTAAGAGTCGGTCAAGTTTTAATTTGCTGCCTTGTTTTTTTAACCCCTTTTGAATTCTCCTCAAGTTTACTCATACTGGCTTGTCACTCTTACAATGTTAACCCCAAGTTAACTCACTGATTATACAAAGAAGCATTTTCTTGTGTCATCAAAGAGTTTATCTGCTCTATCCAAAACTGTGGCAAACCTCATTATTGGATATTAGTGGGAGGCTGCTGAAACAGCATATTCAACAGGTAGGTCAAGCTAAATATAGCCATGCTTTTGCTATATAACATACATTGAGAACAATGACTGACTGTAGTAAATGCATTCATCTGAGAGAAAAGGATAGTAACAATGAATCGGATTATGTAGACAGAAGAGATTCTGATACATCAGGTGAGAGTGATACTTATGACAGTGATGATAGCACTGAAACTGTTGGTACTGCACCTCAGCTTGCGTGGTCAGAGAATGATCAACGCCCACATTGCAGGCTAGCAATCACTGGAGCACCATGACAAAAGGTAAATGTTATCGATACCAGCAACTCGATGTAATATCTCAGTATAATGATCACAGATGAAAAATTTGTTATGACAGTCAATGATACTAACAGACATGCTTAACTACACCATCATTATCATCATCATAGCCATCATTAACATTCTTGTAGTCATGATTACCATCACTATAATTTTTATCATTTGTCACCACCTTTACAGCCAGAATCACTATCATCATTAACATCATTATATCATCATCATCATAATCATCATAATCACACCACCTTCTCCATTACCATCAGCTTGTGTCAAAAAATATTTCTGGCATAATAAATCATTACAATGTCATTATAATTATTCTTGAGTTTGTCACTCTACTCGGTCTTACGAAAATAATTCACCTCAGGAAAAGTATGCAAATTTTAAAAAAATAACATTTATAAATATTTATAAATAACATTTAAAAATAACAATATGGTCCAAGCTGGCCAATAAAATTTTAAAACAACATTTATAAAAATAATAGAAGGAGAAAACAATATGATCCAAGCTGGTTTTAGACAAGGAAGAGGAACAAGAGATCATATTTTCAACATAAGATTAATAACAGAGAAATGCAGAGAATTTAATGTGAAACTGTATTTATCTTTTATAGACCATTCAAAAGCATTTGATTGTGTAAAACACCAGAAACTTTGGGAAATAATAGACAAAAAAATGAGATTTCCAACACATGACAGAATTAATATCACTGCTGTATCGAGGCCAACAGCAGAGTAAAAATACATGGTGAAACAACATCTTGGTTTGACATAAAACAAGGGATCCATCAGGGTTGCATATTGTCGCCTTATTTATTTAATTTGCATACTGAAAATATAATGAGGAATGTTAGAGAGGATGTAGACAAAGAATATTACGGTGCCATAACAATTGGAGGTTATGAAATACCAGAGATTAGATATGCTGATGATACAGTACTACTGTCCACAACACAAAAAGGAATGGAAAAACTAATTATGTCAATCCGTAAGAACAGCAAAGAGCAAAACTTCTATCTTAAATCGAAGAAAACTAAACTGATAACAACTGACAAAACATACAAGGCAGATGAAATATATATATATATATATATATATATATATATATATCAATGAGGAAAAACTGAAATAGGTGGAGAGTTTTGAATATCTTGGATCACTACTAATAATGGAGATACAATGAGGGAAATTAAAAGGAGGACATCTATTGCTCTTCAAAAAATAAAACTAAAGAACCTGTGGCGAGGAACAGATAGAACTACAAAAATAAGATTTTTAAGGGCATACATCTTTCCCATCACACCATATGCCTGTAAGACCTTGACACTCAACAAAACAGCTGAGAAACACATAAATGCCTTTGAATGTGAATGCTACAGAAGAGTTCTTCAAATATCATGGACACAAAAAAGAAAAAAATATATCCATAATACAAGAATTTAATACTGAAGAAGGTTAGCTAGTAAGGAATATTAAACAGAAAACTTAATTATTTTGGACATATTAAACATCATGATAATCTAGAGAAGACCGTCTTGGAAGGATACATAATGGGAAAAAGAAAGAGAGGAAGACCAAGGCTAAGATGGTTGCAAGACACCATTGATGACCTGCAAATGGATGCTTCAGCAGCAAGGCATCTTGCTTACAACCGAGTGGCCCTCAAGAGAGCTGTTAGGGAGGCAAAGTTCCGAAGGGACATGCAAATGACTGATTGAATGCTACAAGGGGTTAACACTCAATGCTGATTCTAGTAGTAATCAGCAGTCAGAGGTCATCAGTCATAAGTCATTAGTCAGCAGTCAGAAATCTGCAGACAATAGTGGGTAGTTAGCAGACCATAGTCAGAAGTCATTAGTCAGAATTCAGCAGTCAGAAGTCAGTACCCAGAAGTCACAAGTTAGGAGGTCAGTAGTCAGAAGTCATATTCAGTAGTTAAAAGTCAGTAGTCAGTAGTTAAAAGTCAGCAGTCAATAGTTAGAATTCACAGTCAGTAGTTAAAGTCTGTAATTATAAGTCAGAAGTCAGTAGTTAGAAGTCAGTAGTCAGTAGACAGAAGTCAGCAGTTAGAAGTCACAGTCAGTAGATTGAAGTCAATAGTTAAGTCATAGTCAGTAGTTAGAAGTCACAGTCAGTAGTTAGAAATCGAAGTCAATAGTTACAAGTCAGTAGTTAGAAGTCATAGTCAGTATTTAGAAGTCAGAAGTATGTAGTTAGCAGTCAGTAATCAACAGTTAGCAGCCAGTAGTTAGAAGTCAGTAGTCATCAGCCAGGTAGAAGACATCAAAAGTCAGTAATCAGCAGTTAGCAGCCAGCAATTAAAGTCAGCAAACAGTAATCAGCTGTCACCAATCTGAAAGGAAATCAGTTTTTGTTGTTTCCCACCTTGACCGACTTAAGAAAGAATTTTCTTTTCGAAGCTTCCTCCACCATTTTTACAATTCCATATCAAAATTCCGTCAGTACATATTCAGTTTGTGCACAGCTGTTAGCTACGTATGAGTGAAAACCTTTAGTCTATACAGTCTTTCAACTATTTTATTTACTTGCTCAATGAATTGAAAC
The DNA here is from genome assembly GCA_009760885.1 of Achatina immaculata. NCBI lineage: Eukaryota > Metazoa > Mollusca > Gastropoda > Stylommatophora > Achatinidae > Lissachatina > Lissachatina immaculata. Next base: position 67,142,390 of record CM019713.1, on the reverse strand, counting down.
CATTGATAGAGTTCTGAACGATAGCTTGCAAACCCATCTCGCGCTTCGTGCACTGCAAAGTCAGTCTGTAGACGAGATGTCTGCACATATAAGTTAAGCCATGCTTCATTTCACTTCATAAGTCATAACCATGGCAAATCAACTGTATATGTCGCAGAACAGAACCATGGACAAGTGTACATGTCACAGGAAGTTTCTAATCAAAAACATCATCAGAGTTATCTCTCTTCGTCGGATGTTCCTTGCATGTTTTCTAACTTCCTGGCCAGAATTACTATGCATCCAGTGCACCTTGAAATAAGGTAAATAATGTGGTAAATTCCTTTTGGATAAGATCAAAGTGGCTGAGGTTAAAGTGTCCTCTTGGGAGGTACCCTGATCAACATGCCCTTTGGTTAAGACAAAAGCGTCGTTATTTTTTAACTAAACGAGATGTCTGAGGCCTGCCCTGCACATTGAATGCCGGGAGTATGGTCCACATCTCGTTACGGGTGGACCCGGTTTGGAGTACCACCGGGTCACTGCCTGTTGTTTTCGTCGTCTTAAAAAAATGTGGGGAAAGTTTATTTTTAGAAGTGCGGGATTTGCGTTTAGTATGACCATAACAGTTTTATGGTTTGTATATTTTAATGTTGTGTCTATGAGTTTTATGGGTTTTTAAGAAGATTTTCCAAACAAAAAAATAATAATAATAATAATTTCGCTTGTTCTCCCTGGCTAAATCGCTAAAGACGCACTTCAAAAGTGCAGTGTCAACTCAATCCCGGGACAAAAAAAAAAAAGCAGCAACTCACAAGACCTCTGGGAGTCATGACCTAGAGGGGCCTACCCCCCTTAGAGTGTCAGGAGTTTAATAGGACCGAAACACTTGTCTGGGGGAGGGGGTACTTCCTCTGATGATCCGAAGGAGTTGTGTGTTGTTGTTACACTCTCTACAGTAGAGTTTCCTGCATACTGTCACGTTTATTCTGTCTAGTCTGACTGATCGTCTGCTGTTTATGTTAAGGCAGTGTCTATGTGCACACCCTCTCTGACCTACACTGAAACTGCGCATAAACAGACCGCTGACTGCGCATGTCGTCGATATTGTGTAGCATGTCTGTTTATGTGAGTTCCCTTCCTTTTGACAGATCGAAATCATGTAGGACACAGTTAAAATCACCAGCTATAGTAATGTATTGTCCTCTGTGGAGTGATGTTAGCGTCTGTGAGAGTTTGTCATAGAAGTTACGCTGCTAATCTGTCACGGCTGTGGCGTATATATTGACTAATGTGTATTTGTTGATGTTTGGGCTTTTGTTTGCACTCTTGCTGTTCTACCTTCGCTGTCTCTGTTGTGTCCTATAATTTGCCAGTCTTCTGATACTTGTAATATTGCTACCCCAGCGTGTATATTGCCTAAAATGAAGGGCGAATACCTCCGTCATATTGTATTGTCCGTCCCGCGACGTCCATCCCCCCCCCCCCCCGACAATGAGAGTGTTGGCTGGCAATTGGGCAGACATATATTTAGCTTCTTTTTTAAGCTATATATAGGTAGGCTTACCAGACGTACCGCTTTGACCAGGACTGTCCCAGTTTGATGATGTGATCCCTGCGTCCCGGCCAGTTTGTCATTTTGTCCTGGTTATTTTGTAAAACTTTTTAAAGTGCCGAATATACAAGAAGTAAAAAAAAAAAAAAATGGTCCAGCCTCTGGTAAAATGGCGATTTGGCAACTAAAATATCCCCTCTGTTACATTCACGGTTGCCAATCTAAATATTTTCTATCTAGATATAAGTACTTTTAAAGTTGTCTAGATGTCTTCCCCCAAAATGTAGAGCATGTGGTCTAATGAATTTAGATGTTTTATTTTTTCACAGAATTAGCATGTAGCCTATCAGATCCAGATATTTTTATATCATTTTTTAACAAAAATATTTTGTTTCAATTAGAGTTGGCTACACTGGAACTTACACTGCCCACGTCATTGTTGCGCATGTCCTATCATAGTTGAGTTCAAATTGCGAGTCGGCATTCACTCATTCATTTGCATGTCCCTTGCTGAACTTTGCCACCCTAGCAGCACTCCTGTAGGCCTCACGGTTGTAGGCAAGATGACTTGCTGCTGATGCATCCATTTGCAGATCATCAACGATGTCTTGCAGCCATCTTAGCCTTGGTCTTCCTCTCTTTATTTTTCCCATTATATACCCTTCCAAGACAGTTTTCTCTAGATTATTATGATGCTTAATGTGTCCAAAATATTAAAGTTTTCTCTCTTTAATCCTCTTTACTAGCCAGCCTTCTTCAATATTAAGTTCTTGTAGTATGGATATATTTGTTCTTTCTTTTTTATGCCCATGATATTTGAAGAACTCTTCTGTAGCATTTACATTCAAAGGCATTTATGTATTTCTCAGCTGTTTTTTTAAGTGTCCAGGTCTCACAGGCATATGTTGCAATGTGAAAGATGCATGCCCTTAAAAATCTTATTTTTGTAGTTCTGTCTGCTCCTCACCACAGATTCTTTAGTTGTTTTACTTTCTGAAGCGCGATAAATGTCCTCCTTTTAATTTCCCTCATTGTATCTCCATTATTAGTTAGCAGTGATCCAAGATACTCAAAACTCTCCACTTCTTCCAGTTTTTCCTCATTGATACATATATCATCTGCCTTGTTTGTTTTGTCAGTTGTCATCAATTTAGTTTTCTTCGCATTAAGATAGAGGTTCTGCTCTTCGCTGCTCTTACGGACTGACATAATTAGTTTTTCCACTCATTTTTGTGTTGTGGACAGAAATACTGTGTCATCAGCATATCTAATCTCTGGTATTTCATAACCTCCAATTGTTATGGCATCACTTTCTCTAACATTCTTCATTATATTTTCAGTATACAAGTTAAATAATGCGACAATATGCACCCCTGATGGACCCCTTGTTTTATGACAAACCAAATTGTTTCGCCATTTATTCTTACTGCTGCTTGTTGGTCTAGATACAGCAGTGATGTTAATTGTATCAGATGTGTTGGAAATCCCAATTTTTCCATTATTTCCCAAAGTTTCTGGTGTTCTACACAATCAAATGCCTTTGAGTAGTCTATAAAGGATATAGATTCACATTAAACTCTCTGCATTTCTCTATTATTAATCTTATATTGAATATATGATCTCTTGATCCTCTTCCTTGTCTGAAACCAGCTTGGACCATACTGACTTCTTCTATTTTCTTACGAAGTCTACCCATTATGATTTTTAACAGAATTTTACTGGCATGACTAATCAGGGCAACAGTTCTGTAGTTTGTGCATAATTTCAGGTCACTCTTTTCTGACAGTGGTATGAATACAGTTCTTTTCCATTCTTTTGGCCAAATACCTGAATGCCATATTTTTTTACATAGTGCATGATAGATTGTTGCACATTCCTTTCCTCCTGCTTTAATAAATTCATCTGTTATCACATCCTGGTGATTTACTATTTTTCAGATTATTTATTGCCCATAAAACTTCTTCTATTGTCAGTTCAGGTTCTTTCTCCTCCAATAATAATTCACACTGTTGATTTCTGCTTTCACAGTCAGTTGTTTCATACATTCTTCTGCAATATTCCTTCCATTGTCCTAGTTTAAGACAAAAATATGATAGTAGGCGTCCTGGTTTGAGAAACAAATATTATGATACGCCTATATATGGGCTTGTCACATGAAGCTGAAGCCTGAACTTTTTAAGCTGTACACATTTTGAGTTGGCTCATTTCCATGAGATACTAAAGGCATAATTTCTGTCATAGTTATTGGTACTGTTGCTAAAAGGTTATCTCTGAAGAACATGTTGATCAAAATATTCATTATGTTAATTTTCAAATCTTCTCCGTCAGTTTTTACATTACAAAGTCACCTCATTTTGCATGTAACAAAATGTTATAAAGAAAACTGTCACCTTGTATAATAAATTTTTATGCATAAAACTGAACTGTCACTTTGTATGTCGTAACAAATTTTTATATATAAAACTCAACCAAGTCACTCTGTACATTTATAGAAACAAACAAGCCAGTATGAATTGACAAATGATTTTATTTCTCATAGTTTCACCACACATGATAGTTCTGATGCTGAAGAGTCAAGAATAAAATCGTTTGTTGCACTGACTATGTATACCACAAAGAAAACAAGTCCCAAAAAAATACAAATTTATTGTATCATTTATAACATCAGCCTACCGCACAATTCAACATTAACAGTTCTCCAAAACAAATTCCACTATTTTTCTAAATAAGTTCAGAATAACATTTTCTAAGACTACTGAAAGTATAAATTATTGTATCTTACCCACCCAATCATAAACTGTAAAATTTACTAACTGTGGATGCATCAGAGAATCACAATTGATAAAATATGTTTGAACCCTGCTATATGTGGATATCAAACAGGCAAAATCACATAACCATGCGAGTTATGCTATATGTGGATGATATCAAACAGGCAGAATCACATAAAAATATGAAATGATAAATGTTATGGCATGGGGATTAAAGTGAGGTTGTTGTTTTTGTTTTTTTTTTTGTCTTACACTTGTCTCAAATACTAGCAATACTGTCACAATTAAACTTCCACATGTATACACCATGAAACACTTTTTTTTTCTGAATCTGATCAATACAAGGTACATTTTCTGAGAATTTATGGGTGAAAAGTATTCAGTAAAATAGTAATTGTAGAATGGTGAATTTATTTTTAGAAAGTATATAGTGTTACTTAAAAAAAAAAACAACCAATATTTAAACTTCTAAACATTTTTATTTATGTATGTCCTTTCCTTTCTCTTTGTTTCTAACAATTGCCTGATGAAAGAGAGAGCCAAAATATCATTCTGTCACCAGATAAAACGTATGTTTTTTTTTTTGTTATTTCACTATTAAAAACTCAACATATTTGTCACATGACTATAAACATCTACTTGTCTTAATACAGTTTAATTTTTAAATCCCATCTAGGTACAATTTAATTTTTAAATCCCATCTAGGACCAGACACTTGTGTTTATAAAAAAATATGGGTAACTCAAAACAAAATTGTTACTGTATAACCCAAAAGCAAACTGAACTGAGCTGACACAGGGTACAGTTGGGTAAATCAATAATGAACCAAGACCCACTGCTTTCATGCTCCACTTAACTCAGCTGTGAAAATGGTACATGGCACAATGTGTTAGGGAAATATTTAAGTGATGTTTGAGAAAACTATCATATTAGAGATATTTAAGTGATGTTAGAGAAAACTATCATATTAGAGATATTTAAGTGATGTTAGAGAAAACTATCATGTCAGAGATATTTAAGTGATTTCAGAGAAAACTGACTATCAATCATATCAGAAATATTTCTCCACGTGATGTTAGAGAAAACTGACTATCATGTCAGAAATGGTTCTCTATGTGTATATCAGGGTAAACTCTCAATGTATAAAGGATACAAACACATTTACATCTATACCAACCTAAGTAAATGAAAATCAGGTCCTAAAGCTGAGCAGACATAGCATGTTGACCTGACACGATATAGCAAACCGTCAACTGGCACATAGCCTGATATGATATATGTAAACTTTCAAGTGGCATGGAGCCAGGTATGTTGTAGGCAGACATTCACAGATAATTAAGTGAATATCCAACTGTCTTGTTCTTTCATCAGCATGTCCACAATAATATCAACAAGCGTTCACACTATCACATAACTACAAGGTTATGGAACATTTCTGCACTTACAGAAATGATAATTATACATGTATACAATATACAACAACATTTCAGTCTTATGCTAGGGACAAGTAAGAAACTTTTTATTGAGAAAATCAGGTAAACTGTTTCTGATCTTTTCACTTAAATCCATAATCAGTGAACAAAACAGATCATGTATACATATATTGCAGCAGATATACATGAAAAAAACTGCAAAGATTAATAAGTGCACATTATTACACTAGACAGGAGCAGATCAAAGTATGGATAAAACAAAGAGAGAATAAAGTGTTTTACAAGAAAATACTGAGCTACTTAAAGTGAGGCAACTCAGACATATAAACTCTCACAAACATCAACCACCCACATCTCATCTTCCACCATCTAACAGCTTTTTGTTACATCCTTGAGTGACAACCCTCACTTGTCATCTTCCATAATGTAAAGGTTTTTATGACAGTCCTAATTTATTAGTAGTCATAGCTCATTAAGAGTTGTCAGAATTCAACAAAATTCTGTTTGTTTTGTGCTGAGATTTACCTACAGACATACTTGTTCTTTACTAGAGATCTACCGACAGATCTGCCATATCCACATTGTAGTTTGGTAAATTGATAATTTTTTCTTTTTTTAAAAAAACCTGAAGGGTGTCTACCTCAAAAGTAACCAATTCCCGAAACCAAAACAAATCTCACCAAGTAGCACTACCTAGGATATCAAACCTACAGGTGATACTACCTAGGGTATCAAACCTACAGGTGATACTACCAAGGATATCAAACCTACAGGTGATACTACCAAGGATATCAAACCTACAGGTGATACTACCAAGGATATCAAACCTACAGGTGATACTACCTAGGGTATCAAACCTACAAGTGACACTACCAAGGATATCAAACCTACAGTTGACACTACAAAGGATACCAAACCTACAGTTGACACTACCTAGGATATCAAATCTACAGGTGACACTACAAAGGATACCAAATCTACAGTTGACACTACCAAAGATACCGAATCTACAGTTGACACTACCAAGGATACCAAATCTACAGTTGACACTACCTAGGATAAGAAACCTACAGTTGACACTACCTAGGATACCAAACCTACAGGTGGCACCACCAGAGATACCAAACCTACAGGTGGCACCACCAGAGATACCAAACCTACATGTAGCACCATCAAGGATACCAAACTCACAGGTGACACTACCAAGGATACCAAACCTACAGATGACACTACAAAGCAATGACATCTATTTATGGCAGTGCCAACAAGACAAAACTGAATGAAATATACTCTGACAAAAATGCAAGGCTGTTGAAGCAGCTGACATCTGCGCTTAGTTATAACAAAAATGTAATCTGATACATTTCTCCAGTATTCACCACAGAACAAAATGTCACAAATAAAATTTGACAGTTGTTTCTCAAAGACATTTGCATAATTTTATCATATCTAGACTTAGCCATGCATGCACAAATGTATATACAAACCCACATTAATGACAAGAACATACCACATTTTGGTATAAATGGTTACTTTTATTTTTCTTCACACCACTCATTTTCTTTTCGTACCTGAAAAAAAAAAATTAATGGAAAATGAAACCTTACATGGATTTGTTTTGTTTTTTTAACTACCATAATTTAAAATGCAGAATCTAATTTCAAACTACATACAAGAATATACATGGTCACACAATTAAGTAATGAGACTGATTTTATTATGGCCAAGACAAAAATGCCATCCGTGAAGCAAAGCATGGAATCCAAAGAGGTAACCTTCATCTATGATCTGGCAACTTTTCATCGCTGCCCGATAAGCAGATGACAAACAAGCAGCCATTTTGTTGACCTAGTCAGAGGTGCATTGTTACGTAATCAGCATGAAGCAAAAACCTAACATTAAATTCTGTTTAAAACTCAGAAAAAGTGCCATTGAGACAGGTGAATTGATGCGACAAGTTTATGGGGATAATTGTTTATCTTGTGCACAGATATTCAGGTGGTATTCATGATTCAAAAGTGGTGTGGAAACGATTACAAATGCAACTAGACATGGATGCCCAATTTCTGTTCGTAATGAGGAACTCATTGCAAAAGTCAGAGAATGTATACAAGAAGATCATTGTTTGATTGTGAGGATGATGGCAGATTAATTTGGTGTTAACTGAGAGACCATTCATATATAAAATTTTAGTGGAAGATTTTGGCAAGAAAAAAGTTGCTTGCCGGTTTGCACCACATTTTAGATGACTAAAAAACATCAGCGTGTTGAGTACAAAAAAAGACATCATCAAAACGTGTTGCATAAATAAACATTTCTTAAATGTGATTGTTGCAGAGGATGAAACATGGAGTTTCCACTTTGATCCCACAACTAAACACCAAAGTGCTCAGTGGAAGTTGTCATCACCACCAAAAGGTAAAAAAATTCATCTTCAAAAGTCGAAAGTGAAGACAATGTTGGTGTGCTTCTATGACAGCAAAGGAGTTATTCACAAAGAATTTATTCCAGAGGGACAGACTGTCACTGCCAAAGTTTATTTAAGTATTTTAAAATGCCTACTGAATGGGATTCTGACCTGAGTATTCAACACCTGGCAGTTTTTTCCTTCTTCATGATAATGCACCAGCTCACCAAGTGGTAGCTGTACAGGAATTTTTAGCCCCAAAACAAGTGTGTTCTCAACCATACACCCTATTTACCACAAAGGATAGCAGATGAAGCCAATCAGAAATATGAGGCTAAAGGGAGAGAAACAGGTAGGGGAGAAGGGAGGAAAGGAAGGGCAACAGACACCTGCAGGTCGCTAGAGAAGCAGGCATGGGGGTGGGGGAGCAGAGAGATAATGAATGAAGAACTGTCATAATGAACAGAAGGGCCATAAACACCTTTAGGCCGCTAGAGAGACGCAAATCATGGTGGGCGAGAGAAGCAGGGACAAAATATGAAACTGGTGAATGAAGGACAAGCCCTGGAGGGGCAATAAACGCCTAAAGGCCACCAGAGAAGAAGAAAAGGTGGCGGTGGGGAGGGGGAAGGAAGATAAGAGAGAGAAACAAGAAAGTAGAGTAACAGGAAAAAAAAAGGTGGAAAACTAAAGGAAGCTGAAGACATTGTTAATTCCAGCTGGGTGGAGACAGCCAGCCTGGAAAATACAGCACTATTCTAGGACCCTTTCGTATATCAGCAGAACAAGAGTGGATTGCACTAAAAGAAATGTCCTGTTTTCCCCCGTGGTTGCTAAGGCAAAAATGTTTAGCTACAAGTGTCCAAGCCCTCTTAGAAATGTTGTTAAGATGTTGATGAAAACAATCTCCTAAGCATAAACCGATCCCCCTTATATACTTCATATCACAACGTTTGCACATAATAGCATAAATAACATTGCGTGAAGTGCAGGTGAAGCGCTCCTGAACTGAAGTGACACATGCTTGTGTTTCCTACTTAGGAGGATGCCACTAAGATAAGTTTTTCGTTTATTTATGTTATTTTGTTTGCGTATGTAATCCTCGAAAAAGGCTGATGTTGAAATATTGGATGTTTGTATGTTTTTCATTTATACATTCTCATCTTACTCTCATACTTTCTATTCGTTTTTTTCTCTCACTTTACTCACTCCCTCTGCCACCTTGTAAAACTGCACCATACACCTCTACCTTTATTATTTGAACCAGTTTTACTGCAGTCGCCATCCCCTTTATCTGAAGAAACATTTAGCTGACACAGTAAAATGAGATAGTAAGGTGTGAAAGTAAGCTGAGGCAGCACAGTCAAACTGTGAAGTGACAAAGTATGTTGAGATAATAAGCTAAAATTGTAGGCTGAGGTAAGATGAGTAAAGTGAGCAAACAATGAGACAATAAGATGAAAAAGTATGTAGCAGCATACACACAGTAACAAAAGATTGAAAGGTGAATCTGGTATTTCATAATATTGCAACAAAACATAAAAGCCAATTTCCATCTCATCAAGTAAAATAGTAAGTCTAGCACTGAAGTCAGAAAGTTTAGACAGTGAAGTCAGACAGCATGTTTAGACAGAAAGGTCTTAAATTTAATTTTTGCCATATAAAGTAGTGAGGCTGTTTTTACTAGTCCAGTACTGAATGTAATTTGTGACAAGATGGGGAAGACCTTGACAGAGACAATGGAAGTTCTAGAAAGATGGAAGGAATATTGCAGAGGAATGTATGAAACAACCGACTGCGAAAGCAGAAATCAACAGTATGAATTATTATTGGAGGAGAAAGAACCCAAACCAACAATTGAAGAAGTTATGGGCAATAAAGAATCTGAAAAATGGTAAATCACCAGGATGTGATGAGATTACAGCTGAACTTATTAAAGCAGGAGGAATTGAATGTGCTACAATTTATCATGCACTATGTAAAAAGATATAAGAATGTATAAAATAGGAAAAAAGTAGTAGCAGCTTTATTACTTAACGATTACAAAGCTGTGACGTTTCGGCATGAGCCTTAATTATACAAAAACATACAGGACGAAGAAATAGAGAGAGAAGATAAAGTATAGATTCACATGAAAGCTATTTAAAAAAAAAAAAATTTTTTTTGTAAAAAGAGTACTTAGCTGTAAATTGTAAGGTGTGGCTTGTCCAGCGGTGTGTGTCAGGAATGGATTTATTAGGACGTGGAGACTGTTTAAATAGAGACCTGTGACATGTGGTCGGTGGGTTGTAACTGGGGGGTGGTGGATGGGGAACCGGGGAGGGGAGAGAGAGTGATGCAATGTTGACCTAGCTAGGAGAAATTGAAACAGATGATTGGGGAAGAAGGGTTGCAGAGTGATGCTGTGAGGAAGTTTGAAAAGTAAGAAGGGGTGGACTTAGTGGAGAGGTACTATAATGATTGAAGAAGATGATGTTACGTGTAACTAAACAGCGAGTTTAACCCATGTGGTTCCAGCGTCCCATAATTTTGAATGCAGTGGTTCTCAAGTGCCAGGCGGCTTGTGTCATCTGCGTGACATTGTTTAATGGCTGTTACCAGAAAATCAGATTTGCCTCTGTGGTTGGGGCCATTGAAATGATTTGGGACTGGTTTCGAAGCATGCTGGGCGATGTCCTACAGATGTTTTTGCATGCGGTCCCCTAATCTGAGGTCAGTCTCACCGATATATGTTATCCTGCATCTTTTGCAAACGATGACATATATCACATTACAGGACTCGCATGTGAATCCCTCATGAAGAGTGAGGATAGTTTTGGGAAAGGTGATTGTTTTCGTTTCCCAAACTACAGGGCAGGTAACGCAGCGGGGGCGGTTACATTTTCTGGTGCCAACATATGTAAGGCTCTGGTTCAAGTGGCTGTGGACGAGGATGTCCTTAAGGTTTGGCTCACATTTGTATGCCAATAAGAGCGGATCAGAGAAAATGTCACGAGTGTCGTAGTCGAGTTGGATTATCGGCAGATGACGATAAAGAATTTTATTAACCATCTGACCGTGCGGGTGGAAAGGCAGTACTAACTTAACTCTGTCAGATGGAGTAACAGGCTTTTTCTTGAATACTTCTTTGCGGCTCACTAGTTGGATACGGTTGAAGGCTTTACGAAGGACCATTTCTGGGTAGTGGCGATGACGGAAAAATTCTAATAACTTGTTGGACTGATCTATAAAGTCCAAATTATCCTGACATATGCGGCGAAGACGGAGAAGTTGGGAATATGGGATGGAGTTCTTACAGGCTTCAGGATGGGAGGAGGTGTAAAGCAAATAGGTGTGGCTATCGGTGGGCTTGTAAAATACAGAGGTGACAAGCTTGTTTGTGCCAACAGAAATTTTAATGTCTAAAAAAATTAACAGACTTGTCAGAGATTTCATAAGTGAATTTTATGTTGTTACTGAGTGTATTGGCGAATTCAATAATTTTTTTAAGGTCTTCATGTGGCATACTTGTAATTCCATTCATGTGGCATACTTGTAATTCCAGTGCCATCATCGATGTACTTTTTATAGAATTCTGGAAATCTGCCTGTGTAGGTTTCCCATAATTTGACTTCCAGAAAGCCCATAAATAGACATGCATAACTGGAACCCATTTTCGTTCCCATGGCAACACCACTGATTTGCTCGAAGTATTTGCTGTTGAATTAGACCTACACAGGCAGATTTCCAGAATTCTATAAAAGGTACATTGAATTCGCCAATACACTCAATAACAACATAAAATTCACTTATGAAATCTCTGACAAGTCTGTTAATTTTTTTAGACATTAAAATTTCTGTTGGCACAAACAGGCTTGTCACCTCTGTATTTTACAAGCCCACCGATAGCCACACCCATTTGCTTTACACCTCCTCCCATCCTGAAGCCTGTAAGAACTCCATCCCATATTCCCAACTTCTCCGTCTTCGCCGCATATGTCAGGATAATTTGGACTTTATAGATCAGTCCAACAAGTTATTAGAATTTTTCCGTCATCGCCACTACCCAGAAAAGGTCCTTCGTAAAGCCTTCAACCGTATCCAACTAGTGAGCCGCAAAGAAGTATTCAAGAAAAAGCCTGTTACTCCATCTGACAGAGTTAAGTTAGTACTGCCTTTCCACCCGCACGGTCAGATGGTTAATAAAATTCTTTATCGTCATCTGCCGATAATCCAACTCGACTACGACACTCGTGACATTTTCTCTGATCCACTCTTATTGGCATACAAATGTGAGCCAAACCTTAAGGACATCCTCGTCCACAGCCACTTGAACCAGAGCCTTACATATGTTGGCATCAGAAAATGTAACCGCCCCCGCTGCGTTACCTGCCCTGTAGTTTGGGAAACGAAAACAATCACCTTTCCCAAAACTATCCTCACTCTTCATGAGGGATTCACATGCGAGTCCTGTAATGTGATATATGTCATCGTTTGCAAAAGATGCAGGATAACATATATCGGTGAGACTGGCCTCAGATTAGGGGACCGCATGCAAAAACATCTGTAGGACATCGCCCAGCATGCTTCTAAACCAGTCCCAAATCATTTCAATGGCCCCAACCACAGAGGCAAATCTGATTTTCTGGTAACAGCTATTAAACAATGTCACGCAGATGACACAAGCCGCCTGGCACTTGAGAACCACTGCATTCAAAATTATGGGACGCTGGAACCACATGGGTTAAACTCGCTGTTTAGTTACACGTAACATCATCTTCTTCAATCATTATAGTACCTCTCCACTAAGTCCACCCCTTCTTACTTTTCAAACTTCCTCACAGCATCACTCTGCAACCCTTCTTCCCCAATCATCTGTTTCAATTTCTCCTAGCTAGGTCAACATTGCATCACTCTCTCTCCCCTCCCCGGTTCCCCATCCACCACCCCCCAGTTACAACCCACCGACCACATGTCACAGGTCTCTATTTAAACAGTCTCCACGTCCTAATAAATCCATTCCTGACACACACCGCTGGACAAGCCACACCTTACAATTTACAGCTAAGTACTCTTTTTACAAAAAAAAATTTTTTTTTAAAAATAGTTTTCATGTGAATCTATACTTTATCTCCTCTCTCTATTTCTTCGTCCTGTATGTTTTTGTATAATTAAGGCTCATGCCGAAACGTCACAGCTTTGTAATCGTTAAGTAATAAAGCTGCTACTACTTTTTTCCTATTTTATACATTCTTATATCTTTTTACATAGTGCATGATAAATTGTAACACATTCAATTCCTCCTGCTTTAATAAGTTCAGCTGTAATCTCATCACATCCTGGTGATTTACCATTTTTCAGATTCTTTATTGCCCATAACTTCTTCAATTGTTGGTTTGGGTTCTTTCTCCTCCAATAATAATTCATACTGTTGATTTCTGCTTTCGCAGTCGGTTGTTTCATACATTCCTCTGCAATATTCCTTCCATCTTTCTAGAACTTCCTTTGTCTCTGTCAAGGTCTTCCCCATCTTGTCACAAATTACATTCAGTACTGGACTAGTAAAAACAGCGTAACAATATTTTGCTTCATCAGTACTGTACTAGTGAAAACTTTGACAGAGTAACAATATTTAATGTCTCATTCATTACTGGACTAGTAAAAACTCTGACAGCATACAAATTTTATATCTCATTCAGTAAGTTACTAGTAAAAACTCTGACATTATAACAATATTTTATCTCTCATTCAGTAATGGACTAGTAAAAACTCTGACATTGTAACAATATTTTATGTCTCATTCAGTACTTGACTGGTTATATAATGGTATAATAAAGGTTTATCTAATGCTTGACTAGTTAAAACTATCATACTGTGACAATCTTTTAATCCTGATCACATAAAGATGAGTAAAAGCTTGCACTTTTTGATGCTGAAATCATCAGGTAAAAATAATAAAAGAGAATGTGAAGATGAGTACAATTTAATTTTTAAAGTGGAGATGGGACAAAGAGAGAGAAACATTTGATCAATACTCTATGAAATCCTGACAGAAAACCTACAAGATGATGATGATGATGATTGATCATAATCAGGTGCCATGCCGACTGGCGTTGGCTATTATGCTTTTCCAGAGTACACGATCCTTCATGCAGGCCATCAGCTCAGCTGGTGATCTCCTCTCACACCATCCCGTCAGATTGTCCAGTATCATTTCTCTTGGTCTTCCTCTTGATCTTCTTCCTTCTATTTTTCCTGCTGTTATAATATTCTCATTGCATGTCCTATGAAAGTACACTGTCTTTCTCTTATCTTTTTGATAAGGTCTTTTGTCTCTCCAGCTCTTCTCATACATCTTCATTAGTTATTTTTGCTGTCCAGGGGATTCGCAATATTCTTCTAATAAACCACATTTCTGCTGCTTCCAGTGATTTTTGTGCAGACCTGCCTACTGTCCATGATTCACTTCCATATAACAAGATAGGTTCAATATAGCATTTTAGGACTCGTTTTCTAACATTCATTGATAAAGATGTGTTAGCTAATATGTTTCTCATTCTCTGAAATGCAGTCTTTGCTTGGCCTATTCTGTTCCTAATTTGTGTTCTGCATTTCCCATCTGAAGTTATTACTGCTCCAAGGTATTTGAATTTCTGCACCTGCTTTAGAATAGTTCCGTTTAATTTAATACTGCATGCTGGTGGATTCTGTTTCTTAGATATAACCATAGTCTCTGTCTTTTTGATGTTCAAAGTAAGGCCCTTCTGTTCACTTTCTTTGGCGACTTTATCCAAGAGATTTTGCAGGTCTTGTTGGTTCTCAGCTATCAGTACTGTGTCGTCAGCATGCCGAAGGTTGTTAATATTGTATCCTCCAATTTTTATGCCTGGTTCTGTGATGATTGTTCTTAGAATATTCTCGCTATACAGAGAAAAAAGGTCTGGAGATACTACATATCCTTGTCGCACCTCTTGTTTTATAGGTTGATATTTTCCAATTCTATTTTCAACTTGAACTGCTGCTTCTTGCTGCCAGTATAGATGTTTTACAATCCTGAGGTCTTTGATGTCTATATTGATGTCTTCAAGCATTTTAATAATTTCATTATGTTTCACCTTGTCAAATGCCTTGGTGTAATCAATGAAGCATAAGTAGAGATCTTTCTGTACTTCTAAAGCTCTTTCTGTTAGTGTTCGTAAAGCATTGTGTTCCCTTTCCTTCAACAAATCCAAACTGTTCATCTGCTATTTCCATTTTTATCTTTTTCCTTGTTCTTCTCATAATTATTCTCAGAAGTAGTTTTGTTATGTGACATGAGAGGCTGATAGTCCGGTGGTCGTCACATTCCTTTGCACCTGGTTTCTTTGGTAGTCCTATAAACGTGGATTTAATCAGGTCATTGGGAATATAACCACTGTTGTAAATGTCATTCAGTAACTTGGTTATTATTTTTATTCCTGTCTCCTCTAGTGCCTCTATTTTTTCTATTGTTATATTATCAGGCCCAGTCGCTTTTCCCTTCTTCATGTGTTTGATGGCATCTATGATTTCATCTTCAAGTATTGGTGGTCCATCACAGTTTTCAGTATCTGGTGTTAATTCTGGTCTTTCTCCTCCATATAGCTCACCGATATACTCTGTCCACAATGTCTTCTTTCCCCATTAACATTTTATATTCTTTCGATTTCAGGCATCCTGTGGTATATTTTGTATTCCTGCCTGTGAGTTCATTAATTCGTTTGTGCACGTTTTTGCTGTCTTTATTATGAGAGTCCTCTATCTGTCTGCACTGTTCATTTAACCATACTTCTTTTGCTTCTCTGCATTTGCGTCTTATTTCTTTATTTATCTTGCTGTATTTTTCCTCGTTATTTTTACTCCTCCTCCTCTTGTCCATCAGTCCTAAGACGTCATCTGTCATCCATTTATTTTTAGAGGCTTCTTTTTTTGGTGGTATTATCTCCTTAACAGTTTGGTGGATAGAATCTCTTAACAATTCCCATTGTCCCTCTATACTATTTATCTTTGCTACTGCACTGTATCTATTTGTTATAACTTTGTATTGTTCTCGTAGTTCTTGGTCATTTTTAAGAAGTTCTGTATTCAGTTTGATGTTTCTCACTTTTCTGCCTGCTTTCTTTAGCTTTATTCTAACTTTTCCACAGAGTGGATCATGGTCACTATTGCAGTCGGCTCCTGGCATGGTTTCTGTTGTCAGTAATGCATTGCGGAATCGTTTGTTGATTAATATGTA
Organism: Achatina immaculata; assembly: GCA_009760885.1. Classification (NCBI taxonomy): domain Eukaryota; kingdom Metazoa; phylum Mollusca; class Gastropoda; order Stylommatophora; family Achatinidae; genus Lissachatina; species Lissachatina immaculata. The sequence continues at coordinate 67,126,012 of CM019713.1, read as the reverse complement.
GTCTATCTGGTTAAAACAAGATGATGCAGAAAAAAAAAAGTTCTCAAAACTACAAAGAAACCTACCTGCTCCTCTTCTGCAGGTGTAAAATCATTCTTAATATTAAAAGTCTTTCTGATTTCCTCTGGTGATTTGCCTTTGATCATGTTAGCTACTGTCTTGCAGGTGACATCCAGCAACCCCTTTATATCCAAGTAGTTTGCAGCCTTGAAAAGCAAGAATGATGTCAATATGAACATCTGCTGATTCTGTTTCTGTTCCACAAATGTTACAAGATCAACCAATATCAACAAGAATAACAAGTTTATGTTATAAAAATGAATATTTACAAGAATTATTGTTTTATGTAAGTGTTAACACTATCTCATATTTCTAACATGCTTGATAATTCTTGTGAATTTCTTAGAGATTAATATTTATGAAGTTGTCATCAGCTCATTTCACTGAACAATCATCATGTTTCTGTCTACTTCTACATTCCTAATACAAGATCTTAGCTCAAAATCAGGATCAAATTCAAACTTTTGCACATATTCCATGGAAATTTCACAACAATTCTCCACCAATTTTCACATTCAACTTCTGTAATGATGAATGTATTTTTGTTCCAATCTCTTCACCCTGACTCTTCTATGCTGATCTATGTAGCATTGATGCCCATCTTCCTCATCTTCTTCCATACCCAAATCTGGCAAATGAAAATATTTACAATCACATGCTTTCAGCCTTTACATTTCTCAACTATGATGTGTTTACACAAGTCTTATTATCTAATTGGTGGTCCACAGACCCCAGAGGGGGTCCATGATGAAAACCTAAGGTCCCTTTTTTTTTTTTTTGGGTCAGAACAAGTAGGAATGTTAATCACTGTCTAGTTTTTATTAACTACATATTGAAAATTCACCAATTTTGTACTGTGTTTTTTAGTGTTGCGTAGAGTTTACTCACTAAAGGTTACACAAATTTTCTGAAAAAAAAATTCTTCTGCATTTAAAGCACATAGCTACCATACAGATATGAAACTTTTCCAAAATATTGGGGTCCATGGCCTGGATTTTGAAATGGCAAGGGGTCGCAGACTTTTGGTAATTGGAACCACCGGACTAAAACATTCCGTAAACCATGACAAGTTTATATATAGTGATCTATGTATCTTTCTGTCATCTTCCTGCTTTCACTTCAGGAACCATATAATTTGTATTTAAACTGAAAATTATAGAAAAATTGAACCCATGACAAAAAAATGTTGCAACCAAAAAACCATGCTGTAGGGGCGGTGTTTACGAGGCTTCTAAATATGAATGTTTTGATTTTGAGTTGATAATCTCCGTTTAGAAGAAACCCAGGATTCTTTCACACTTTGCCAAGCTAATACAAGTTACAAAATCAATAACCTATGTCCAGTGCTAACAATAATTGCATGAAGTTCAATAGGTGTAACTGGATAATGATGGTAAGTGGATGAAAGCAGAACATATCGTGTGATATATCAAACTGTACATCTCCAGCTCAGCAATCTATCTATCAGGCCACTGAACAAGTCTAAGACAAAACATATCATCATTCCAAACTTTTAAGTATCGTCCAGGACTCACAGCTGATGACAATTACATCCGCTCTGGTCAAGCATTCATTCTGTTCTCTCTCAACTAACACACCAGTCATAAAAGTTCACATCCCCCCAAATCATGTGCTAATCATATTCACAAATGCAAACCATAATTCACGTAAACGTTCACTAAGGACAACACAGAATGCAAATACTAAATCATGGGTGTCAACAGCAAACACAAAATGGTGTTACACCCATAACATATACTGTTTCCATGTTAGTGACATGTAGCTGTTGACAGAATTCTCCTATAAAATACATCAGTAGCAGAATACATTACAGATCTACACATTTCAGAACCACACTTACCAAAATAAGCTCAAAAAGTGTTCCCTGATCCACCTTGAGAAACTCAGCATCCCAAGAACAAATATCATCTGTTCTCTTCTCTTTGTTCTCATCATCTTCAGGAGGTGGAGGGTCATCACGGTGGAATGTGCACCACTGGATCACTTTCTTGAGAATGGCAGCATTCACATTTGACAATGGTACTGGTTCATCCTCATCTTCTTCCATGCCCAAATCTAGCATTGAAAACATTTGCAATCATATGGTTTTAGTCCTTACATTCCTCAACTATGATGTGTTTACACAAGTCTTATTGTCTACAGCATACCGTAAACCATGACATGTGTTTACACAAGTCTTATTGTCTATAGCATACCGTAAACCATGATATGTGTTTACACAAGTCTTATTGTCTACAGCATACTATAAACCATGACATGTGTTTACACAAGTCTTATTGTCTAGAGCATGCCATAAACCATGACATGTGTTTACACAAGTCTTATTGTCTACAGCATGCCGTAAACCATGACATGTGTTTACACAAGTCTTATTGTCTACAGCATGCCGTAAACCATGACATGTGTTTACACAAGTCTTATTGTCTACAGCATGCCGTAAACCATGACGTGTTTACACAAGTCTTATTGTCTACAGCATGCCGTAAACCATGATATGTGTTTACACAAGTCTTATTGTCTACAGCATACCATAAACCATGATATGTGTTTACACAAGTCTTATTGTCTACAATCAGTCAATCAATCAAGTGCTGTGCCGTGCGGCGTAGGTGATCATTTCTCTCCACGATTTCCTGTCTTTAGACTTGATTATGAGATCTGCTGGTGACTTTCTTCCTAGCCACACTGATAGCCCATCCAGTAACGTCTTCCTCTGTCTCTTCTTCCCTCAATTTTTCCAGTTGCCACAATGTGTTCCAATTTTCCTCTACTCAGAAATGTCCTACAAATCTTGCTTGTCTGATCTTTGTTGTAATTTGCCTTTTAACTCCAGCCTCTCTTAAGACTTCTTCATTGGTTTTCTTAGCTGTCCATGGTATCTTCAACATCCTTCTTATGAACCACATTTCCATGGCCTCCATTTCTCGCTGTACTCTCTTATTTATGGACCATGCTTCATATCCATAAAACAATATTGGCTCGATGTGATATTTAAGTACTCTGAATCTTGTTTCCACTGATATGTTGCACAAGATGTTTCTCATTTTCTGGAATGCTGACTTGGCCTGAGCATGTCTGCTTTTTATTTCATTGTGACATTTCCTATCAGCTGTTATAATTGTTCCTAAGTACTTGAATCTATCAACTTGTTTCAGTTCTGTGCCATCGATGGTAATGCTACATTTTGGTGGTATTCTTTTCTTTGAGATGACCATCATTTCAGTCTTCTTTTTATTCAGACTTAGACCTTTACTTTTACTTTCACGAACCATGATGTCCAGAGTGTAGCTTCCCTTCACTTTTAGCAGTCAGAACTGTGTTGTCTACATATATTAAGTTATTACGGTTGTACCCGCCAATAGATACTCCTGGAAAGCTCTCTATATTTCTCATTATATTTTCACTGTACAAGGAGAAGAGATCAGGAGATAGAACACATCCTTGTCTCACTCCCAATTTTATGTCTTGGAATGCTCCTATTTGGTTCTCAACCTTCACTGCTGCTGATTGCTGCCAGTATATGTTTTTGATAAGTCTGCGAAATGAATAACAAAACAGACGCAAAACAGATGTGAGATAAAAGATAACAGTAATAAAAGAAAGAACAGTATTACAGTGGACAATGGTGGAAATTTACAGAGAGATGAATAATTATAAGCAACAAGTTTACATCTATATATAAGCAGACGAGTAGAAGATAGAATCCCCGAGAATACTACTTTAAGTGGTGCTCGTGACTGGCACTGTCTTCCATGGCCAACAACAACAACAACATCTGCAATGACACTGCCTTCGTTAGTGTTGACTTTAGGCGCTTTTGTACATGTTCTACAGTACTCCTTCGTAAAGCAGAGTCTAGGCATTTTCTTTCACGGCCAACTGTTTTAATTGGGGCAATGATCAGCCCTATACCTTTCACAGAAAACTTGTAAAGTCCTGCCTTGTAACTGGCACTATGTGAAGGCTGCAGTGTGGCGCATGTGCCTAGTGCACTTCATTAGAGATTTTCGCATTATATCATTGGATTATGCATTCTTCAATGTTTCGTGATTGCTGTTTTCACAGCACTTTATCTGGAATTCTGATACAACAGGTTACATTCGCTAAGTAGATTTATTTTCTTGTATTTCGCTTTCATAACAAGAAAAGGTTTTCCAGCTTTACAGATACGGGCACCCAGTTTGCTTGTGCTCATATAGCCACGATATTATCCATGGGAATTGTGGCACAAGTATTTGCCGGATAGCCATATGTTGCAGTGACGGTATCTCAAGGTATGCCTGAACCTTCCCGCTGTTTCCTAAGTGGGCCAAGCTTTGGCCCTATACTTGTCTACATGGAGATGGGGCCAATCCCTGACTCTCTTGATAATCTACGGGAGGGAGCCAATCTCTGGCTCTTCAGATTTAAAATTGCTGTCCTGTTTGCTGTTTGCCTTGCCTGAGTGGAATCATTTGGAACTTGGATTATTGCTGTGAAGTTTCAGTTTCAGCCATCTGTCTGTTCGTTATCGACATCTGTCCAGCAGAGGTCAATAGTCGCTACTTATCTTGTTACCATAGCAAGTTTATCATAACTTCAAATATGAACCCTGTTTATTTTCATCTGAACTGAACGGGATTATATAGGATAGATATCTTTCAGTGCACTGACATTCCTGGCACTTAATCCAGATAGCAGAGTTGTCTCTTTTGTGCAGTGATGATATGAACAGTATGCTGAATGCAGTATCAATTTCAGTGATTTGTTTTGAATATTATATGTTTTATTGCACTTTTACTGAATCGTGTTTCTTTAGTAGCAAATTTTTGTTTGTTTTTGGATATATAACTAGAGATAGATGTTATATATTAGAAAAGTTGTTATTGAGAATTTCTTACAGGTCATAGACCAGACGTTGACTGGAATGGGAAATATAATACAGAAAGCAGATATCCTGTGTTCCAAAGGAGAGAAATGGGTACCTGAATGTCTTGCTGTGAGGCAAATGCCTTCACCTGAGATATCCTGTTTTGTGTCAGTAGGATATAGTTCATGTGGAAAAGCCCACTAGTTAGTGATTTACAGGACAAATGGATAAGTCTTTACTGTTAGAATGAGCTTAATGCTTACTGATGGGTAGTTATAGAATTAGATGTTGCATAACTCGGATTGGAGTATGATGGAGGTTTGCCACACTGAGTTAAATTAATGGATTGGAAGAAAAAAGATTCTACATGGGTTAAACTGTTGAGTTTATTATCCCTGAATAGTTTAAAAACCGATTGGTACACCTTGTGAGTCGGACCAAGGTTGTGTTGGATAGTGGAGTACCCTCGATTAAGTCTCTTTCTGAGAGTTTTCTTTTCAGTAAAACTCTGTTTAGGTGGAGGGGAGATATCTATAACAGTATACAGAATGTTAGAATGTAAGATAGGTAACTCATCTAAGAATAGGAAAAATTAATATAAAAAGAATTATCTTCTAAAGCAGTCAGCTGTTTGTGAGTAGAGTCCACTCGCGTTGTCTCAATTTTCACGTGCGATTTGTGGGTCATGGATAAGGTATGACAAAGAAAGGTCAAGTGAGAGAGAAATCATATGACTGAGGCAGAGGTGTGTTTTGTGCATCGTCTGGAAAAAAATGTAGATTTAGGTTGTTAGAAATGTAGTCGTTGGAAAGGTAGTTGTTAGTGAAATAGTTGTAGAAATAGAGTGTAGTAGGATGTTCTGATGGCGACAAATGTCTGCCAGGAACATATATTCTGTCGTGGAATTGTAAAGTATGTCCAGCCTTGTGTTCATGGATTTTGTTGATGCCTTGTCATCCTTGTCATAATGCTCAATGACTCATCGTCACCCCGTGCATCATTAAAGTCACTTCAAATTATACAGTTGCGGCTTCTGTATTGCTATTTCCACTGAGAGAGAATGAACCTGGGACCAAGTAAGTCTGCAAAGTGAATAACAAAACACATGCAAAATGGATGTGAGATAAAAGATAACAGTAATAACAGAAAGAACATTATTACAGTGGACAATGGTGGAAATTTACAGAGAGATGAATAATTATAAGCAACAAGTTTACATCTATACATAAGCAGGTGAGCAGAAGACAGAATCCCCGAGAATACTGCTTTAAATACACTCAAATGAGTATCTGAGTTTTACAAAACAGAACATGATATTAAATGCTTAAATGCTCACATATCAACATGTTCATTGTCTTATTTTGTTGGTTAATGATAAAGTAAATGATGGCTAACTTAAACTTAGAATTTAAGAAAGGTTAAAAAAAAGGGGCCTGGGGTTGGGAAAGAGGAATTAGTACAGTAAGCTTATCTATAATAAACACACACTAAACTACTATTTCCAATATTTGGAATAAAGATAATGTTGGTGTATTTATCATTCATTACTCCACTCTCCATTGAGCTCATAATAATGTAATGAGGGGTAATTTACTGCTACAAGCAAACCTAGCGCTAAGAGATTGTACACAGTGACAGGTTGCCTTGAAATGCAGTCTATGCTGCCTCCCACTGGCTTAGACACTCCCAGCATTCATAGCATGACTGTACAGGGGCAAAGAGACTGTCTGTTTTGGAATCAATGAACCACAGTTGCCATGATAGTGTCAGGACTGGTGAATCATAGCAGACCAAGATTCTGTCCCACCTCTTTGCTGGCACCCCCAGTGACAGGGCAGAGACTACTACAGTACCCATGGTGGTGGAGCCTGCTAAATAACCCCCCCCCTTCTTTTTAGCTGCACTCAGGAACTGAAAAAAATGGCTGCCATGACCTGCTCTCAAACCAACATTACCTCAGCATCTTCATGGCATCGACTGCAATGAACACCAGCTTCCAGTTCTAGGGGGACTGAAGCTTGTAGTTCTAGGGGGACTGAAGCTTGTAGTTCTAGGGGGACTGAAGCTTGTAGTTCTAGGGGGACTGAAGCTTGTAGTTCTAGGGGGACTGAAGCTTCCAGTTCTAGGGGGGCTGAAGCTTGTAGTTCTAGGGGGACTGAAGCTTGTAGTTCTAGGGGGACTGAAGCTTCCAGTTCTAGGGGGACTGAAGCTTGTAGTTCTAGGGGGACTGAAGCTTCCAGTTCTAGGGGGACTGAAGCTTGTAGTTCTAGGGGGACTGAAGCTTGTAGTTCTAGGGGGACTGAAACTTCCAGTTCTAGGGGGACTGAAGCTTGTAGTTCTAGGGGGACTGAAACTTCCAGTTCTAGGGGGACTGAAGCTTGTAGTTCTAGGGGGACTGAAACTTCCAGTTCTAGGGGGACTGAAACTTCCAGTTCTAGGGGGACTGAAGCTTGCAGTTCTAGGGGGACTGAAGCTTCCAGTTCTAGGGGGACTGAAGCTTCCAGTTCTAGGGGGACCGAAGCTTGCAGTTCTAGGGGGGCTGAATCTTGCAGTTCTAGGGGGGCTGAATCTTGCAGTTCTAGGGGGACCGAAGCTTGCAGTTCTAGGGGGGCCGAAGCTTGCAGTTCTAGGGGGACTGAAGCTTGCAGTTCTAGGGGGGCTGAAGCTTGCAGTTCTAGGGGGGCTGAAGCTTGCAGTTCTAGGGGGGCTGAAGCTTGCAGTTCTAGGGGGGCTGAAGCTTGCAGTTCTAGGGGGGCTGAAGCTTGCAGTTCTAGGGGGACCGAAGCTTGCAGTTCTAGGGGGACCGAAGCTTGCAGTTCTAGGGGGGCTGAAGCTTGCAGTTCTAGGGGGGCTGATGCTTGCAGTTCTAGGGGGGCTGAAGCTTGCAGTTCTAGGGGGGCTGAAGCTTGCAATTCTAGGGGGACTGAAGAAGGAGGAGGAGAGACAACTCTGATTAGGTTATTGGCCTGTCTCAGCTTCACTGCATCGACTGCAATGAACACCAGCTTGCAATTCTAGGGGGACTGAAGAAGGAGGAGGAGAGACAACTCTGATTAGGTTATTGGCCTGTCTCAGCTTCACCTGTCTGCCACAGAATGCAGATGCTATGAGCAATGACAGATAACAATGTTATTTCAACATGTTACTGCACCATACAAGTGAATAAAATGGTTTTGTCAGCAAACTCAAAGTACAAACGAAAGATTCCAGTTTTTATATGTATCAAAAATGGAATTTAAAGCTGTTGGTATTTTTGCCTGTCTGGCAGAGAACATGTCACCCCAAGGCAAACAAATCCCACATAGAATAGTGTAAGATTATGCTACAACATACTTCAAACTGTAAGCAATTGTACTGGAGTAAGATAAGTATCATCAACATTAATAGATAACATACAAGATGCTCCAAAAGTGTTTAATAAATAGGAAACAATGAGGTTTTCCTACAGTAAAGTAACAGAACACAGTTTTGTAGGATTAGACCTAGAAAAATAAATCGTAGACAAAGTGCTTTTATATGTGAGAGAAAGAAAAACCACAAGAGAATAACCTGGGATTCAAACCATGGACTCTGGTAAGATATTCATCCATCTAGCCACACAAGAACAGTGAAACAATAAACTATACTATCCCAAAAAAAGGTGTTTGAACAGGAAGTCATTCAAAACAAAGATCGTGACACCCAGAAAGAAAGGAGGTCATGACACAGAAATTCTGTAGCTTAGATTCAGTCCCTCAGCAGGTGCCAACTTTTTCAGACACAAATATACACACATGGTCTCCTGCTATATTTAGTGCATACTGGACAACAACAAACAAATGAATACTTTTTTACATAAAGTTAGTTTCAGGTTATGGTTACAGAAACAAATTTTTAATAAACAGAAAAATTGGCTTTTGTACAAACAAATTTTTAATAAACAGAAAAAGAGGCTTTTGTACAAAGTCCTTTGTCTATGATTTTTTTTAGGTCTAATCCTACAAAACTGTGTTCTGTGATTTTGGTCCAAAAGTGTGAGAGTAGTTTTATAGTTAATAACTAAATAACAGCAAATACTAGAACAATGCTGTAAACAGCAGTTGAAAATCTGGCTTGTAAAGACAGAAGAGAAAGTTAACAGTGGGCATTGGCTTGCTGAATTAAAGTCAACAACAACAGTTAGAAGGAAATATGGTACTTATTATGGCACATGGGAAGTTAGTGAAATAGCTCACTTGCTCGTCTGTACACTCTGGAGTGCTTGTAATCATCATCTTATATTGACATGCTTTTGTTCATGAAGATCGTATGTTCTTTGATAGAATATCATCTGATGTTCTATCTGTTGTGACAGAATATCATCTGATGTTCTATCTGTTGTGACAGAATATCATCTAATGTTCTATCTGTTGTGACAGAATATCATCTGATGTTCTATCTGTTACTTCCAATTTCTTTATCATCTGTTAATTGTCAATCTCACAACCATACAATAATATTGGCTGTATATAACACTGTAATGCTCTTGTCCCCGCTTTCAGGGATAATCTCTTCTTTGTTAGTAAGCAAAGTCTTATCATTAATGGAACCTCTCAGTCTGACTGAAAGCCAAAAATAATGTACACTGTATATAGCATGAAAACAAGTACAGCTGTGAACACAAATCACAAGTAATGTTTTGAAATCCATACAGGACATTTGAGAATGACATGCCATGTGCAAAAATTGAGTTTCACAGGTTTGTAATAAATCAGTGGAGTGTTAGGAAACCATGAATTCACTGAAGCATGTACATCACATGATTTTCAAAATCTGTGAACTGCTGTTTTGTGTAGTCCACATAAAGCCCTTTCAAATGTGCATACAACCTATTGTAAACTTATACTGGAAAAAGATGCCTTGACTCAATAACAGTGAACATCAGGTGATTTGTATGCTGAGGTGGAGCTACAGTCAGGTCAGTACCCCAGATGTTTAAAGTCCATCATGTTACTATCTATCAACAGGTACATCGTCAGATGGCATAAAGATTATTTAGCAGAAGATGACAAGACAAAGAATTCCATGATGCCCGTGCTCCAGAGAGGGATTGGTACAGAGGTGCCTCAGTAATGGTCTGGGGTGCAATAAACTACAGTTTTCACTTTCAGTTAGTATTTATTAATGGTACCCTTGCTGTCTGGTGATATGTTGATGAAATACTGCAGCCACAGCTGCTGCCACTGTTAGCAGGACATGGGGGTACTGCAAGGTTTATTTTCCACCAAACAAACACTTAAAAAAAATTTTTTTTTTTATTACATTTTTTGCACTTTAAACTCATACCTAATGTGCATTCTTTTTGCCTTTAAGTATATGTAGAAGATAAGATTAAGTATATCCAACACAAATGATGCAGCTTATAGCAGGAGATCCTGCTCTCTCTCTCTCTCTCTCTCTCTCTCTGCATAACCATGCACGCATGAGTGAGAGAGAGAGAGTGTGTGAGTGACACAAAACAAATGTAAGACATACACACTTAAATCACTTTTCTGCTACAGTGAAAAGTACAAGTTACTGAAACCTTTCAGCATTGTTTTGACTGTTACTGACAAAGGAAGCAACAAACAGGTTACCTTCCAACATTGTTTTGATTGTAACAGACTGCTTGGCAATCTCAACGTCAACCTCAAAAAATTCCCCATCAGAGCTCTGTAGTTTTATATTTGGCATCTGGAAATATAAGACAACTTGCAGTAGATGTGCAATTTATATATCTATGAAACAGGCTTATAGTACTACACCAGACAAAAGATGGTTCACCACAAATTTGTACTGCTGCCATAATCTTGCTTCTCTGCCATGAACAGTTTTACTACTATGCTTCAGAAAAACCTCAGTATACTTCAGATGCCTATCTCTGATGCTTTCAAGTGCTCTTAAATGTACCATTATAATCTACTTAAAATATCAAGTAGTATTTTTGTGAGGCATAAAATCTGAGAACTTGTTTGGTTGCAGGAATAAAACTTACAAATGATGACAAAAAGAAACTGACTGACATAGAATTAGTTCAACCTGGTTTCTTGTGAAAACTAATCTCTCTTTGTTAAACGTCAAATGTTGTTTAAACATTATTTACAATACATTTAAGGATATTTCATTTTTCATAGTGTTTTGATGTCAAACAATATTTTTCAACTCTTGTAACCATTCCCAAAGCAGAGAAAGTTATGTAGTCATATTTTACTGTGCTGGATGCAAACATGCACTTACGAAGTCTGTCTTCATGCCAACAAAATCAATTAGAACAAACCATCATTTATGTACTCTAAACACATCTTTATGTGCTCCAATCTCCATCGGTGTACAATAATCATACCCATGCTATGGTGAAAATATCAGCCTATAAAACAAGAGGTGCGACAAGGATGTATACTATCTCCAGACCTTTTTTTCTCTGTACAGTGAGAATATTCTAAGAACGATCATCACAGAACCAGGCATAAAAATTGGAGGATACAATATTAACAACCTACGGTATGCTGATGACACAGTATTGATAGCTGAGAACCAACAAGACCTGCAAAATCTCTTGGATAAAGTCACCAAAGAAAGTGAACAGAAAGGCCTTACTTTGAACATCAAAAAGACAGAGACTATGGTTATATCTAAGAAACAGAATCCACCAACATGCAGTATAAAATTAAACGGAACTATTCTAAAGCAGAATGTATAAAATTGGAAAAAAGTAGGAGCAGCTTTATTACTTAACGATTACAAAGTTGTGACGTTTCGGCGTGAGCCTTAATCATACAAAAACATACAGGACGAAGAAATAGGGAGAGGAGATAAAGTATAGATATACATGAATACTATTAAAAAAAAAATAATAATAATAATAAAATTTTTTAAAGGAGTACTTAGCTGTAAATTGCAAAGTGTGGCTTGTCTGGCGGTCACACACCTATTAAGTTCTTGTAGTATGAATATCATCATCATCATCATGTGCCATGCCGACTGGTGTTGGCTATTATGCTTCTCCAGAGTATGCGATCCTTCATGCACGCCATCAGCTCAGTTGGTGATCTCCTCTCACACCATCCCGTCAGACTGTCCAGTATCATTTCTCTTGGTCTTCCTCTTGATCTTCTTCCTTCTATTTTTCCTGTTGTTATAATATTTTCAATGCCCCCTCTTCTCATTGCATGAATATATTGTTCTTTTTTGTGTCCATAATATTTGAGGAAACCCTTCTGTAGCATTTACATTCAAAGGCATTTATGTGTTTCTTAGCTGTTTTGTTAAGTGTCCAGGTCTCACAGGCATATGTTGCAATGGGAAAGATCCATGCCCTTAAAAATTTTATTTGTGTAGTTCTGTGATGGGAAATGCAGAACAGAAATTAGGAACGGAATAGGCCAACCAAAGACTGCATTTCAGAGAATGAGAAACATATTATGCAACACATCCTTATCAATGAATGTTAGAAAACGAGTCCTAAAATGCTATATTGAACCTATCTTGTTATATGGAGGTGAATCATAGACAATAGGCAGGTCTGCACAAAAATCATTGGAAGCAGCAGAAATGTGATTTATTAGAAGAATGTTGCAAATTCCCAGGACAGCAAAAATAACTAATGAAGAATGTATGAGAAGAGCTGGAGACAGAAAAAGTCTTGTCAAAAAAAATATGAGTGAGAAAATGTACTTTCATAGGACATGCAATGAGAAAAGGGGGCACTGAAAATATAACAACAGAAAAAATAGAAGGAAGAAGACCAAGAGGAAGACCAAGAGAAATGATACTAGATAGTCTGTCGGGATGGTGTGAGAGGAGATCACCAACTGAGCTGATGGCCTGCATGAAGGATTGTGTACTCTGGAGAAGCCAATGCCAGTCGGCACGGCACCTGATGATGATGATGACAATGCTATGGTAACTGATCACCCTTCTTGAGTTTCTGATTAGGCTTACTAACTTTGAGCAAATACTTTGTCAATCTTGCAACCTTCTAGGCAATACAGGACATGGATGTATGACAGTTAACCATTTTTCTGTTACCTGCAGATCTTACTCATCACATTATGATACAAAAATGGAGCCAATATTGGCAATCTTAACACCACTAAATAAAAAACATTTTTAAAACTGCCACATCTCCTAAACAACCATGCTACCTTCTCAGAGTGAATGTTCTTGCAACCTTTGAAAATTTGATCCAAACAGCTGAACACATGACAACTAGTGTGCTCACAGCAATACTAGCCTCCTACAACAACATTCTGCAGCAGACATCAAAGTACACAGACATCAGAAATAAATTACATGCCACAACACAATCTTTCATCACCAATGTAATGTGTGTAGATACACAACTGAAACATGCAACATAAAATCCCAATCTCTCTCAAGGGCTAGGATATCAGGTCCTTCCACAACACTTGATCCCTTGTGCATCTCAACAGGCTTGTCACTGAGCATTTCCCTTGCCAGGATGTCAAAGCATCAAACATCTTTTCTCTCTGTCCACCTCTGTCTCTTATCTCCCCTGTTGCTATTAGGTGCTCTAACCCACCTCTCCTCCAAACATGGCCCACAAATTTGAATTGTTCTGACCTTCGTTATAATTTCCTTGTTTCTTGTGCTTCTCTCAGAACTTCCTCATTCGCATGGCTAGTTGGCAGACATCTTTTCACAGTCTGTTCTATTTTGTGGCATTTTTTCCAACTTTAGTCGAAAATGGACACGCCCTCTGACAAGACAAGTATTACTGGATGTGTCCAAGTTAGGTCAAAACCAGAAAGACAGTCCAAACTATGTGCTAGACGGTTGTATCAGACAATATCTTCTGACAATGTTTCTGATCATGGTTCTGACAGTGAATCTGACTGTGATTGCCACAATACTTCTGAGTGTTCTTCTGACAATGTTTCTGATCATGGTTTTGATCTTGAATCTGACCATGCTTCTGACGATGAAACTGATTCAGACAATACTTCTGACTGTTCAAATTTTGACCCTGAGACCGATAGTCACTGTTGCTCCTGTCACTTTTTCTGCTCCTCCACCTGCCAAACGAGTTGCCCAGAATGTTTCTGTGGCTCGAACAGCGAATGCAGAACCAGCTTCGATATGGAGAGCAGCACAGACAGATGAAGAAATAGGTAATGCTACTGATGTTGATGATGGCAGTGGTATCTTGCTGAATCTTGGCAATGACAGAACACCTATGGCTTTTTTCCTGGTACTGTTCACAGAAGATATTTTGGATAGTCTCATTAGCTGCATAAATGATTATGCTGCTAAAAAACATAGCCAAACTGCAAGTCTCAAAAAGTGCAGTAGACTACATCAGTGGGTACCTGTTGGGCGTCATGAAATGTACAAATTTCTGGTGACACTCATAGCCATGAGCATTCTATGTAAACCCAAAGTCAGTGATTACTGGACCACCATACCTCACATGCACACTCCATTTTTTTTTGCCAAGATGTTTTCAAGGAATCAGTTTCAACTGATATACAACACCATATTGCATGTCAGTGAAGTTGATAGTCAAGGCAAGTCCAAAACTAAGCCGTCTGTCAATCAGTTATTGTCATCATTTCAGGCAGCCTTTTACCTATTCAGTGATCTGAGTCTTGATGAAATGTTAACTGGCTACAAGGAACGCTGGAGACACAAGCAGTTCAATGCCAGCAAGCCAACTAAATATCACATCAAGACCTACGGCCTTTGTGACTCTCTCACAGGTTACCTGTTGATTTACTTTGGGTCTAAGACCTCCTACATCTCTACCTGTGATGACCTTAGCACTCACGCTATGAAAGTGTTTGATACTTTGCTGCAGCCAGTCAGATCTTCACATCACATTTTTGCAGACAGGTATTACACCAGTCTTCACTGGCTGAATATTTGCAGTCCAAATGCCACAATTACACTGGATTGAACGTCAGCCATAAGGGTTTTCCTCCTGAGGTAAAAAATAAGAATATAGTTACAAGGAAACCCATCTACTATGTTGATGGTGATAAGAAAATTCTCTGTGTCTCCTGGAAAGATAGTGTTAAACCTGTCCATGTTGTGACAACATATGGACAAGCCACTGCAACTCGTGTTGTCCAGGAACAGGAAGAGAAGGAATTTGAAAAGCCTACCATCACTGACACATAGATGCATGAATGGATGTGACAGGATTGACCAAAAGGTGTCATATTATGGCTTGCATAGCAGAAAAAACAATGAAGTAGTGGAAGAAGATACAGTGGTACCTTGGGTCACAAACTTAATTCGTTCTTTGACTCCATTCGCAAATCGAAATGTTCGCGAAGCGAAATTTTTCCCATTGAAATTAATGCAAATCCAATTAATCTGTTCACCCATCCCAGAAACATATTGTTTTTCTTTACTTTTTTATGGATTTATGTGTGGCAAAAATATATAATATAAAAATACCTTTACTTTTGTGGTTGATAGTTGCTGGCACAGGTAGATGGTAGAGAAGGAGGACAAAGACTACTCTTTCAAAGGAGAGTCCTATTCCATAATAACATCGGGCAACTGTAGGTATTTCTGGTGTTTTTTTCCCTTGTTTGTATCTTGGGAAGTGGTTCAATTGCTGGCTCAGTGGCTGGTGTTTTCACAAGATAACAATACAGATATATATAACAATATATATATATATATATATTTTTTTTTTTTCCGAAAATGGGACATCACACTGTCATTTAAAATGTCCACTGCTCTGCTGGTCACAGTTTTGTTAGGGTGATGCTTCATGATGAAAACCTGCACTTCACTTCACTTGCTACAAATTTCTTTGATCTCAGCACTTGAGACATGGACCACCTCTTCCTCCTCCTCTCCTGAGTTCTCCTCCTGCAAAACTTTCATCTGTTCACGTTGCAACTCAGCAAGTTCTTCTGTGTTGAGTTCTTGTCTATGGTCCTCCATCAGCTCCACCACTTCCTCCTCGTTGACCTCCAAGCCCAAACTCTTGCCAGTGGTCACAATCTCATTTACTAGAGTTACATCTGTCTCCTCGAAGTCTCTATCAGGCACACAAGATGGCCAAAGTCCCTTCCAGGCAGACTGAAACGTGCGGTTAGAGACACTGTCCCCTGCCTTGTCAATGAGGTTTATGCAGTGGAGAATATGGAAGTGATCCTTCCAAATATCACACAGGGTCAAATCCGTGTCGTTGGTCACCTGGAAACACCTGGAAAAAAGAGCCTTTATATATAAGTTCTTGAAGTTGGAAATTACTTGCTGGTCCAGGGGCTGGATGAGAGGAGTGCAGTTAGGAGGCAGAAATCTGACTTGTATGAAGTCGTATTCAACATCAAGGTCTTCTTCCATACTTGGAGGATGGGCAGGAGCGTTGTCCATAACCAGCAGACACTTAAGGGGCACATTTCCCCCAAGGTATTTCTTGACAATTGGCACAAAAACTGCAGTCAACCACTCCATAAAAAGTAATCTTGTTACCCAAGCCTTGCTATTCGCTCTTCATAATACCGGAAGTTTACCCTTTAGAACTTTATTGTGCTTAAAAGTGCGCAGATTTTTAGAGTGGTAAACTAAAAGAGGCTTAAATCTTACAATCCCCACTTGCATTAGCGAACAATAAAAGTGTAAGCCTGTCCTTCGTTGGTTTGTGGCCAGGCAATGACTTTTCCTCTTGGGTTATGTAGGTCCTTCTTGGCATTTTTTTCCAAAAAAGTCCTATTCCATCGCAATTAAAAACTTGATGTGGTACGTAACCTTCAAAGTTGATAAAGTTTGCAAATTCCTCCACATAGGCATCTGCTGCCTCTCCATGCCCAACAACACTATGGATTCCAGTTCATCGACGAAATTTCTCGAACCAGCCTCTACTTGCTTTAAATTTGTCAATGTTAGCACCACTTGTATTCTGCATTTTCTTGCTGTTTCTGGATACAGTTTAGTGCTAATGTATGTAAAGTGCTAATTTATTACTGTTATATATTTGGTTTTAAATAAAATATTATGTGTCCAGTTATCTGATTTGCTTTACTGCATATGTTCTCAACTTCTGCATCATTATTTACAGAGAATAATAGCACACTCTGTAGGTGCTCAAAATGTGCTTATTTTAGGTTGATTATACAGAATGTAGGTGCTCAAAATGTGCTTAATTTAGAGGCTGATTATACAGAATGTAGGTGGTCGAAATGTGCTTATTTCAGAGGCTGATTATACAGGACAATCTCTTGTGACATTCATTCTCAGCAATGGTCTTGACTTCAGTTTATTTACATTTATTTTTCTTCCAACATCTGTTCTCATGTACACAATTTATGAAGTTTTCTTGGCATGCTCTCTCTCTCTCTCTCTCTCTCTCCTCTCAAGTCTGCCATTACTGCTTTATCTCAACATGCTTTCCCTCTCAAGTATACCATTTACTGCTGTTATCTTGACATGCTCTCTCTCTCTCTCTCTCTCTCAAGTCTGCCATTTACTGCTGTTACCTTGACATGCTTTCTTGGAGCAATATTATATTATCCTACAATTTTTGCCAAATTGTCACCAAACCTACTAGAGTAACAGAAGTATCATCCACATATAAATATACATGTAGCCCACCCAGAAAACATTGAATGTAACATCCCTCATACTTCGTTAAGTGATCATTACCCAGTCTGCTGTATGTGGACAAGAAAGGGGTATAAACTTCCTAAACACAATCACACAA
Organism: Achatina immaculata; assembly: GCA_009760885.1. Taxonomy (NCBI): domain Eukaryota; kingdom Metazoa; phylum Mollusca; class Gastropoda; order Stylommatophora; family Achatinidae; genus Lissachatina; species Lissachatina immaculata. The sequence continues at coordinate 67,108,403 of CM019713.1, read as the reverse complement.
GTATGAAATTTAGAAGCTTCAGAAAATTTAACCTAGAATTACTCTTTAATGATTGAGGAAATAGAATACTGGCTAAAGATCTTCAGAGACATATCCGACAAACATGTCCCCATGAAAGAGATGAGAGTAAAACACCAGATGAAGTCACCTTGGATAACACCTGAAATATTACAATCCATGAGAGAATGTGACCGGGCACACAAAACCAAGGAATTCAGGACCTACTTTTCGCTCAGAAACAAAGTTCAATACTTAATAAGACAAGAGAAAAAAATTATTTTACGAATCTAGTACAGAATAATACTAGATCACTACTAACTAATAATGGAGATACAATGAGGGAAATTAAAAGGAGGACATCTATTGCTCTTCAGAAAGTAAAACAAATAAAGAATCTGTGGAGAGGAGCAGACAGGACCACAAAAATAAGATTTTTAAGGACATGCATCTTTCCTATCGCAACATATGCCTGTGAGACCTGGACACTTAACAAAACAGCTGAGAAGCACATAAATGCCTTTGAATGTAAATGCTATAGAAGAGTTCTCCAAATATCGTGGACACAAAAAAGAACAAATATATCTATACTACAAGAGCTTAATATTGAAGAAGGCTGGCTAGTAAAGAGGATTAAAGAGAGAAAACTTAAATATTTTGGCCACATTAAACGTCATGATAATTTAGAGAAGACCGTATTGGAAGGATACATAATGGGAAAAAGAAAAAGAGGAAGACCGAAACGAAGATGGCTGCAAGACATCGTTGATGATCTGGAAATAGATGCAGCAGCAGCAGGCCATCTTGCTCACAACCGAGAGGCCTACAGGAGTGCTGTTTGGGAGGCAACGTTCCGCAAGGGACATGCAAAGGAATGAATGAATGAAGTACAGAATAAATCAGACAGTAAATCAATTTGGAAAGCAATAAATACCCTATCAAATAAAAGAAAAGAATTTGACTTTCAAGCCATCAATTGTGCATACACTGGCGCACATATTGGTACACATTTCAGAGAAGAAATCAACGTCCTTAAATCATCAATACCAGCTCCTGTATGCAACTTACATGAACTACAAACATTTCTGGACAGCAGATGTACTGATTTTAAACAGTTACACATTCCACTCTTAACAGTCAGTGAAGTTCACAGTTATTGCTTAACCTTAAAAAACAACAACACAGCTGGGCTTGATGATATTAGTAATAAGATCTTACATTATGCTGCACCTGTCACACTAACATACATTTACAATCAGTGCACTGCAAAATGTTATTTCCCCGAGGCTTTTAAAACTGGTAAGGGGTATCCTCTCTTTAAATCTGGCTCATCCAACAATCTTACCAACTACAGACCAATATCCATACTATCATCATTATCAAAACCACATACACAAAATAACCCTACAACACATGCAAGAGAACAATTTACTCATAGACAGTCAGTAAGGCTTTAGACCCAATCATTCCTGCCACACAGCTCTTACCAAAATGACAGAAAACTGGTTAGTAAACATAAATGATGACAGACTATGTGGTGCCATCTTTGTCGACTTTAAAAAAGGTATTTGATAATGATTAACCATGATATTCTTGTAAGAAAAATAAAGACTTATTAATTGCACCCTGACCTAATAAAATTAATTGCATCATTTCTTTCAGACAGACAACAGGTAGTATTCTTCAACAACTCTATGTCAAATTCTGCTATAGCTGACACTGGAGTTCCGCAAGGTTCTATTTTAGGCCCATTGCTCTTTGCTATCAATATAAATGATCTTCCTCTTCATCTTAAACACTTCTTGTGACCTTTTTGCCGATGACTGCACAGTCTAGGATCTCAGGGTAGTCTAGATGGTAGAAGCGAATGAAGAAGAAGATTTGTGACAAAAACCCAGTACAGACTGTAGATCAGCACAAACAACTCAAAATTCTACCCCTCAAATATAGTTATTTTTAACAAAGTTAAGTTTGTTCACAGAATTCTGTCGCACAATGCTCCACCTTACTTGTGGTCACTGTTTACGTATAACACTAGACACAGCCAGCATTTAAAAAACTGTCTTCTTCTTAAACCCAGGATTGATCTGTACAAGAAAAGCCTTGCATACTCTGCAGTACAGCTCTGAAACACCCTCCCCTACCATTTAAAATCCATTAGTAATACTTATCCTTTAACTCAAACCTATTTCATTATTTACTTGCTTGTAATTATATGCCTCCACAGAATAACCAGCACTCTCTCCACCCATGACTTGCCACCCATCAAATACTAAAATGACATAGTTAGAAAACTAACTTGTTAGCTATTGTTAGAAATTATTTTAATGTTTGTTAAAAAATATTTTAGATGATCTGTACTGACAATGTATTTGTTTATGTATGTCTGTGTGTGTGTGTGTGTGTGTGAGTGCTATTTTATTAGGTTAATTACTTCTTCCTTTTACTCTGATTGCAATAGTTTAATCTTACACTCTTTTGATATGTTTTTTTTTCTAATGTAATTTGTATACTTGAATTAAATCGAGTGTGTGGGAAGAATTAAAGGTGGAGTGATGAAGGGCAGAATGAGAGACAGGCCTGCGTGTCCAATTCTTTACCTTTTAAAAATAAAGATTATTCATTCATTCTCTCTCTCTCACTTTCAAGTATGCCATTTACTGCTGTTATCTTGACATGCTCTCTCTCACTTTCAAGTATGCCATTTACTGCTGTTATCTTGACATGCTTTCTCTTTCTCTCTCTCTCTCACTTTCAAGTATGCCATTTACTGCTGTTATCTTGACATGCTCTCTCTCTCTCTCACACTTTCAAGTATGCCATTTACTGCTGTTATCTTGACATGCTCTCTCTCTCTCTCACTTTCAAGTATGCCATTTACTGCTGTTATCTTGACATGCTTTCTCTTTCTCTCTCTTTCAAGTATGCCATTTACTGCTGTTATCTTGACATGCTCTCTCTCTCTCACACTTTCAAGTATGCCATTTACTGCTGTTATCTTGACATGCTCTCTCTCTCTCACTTTCAAGTATGCCATTTACTGCTGTTATCTTGACATGCTCTCTCTCTCTCTCTCAAGTATGCCATTTACTGCTGTTATCTTGACATGCATTCTCACCACCAGATAAAAGGGATGGCGACTGCAGTAAAACTGGTTTAAATAAATAAGGTAGAGGTGTATGGTGCAGTTTTACAAAGTGAGGGAGGGAGTGAGTTGTGTATGTATCGTTGTGTATGTATCCTCGAATAAGGCTCACGCCGAAATATCGGATGTTGTATGTTTTTCATTTATACATTCTCATACACTTCTCACCACCAGGACAACTTACAACCATTATGAATTAACATGGTTTTCTCACTGCTTTCATTAACCACTCATCCCTGCACATGTTCCATCCACTTTATTCATTTATATTAAATTCTTACCACCTAATGTGACTGCTACAGTTATACTGCTTACATGGAAACATATAGACGACACACTGGTCATATCTGCTACAAGACTGTGACGCCATTTTGGTGGCATACAGAGAGTATTCATCTATCTGTTTTGCGACATAAGAGTAGAAACAGTTCGTGAATAATGCACATTCGTGAACTAATTATAAAAGTGTAATGTCCTAAAGATTAAATCAATGATGATAACAGAAACAAGCATGTTTTTACCTTCCAGTTTATGATGTCTTGGTCGGTGTTATCCTAATTTTGTGGCCACTAGCTGATAGCCACAAGTCTGGTCACTTTAAATTTTGTTTAAGAAGACAAAACTACTTAAAGTTGCAATAATAAAATACTAATAATTTTTAGATATAAGCATGGCTATTATAAAATTAGTGATACTTTTGAGTTTAACTCACATTTTTTGTAATTTTTTTTTTGCAAAAAGATAATATATTGCCTCAGCGTGCGAACATATTGTTGAATGGCAATCAGGCATACATAGTACAATGCCGCCACCTATGATCAAGGTAGATAAATGTGTATGGGTTCGGTTTCACAAAACCACAGAGAGAAAAGTGAGAGGGGAAAATAAGAAAAGTTTGAAAGTAAAATGAGAATGTATAAATGAAAAAGATACAACATCCATTACTTCGGCGTCAGTCTTTTTCATGGATTACTTACAAGACAACACTAAAAACAAAAACGAACAACTTAATTTTCTGTTTTCTTATTTCGAAATATGGTAACCTCTGATCACTCGGCCAGAGCTCATAAATCTCACAACATAATAGCTCTTAGTTTTTTGTCACAGTATCGTAGTTTAATCTTCTCTCATAATGTTACAGCTTTTATCATTTTGTCACTTAGCATTGCTCATGTAATAAAGAAATGGATAGATATCACTTAGATGTCCTGTGCATCAGTGAAATGCGATGGCCAGAACCAGAGAAACGATCGACGGAAAACCAGTTAATCATACATTCAGGCAAGAGACGATGGGAAATATCAAGAAGGAGTAGGTATAATTATGTCAACTGCAGCAGCAAAGAGCCTTACAGAATGGGAACCAGTGAACAATCGAGCACGATTCCAAATAAGGCATGGAAGAATGACAATCATACAGTTCTATGCACCCACGAACGATGCAGGTGATGAAATAAAAAAAAATTTATATCACTAACTACAACAACTCATTTAACAAAGTCCTTAAACATGACATCTTAGTTGTCATGGGAGACTTCAACGCCAAGGTAGGAAAAGATAACACCAACGTCAAAAAAGTAATGAGGAAAGAAGGGATTGATACGGTAAATCAGAATGGAGAAAGATTAATTGAACAATTTTGAACGAGGGCATGGTATTTGGAGGAACAATATTTCCACACAAAGAGATACATAAAACAACATGGATTACTCCAGATGATAGAACCAGAAATCAGATAGATCAAATTTGTATTAGAAAGCAATTCCGAACATCTCTGATAAATGTAAGAGCATATAGGGGTGCAGACGTCAACAATGATCACAATTTGTGCATAGGGAAAATAAGACTAAAAGTGAAAAGCCAACACAAGAAAGAAATATTCAGAAAGATGGACAGTCATAGTCTCATTCATTCATTTGCATGTCCCTTGCGGAACTTTGCCTCCCAAACAGCACTCATGTAGGCCTCTCAGTTGTGAGCAAGATGGCCTGCTGCTGCTGCGTCCATTTGCAGATCATCAACGATTTCTTGCAGCCATCTTCATTTTAGTCTTCCTCTTTTTCTTTTTCCCATTATGTATCCTTCCAATATGGTCTTCTCTAAATTATCATGACGTTTAATGTGTCCAAAATATTTAAGTTTTCTCTCCTCTTTACTAGCCAGCCTTCTTCAATATTAAGCTCTTGTAGTATAGATATATTTGTTCTTTTTTGTGTCCACAATATTTGGAGAACTCTTCTGTAGCATTTACATTCAAAGGCATTTATGTGTTTCTCAGCTGTTTTGTTAAGTGTCCAGGTCACACAGGCATATGTTGCAATGGGAAAGATGCATACCCTTAAAAATCTTATTTTTGTAGTTCTGTCTGCTCCTCTCCACAGATTATTTATTTGTTTTACTTTCTGAAGAGCAATAGATGTCCTCTTTTTAATTTCCCTCATTGTATCTCCATTATTAGTTAGTAGTGATCCAAGATATTCAAAACTCTCCACTTATTCCAATTTTTCCTCATTGATATATATTTCAGCTGCCTTGTTTGTTTTGTCAGTTGTCATCAATTTAGTTTTCTATTTTTTTTTAATGTCAAACCAAGTTGTTGTTTCACCATTTATTCTTACTGCTGCTTGTTGGTCTAGATACAGCAGTGATGTTAATTGTATCAAATGTGTTGGAAATCCCATTTTTTCCATTATTTCCCAATGTCATAGTCTACAGGATGAAAATCTTACATCCTTCCCGTGCCGTTAAACGTCATGTAGGGCTCGCATAGTTCTTTGCCAGGTTTTCCTGTTTTCGGCATTAAAGGGATGTTATGCCCACTAAACTGGCTTCTCTTAAAAGTGTCCTCTTTAGAGTTTCACGTGGTCGAGCTCTTTTTCTTTGGTCTGTTGTGTTCCACTTGATAGCTTGTTTTGGTAATCTCATTTCTGATTGTTTCTTCTCATCACATGGCCTACATATGTCCTTCTTCTTTTTCTGACCACCCATGAGACAGGTTGTTGTTTGCTCATCTGTCTTAACTCTGTGTTGTTCTTAAATTCATTCCACTTTATACCGAGTATTTTCCTGAGGCATTTATTTTCAAAAGAGTCTAATTTCTTGTCTGTTTCTTTGGTTGATTTCCAGCTTTCACATGCATAAATGAGGGTGGATATCACATTTGAATTGAACAGTCTTAACTTGGTTTTTGTGCTTATAACTTTTGAATTCCATTTGTTCTCAACATTTTTGAAGGTCAGTGCTGCTTTTGCAATTCTAACTTCCTTCGTGGTGTCACCATCCTGGTCTATGTAGCTGCCAAGGTATGCGAAATGGTTTACTTTATCAACAGCTGTTCCTTCTACATATATTTTTCCTTCTTGCTTAATGAGAAATTTCATTATTTTTGTTTTGTCCTTGTGCTAGCCAAGGAAGACAGGGAATCTGTTTTTTCCTGCATTGATTTCACATTGTCACTAATAAGAGTTATGTTATCTGCAAAATCAAGATCTTCTAGTTGGGTCCCATGTAGCCAATCAATGCCCATTTTACCAGTACAGCAATTTTTCATTATAAAGTCTATAGCAATTCCAAAAAGCAAGGGAGATAATACACATCCTTGTTTCACGCCTGTTTCAATCTGAAACCATTCGCTCATTTCTTCTTCTGTCTTGACTGCACAAACATATCTGTTGTAGAGATCTCTAATGATGTTGATAGTTTAGGATGGTATTCCATAAAGTCTTAAAATTCTCCACAATGAATCTCTGTATATGCTATCAAATGCCTTTTTAAAGTCTATAAAGTTCAAGATTAATGATTTTTGCTTTTCAATATGTTCTTTAAGTATTATTCTCAGAATAAAGATCTGGTCGAGACAGCTTCTCCTTTTTTTAAAATCCTGCTTGTTCTTCTCTCATTGCAGTATCCACTACATCCTTAATTCTATTGAGAATCACTTTACAAAACACCTTTGACACAACTGATAGTAAAGTTACATCCCTCCAGTTATTGCTGTCATTGAGATTGCCTTTTTTTTTAGGTATTTTAACAATAATTCCTTGTTTCCATTTGGAAGGCACCTTTTCTTCTTTCCAGATTTTATTAAACATTCTTTGTAGCTGGCTCATGTTGTCACTGTTAATAGCTTTTAACATTTCGATTGTTATTTCATCTTCACCTGCAGCTTTGTTGTTAGCCATTAGATTCACTACTGTTTCAATTTCATTCAGTGTAACTTCATCTAGGTTGAAATTGATGAAAATACTAAGAGTAATTTTAATTTGAACTTACCAAAACAGTTTGCTGCATTCAGTTAGGCAGAGGAGACAGATATAGATGAATTATGGCATTCTTACAGCATAGCCATAATTACAGCAGCTAAAACAAGTGCTAGACTGGAAACAAAAGCATGAATATCAGATAACACGTGGAAATCCATTCATGAAAAAGATGAGCAGCCAAATTACCCATGTTGAATGTAAAGACAGATCTTGGAAGAGATTTGGCAAAAGCAACATACAAAGAACTAGACAATAAAGTAAAAAGTTCAGATAGAAGGGATAAAAGAGAATACATGGACAATATGGCAAAAAAAGCAGGAAGGCAGCAATAGCAGGAAACACCAAAGCTTTATATAACATACAAAAGAGGCTAACAAGTACTATTGCATCCAAAGAAAGACCAATCCTTAGCAAAACTGGCACACTATTAACATCAAGTAAAGACCAAAAGCAAAGATGGGCTGAACGCTTCCAAGAAATATTTAATCAACCAAACCCAAAAGAATTGATAGACCTTGAAATTGACTTACCATTCCCACAACTAAATGTCACCCTAGATGAAATTACATTGCATGAAACTGAAACAGCAGTGAATCTAATGGCTAACAACAAAGCTGCAAGTGAAGATGAAATAACAGCTGAAATGTTAAAACCTATCAATAATGACAACATGAGACAACTACAGAGAATGTTTAATAAGATTTGGAAAGAAGAAAATGTCCCTTCTAAATGGAAAAAAGGAATCACTGTTAAAATACCAAAAAAAAGGCAACCTTAGCGTTGCAATAACTGTAGAGGAGTAACTTTACTATCAGTTGTGTCAAAAGTATTTTGCAAAATTATTTTGAATAAAATTCAGGATATAGTGGATGCTGCAATGAGAGAAGAACAAACAGGATTTTGAAAAGGGAGAAGCTGTCTCAACTAGATCTTTACTCTAAGAATAATACTTAAAGAATATATTGAAAAGCAAATCCTGAACTTCGTAGACTTTAGAAAGGCATTTGATAGCATACACAGAGATTCATTGTGGAGAATTTTAAGAATATATAGAATACCATCTAAGACTGTCAACATTATTAGAGACCTTTACAATGGATTTGTATAGTCAAGACAGAAGAAGGAATGAGTGAATGGCTCCAGATTGAAATAGGCGTGAAACAAGGATGTGTATTATCTCCCTTGCTTTTTAGAATTGCCGTAGATTTCATAATGAAAAAATTCTTATATCTTATATCTTATATCCTTCCCGTGCCGTTAGACGTCACATAGGGCTCGCAAAGTAGTTCGCCAATTTTAATTTGAACTTACCAAAACAGTTTGCTGCATTCAGTTAGGCAGAGGAGACAGATATAGATGAATTATGGCATTCTTACAGCACAGCCATAATTACAGCAGCTAAAACAAGTGCTAGACTGGAAACAAAAGCATGAATATCAGAAAAAATTCTGCACAGGTAAAATTTGGCATTGATTGGGTATATGAGACCCAATTGGAAGATCTTGATTTTGCAGATACATAACTCTTATCAGTATAAACAATAAATTATATAATTATTTATACTAATACTCCTATTAAATCAATGGCTTATTATGGTGTTATATATTAGTAACACTGTGCTTTTATAAGAGGGCAATGACATCTGTCACCTCAGCCCCTCATATTTGACCTATTTTCCATCTTTTGAGTTGGGAGCTTGGCCAGATTGCTGCCCTGCAGGAAGGAGGAATGCCCAAGACTACAACAGTGCCTGGCACGTCCTCCATTACAGCTCGCTTCCAACAAATCTCCAACCCAGATTCTTTACTCTCATAGTTGATGTTCATGTCTGCTACCCTCTTAAATTCCTCTGTAGTTATCAGTTCCTCTCATTCATCTCTGTCATCACCAACAAAAGAAAATAATACTCATAAGGCATATTTTATCAAGGCAAAGCAATGTAAGCAAAATTTATTGACAAAACTTAACAGCACTCGAGACCACAACAGCTAACAGATAACACTCACAACATTTAGTTGCGAACCAATACAACCAACATAAGTTACATGTACACACTTGCACAAAATCTAAACCATACAATCAATATGCATCCGCTTGATGCTTCTACTTAAATACTATATTTATTCTTCCAACTCTCTGTTCTCCTTTTCACAGCGGATACCATGTAGATTTCTCAGTCATCTTCCACAGCTCACTAGCAAGTGTCCCCAGCATTAACATCTGGCGCACTCCCTTCACCCTTTAGACCCAACATATCCACTCCACTTACATAAACACAAAAAAATCCACATAACTTGTCACGCGCATGAAATTGACATTAATTCTTCATGACATGATTTAATAATAGCATTAACTACACTATGTGGCTTCAGTATGATACCAACAAGAAAAAAAATCCAGCAAAAGCATATCACTATGAAGAAAGATGACCCGGCACTGATTAACGCACTGAGACAAATGCGCGCACACTATGCTTGGAACATACACTTGAATGTCAGTCATAGACAAACAATATTTAAGAAAAATGCAGGCATAATAATGAAATATTGTTGATTGGTGAAATGCAACATCTTAATCATTTACTTACTGCTATTTCTTACACACAAACACTTAGCACTACTAACAGTACATGCTTACAACACTTCTGACTTAACGAAAACTTATATTTATGAGACTTCACTAACAAAAGAGATGGCGCAAGCAGCAACTAAGATCCTTGCCACCACTCCAAATATACACATCACCTCAAGTATGATAAACTGCACAAACAATCCAAATATAACAAACAACAACAGCTCCCCCAGTAGACACGTGCTGCCCGGCCGTATGCCTCTACAAACACCAAAGATACCAACACATAACACCCTCTACCTGATGCACGTATCATTTGATCAGGTAGCACCCTCCCCCTTTTTTTCACAGAGAAGTGCCAAGGTGACTGAAAACTTGACCCTTCAGACCAGCTGCGAGCCAGCCCTCTTCACATCAGTGACAATGTGAAATCAAGTAAAACCAGATATCCTGTCTTCAATGGCTAGTAAAATATGACTTGAAATTAACAAAGATAAAACAAAAATAATGAAACTTATCATTAACCACGAAGAAAAAAATATACGTAGAAGGAACAGTTGTTGGATAAGTAAACCATTTTGCATATCTCGACAACTACATAGAACAGGATGGTGACACCTGAAAGGAAGTTAGAATTCAAATTGCAAAAGCAGCATTGACCCTCAAGAATCTTGAGAACATATGACATTCAAAAGTTCTAAGCACAAAAACCAAGTTAATTTTATTCAATTCAATTATAATATCCACCCTCATTTGTGGGTGTGAAAGCTGGAAAACAACCAAAGAAATAGAGAAGAAATTAGACTCTTTCAAAAACAAATGTCTTGGGGAAAATACTCTGTATCTTCTTCTTCTTCGTTCATTTCTGCCACCAAGACCGCCCCATGATCCTCCTGAATTTACTCCTGTGGTCTTTGATAGGTCCTGTGGTCCCCAAAAGGACCACACGAGAGGACCACAAGAGGTTTAGAGTATCGCAGGGCTTGAGCCTGTATTCTTGATGGGTCTCAGAAGCGGGATTGTGTGACACCCTGATTTTCATTGCACCAGTTTAATCTAGAGTTGGGTTTTCTCACCGGAAAACTTCGACGTGTTTTGGGATACCCATATATCACCGCTGGGTGAGAGGTGGTTGCCCATTCAGTCCCGCATTGGACTTTCTCACTGGAAAACCTCAGCATGATTAGGATACACATATATCCCCGTCGGGTGAGAGGTGGTTGCCTATCTAGACTGCACTGGTCTAGTGTCTCCGACTTCAGCATTTTGTCTTTGTGGCCGCTCCCCTTCCTAGTTGTGACCAGGACGGACCTTTTGTCCAGGCAAACGAATCCTCGCCACTAGTAAGTTTCAACCCTGGGTTAAGCTGGTTTAAGCATATTATCCCAGTATGGGCGTGTTTAGGACGTGACCGACTTCAAGAGCAGAGGTACCGTGACATGAGTAGCCATCAAGTTTCACCCCTGGTTTAAGCCAGTTTAGGCATATTTCACCAGTATGGGTGTATATCGGACATGGCCGGCCACTAGAGCAGAGGTGCCGTGCCGTGGTATGAGTAGCTCTCGCCGCGAGACCACTGGACATACCGACTAAGCTTCACTTTATCCTTTCCATCACCTTTTCACATCGGCGCCGCATGGGAACCCTGATTTCTTTTTCGCAATTTCTTCATTGGTCGATAAGAGTTTCACTCCACACTTGGCATCTGAAGAGTCTTCCTAGCAGTGTTTTAACCTCTGGGTTAAGCCGGTTCAAGCATTTCGCCCGATATAAGTGCACATAGGACGTGACGGACCTCAAGACCAGAGGTGCCGTGATTTGACTAATATTTACTTTCCTTAATCCTTTGTTTCACCTTTTCCACGGTGGTGCCGCGCGGCAACCCCATTCGCAAATTTCTTCACTGGCCAGAGGAGCCCACTCAACTCACGGCAGCTGAAGAATCTCGCTAGAAGAGGTAGATGAGCTACCAAACATGACTCTCATATACCCGAAGCGTCTGGTTTTCAGGTGCCAGATATTCATCTTCGCCCCTTCACCTGTCACTTTGAACAGGAGCTGGACTTGACTGTCAGAGGGTTCTAAGGACTGTTATTGTGTCTCAAACAGCCTGTCTCAAACAGCCTCTGGCAGTCAAGTCCAGCTCCTGGCCTTCCCGTGGCAGAACTGTTTCAACTGACAGGAGAAGGGGCGAGGGCGAATATCTGGCGCCTGAAAACCAGATACTTAGGGTAGATGAGTGGCACGTTTGGTAGCTCATCTGCCGCTGTTGGCGAGATTCTTCAGCTGCCGTGTGTGGAGCAGTGCTCCTCCCGGCCAATGAAGAAAGGTGCAAATGGGGTTGCCGCGCAGCATCACTGCGGAAAAGGTGATAGAAAGGATAAAGCGAAGCAAACAGTCAAATCACGGCACCTCTGGTCTGGAGGTCGGCCACGTCCTGAGTGCAATCATATCGGGTGAAATGCATGAACCGACTTGTCCTAGAGGTTAAGACACTGCTGGCGAGACTCTTCGAATGCCGTGCGTGGAGTGAAGCTCCTCCCGGTCAAGGAAGAAAATGCGGAAAAGAAATAAAGGTTGCTGTGCGGCGCCGATGTGAAAAGGTGAAGGAAAGGATAAAGTGAAATTTAATCGGTATGTCCAGTAGTATCGCTGCGAGAGCTACACATACCACGGCGCCTCTGCTCTAGAGGCCGGCCACATCCGAAATACACCCACACTGGTGAAATATGCCTAAACCGGCACACACCAGGGGTGGAACTTGATGGCTAGACATGTCATGTCACCTCCGCTCTAGAGGTCGGTCACGCCTGATATACACCCATACTGGTGAATTTTGCCTATACCGGCTCACACCAGGGGTGAATCTTGAAGGCTATGCATGGCACAGTATCTCTGCTCTAGAGGTCGGTCACGTCCCAAACACGCCCATTCTGGGATAATATGCCTAAACCAGCTCAACCTAGGGGTGGAAGTCACTCCTGGACAAAAGCTCCATCCTGGTCACAACTAGGAAGGGTAGCGGCCACAACCACAAAATGCTGAAGTCGGAGACACTGGACCAGGGCAGTCTAGATAGGCAACCACCTCTCACCTGGCAGGGATGTTTGCGTATCCTAATCACGCTGAGGTTTTCCAGTGAGAAAGTCCAACTCTGGACTGGATGGGCAACCACCTCTCACCCAGCGGTGATACACGGGTATCTCAAAACACGTCGAGGTTTTCTGGTGAGAAGGTCCAACTCTGGCCTGGGTGGGCTACCGCCTCTCACCCAGCGGGGATGCACTGATATCCTAAACACGTCGAGGTCTTCCGGTGAGAAAGTCCAACCCTAGACTAAACTGGTGCAACGAAAACAACGGTGTCATGCAATCCTGCTTCTGAGACCCACCAAGAATACAGGCTAAAGCCCTGTCATACTCTGAACCCCTTGTGGTCCTCTCGTGGATCACAGGAGACCACGGGACCTAACGAGGACCACAGGCGTAAATTCAGTAGGATCACAGTGCGGTTTTGGTGGTAGAAGCGAACGAAGAAGAAGAAGACTGTCAGAGGCTATTTGAGACGCATGCCATTGGAGTGGAGAGCGTATACCCCACCCCACCTCTGGCTATAACAGTCCTTAGAACCAATACTCGGTATAAAGTGGAATGAATTTAAGAACAACACAGAGATAAGACAGATGAGCAAAAAACAACCTGTCTCATGGGTGATCAGAAAAAGATGGACTTATGAGGGTCATGTGATGAGAAGAAACAATCAGAGGATTTCCAAACATGCTATCAAGTGGAACACAACAGGCCGAAGAAAAAGAGGTCGACTACGTGAAACTTTAAAGAGGACATTGTTAAGAGAAACCTGTTTAGTGGGCATAACATCCCTTGATGAGATTGAAAAACTCGCCAAAAAACAGGAAATCTTGGCGAACTACCATGCGGCTCCTGTGTTAGGTTTAGCGGTACTGGAAGGATGTAATATGTATGCTATCACAGCTTTAGTTTTTTGTCATAATATCACAGCTCTTAGTCTTTTGTCGCTGAACCACATGGTTTGAACTCGAAATTCAGCTAGACTGAACATTCCCTTTCTCTACAGTCCCTGTGGACGTAATCCTACTCCTCCCTCATTTGCATCACATATCCAGAACCTCCTCACTGCATTAGATTATAAACCCTCTACATCAACCACATTCACCTATTGCACTTACCTCTCTCAGGCTAGATTACCACTGTATCACCCTCTCTCTCATTTCCGCTGTCCCAGCCCCCTCTTTACTTCCTATTATCATACATCGCAAGGCTTCAGAAGTACCTCACATCTCGAGCAGCACGACAAGCCCCGAGGACAAAGCAGCAATAAAACAGCATGAAGAAGAAAAGACGGCTTTGATGGTAAATTTAGTCGCCATGATCTGGTTTCTTAGACGCTGAATCTACATAGTTCTGAAGAGCTATATCATCCGGCTCGCGCTGCCACAACCGCCCAGAGGTTCACAGGGAACCAAATGGCTGTCTTGCCCAAGGAGCCAGGATAAGATGCTACCAGTTATTCCAAGGGGCACAACTGCTGCTTTTATGCGTGCTTGGCCAACAGCCGACCCAAACTCTCCGGCTGCTTCTTTGTCAACTCCTTCACCCCACCCACCCCCACCCTTATCAGACAATTACGGCGAAGGAGGAGGCGGTGGTGGCGGGGCAGCTCGACCACTACCTGTGACGGCCTGGAAAAGATCAGTAAGACGATTGCCGTTAGGATAGAATCATTCGTAAACCTTACCTTGCTCCCAGAACAGAATCCGCATCCTCTCAAGCAGAGGCTTGTCTCCATCTGCAAGCTGATAGCACGGAACCGGGTGGCCTGGCTTTTCTCCCTAGCTTCTAGATATCTACTCCTTGAGCGGTGCCAGTTTTTCTATACTGTCAGCTTCGGGTTCCTTTATCCTGTCTTCTTGAAACTTCCGCGACCCCTCGTTGGGAGCATCCTCAGCTTTCTGCTTTTGGCTGGCAATTTCTCTGCCAATTTTCTGTATGTTGCTGTCGAATTCTCCATTAGTTTTTGAAACCCTTATCGCAACGGTAGCTTTTGAAACTGACGATTCTCTGTATGTCTTTGTCAAAGCGTGCGATCTCTCCAATTGTCTGATGGTAGCTTTGCCATTCCAGTTCCTATGTAGTGTCTTGATCTGTTAGGAGATCAAGACACAGTCCGAGCGACTTCAGGGGCGGAGTCACTCTCCTTAGCGACAGCTCGAATTTTAGCGGACTGAGATAACGACTCTTCCCGTCCGGGAGGAAAAACACGGACATGTTCTGGAGTGCAGGAGTAAAAACGCGGGTCTTGACTGTAAGGGGGTCTAGTTGTAAAATGGAATGGAAAACAGTACTTCCATGTAGTTCCGTATACTTAATATGTTTCAAAGTATAGCTAAATGAATGAAAATTTCATAAATGCAGAGTTTTTTTAGGAAAAAAGAAGTAATGTGATGTTTTTAGACACTGATTTTGGCCAGCTCACCATCGGCTAGGTCTAGATCGGCTCTACTTACCCCTACTTACCATCTGAGATGTGTAGATCTACTTGTCGATCTCGTATTGTGACTCCGTATTGCATTCTCGCTGAATGAATGTCTGAACTAACCTCATAACTACTCCTAACTACTTCTCCAGTCGTCTAAATATGTCTAGATCTACTTAGAAAACATTCAAGAGCAGCGGGGTGGTCTTAGGCTATGTCCATACCCCTATCTACATCGTCAAAAATTGAAAAATTTCCATGCTTCGCGTCCTTTTTCTCGCTCGGCATCGCTCGTAACTAGGTCCATTTTGAAAGTTTCACCGGAATCGCGGACGAAATATGTACAATCTAAATGTTACACCGCTTGTTTTAATGAAACAAACAATGTCACTAAAGCGACCATACGGTAGTTTAGGGACACTTTCGGTGTCACTATATCGACCATACGCAAGGAAAGAGAGACCTATCTTCTTTAATGTTGTTTGGTTGAACGCCGACAGCGCCAAAGGCTTATCATCTATCCCGTTTTGTAAGCCTTGTTCCACCTATAGTTGGCCATCAGTTCAGCTAGTCATTTGTATGTCCCTTGCGGAACTTTGCCTCCTTAACAGCTCTCCTGTATGCCTCTCGGTTGTAAGCAACATGCCCTGCTGCTGATGCCCCCTTTTCCAATATCTATTTTGATGTCGACTACATGTCTTCATGAATCATAAAACTTAAAAGTTATTTTAGACTACTCTTACAGATACCGAATTCAGTTAATTGTTTATTCTGCATAGTACCGAAGTTATTGTTTGGTCGATAGTCATTTATATGTGTATGTGGTTACTTTATGTTAATTATGTTTGTTATATGAGCAACATATTTGTAGAATGTCTGGAACAGAGTGAACGTTGTATGATAAAGGCAGAATGGCAGAGAAAGCAGAAAAAACAGGAGACAACAAAACTTCTTATAATATACACAAGAGGCTAACAGGTACTATCACATCTAAAAAAAGACCAATCCTTAGCAAAACTGGAACCCTATTAACATCAAGTAAAGACTAAAAGCAAAGATGTGCTGAATACTTCCAAGAAATACTTAATCGACCACACCCAAAAGAATTGTTAAACCTTGAAATTGACATACCAGCCCAACAATTAAATTTCAACCTAGATTAAACTACAGTACATGAAATTGAAACAGCAGTGAATTTAATGGGTAACAACAAAGCTGCAGGTGAAGATGAAATAACACCCAAAATGTTAAAAGCTATCAATAGTGACAACATGAGACAACTACAGAGAATGTTTAACAAGATTTGGAAAGAAGAAAATGTCCCTTCTAAATGGAAAAAAGGAATCATTGTTAAAATACCAAAAAAGGCAACCTTAGTGACTGTAACTTCTTCTTCTTCTTCGTTCACTTCTACCACCAAAAACCGCACTGTGAACCTACTGAATTCACGCCTGTGGTCCTCGTTAGGTCCCGTGGTCCCCTGTGTGGTCCAAAATAGACCACACGAGATCCACGAGAGGACCACAAGGGGTTCAGAGTATCACAGTGCTTTAGCCTGTATTCTTGGTGGGTCTCGGAAGCGGGATTGCGTGACACCGTGGTTTTCATTGCACCAGTTTAGTCTAGGGTTGGACTTTCTCACCGGAAGACCTCGACATGTTTAGGATATCAGTGCATCCCCGCTGGGTGAGAGGCGGTAGCCCACCCAGGCCAGAGTTGGACTTTCTCACCGGAAAACCTCGACGTGTTTTGAGATACCCGTGTATCACCGCCGGGTGAGAGGTGGTTGCCCATCCAGTCCAGGGTTGGACTTTCTCACCGGAAAACCTCAGCGTGATTAGGATACGCAAACATCCCCGCCGGGTGAGAGGTGGTTGCCTATCTAGACTTCACTGGTCCAGTGTCTCCGACTTCAGCATTTTGCGGTCGTGGCCGCTGCCTTTCCTAGTTGTGACCAGGATGGAGCTTTTGTCCAGGAGGACGAATCCTCACCACTAGTGACTTCTACCCCTGGATTGAGCCGGTTTAGGCATTATCCCAGTGTGGGCGTGTTTGGGATGGGACCGACCTCTAGGGCAGAGGTACTGTGACATGCATAGCCTTCAAGATTCACCCCTGGTATGAGCCGGTTTAGGCAAACTTCACCAGTATGGGTGTTTATCAGGCGTTACCGACCTCTAGAGCGGAGGTAGCATGACATGTCTAGCCATCAAGTTCCACCCCTGGTGTTTGCCAGTTTAGGCATATTTCACCAGTGTAGGTGTATTTCGGACGTGGGCGGCCTCCAGAGCAGAGGTGCCGTGGTATAGCTCTCGTAGCGATACTACTGGACATACCAGTTAAACTTCACTTTCCACCACCTTTTCCCATCGGCTCCGCACAGCAACCTTTATTTCTTTTTCGCATGTGCTTCCTTAACCGGGAGGAGCTTCACTCCAAGCGCGGCATTTTAAGAGTCTCGCCAGCAGTATCTTAACCTCTGGGACAAGACGGTTCATGCATATCACCCGATATGACTGCACTCAGGACGTGGCCGACCTCCAGACCAGAGGTGCCGTGATTTGACTGTTTGCTTCGCTTTATCCTTTCTACTACCTTTTCCGCAGTGATGCTGCGCGGCAACCTCATTTGCAAATTTCTTCATTGGCCGGGAGGAGCACCGCTCCACACACGGCAGTTGAAGATCTCGCCGACAGCAGCAGATGAGCTACCAAACGTGCCACTCATCTACCCTAAGTAACTGGTTTTCAGGCGCCAGATATTCGCCCTCGCCCCTTCTCCTGTCAGTTGAAACAGTTCTGCCACGGGAAGGCCAGGAGCTGGACTTGACTGCCAGAGGCTGTTTGTGGCGCGTTTGCAGTCCTTAGAACCAGTGACTGTAACAATTGGAGAGGAGTAACCTTTATATCAGTTGTGTCAAAAGTATTTTGCAAGGTCATTTTGAATAGACTTAAAGATATAGTGGATACTGCAATGAGAGAAGAACAAGCAGGATTTCGAAAAGGGAGAAGCTGTCTCAACCAGATCTTAACTCTAAGAATAATACTTGAAGAATATATTGAAAAGCAGAAACCATTAATACTAAACTTCATAGATTTTAAAAAGGCATTTGATAGCATACACAGAGATTCATTATGGAGAATTTTAAGTCTATACAGAATACCATCTAAAATTATTAACATCATTAAGGACTTATACAATGGATATGTTTGTGCAGTCAAGACAGAAGAAGGGATGAGTGAATGGTTCCAGATTGAAACAGGCATGAAACAAGGAGGTATACTGTCTCCTTTGGTTTCTGGAATTACAATAGACTTCATAATGAGAAAATTCTGCACAGGTAACGCAGGTATTGACTGGGTACATAGGATCCAACTAGAAGATCTTGATTTTGCTGATGACATAACTCTTATCAGTAACAATGTGAATTCCATGCAAGAAAAAACAGATAGCCTGTCTTCACTGGCTAGCAAAATAGGACTTGACAAGGACAAAACAAAAATAATGAAACTTTCCATTAATAAAAAAAAATGGAAAAATACACATAGAAGGGACAGATATTGAAGAAGTCAATCAATTTGCAAACCTTGGCAGCTACATAGACCAGGATGGTGACACTAGAAAAGAAGTTAGAATCAGAATTGCAAAAGCTGCATCAATCTTCAAGAATCTTGAGAACATATGGAATTCAAAATTTATAAGCACAAAAACCAAGTTAAGACTATTCAATTCAAATGTAATATCCACCCTCATTTATGCATGCCAAAGCTGGAAAACAACTAAAGAAATAGACAAGAAATTAGACTCTTTTGAAAACAAATGCATAAGGAAAATACTCAGCATCAAATGGAACGAATTCAAGAACAATGCAGAGATAAGACAGATGACTGAACAACAACCAATCTAATGGGTGATCAGGAAAAGGAGATGGACACATGTTGGTCACTTGATGAGAAGAAATAGTCAGAGAATACCAAAACAAGCTATCAAGTGGAACACAACAGGCCAAGGAAAAAAATCAGACCGCCTGAAACTCTGAAGAGGACATTGTTAAGAGAGGCAAAATTAACAACCATAAAATCCCTTGATGAAGTTGAAAGACTCGCCGAAGACAGGAAAAATTAGCAAACTACCTTGCGAGCTGACAACTGACAAAACAAACAAGGCAGCTGAAATATATATCAATGAGGAAAAATTGGAAGAAGTGGAGAGTTTTGAATATCTTGGATCACTACTAACTAATAATGGAGATACAATGAGGGAAATTAAAAGGAGGACATCTATCGCTCTTCAGAAAGTAAAACAAATAAAGAATCTGTGAAGAGGAGCAGACAGAACTACAAAAATAAGATTTTTAAGGACATGCATCTTTCCCATCGCAATATATGCCTGTGAGACCTGGACACTTAACAAAACAGCTGAGAAACACATAAATGCCTTTGAATGTAAATGCTACAGAAGAGTTCTCCAAATACCATGGACACAAAAAAGAACAAATATATCTATACTACAAGAGTTTAATAATGAAGAAGGCTGGCTAGTAAAGAGGATTAAAGAGAGAAAACTTATATATTTTGGACACATTAAACGTCATGATAATTTAGAGAAGATCGTATTGGAAGGATACATAATGGGAAAAAGAAAAAGAGGAAGACCAAAACGAAGATGGCTGCAAGTCATCATTAACGATCTGCAAATGGATGCCGCAGCAGCAGGCCATCTTGCTCACAACCGAGAGGCCTACATGAGTGCTGTTTGGGAGGCAAAGTTCCGCATGGGACATACAAATAAATGAATAAATGAATGACCGTGCGAGCCCCATGTGACATTTAACGGCATGGCAAGGATATAAAATAAGAAGATATATATATATATATATATACTGTCCAAAAAAAAAGAGAAACACATATCTTATATAAGTTATACGTTATGTTATTTTTTCCCCCGGGTATCTCAAACCGATCCAAAAATTGTCACCAAGATATCAAGTCCATTAATCTTGGTGTTTTCATGCATGAAAAGAATGCAGTAGCTGCCATTACTAATCATGCATTTTTTAAAACCATAACTCACGTTGCGTTTATGGAAAAATCGTGATTTTTGTGGTGAGCACAACTCATTTCCCACGCAAGTGAAACCCATAAAAGGATGAAGTTACACAAACAAATTCAGTTAATTTTCAAGCAGACAGTTATGGCCCGTCTATCCCAAAATTTACGAAACATTGCTATTGGTCTCCTGCAAGCAGGCGAAAGTCAAAGTCAGGTTGCAAGGCATTTAAAAGTACAGCAGAGTACCATCAGTCGACTATGGCACCGTTTCCAAGCCACTGGCTCAGCTGAAGACCGGCACCGAAGAGGACGACCCAGGGTTACAACAGCAGTTGATGATCGCTTTATTCTGGTTCATCACCTCAGAAACATGTTTACAACAGCTTCCTCAAGTGCCCAGTCATTGCTTGCAGGATGTCGTGTGACTGATCAAACTGTCCGGAATAGACTTCGTGAAGCTGGACTGGTGGCACGACTACCTCACCGAGGTCCTGTCTTGACGAGGCGCATCACCAAAATCGGCTAGTTTGGGCCAACTACATCGGCCCTGGACAACTGACAATCAATGGAGACGTGTCTGGTTTAGTGACGAATCTTCCTTTTTGTTGCACCGCCATGATATAGGCCAAATGAACGTTTTTCCCAAAATTGCGTTGATAAAGCTCCGCCGCACGGTTGTGGAGGTGTAATAGTAAGGGGATTGATCAATTTCAACGGAAGGAGATTGAAGGAGGCTTGAATGTCAATGAAATTCTTCGACCCCATGTCCTTCCATTTTTGGATGCACAAAGGTCTATGTTTCAACAGATCAACGCCAAACCCCATTCTGCACGGTTCACCACACAGTTTATGACTGCCAACAACATTCTCACCCTTCCCTGGCCATCGCTGTCTCCAGACATGAATCCGATCGAGCACCTATGAGATGAGCTGCAAAGAAGTGTTTGTCGCCGAAACGTTTCTCCAGCTAATCGTCGTGATCTGTGGCAGGCACTGAAGGAAGAGTGGGCAGCCATCCTACAGGCGCACATCAGACATCTGATCGCATCTATGCCCAGGAGATGGCAGTCGCTGATCGATGCAAGCGGAGGCTACACACCATACTAACTTGCGAACTCCTGGGACTAATAAATTCTCGTCGCACAGATGCAAGAAATTGTCAAGTGAGTATTTAAACCTTTAGGTATTATTGTGTGCAATTTGAAAATTGTATTCATTCAATTTAAAAAAACTATTGAATATCAAATTTATGGGTAAAATTGGTCATAGTTATGCGTTTCTTTTTTTTTTTTTTTTTGGACAGCATGTGTGTGCGCACTCACGCACGCACGCACGCACACACACACACACAGTCGAACCCAGTTCATATCACATCGCTGTATGTCACGAGCTAAAGACCATGTGGTATTTGTATTTTTTATATGGTGTAGTATTTTATATTTACTTTACTGACGTGAATTAATTGTTCAATCTTTTATTTCTTCTTGTCGCCGTCGTACTGAGCGGTGGAAGGGTGACTACACCATACATTCACACCTTACATGTAAATAACGGGAACACGAAACAACAATCCTTTTTTCTTAAAATCACGATCCTTGTATTTACAAAATTCTGATCCACAAGGCAATGCGAATCAAACGAATCCTATGCGCATGAAGTCCATATATTTATATATTTCCACACGCGTTATTGAGTCATAAAAAAAGGTTCCTTGAATAATATGATGTCAATCTTGATTACAAATGCACACAACTAAACTATACACGCCAGGCTCCATCTATCGAATGACCATCCTTGTCCACGTCTGCCGCTGGACTTTCACGTGCTCAGCTTATCCCCCTTTTTTTCTCTTCTCGTCTTATATACCTGGTCAGCGCCGGACTCGAAGGCCTGGGGATTTCCATTCAAAACCGGGTCACTGCTTGTTTATTTTTCCACTCCTTACATACTCCCCCTGGTTTTGTTTACAAAATTTTTGTATGGAATACAATAAATTTTACATATACGTTGTACATAGCTACATATCCTGAACTCAAAGTCTTTATGTCCTTCTTTTGCGACCAGCACACATGTTGCTGTAGTTGCGTGTCGTCTTCCTCCGGTTAGACTGTTGGTGTGTTGGTCTGGCCTATTTTTTAAATTGTGTGTGCCTTGCAGTATTTTTCATATATTGTATTTGGTCGTGTAATGTGGGCAAGGGTGCTACTCGTTGTTCGACGCTCTGCTCTGTAGCTCCGTCTTCTGATTCGGCGGGTGGTTGGTTTTCATGTACTAGTAAGGATGTACTTGTTCGAGTGGTACTGTCTTCGCTGTCTACTGCTACCTGTGGGGTGGATGCGACTTCTTCCTCCGTTATTTCTACCTGCGTACTGTCAGGTTCGTTCTCTGATTCCGACGAGTCTACTACTATCTCATCATCGGTGTTGTCATCGTTGTTGGGCGCTATACTGAGTGTAGCCTGTCTGCGCTGATTGTTTCTGTCGTCTGTAGGGATAGTCCGATCTTGTATGGCCTTTCTCAAATGGTTTGCGTGGACTCGTTGTATTTTTCCTGTCAGTTGGTTCTTTATTATAAAAGATACTTTTTTTAGAACAAAGAATCCCGTTTTCCATTTGCTGTCGTGTTTTGATGTCATATGGTGGTTTAATAAGTATACTGGATCGCCTATAGAAATGTCCTCAGTTGTGCTTTGTTCGTCGTACTTTTGCTTTCGTGCGTCTTTGGTTCTGTTTATGTGGTTTATCACTTGTATAAAAGCCTTATGTTGTTTCATTAGCGTGTGTTCTATAGAATCATTTTCACTGTAGCAGTGTGTTCGTAGTCTCAGGATGGCGTCCAGGGGTAGAATGGGGTGTCTCCCGTACATGAGGAAAAATGGGGAGTATCCTGTTCGTTTAGAAATGTTCATATTCATCGCTGCCACCGCCTGTGCCAACTAATCGTCCCATTTACTGACCTCCGTGTTTACCAGTTTGGCAATAATATCATTTAGTGTACGATGCTGTCTCTCGTTTGTCCCGTTGGCTTGAGGATGGTATGGTGTGGTGAAGATATGGTGAATGTTATAGCGTTTCACCATATAGTTTGGAATTGTTCTCCGCGAAACTCGGGACCGTTGTCTGTGACTATAGTAATTGGTACTCCATGTCTTTGAATGATATTGTCAATTATCAAGTCAGCTACTGTTTTGCTTTGGATGTTCGGCGTTGGAAAACACTCCGTCCATGCGGAAGTTTCGTCTGTTACATGCACGATGTACTTGTTGCCTGATGTGGTGACTGGATAAGGTCCTGCACAGTCGATACTTAATTTCAGCATGCATGCCGGTGGGGTATCGGATATTTCTAGCGGATTTTTTAGAGGTAACAAGTTTCTTGTTTTGCACGTTTGGCACTGCTCTATGTGCTGGTTTACGTCCTGTCTCATGTTTTTCCAATAGTATCCTCTTTGTATGGCTTTCAATGTTTTTTCAGTCCCCATATGCCTGTTATTATCGTGGTATTGTGGTAACACCTGTTGTTGTAGATGTTGGGGCGTGACGGTTCTCAACCTGTATTCGTCGTCGTCTTCTTCTACTTTATATAGCATGTTATTCACTATTCTGAACTTTTCTCTGGTTTTTCTTGGTAATCGGTTGTGCTTCATATTTGCTTTTAATTGCCGTATCTCTTCGTCCAGGTCTTGCTCATCTGCCATGATAGGAGGGGTGGGTAACTGTTCGGTGGGGGCTGGTAAGACTTCAGATATTGGTTGTGGCTGTGGGAAGGGATCGTACATGGGGAAATCAATTGGCAGAAAGGATGAAGAGTTGATGGTGTTTATTTCAAGCATGTTATCCTGTTTGTTGATAGTTTCTGCTGTCTGGTGATTGCTGTCCTTACACTGTTCTGTTCCTGCCCGAGAAAACTGGTCGGCGAGGTTCCGTGCTCCTGGGATATGACGAATGTCTGCAGTGTAGGCTTGGATGAAATGACTCCATCGTTGTATTTTGAAGTTCTTGTGCTTGGCGTTCATTAGGTTTATAAGTCCTATACTGTCTATTCGGATGGCTGGGTAACACATATTTGTGGAGTTTCTGTAACGCGTACACTATGGCGTATGCCTCTTTCTCGATGATGTGCCACTTGCTTTGTGACTCACTTAGTCTATGGGATAGAAAGTAGATGGGTTTTAGGTTTTCCTCCCTCTGTCTTGTGCTGTTGTCTTGTAGTAACACGGCGCTTACTGTTGTTGCTGATGCGTCTGTGTAAAGTATCATCGGTTTATTTAAATATGGAAATGCGAGCATGGTCTGTCTCATGAGGTCATTTTTTAGTGTGTCAAATGCCCTTTGACATTCTGGCGACCAGGAGAATCGGCTATATTTTCTTGTGAGCGCGATTAAGGGCTCTGCCTTATGGGAAAAATTGTCTACAAACCTTCTGTAGTATGATATTGTTCCTATAAAACTTTGTATTTGTTTTATTGTCCTTGGTGTGGCTATCTCTGCCATTGCCTTTACTTTCTCTTTATCTGGTGTAATGCCTTGCTACTCATGGTAAAGCCTAAATAATTGATTTTGTTCTGTGCGAAGTTGCACTTGGCCATTTTCAACTTGACGTCATGTTGTCTTAGCCTGTCAAACACAGATTGTATGTGTTTGATGTGGTCTTGAATCGACGTCTTAGTAAAAATCAGTATGTCATCTATGTACGCTACGGTGTGGTCTGATAATCCGTGCAGTACTTCATCCATTAATGCCATGAATGCTGCTGCGGCGTTGGCGACGCCAAACGGAGTTTTGGTAAAAATAAACTTTCCAAAACTGGACGTGAAACTGGTCTTCACTTTAGAGTCATCTTTTAGTGGTATACTCCAATATCCTGATTTAGCGTCCAGTGTGGTAAAGTATTTTGCGCCGTTGAGCACTGACATAATTTCTTCTATGTTGGGCATCTGGTATGTGATGGGAGTCGTGATTTTGTTTAGTCCTCTGAAATCGCAGCAAAAGCGATGTGTTCCGTCCTTTTTTCTTACTATAACTATCGGTGAGTTCCACTTGGACAGTGGTGCTCGTTCTATGATCTTTGCCTTTAGCATATCCTTGATTCTCTCTCTCTCTCTCTCTCTCTCTGAACCTTAAGTGACGAGAGTACTGGAAGAAGTACAAAGATTACACTAATAGAAGATGGGAAAACTCTTACAGGTAAGCAGGTAGCAGATCACTTTGCTCGCATGTTTGCACAAGATTGCAACATTGATATCCATCCAGAGAAAGAGCGTACAGTGCGCATTGACCCACAGAAAGAAGAGGAACAAGTCAGAAAAGTGGAGGTCATGGATGCACCAATCACACGCAGCGGGTTAGACCTCTCTCTCTCTCTCTCTCTCTCTCTCTCTGAACCTTAAGTGCCCAGGGCACATGGGGCTTCCATAAGGGTTTTCCACAAATGCCTGTCCTTCGCCTTTTTTTCTGCTCTTGCCCAGGTGAGCCCTCTATTGCTCAACATCCTTTCTGTTGTTCTTCTCCATGTCTCTTTTGGTCTACCCTTACTTCTGCTCCCCTGTGGTGTCCATCTTAGTGCTATTTTTGGTAGTGAGTTGTCAGTCATTCGGAGCACATGTCCCAACCATCGCCATCGTCTTTCCTCAATAATTGTTGTCAGTGGTTTCATCTGCATTTCTGCCAATAAGATGTTA
Organism: Achatina immaculata; assembly: GCA_009760885.1. Lineage (NCBI taxonomy): Eukaryota > Metazoa > Mollusca > Gastropoda > Stylommatophora > Achatinidae > Lissachatina > Lissachatina immaculata. The sequence continues at coordinate 67,082,185 of CM019713.1, read as the reverse complement.
TTTCTTATAGTGTTTGGCCAAAATATTTTTTTAATTCTACGTAAACATTTAGTCTGGAAAGAATTCAACTTGTTTTCTATGGTTTTGGTGATTTTCCAGCATTCACTTCCATAGAGTAGTACACTTAGAACATTACTCTTAAATATCCTGATTTTCATATTTATGCTTAATTTATTTGATTTCCATATATTCTGCAGCATTGCAAAAGCCTGGTTTGCTTTAGTAAGTCTGCTGTTGATGTCCTCTGTGCTGTCTCCATTTTCTACTACTCTGCTGCCAAGGTATACAAATTCGTTGACCTCCTCCACTAACTTGTTATCTACTCTGAGTACATTTCTGTTGTTCACATTTTGCTTCATTAACTTTGTCTTTCCTACGTTGATTTTTAGTCCTATGTTGTTTGCATTCTGGGTTAACTTGTTTATTTTATCTTGCATATCTTTGTGACTGCTTGATAATAGACAAATGTCGTCCGCAAAGTCAAGGTCCTCCAGCACTGTGTTAAGGGTCCATTGTAATCCTCTGCGTTTGTCTGATGTTGCCTCCTTCATTAACCAGTCTACTGCCAAGATAAATAATGTTGGTGATAGTACACATCCCTGTTTCACTCCTGTTTGTACCCTAAAGCTGCTGGAGGTATGTTCTCCACAGATAACTTTGCACTGAAAACCCTCGTATAGGGCTTTGATTACATTAACTATTTTATGGGGGAGGCCATGCCATCTTAGGATTTTCCACAGTGCATCTCTGTTGACACTGTCAAAGGCTTTCTCAAAATCTATGAATAATGCATATGTTGTGCTATGCCACTCATTTGCCTGTTCTAATATTTGTCTAAGTACAAATATATGGTCTATGCATGATCTTCCTTTCCTAAATCCTGCCTGCTCTTTCCGAAGTTTTTCCTCAAGTGTTGGTACAATTCTGTTGATGATTATTCTGCAAAATACTTTACTAGTGAGTGGCAGTAGGGTAATGCCTCTCCAGTTCCCGCAATCTCTGAGGTCACCCTTCTTTGGTAGTTTTACTATAAGACCAGTTTTCCACTCCTCTGGGGCTTTTTCTAAATCCCAAATTTGTTGTAATATCCGGCAAAGTTGTTTTGGTGTTTCTGTTTCTTCTGCTTTCAACATCTCAGCAGTCACTTCATCTTCACCTGGTGCCCTGTCTGATTTTAGCATCTTTATCGCCTCTTTTACTTCATTTATTGTTATTGGTCCTGTATTGATGTTTAGTTCCGCTTTTGCTTCAGGTATATCTATTGCTTGTGCTGCTTGTGTTCTGTTTAGTAGGGTGTTAAAGTGTTCCCTCCATCTTTCAATTTTTTCTCTTTCTCCACTGACCAGTTGTCCATTTTGTGTTCTTACTGCACTTTCACATCTTGTATTGAAGTTACCTGTCATCTGCTTTGTGATTTTATATATGGTTTTCATGTCATTTGTATATGCTGCTTTCTCTGCTGTTTCTGCTAAGTTGTCATAATACTGACGTTTATCTTGACGGCATGATTCCTTCACTTCTTTGTCTTTTTGTGCATAATTACTTAAAACTCGTTCTTTAAGCCGTTGTGATTTGGTGTTCAGTAATTTTTTCTTGATTTCTTTTCTTTGCTCTATCTTTTCCCATGTGGTCTCACTTATCCATTCCTCTTTTCTCCTTTTCCGATATCCCAGCACCTCTTTTGCTGTTTCCTGTAGTGTTTTATTGAACTCTAATATGGACATTTCTGCTTCGTCTTGTAGGACACTGAAGCGGTTCTTAAGTATTATTGAGAATTCATTTCTTGTTTGCTGGTCTATCAGTTTTCTTGTATCAAAATGTATCGTTCTGTGTTCTCCGATTCTGGCTTTCCTTAATTTTAGTTTTATATTTGCTACCAGAAGGTTGTGATCACTTCCTACATCTGCTCCTTTCCTTGCTTGCACATCTTGTAGTGATCGTTTCCACTTGTTGTTTATTAGTATGTGATCGATTTGGTTTTCTGTGGTTTTATCTGGTGACCTCCAAGTCACCTTATGGATGTTTTTGTGTTGGAAAATTGTCCCTCCGATGGTCATCATGTTTTCTTCACAGAAACTGCACAGTCTTTCTCCATTTTCATTTATTTCTCCGATTCCTTCTCTTCCCATGATTCTTCTTCTATCTTCATTTCCTTCACCTACTTTTGCACTGAAGTCGCCCAAGATGAGTAGCATATCATGCTTGGGTATTGTTTCTACTGTGGCTTGGAGGCTGTTGTAAAAATCTTCTTTTAATTCCTCTTCAGCTGCTTCTGTTGGTGCATAACAAACTATAATAGACAGCTTCGTGAATCTTGAGTTGAACCGTGCATATAATAATCTCTCATTTATTGGGGTCCATTTCAGCAATGCTCTTGATGCTTCTTTTGTTATAATCAATGCTACTCGTCCTTCATGAAGATCTTCTTTACCTGACCATATTATTGTATCTTCTGTGTGCTGTGTTGTTAATTTCCTTCTGCCTTGTCCTGTCCATCTTGCTTCTTGTATTCCTAGTATGTCTAGTTTGTATCTGTGCATTTCCTTGATGGTTTGTGCTAGTTTTCCAGTCTGGTTTAGTGTTCTTACATTCCAGCAGCCTATTTTCATCTTTTGTTTAGGTTCCAGGAGGTCTGCAGTCGGGCTGGGGACTTCCAGTGGCTGGCTTTCATCCACAACCTTCATGGGCTCAGTTTCCTGATACGCATTTCTCCTTCCACCTGCATTTGCTTTTTCCCTTGCTTCTGTTTCTGTAGCAGTCTGATAGTTTTTTACCAGATAGGGTTGCTGGCCCTATGCTGAACCCTCCTTAGTCGCCTTTTACGATCATGCATGGTAGGGTACAGTGGTCCTATTCTTTGCAGATCCCGGGTACCACACGGGGGTATCCTTGATTGCTTTCTCTATAATGCCTCTGTGTTTGAGTGGCGTAGGGTATGGTTTTGTTTATCCTGGTGGGTTGGATCCAGTGTCTATGTGCAGATGGACGGTATTAGTTCTGCCCAATTCTAAGTCGTTATTTGCAAAAATGTCTTGATTCTTGTCTATTATCGTTTTGATAGCCGCTTCGTGTTTTGGATTTACCTGCATTTGTGTAAGCAGTTGTTGGATTCTATCAGTAGATTTGGTGGTATTTGCGTTGTTCTGTGTTTGTTCTTTATTCATATTATTTATGTCGAGGCCTAACTCTGCTTTTGCTATGATTTGTCCTTTTTTATTCTAAAATGCCTGTTGGAATTGTTGGCTATAGTTACGAGGCATTTTCCTTGTTTATCCGGGTTAACGATACTGTCTATAGTTTCAGCACAAGGTTCATGAAATAATACACTGTTCTGGTGAATAGTGATCATTAACTCCGTGTCTTTAAATGCCGGTAAAAGTCTCTGCAATTTTGCTGGTACGATGGTTATTGTTTGTGGTTTAATTGCGATGTCACAAGTAGCTCTGATCGTTGAGCAAATCTCGTATTCGTTTTTCATAGGTACTTTGGTATTTCCAATCGATAGTTGCATGGTTCCGAAATCCACCGTTGCTTTTGTGTGAGATAGAAAATCTCTGCCTAGTATTGCGGGTCTGCACATTCTGTCTACAACTATAAACTTTTGTTTATGAGTTTGTCCTCCTATGCATATGTTTATCCATGTGATTCCTTTTGCCCTTAATTCGTAATTATCGACAGTCCAGAGTTTGCCTTCGCTGGGCAGTAATACCGTGTTTTAGCGAATAGTTTCCCATACGTTTTGTCTGATCAGACTTGACTTCGCTGCCAGTGTCGATGAGTGTGTGGATGATGGTGTTGTTTATCTGCACGGGAATGGTGGAAGTTGCGTTTGTGCCGTTTTCAAGTGTTGTGATACGGCCCGTTGCTACTTGTAGAGGTGGGGTGGACCGTTTACCATACCTCCGTTGAAGTTTTCCGAGCGTCTTCTCTGTTGGTTGTAGACTCTGTATCTTGGTGTAGATTCTCGTGTTGTTCTGTATCGGTCCTCATGTGGTCTGGTGAATCTGGGTGGTGTATAATCATGGTTGGTCTGCGTGCTCCTCCATGAACTTCTGGCTGATACGGGTATAGATTTATATCTGCATGGGCGAGCTATGTGCCCATGAATGCCGCAGTTGAAACATGGTTTTGATCTTATGTTTATCTGCGTGTCCTGATAAGAGACCTGGGCCACGGTGGCCGCGCTTTGAATTGCGCTTTCCGAGGCAGCTTGTCTTTGTGTAGCACACTGTCGTTGCGTAAAAAAGAAGTCATTGGTTCAGTTGTTGGGCATGGGCTCTCCCCGTTGGCCATGCGGGATGTTAGTCTTTTTGTGAACTGCTCCATTTCGATAGCTGTATTAATTGCCGAGTTTAATGTCTGGGGGTCTTTCTTGATTAACTTTGTTTTGATTACTTTGTCATACACAGCGTCTATAAACAAATTTGCCAGCAAATGCTGTGTGGCCGGTTCATGTATCTTGTCGTTGTCGAAGGCTTGTTTTGCCAGTTTAATCATTGTTTCTGCCATGTTTTGGATTGGCTCTTCTTTGTGTTGCTTCAAATTGCTTATTTGTCTCAAGGCTGCGTGAGGATCGATGCCTCTGCTGAAACATTTAGCTAGTTCTTTCTTAAAATCCGCATATGTTTCGTCTGAGTTCTCTTGAATTCGCCTGGAGACAAAGTCTGAAACACTCCCCTTGGCTGTAATAAGGAATATGTTTTTCTTTTGCGAATCATGTAGGTTATGCACAAACGCATATTTTTCTGTTTGTTCTATCCATTGTTAGAATCTCTGTGGATCGCCATCGTAGGTATCGATGTGGCAGGGTAAACCTTGAGTGGCGAAGGTTACCTTTAATTGTCTCAAGGCTTCGGTCATTGTGGTGACCGGGTCAGCTTCTAGTTTGGGTTCGATATTTGTTGCAGACTCCATGGTTCTTGGCCTTTTGACGAAGCTAATCGGTTGAATATTTGTAGAACTATTTTCTGAGATTTTTTTTTTTTACACTGTGTGCTTGTTCACACTGCAGCACTATGCGTGATTCTCCGTACTGACTTACTGTCCAGCCTGTCCGTTCCGCGACTAACACAAATTTCTTCCGACTAGGCCTGCTCCACTCTGACTGGAAATTCCAGTAGGGTTTTTCCCTCACACGGGAACTTTCTTCAAAGCACAGACTTGTTGGAGCCTCTGTCCGGATGTGACGTAACACGCACGTGGGCGCTGAGCCTTGACCTTTTCGTGGTGGAATTTCCCCTGTACACTCGCTAAACACGGAACCCTGACTGGCCTCTTGTCAGCGATGTTTGTGCAAACGGTGACCTCCTGTGTTCCAGTATTAATCAAAATGGTTTGTAACAAAGTCAGCTGACATATCAAACATATATTATCATATATGCAACGAGGATTCGTTGGGTCACGGTCACCACATGTGGTATTTGTATTTTTTATATGGTGTAGTATTTTATATTTACTTTACTGACGTGAATTAATTGTTCAATCTTTTATTTCTTCTTGTCGCCGTCGTACTGAGCGGTGGAAGGCTGACTACACCATACATTCACACCTTACATGTAAATAACGGGAACACGAAACAACAATCCTTTTTTCTTAAAATCACGATCCTTGTATTTACAAAATTCTGATCCACAAGGCAATGCGAATCAAACGAATCCTATGCGCATGAAGTCCATATATTTATATATTTTCACACGCGTTATTGAATCATAAAAAAGGTTCCTTGAATAGTATGATTTCAATCCTGATTACAAATGCACACAACTAAACTATACACGCCAGGCTCCATCTATCGAATGACCATCCTTGTCCACGTCTGCCGCTGGACTTTCACGTGCTCAGCTTATCCCCCTTTTTTTCTCTTCTCGTCGTATATACCTGGTCAGCACCGGACTCGAAGGCCTGGGGATTTCCATTCAAAACCGGGTCACTGCATGTTTTTTTTTTTTCCACTCCTTACAACCCCGCTTCGTATCACAGACTGGGGGAGTACAAGCTACAAACATTTCACAAAACTTTATCATCTTCGCGATACATCAAAGAAGGGGCCTGTCGTTTGATCACCGAGTACCTGCGCATCAACGTTTTGAACATGTTGGCATCAAAACTCAGGTGTTGTGAATGAAAGGCTTACCACGGTCGCCATTTTGTGATTAAAATTTGGCTTTTTCTGTCATTGTCAAGACGTGGGCGGTGTTAAGTTAGCAACACGAGTTGATATGTGATCGGTCGAGTGGTGTACTGTGAATAAAGTACGGTGAATCGTTTATTTTCGAGTAGTGTACGGTATAAAAGACAGAGACTATGGTTATATCTAAGAAACAGAATCCACCAGCATGCAGTATTAAATTAAACGGAACTGTTCTAAAGCAGGTGCAGAAATTCAAATACCTTGGAGCAGTAATAACTTCAGATGGGAAATGCAGAACAGAAATTAGGAACAGAATAGGCCAAGCAAAGACTGCATTTCAGAGAATGAGAAATATATTGACCAACACATCCTTATCAATGAATGTTAGAAAACGAGTACTAAAATGCTATATTGAACCTATCTTGTTATATGGAAGTGAATCATGGACAATAGGCAAGTCTGCACAAAAATCATTGGAAGCAGCAGAAATGTGGTTTATTAGAAGAATGTTGCGAATCCCCTGGACAGCAAAAATAACTAATGAAGAATGTATGAGAAGAGCTGGAGAGACAAAAAACCTTGTCAAAAAGATAAGAGAGAGACAATGTACTTTCATAGGACATGCAATGAGAAGAGGGGGCATTGAAAATATTATAACAACAGGAAAAATAGAAGGAAGAAGATCAAGAGGAAGACCAAGAGAAATGATACTGGACAGTCTGACGGGATGGTGTGAGAGGAGATCACCAACTGAGCTGATGGCATGCATGAAGGATCGCGTACTCTGGAGAAGCATAATAGCCAACGCCAGTCGGCACGGCACATGATGATGATGATAGTGTACGGTGAATCGTTTATTTTCGAGTAGTGTACTGTGAATAGTTTATTTTCGAGTAGTGTACTGTGAATAGTTTATTTTCGAGTAGTGTACTGTGAATAGTTTATTTTCGAGTAGTGTACTGTGAATCGATTACCCGGGAACTTCTCTCTGGTTCACATTGTGACAGATAATGGATACTAAAAGCAAACGTGTTGATCTTGATTTGAGCACTAAAATGGATATTCTTAATGCAAGTTTATGAAAAAGTTACAAGAAAAGACAGCACATAAATTTGAAATTGAAAACCGAAACAAAACTGAACGAGACTCTCACTCGTCTTTAGTTAGGCCAAAACTGTAAAAGAAGGCGTGCGCATTCTTACATAGATGTTGAGTGTGCTCTGCTGAAATGGTTCAAACAGACACGTGCTGCATAGTTGCCTTTGTGCGGTCCTGTGTTGGTGGAAACCGCACAACTTTTTGCTAAAGAAATGGATATGCTTGACGAGAAGTGTTCGAACGGCTTTCTTGGGCGCTTAAAAAAAACGTCACAACGTAACATTTAAGGTCGCTTCAGGTGAAGCGGCCAGAGTTAACATGGATGTCGTTAATGATTGGATTTCACGCTTGCCAAAAATGTTGGATGCGTACGGCCCAGATGACATTTTTAACATGGATGGAACAGGCGTGTTTTATAAACTGCTACCAAACAGAACTTTATGCATTCGTGATTAAAAATGCCACGGTGGCAAACGAAGTGAAGATCGCTTTAACAGCTGTCATGTGCTGTAACATGTCTAACATATCTGATTAATAGTCCAGTTATCACTTACATCTTACATCCTTCCCATGCCGTTAAACGTCACACAGGGCCTGCATGGTAGTTCACCAAGATTTCCTGTCTTTGGCGAGTTTTACAATCAAGGGATGTTAAGCCTAGCCTACTGAATTGGTCTCTCGTAACAATGTCCTCTTGAGAGTTTCATGTGGTCGACCTCTTTTTCTCCAGCCTGTTGTGTTTCACTTGATAGCTTGTTTGGGGATTTTCTGATTGTTTCTTCTCATCACATGACCGTTATATGTCCATCTTCTTTTTCTGATCACTGGTTATCACTACACAACGCAAAATCACGCTTTTTTTTTTTTACTACTACTGCTGACAAGTCAGATGCTGCTTGATGTTAGTGTCATCTATACTGTATGACTAAGACTTACTGTATTTTGTGATTAATATATTTTGTAATCAGTACATTTTGTGCCCGGTGACGATAGCTTTAGCTGTTTGTTATGCGTTTAATGTAGAAAATGTGGGGCGGACGGAATACACACTCACATACACACTGGCCCAGTTAAAGCCCTTATAATCTTATCTTATATCCTTCCCGTGCCGTTAAACGTCACACAGGGCTCGCAAAGTAGTTCGCCAATTTTTCCTGTCTTCGGTGAGTCTTTCAACCTCATCAAAGGATTTTATGCCTGTTAATTTGGCCTCTCTTAACAATGTCCTCTTCAGAGTTTCACGCGGTCTGCCTCTTTTTCTTTGGCCTGTTGTGTTCCACTTGATAGCTTGTTTTGGGATTCTCTGATCATTTCTTCTCATTAAGTGACAGACATATGTCCATCTCCTTTTCCTGATCACCCATGAGACTGGTTGTTGTTCAGTCATCTGTCTTATCTATGCATTGTACTTGAATTCATTCCATTTGATGCTGAGTATTTTCCTTATGCATTTGTTTTCAAAAGAGTCTAATTTCTTGTCTATTTCTTTAGTTGTTTTCCAGCTTTGGCATGCATAAATGAGGGTGGATATTACATTTGAATTGAATAGTCTTAACTTGGTTTTTGTGCTTATAACTTTTGAATTCCATATGTTCTCAAGATTCTTGAAGATTGATGCAGCTTTTGCAATTCTGATTCTAACTTCTTTTCTAGTGTCACCATCCTGGTCTATGTAGCTGCCAAGGTTTGCAAATTGATTGACTTCTTCAATATCTGTCCCTTCTATGTGTATTTTTCCATTTTTTTTATTAATGGGAAGTTTCATTATTTTTGTTTTGTCCTTGTCGAGTCCTATTTTGCTAGCCAGTGAAGACAGGCTATCTGTTTTTTCTTGCATGGAATTCACATTATTACTGATAAGAGTTATGTCATCAGCAAAATCAAGATCTTCTAGTTGGGTTCCATGTACCCAGTCAATACCTGTATTACCTGTGCAGCATTTTTTCATTATGAAATCTATTGTAATCCCAAAAAGTAAAGGAGACAGTATACCTCCTTGTTTCATGCCTGTTTCAATCTGGAACCATTCACTCATCCCTTCTTCTGTCTTGACTGCACAAACATATCCATTGTATAAATCCTTAATGATGTTGACAGTTTTAGATGGTATTCCATATAGACATAAAATTCTCCATAATGAATCTCTGTGTATGCTATCAAATGCCTTTTTAAAATCTATGAAGTTCAGTATTAATGGTTTCTGCTTTTCAATATGTTCTTCAAGTATTATTCTGAGAATAAAGATCTGGCCGAGACAGCTTCTCCCTTTTCGAAATCCTGCTTGTTCTTCTCTCATTGCAGTATCCACTATATCTTTAAGTCTATTCAAAATGACCTAGCAAAATACTTTTGACACAACTGATATAAAGGTTACTCCTCTCCAATTGTTACAGTCTCCTTCATTAACCAGTCTACTGCCAAGATAAATAATGTTGGGGTTAGACCTAGCAGTCAGTAAACTGAAACCAAGGAAATCACCAGGACCAGATGGAGTGTCCAATGAAATGATCAAGAACCTCGGAATGGCAGAAATGGGAAAGCTGTTGGATATTTTCAATATGTGCTGGAGCACAGGTAAGTTACCTCAAATCTGGAAGGAAGCAAGCATGGTACCACTGCTAAAGCCAGGGAAAAACAGTGATACAGCCTCCAGCTACAGGCCAATCAGTCTCACTAGCTGCCTATGCAAAACAATGGAACGCATCGTTGACCTGAGGCTAAAATGGTACCTAGAAAGTGAAAACCTTCTCGTTCCACAACAAGCAGGATTTAGGCAGTACTACAGTACAGAAGATCAAGTGACCTATACTACAGTACAGATGATCAAGTGACCTATCTCTCTCAAGAGATTGAGGATGCATTCCAAGAGAAAAACCTTGTACTAGCAGCGTGGATAGACCTGAAGAAAGCCTTTGATAAAGTATGGAAGAAAGGTCTGCTGTGGAAACTAAGAAACTGCAATGTGAATGGAAGACTGTACAACTGGATAAAGTCCTATTTACACAATAGAAGAGCTAGAGTAGTAATGGATGGGCACAAAAACCAGAAAATACTTCTGCGACATGGAGGACTTCTTTCACCTACACTATTCCTTGTATTCATTAATGACCTGGACAAGGAACTTCCCTATGGAATCAAAGCGGCACTGTATGCAGATGATCTGGTCATGTGGTGTACAGATGAATATGCGACAGTTGCTACACAGAGACTCCAAAGAGCAGCAGACATCTTGACATCATGGACAAACAAATGGTGTGTAAGTATAAACACAGAGAAATCAAGTACCACTCTGTTCACTCTCTCATCTAAACAGAAAGCAGGTAAGATCTTTGTAAATGAAATACCCTTAAGGATGGACAACCAACCCACTTACTTAGGAGTGACTCTTGACTCAAAACTGACGTGGAAGCAACACATCAACAGTGCAGAAGCAAAAGCCAGAAGAAAACTAGCCATATTAAGAAAATTGAGTGGAACCACATGGGGAGCTAGTGAAAGAATCCTCAAGAATGTATATCAGCAAAGTATTCTACCACATTTAGAATATGGCTCAACATCTTGGTGCACAGCATCAAACACTACGCTGCATAATCTAGACAAGGTTCAAAATCAGTCACTATGGATTATCACATGTGCCATGAGGTTCACACCAATAGTAGAAATGCAGAAAATAGTTGGTGTTCAAGCGCTAAAGGAACATAGAGACACAAAGTTCATGACCATGGGAGAGAAATTCCTCAGCTCTGTAAGCCATCCCCTGACGGAGAGATTCAATAACTTGGCACTAAGACGGCTTAAAAGAAGCAGCTCCACTCATCAGGCCAAGCGTATGCGTAAGCTGATACCTGACCTTCCAACTGTAGTCGCTCCATTATCATCTGTACCAGAGCATACACCATGGAAAGAAGCAGATTATACACAAATAACTATTCAGACTGAAGTGAAAGGTGTGCAGAATGGTGAGATGCAGAGCAGTCTTCTAAGATCAACAGTCACACTTAGTTTATAGATGACAAATATCCACGTGACACCTGGATACATGTGTATACAGACGGATCTGCACACAATGCCATAAAGAATGGAGGGGCAGGAGCACATATTGAATATCCAAACAACACCACTGACAAGATTTCCATACCCACTGGAAAATACTGCAACAACTATGATGCAGAAGTTAGGGCAATTATTGCTGCAGTTGAAAAACTATCAGACTCCAGAATTGATACGTGCCCCGTAGTAATTCTCACAGATGCAAGATCAGTACTGGAAGCTCTTCAGGGCAACAAACTACCAGACCTTAAGGATGCCTTGTCAAAAACTGGCTTACAACACTGAGTCACTTTGCAGTGGATTCCCTCCCACTGTGGGATACCAGGCAATGAGAAAGCTGACCATCTGGCCAAAGAGGGCACTGAAATGGAGCAACCAGACATACCAGTCACCTATAATCAGAAGAAAACCATGATAAAAACCTACAGGAAGCCACAAACACCACCACATGATGACTATCACATGCTAAACAGAAAGGAACAAGTCACCATTTTCTGTCTCCGAACAAGACACAGTCGACTCCGAAGTCATATGTATACAAAGTTTAAGGTTGGTACTACTAATCTATGTACATGTACCCAGGTGCCACAAACTGTGGAACATATCCTCCAAAACTGCACCAACTATGAGGCACTGAGAAATAATTACTGGCCCAGTGAAACCACTAAAGGAGATAAGCTCTACGGTTCCATACATGAATTACAAAAAACAGTGAAATTTGTCCAAGAGACAGGACTGCAGATATAGACAGACAATGCGAACGAAGAAGAAGAAGACTGCTGTTTCAATTTCATGTAATTTAATTTCATCTAGGTTGACATTTAGTTGTGGGGCTGGTAAGTCAGCTTCAAGGTTTAACAATTCTTTTGGGTGTGGTCGATTAAGTATTTCTTGGAAGTGTTCAGCCCATCTTTGCTTTTGGTCTTTATTTGATGTTAATAGTGTTCCAGTTTTGCTAAGGATTGGTCTTTCTTTAGATGTAATAGTACCTGTTAGCCTCTTTTGTATGTTATATAAAGTTTTGCTGTCTCCTGTTTTTGCTGTTTTTTTCTGCCTCTTTCGCCATATTGTCTATGTATTCTCTTTTATCCCTTCTAGCTGAACTTTTTACTTTCTTGTCTATTTCTTTGTATTTTGCTTTCGCCAGATCTTTTCCAAGATCTGTTTTTGCATTCAACATATCTAATTTGACTGCTCGTCTTTCATGTATATACTTCCATGTTTTATCTGATATCCATGCTTTTCTATTTGGTTTTTTCAGTCCAGCGCTTACTTTTGCTGCTGTGATTATGGCTGTGCTGTAAGAATTCCATAACTCATCTATACCTATCTCCTCAACTTCACTGAGTGTTTTGGAATGATTGTAAAGTTCTTGATTGAAATTAATGTTAGTATTTTCTTCTTTTCATGTCTATGTCCTATGCTAAATTTCCCTACAACATGTCCTTCATCTTCTGCTCTTTCTGTACCAATATTTGCATTAAAATCACCCATTATTAATACAATATCATTTTTCCATACCTGGTCTGTTGTCGTTTGCAGTGTGTTATAAAAGTTTTCTACTTCCTCTTCTTCTGCTGCTGATGTAGGTGTATATATCTGGATGATTGCTCTGGATATTCCCTTACCTTCACTTCTAGATGGAGCAAATGACTGGGAGGTCGCAAGGAACTATAGAAAGACTTGAACATCCGAGTAGTATCTTCAGCATCATGAAGCTGTTACAAATCAACAACTCACAGACCTATGGGAGTCATGACCCAGAAGGACCAACTCCCCCCCTATCGACACGGTAGTAAGAAAAGTGCAATCAACACTAGGAAGACAATACTGGAAGAAAATGGCGGGTACACGAGGAAGTGGCTACAGCGATGTAGTCACTTGAACTGAAGAAAGTGATAGATTACACTCAGACCAACAGAAGGGGGTTTGGTCATGGCCATCTCAAGTAGTGGTCGAAGGCCTCCAACAAACAGCGAAGATCAGCTTTTCATTCTCTATACTTCCAGAAAACAGTACAACAGGCTGGACGGCCAATGGACAACTTGGAAGGGGCTTTGCAACGACATGGAAGATATATGGGACATGGGGCCTCTGCGACTTAGTTTCATTATCAGATCTGCATATGACCTTCTGCCGACAGATGCAAACTGTTCAAGTAGGGCAAAGTGGCAGATCCGATGTGTCCACTCTGCGGGGGTCGGCAAACCTTGAAGCATGTATTGTCAGCATCCAAAGTAGCACTGGCACAAGGCCACTACACCTGGCGACACGACAGCGTGTTGCAAGAGCTAATCAGCGTTGTGGATAGATGTGAAAGATGCAGCAAAAGCCAAGAAAAAACAAACAAAACTCTTCCCACATACTTCGCCGGTGCTGGGAAATTATCTAGCATCAGAGCTCTGGATATTCCCTTACCTTCACTTCTAGATGGAGCAAATGACTGGGAGGTCGCAAGGAACTATAGAAAGACTTGAACATCCGAGTAGTATCTTCAGCATCATGAAGCTGTTACAAATCAACAACTCACAGACCTATGGGAGTCATGACCCAGAAGGACCAACTCCCCCCCTCCTTAGAGCGTCAGAAGTTTAGGGTCGAAATGTTGCCTCAAGGGGGCGGTGGTACTCCTCTGATGATCTGAGAATTGTTTTGCTCTCTACAACAGTTTCTTGCCTAGTCTAGCCTGCTCTCTGCTAGCTTTTATCTCTACAGAGTTAATAACGACAGCCACGCAGAGTTTTTCTATCAACAGCCACCTACAAAAAAAGACTGACTGAGCAGATATATCAACAGTCACCTACAACAAAAGACTGACTGGCCGGGGACATCAGCAGACACCTACAACAAAAGACTGACTGGCCGGGGACATCAGCAGACACCTACAACAAAAGACTGACTGGCCAGGGACATCAGCAGACACCTACAACAAAAGACTGACTGGCCGGGGACATCAACAGCCACCTATAACAAAAGACTTGACCTGACTAGAGACATCAACAGCTAAAGAAGTATTTTGGTTTTCTTCTCTACGCTGATGGCTGTAGTGTGCCTTCAACGTTTTTGTGGAATTTCCATAACACAGGAACAATTAAGGTAGAGTTCATTCACGATTTGTGAATTGTATAGGAAAATAAACTGAACATGTCACCCCACAGTGAGATACAAACATAAATCAACAACCACCTAACTCTGGGCACTACAAAAGAATCAGATTTATTAACGAAAGCATACTTGTATATGGATGTTGCCAGAATTGGAGTATGTGAAAAGACTGATGGAGTTGCATTTATATGAAGTAGTGTCCGGGCGACTTGAAGTCCCCATGGGACAACCTCTCACACGGCGGGGTGGTGAAGGACATTGCTTCTTACAGATATTGCTACACTCAAAATTTTTCAAAATCTGAGGAAATGTCCTGAAAAGGACAATCTTAACAACCACTAAGCATTTCTATAAGGACAGACTACATATCTGCCTACTACTATTACGAGAGCACAACTAACTACTAACTATAAAGGAAAACTTCTGTGAATCTACAGTTTGAAGGCTTCTCCTTTTTTTTTTCAATGTCGTCTGATTCTTCCTGCGTCTCATACCAATTCGTTCATTACAAGTACAAATGCATGCGACTTCACAACGGATTTTCCTCCTGCACACATCATCATCATCAGGTGCCGTGCCGACTGTCGTTGGTTATTATGCTTCTCCAGACTACACGATCCTTCATGCAGGCCATCAGCTCAGTTGGTGATCTCCTTTCACACCATCCCGTCAGACTGTCCAGTATCATTTCTCTTGGTCTTCCTCTTGATCTTCTTCCTTCTATTTTTCCTGTTGTTATATTTTCAATGTCCCTTTTTCTCAATGCATGTCCTATGAAAGTACACTGTCTCTCTCTTATTTTTTTTTTAAACATGATTTTTTTTTTGTCTCTCCAGCTCTTCTCATACATTCTTCATTAGTTATTTTTGCTGTCCAGGGGATTCGCAACATTCTTCTAATAAACCACATTTCTGCTGCTTCCAATGATTTTTGTGCAGACTTGCCTATTGTCCATGATTCACTTCCATATAACAAGATAGGTTCAATATAGCATTTTAGGACTCGTTTTCTAACATTCATTGATAAGGATGTGTTGCATAATATGTTTCTCATTCTCTAAACTGTAGTCTTTGCTTGGCCTGTTCTGTTCCGCTGCATACACCTACAAATATCCAAACTTAACTCTCTGCAGGGGAGACTACTACCTTATTATATATTCAACCCTATGATCTAATCAAACTTGGTTTGACATAAAACAAGGGGTCCGACAGGGGTGCATATTGTCGACTTACTTATTTAACTTATGTACTGAAAATATAATGAGGAATGTTAGAGAAGATGTAAATAACGAATATTACGATGCAATAACAATTGGAGGTTATGAAATACCAGAGATTAGATATGCTGATGACACAGTATTACTGTACACAACATAAAAAAGAATGGAAAAACTAATTATGTCAGTCCGTAAGAACAGCGAAGAGCAAAACCTCTATCTTAATGCGAAGAAAACTAAATTGATGACAACTGACAAAACAAACAAGGCAGCTGAAATATGTATCACTGAGGAAAAACTGGAAGAAGTGGAAAGTTTTTAATATCTTGGATCACTGCTAACTAATAATGGTGATACAATGAGGGAAATTAAAAGGAGGACATCTATCGCTCTTCAAAAAGTAGAACAACTAAAGAATCTGTGGTGAGGAACAGACAGAACTACAAAAATAAGATATTTAAGGCCATGCATCTTTCCCATCGCAACATATGCCTGTGAGACCTGGACACTTATCAGAACAGATGAGAAACACATAAATGCCTTTGAATGTAAATGCTACAGAAGAGTTCTTCAAATACCATGGACGCAAAAAGGAACAAATATATCCATATTACAAGAACTTAATATTGAAGAAGACTGGCTAGTAAAGAAGATTAAAGAGAGAAAACTTAAATATTTTGGATACATTAAACGTCATGATAATCAAGAGAAAACAGTCTTGGAAGGATACATAATGGGAAAAAGAAAGAGATGAAGACCAAGGTGAAGATGGCTGCAAGATATCGTTGATTATCTGCAAATGGATGCATCAGCAACAGGCCATCTTTCTCACAACCGATAGGCCTACAGGAATGCTGTTAGAGAGGCAAAGTTCCGCAAGGGACATGCAAATGAATGAATGAATGAATGACCTAATCGTATACTGTTACACAGCCACCTACAACAAAAGACTTGACTGACCGGAGACAGCTAAATATAGTAAAAGACTGACTGAACGGCGATATCAACAGCTAAATATAGCAAAAGACTGACTGACCGGCGGCATCAACAGCCAAATACAGCAAAATACTTGACTGACCAGAGACAACAACAGCCAACTACAACAAAAGACTGACTGATCGGCAACATCAACAGCCAACTACAGCAAGAATGACTGACCGGCGACATCAACAGCCAACTACAACAGGATTGACTGACCGGCGACATCAACAGCTACCTTTTGCAAGGCTGACTGACCGGCGACATCAACAGCTACCTTTAGCATGTCTGACTGACCGGTAGCATCAACAGCCACCTGCAGCAAGACTGACTGACTGACGACATCAAGAGCCAAATATAGCAAAAGATTAACTGACCGGTGACATCAAGAGCCAAATATAGCAAAAGACTGACCGGTGACATCAACATTCAAATATAGCAAAAGACTGACTGACCGGTGACATCAAGTCAAATATAGCAAAGGACGGACTGATCGGCGGCATCAACAGTCAAATATAGCAAAAGACTGACTGATCGGCGATATTAGTGTAAGTGAAGATGGCATCCAGTACAGTACTTAAAAAATCTTACAGGGCACTGCATCAAGTAAAACTTGACATTGTAATTTCATCCAAGATACAATATTATGACGTTATGAGAACATGTTGGCGTATATGAAAAAAACACAAGGTACCGATCTCTGACAGCAAAGATCACAGTGTTTTTTGTTTTTCTGTATGTATATCTCTTCTTTTGTTCTGCCATTTCAGACTGTCACTGACAACAGCATTTTTTTGTTGTTGCTATTTTCATGTTTTTGTTTTAAATTCTACATGCTTACTTTATTATTTACTTATGTTGATTCTGTTTTTTTTTAATTTTTGTGTCAAACTGAACAATACATCTATGTCTACCTCTCTTCTCCACTTGTGACACTTACAGTAAACATCTATGTCTACCTCTCTTCTCCACTTCTAACACTTACAGTAAATTAAACAATACATCTCTGTCTACCTCTATTCTCCACTTCTAACACTTATAGTAAACTGAACAATACATCTCTGTCTACCTCTATTCTTCACTTCTAACACTTATAGTAAACTGAACAATACATCTCTGTCTACCTCTATTCTCCACTTCTAACACTTATAGTCAACTGAACAATATATCTCTGTCTACCTCTATTCTCCACTTCTAACACTTATAGTCAACTGAACAATAAATCTCTGTCTACCTCTATTCTCCACTTCTAACACTTATAGTCAACTAAACAATACATCTGTCTACCTCTATTCTCCACTTGTTACACTTATAGTAAACTGAGCAATTCATCTCTGTTTACCTCTACTCCACTTGTTATGGTAGTGAACAATGGATATGTCCACCTCCAGTCCACTACAGAAGTAACAGTTACGGTAAAGTGAACAATACACCTCTGTATATCTACAGTCCCCCCATGTAGTTCCTGGGACCTGGGCACATGCCTGGGAAGCAAAGAACAGAACCACTGTACCCTACCAAGCATGATCGTAAAAGGTGACTAAGGAGGGTTCGGCATAGGGCCAGCAACCCTATCTGGTAAAAAAACTATCAGACTGCTACAGAAACAGAAGCAAGGGTAAAAACAAACGCAAGCGGAAAGAGAAATGCTTATCAGGAAACTGAGCCCATGAAGGTTGTGGATGAAAGCCAGCAAATGGAAGTTCCCAGCCTGACTGCAGATCTCCTGGAGCCAAAACACAAGATGCAAATAGGAAGCTGGAATGTAAGAACACTTAAACTGGAAAACTAGCACAAATGCACAGACACAAACTAGACATATCAGAGATACAAGAGGCAAGGTGGACAGGATACTGCAGAGGGAAATTAACAACACAGCACACAGAAGATAAATATTACGGTCAGGTAAAGAAGATAATCGCGAAGTCAGAGTTGCAGTGATTATAACAAAAGAAGCATCAAGAGCAGTGCTGTAATGGACCCTTACAAATGAGAGATTATATGTACGCTTCAACTCAAGATTCACGAAGCTATTATAGTTTGTTATGCACTAACAGAAGCAGCTGAAGATGAATCAAAAGAAGAGTTTTACAACAGCCACCAAGCCACAGTAGAAACAATACTCAAGTATGATATGGTGCTCATCTTGGGCGACTTCAGTGCAAAAGTAGGTGAGGGAAATGGAGATAGAAGAAGAACCACAAGAAGAAATTGGAGAAATAAATGAAAATAGAGAAAGACTAAGTGTTCTGCGAAGAAAACATGATGATTATTGGAGGGACAATTTTCCAACATACAAACATCCATAAAGTGACTTGGAGGTCCCCATCTAAAACCAAATCGATCACATACTGATAAATACTGATTTTCACAAGTGAAAATGGTCACTACAAGATGTGAGAGCAAGGAAAGAAGCAGATGTAGGAAATGATCACAACCTTCTAGTATAGAAAATAAGACTAAAACTAAGGAAAGCCAAAATTGGAGAACCAAGAAAAAACAAAACTGAAAGACCAGCAAACAAGAAATGATTTCTGTAACAGTATATAGTTTTTTGGTGGCTTAATTAAAATTAAAGGGAAGTAAATCAAATTGATAGTAGGGTTGGCAGAGTTAAGTCCCGCTTTAATTCACCTCTTTACATATAGTACTCAGCCCACTTGGCCTTGACATCTGGTAGATCTCACTGATGGTTAGGAAAGTCGTGAAGTGTCAAAAAGTGTAATGTCTGGGTTGACATAACCAGACGAAAAGTGTCTAGACAGGCTAAATCTTGTACAGAACACTTAGGCCTTGGAATGTTTTTTTTTTTACTCAAGGTCAGTTATGAAATGTTAGCTTCATGAGACATTGTGAGCTGTCTAGATTAGTTATATTTAGTAACAAATATTAAGGAAATCACCAGGACCAGATGGAGTGTCCAATGAAATGATCAAGAACCTGGGAATGACAGCAAGGGGAAAGCTGTTGGATATTTTCAATATGTGCTGGAGCACAGGTAAGTTACCTCAAATCTGGAAGGAAGCAAGCATGGTACCACTGCTAAAACCAGGGAAGAACAGTGATACTGCCTCCAGCTACAGGCCAATCAGTCTCACTAGCTGCCTATGCAAAACGATGGAACGCATCATTGACCTGAGGCTAAAATGGTACCTAGAAAGTGAAAACCTTCTCGTTCCACAACAAGGAGGATTTAGGCAGTACTACAGTACGGAAGATCAAGTGACCTATCTCTCTCAAGAGATTGAGGATGCATTCCAAGAGAAAAACCTTGTACTAGCAGCGTGGATAGACCTGAAGAAAGCCTTTGATAAAGTATGGAAAAAAGGTCTGCTGTGGAAACTAAGAAACTGCAATGTGAATGGAAGACTATACAACTGGATAAAGTCCTATTTACACAATAGAAGAGCTAGAGTAGTAATGGATGGACATAAAAGCCAGAAAATACTTCTGCGACACGGTGTACCACAAGGAGGAGTCCTTTCGCCTACACTATTCCTTGTATTCATTAATGACCTGGTCAAGGAACTTCCCTATGGAATCAAAGCGGCACTGTATGCAGATGATCTGGTCATGTGGTGTACAGATGAATATGCGACAGTTGCTACACAGAGACTCCAAAGAACAGCAGACATCTTGACATCATGGACAAACAAATGGTGTGTAAGTATAAACACAGAGAAATCAAGTACCACTCTGTTCACCCTCTCATCTAAACAGAAAGCAGGTAAGATCTTTGTAAATGAAATACCCTTAAGGATGGACAACCAACCCACTTACTTAGGAGTGACTCTTGACTCAAAACTGACGTGGAAGCAACACATCAACAGTGCAGAAGCAAAAGCCAGAAGAAAACTAGCCATATTAAGAAAATTGAGTGGAACCACATGGGGAGCTAGTGAAAGAATCCTCAAGAATGTATATCAGCAAAGTATTCTACCACATTTAGAATATGGCTCAACATCTTGGTGCACAGCATCAAACACTACGCTGCATAATCTAGACAAGGTTCAAAATCAGTCACTACGGATTATCACAGGTGCCATGAGGTCCACACCAATAGTAGAAATGCAGAAAATAGTTGGTGTTCAAGCGCTAAAGGAACATAGAGACACAAAGGTCATGACCATGGGAGAAAAATTCCTTAGCTCTGTAAGCCATCCCCTGAAGGAGAGATTCAATAACTTGGCATTAGGACGGCTTAAAAGAAGCAGCTTCATTCATCAGGCAAAGCGTATGCGTAAGCTGATACCTGACCTTCCAACTGTAGTCGCTCCATTATCATCTGTACCAGAGCATACACCACGGAAAGAAGCAGATTATACACAAATAACTATTCAGACTGAAGTGAAAGGTGTGCAGAATGGTAAGATGCAGAGCAGTCTTGTAAGATCAACAGCCACACTTAGTGTTCTAGATGACAAATATCCATGTGACACCTGGATATGTGTGTATACAGATGGATCTGCACATAATGCCATAAAGAATGGAGGGGCAGGAGCATATATTGAATATCCAAACAACACTATTGACAAGATTTCCATACCCACTGGTAAATACTGCAACAACTATGATGCAGAAGTTAGGGCAATTATTGCCGCAGTTGAAAAACTATCAGACTCCAGAATTGATACATGTCCTGTAGTAATTCTCACAGATGCAAGATCAGTACTGGAAGCTCTTCAATGCAACAAACTACCAGACCTTAAGGATGCCTTGTCAGAAACTGGCTTACAACATTGAGTCACTTTGCAATGGATTCCCTCCCACTGTGGGATACCAGGCAATGAGAAAGCTGACCATCTGGCCAAAGAGAGCACTGAAATGGAGCAACCAGACATACCAATCACCTATAATCAGAAGAAAACCATGATAAAAACCTACAGGAAGCCACAAACACCACCACATGATGACTATCATATGCTAAACAGAAAGGAACAAGTCACCATCTTCCGTCTCCGAACAGGACACAGCCGACTCCAAAGTCATATGTATACAAAGTTTAAGGTTGGTACTACTAATCTATGTACATGTGCCCAGGTGCCCCAAACTGTGGAACATATCCTCCAGAACTGCATCAACTACGAGACACTGAGAAATAATTACTGGCCCAGTGAAACCACTAAAGAAGATAAGCTCTACGGTTCCATGCATGAGTTACAAAAAACAGTGAAATTTATCCAAGAGACAGGACTGCAGATATAGACAGACAATGCGAACGAAGAACAAGAAGAAGTAACAAATATTTAAACTTTGGAATTTTTTAAACTCATGGTTAACCTTGACACTTTATTACCCAAGGTCAGTAGACAGACGTCATGTAAAGGCAAGACTTGTCCAGATAGAAGTTTCTAGATTGGGGCTGGAAAAATTCCAGTCATGTAAAAGAGGCAGAGCTGACAGAAATGAGATTAGATCCTGAAGTCATTTTTAGAGCAGAAATTGGTAGAGTTTTAGGCATGCCTTAGTTTTGTTGCAGTAACATTTGTCCATTTTAGGGCAAATTTTTGACTAGCATGGAATGCAGATAGTTTTTTAGCATTGTCCTGGTTAGGACCGAAAATGTGATGTAGTGATTCATCTTTTGGAAGTTGTGTAGTTATGTAGGTTGTTTGGAATTCTGTAATATTGTAAGTAGTTTTTTTGTAACAGTCATGATTGTAATAGTTCATACTGCTCGGTTGTTAGATTCACTTCCCCATGGCATTGACTTCATGCCCAGGAAGTTCTATTGTGTTTTTCTGGTCTCTGCCATGTGGAAGCAGTTTTCAAGCCACATGGCTTCATCACATCACTCATCAGTTCAACGATCATTTTCTCCAACAATAAACCTTATCAACGTTAAATTTAGCTGGAGTTCTTGAGTGGCTGGAACTTTTTCTGTTAGTCTTGTTGAGAGAGTGGGAGTCCTGTACAAGTTTTCATTAAGTGACATAGCTATTTTTGTTGTGGCAGTTATGAACCTGGCATTGTTGTTGTGTCACTTGGGGTATACCATGGTGACAAGATTGCCTTTTTGGTAAGGTAGTGTTACCAACTCCTACAGGCAACAACATATAAATCTTTCTAATACAATTAAAATCCACAAAAAGTCGATTATCTCTGAGACTCTGTGTACTGCCACAGAGGCATTCGCCTACAGTTGATGCCGTGTTGGCACAATTAGTAATATACCATGCGCAAAGGAAATTCTTTTACAATTCTTGATAGTACACTTCAGTGTCCTACAAGACAAAGCAGAAATGTCCATAACAGAGTTCAATGGAACACTACAGGAAACAGCATAAGAGGTGCTGGTGTATCGGAAAAAGAGAAAGGAGGAATAGATAAGCAAGACCACATGGGAAAAGATAAAGCAAAAGAAGGAAATCAAGAAAAAAATTACTGAGCACCAAATAACAAAGGCTAAAAGAACAAGTTTTAAGTAACTATGCACAAAAAGACAAAGAAGAAAAGGAATCATGTCAAGATAAATGTCAATACTATGACAACATAGCTGAAACAGCAGAAAAAGCAGCATATGCAAATGACATGAAAACCATCTACAAAATCATAAAGCAGATGACAGGTAACTTCAGCACAAGATGTGAGAGTGCAATAATGACACATAAGGGACAAGTGATCAGTGGAGAAAGAGAAAAAATTGAAAGATGGAGGGAACACTTAACACCCTACTAAACAGAACACATGCAGCATAAACAATAGACATACCTGAAGCAAAAACGGAACTAAACATCAATACATGACCAATACCAATAAATGAAGTAAAGGAGGCGATAAACAAGCTCAAATTAGACAGGGCACCAGGCGAAGATGAAGTGACCGCTGAGATGTTGGAAGCAGAAGATATATAAACACCAAAACAACTCTGCCAGGTACTACAACAAATCTGGAATCTAGAGAAATCCCCAGAAGAGTGGAAAACTGGACTTACAGAGAATTACTAAAGAAGGGTGACCTCAGAGATTGTGAGAACTGGAGAGGCAATACCCTCTAGCCACTCACCAATAAAGTATTTTGCAGAATAATCATCAACAGAATTGTACCAGCACTTGAGGGAAAAACTTCTGAAAGAGCAGGCAGGGTTTAAGAAAGGAAGATTATGCACAGACCACATATTTATACTTAGACAAATATTAGAATAGGCAAATGAGTGGCATAGCACAACATATGCATTGTTTATAGATTTTGAGAAAGCCTTCGACAGTGTTAACAGAGATGCACTGTGGAAAATTCTAAGATGGCATGGCCTCCTTCATAAGATAGTGAATGTTATCAATGCATTATATGAGGGTTATCAGTGCAAAATGATTATGCAGAGAACACACATCCAACAGCTTTATGGTACGAACAGGAGTAAAGCAGGGATGTGTACTATCATCAACATTATTTATTTCAGCAGTAGACTGGTTAATGAAGGAGACAACATCAGACAAATGCAGAAGACTACAATGGTCACTCAACACAGTGCTAGAGAACTTTGACTTTGTCGACGACATTTGTCTACTATCAGGCAGCCACAAAGATACAAGGTCAGACAATTAAGTAATGAGACTAATTACATAAAAAATAAACAACAGTTGAAGATATAACCTGTATTTTATTAAAAGTAAGCCCCTTGTGCATTGATACAGTTAGTGGCATGATATAACAAACACTGGAACAACCTCTGCAGTTCTTCTGTTGGTATGGCACTTAAACTCGATGTTACGCCCCTTTGGATGTCATCAGTATCGTCAAAGAAGTGTCCTCTCAATGGTAGCTTTAATTTTTTGGGATAGAAAATAATTGCAGGGAGATAAATCTGGGGAACAGAGTGGATGGTTGAGAACACACATTTGTTTTTGGGCCAAAAATTCTTGTACAACTGCCATCTGGTGAGCCGGTGCGTTATCATGAAGAAAAAAAATGCCAGGTGCTGAATACGCAGGTCAGACTCGGAGAATCCTTTTTAATAAGCTTCAAAATACTTAAACTTTGAGAGTGACAGTCTGTCCCTCTGGAATAAATTCTTTGTGAATAACTCCTTTGCAGTCGTAGAAGCACACCAACACTGTCTTCATTTTCGACTTTTGAAGACCAATTTTTTTGCCTTTTGGTGATGATGATGACTTCCATTGACCACTTTGGCGTTTAGTTCTGGAATCATAGCGGAAAATTGATGTTTCACCCTTTGCAACAAATTTAAGAAATGTTCATTTCTGTGACATATTTTGATGATGTCTTTTGCGCACTCAGCACGATGTTTTTTTAGTCATCAGACAACAAATATGGCGGAAACCAGCAAGCAAGTTTTTTCTTGCCCAAATCTTCCATTAAAATTTTACGAATGGTCTCTCGGTTAACACCAAATTCATCTGCCATCATCCTCACAGTCAAACAATGACCGTCTTGTATCCATTCTCTAACTTTTGCAATGAGTTCCTCATTCAAACAGAAATTTGGCATCCATGTCTAGTTGCATTTGTAATCGTTTCCACACCACTTTTGAATCGTGAATACCACCTGAACATCTGCTCACGAGATGAACAATTATCCCCATAAACTTGTCGCATCAATTCAACTGTCCCAATGGCACTTTTTCCAAGTTTTAAACAGAATTTAATGTTAGGTTTTTGCTCTATGCTGATTATGTAACAATGCACCTCTAACTAGGTCAACAAAATGGTGGCTTGTTTGTCGTCTGCTTATCGGGTGGCAATTAAAAGTTGCCAGATCATAGATGAAGGTTGCCTCTTTGGATTCCATGCTTTACTTCATAGATGGCATTTTTGTCTTGGCCATAATAAAATCAGTCTCATTACTTAATTGTCAGACCTTGTATACAAGATAAACAGCTAACTCAGAGTGCTAACAATATAGGATTAAAGATCAATGTAAGATAAGACAAACTTAATGAAGCAAAATGTGAATAACAGAAATGTACTGAGAATAGATAACAAGTAGTGGATGAAGTCAACAAATATCTATATCTTTGTAGTAGAGTAGCAGAAGATGGAGACAGTACAGAGGATGTCAACAACAGACTTACTAGAGCAAACCAGACTTTTGCAGTGCTGCAGACTATGTGGAAAAATAAAAACTAAGCATGAAGAAGAAAATCAGGATATTTAAGAGCAATGTTCTAAGTGTACTACTCTATGGAAGTGAATACTGGAGAACCACCAAAACTATAGAAAACAAGTTGAATTCTTTCAGACTAGATGTTTACAAAGAATTTGAATAATATTTTGGCCAAACACCATAAGAAATAATATCTTGTTGGCAGAAATGGAGATGATGCCACTGACAGCAATTTTTGAGGAAAGACGCTGGCGATGGTTGGGACACTTGCTCTGGATTACTGACAACTCACTACCAAAAATAGCACTAAGATGAACACCACAGGGGAACAGAAGTAAGGGAAGACAAAAGGAGACAAGGAGAAGAACAATAGAGGGTCACTTGGGCAAGAGCGGAAAGGAAGGCAAAGGACAGAAGTTTGTGGAAAACCCTTGCGGATGTCCCATGTGCATTGGGCACTTAAGGTTCAGAGAGAGCGATATATACTTATAGTCCACTTGTACTAGTTATGGTAACCTGAACAATATATCTGTCTACCTATAGTCCACTATACCATACATGTATTCAGATCTCAAATGGACTATAAGGACTCTACTGTGTAAAAATTTAAAAAAAAACTGTTTAAACTTGAAAAAAAAAACTTTTACCTGCTTCAAAAAGAAAAAAAAAGGTGGTATTACTTTAGTACATGTCCTCTTGCTTACAATCAACTTTAATCATCTGGAGTCCTCATGCTTACAATCAACTTTAATCATCTGGGGTCCTCATGCTTACAATCAACTTTAATCATCTGGAGTCCTCATGCTTACAATCAACTTTAATCATCTGGAGTCCTCATGCTTACAATCAACTTTAATCATCTGGGGTCCTCATGCTTACAATCACCTTTAATCATCTGGGGTCCTCATGCTTACAATCAACTTTAATCATCTGGGGTCCTCATGCTTACAATCAACTTTAATCATCTGGGGTCCTCATGCTTACAATCAACTTTAATCATCTGGAGTCCTCATGCTTACAATCAACTTTAATCATCTGGGGTCCTCATGCTTACAAATGACTTTAATCATCTGAAGCCCTCATGCTTAAAAACAACTTTGATCACATGGAGTCCTCATGCCTGCAAATCATCCAACTTGCACAAGAAAACCAATCACAGAGAAAGTTGTTGAACAACTGAAGAATAAACATACACAAATGTTTAAAAAGATAACTTTACATTTTTCTCTTTCCATCTTTTTTTTTTTTTTTTAACACAGCAAAATTTAAAAAAAAAGAAAGATTTCCTGTACTAAAAGACGGCAAATGACATCCGTTTTCTGTACAAGCTGACATCATGATGGCTGCAGTATCTCAGTGATTCATGTTCTTTGTTCAAGGTCAATGCTAACAATGACTGACTACAGCACCAGGCTAAGCTGAGCTGGAGGAAAGTGTTCACTTCTTTTTAGTACAAGACAGAAAAAGAAAGGAGAGAGGGGAAAAACGATTAACAACAGGCGATAAGAAAACGTGAATGGATTATGAAATATAACAACAACCCCCCCCCCTCCAATTATTTTAGTAAATAAGTTTGTATCAACAATTTCACTGTTCTGATTACTGTTTCTATCTTTCCTTTCTTTTTCTATCTTTCCTTTCTCTTCCTTTTTTTCCTATTTTGCATGTCCACACTATACACATTCATGTAGATGCTGTACAAGAACCAGTTTTACCACAGCCTGCAAAATATTGTCCTGTTACAAGGATGACTGCCACCACCTTGTCATGATCAGTGTAATGTTCAAGGATGACTGCCACCACCTTGTCATGATCAGTGTAATGTTCAAGGATGACTGCCACCATCTTGTCATGATCAGTGTAATGTTCAAGGATAGCTGCCACCATCTTGTCATGATCAGTGTAATGTTCAAGGATGGCTGCCACTATCTTGTCATGATCAGTGTAACGTACAAGGATGACTGCCACCATCTTGTCATGATCAGTGTAACGTACAAGGATGACTGCCACCATCTTGTCATGATCAGTGTAACGTACAAGGATGACTGCCACCATCTTGTCATGATCAGTTTAACGTTCAAGGATGACTGCCACCATCTTGTCATGATCAGTGTAACATTCAAGGATGGCTGCCACTATTTTGTCATGATCAGTGTAACGTTCAAGGATGACTGCCACCATCTTGTCATGATCAGTGTAACATACAAGGATGACTGGAAAATATTTGGATGGTTGGTACTCTTTATTAGGGAGTGCAGAAAACACCAGCTATTCTCCCATTATATATCCTTTTCTGTGAGTGACATATTCCACACCTTGCTACAATGGCTAGCATATCAAGTTCATGTGACTTCTACTCAAAGATGAAGGTTATAAAAATAAAGCAAGAATAAGAAACTATAAAGACACAAAACACATCCAGCAAAACAGAAATTTTCTAGAATTATTACTTTAGAACCAGGAGTGACCATGGCAACTATGTAGAGACTAACATCCAGAACTTCAACACAAACATTTAACTTCACAAAATCAAGACAGATCTGACACAAACATTCAGTCACAGTTATGAGGGTCATACCGAAACTCCTGAGCAAAAATGTTTGTAAAAATCAGAATTTATAGATTGAGAAAATATAAATGTATCACCGTAACTGCATCCTTTGCACTTCATGTAGAGGTCACATGACGTAACCATGTGTCGCCACATGGAGAAGAAACAAAATGGCAGGTGCTGAAGTTTCATTTTGTCAACGTGCTGTTACTGAGTTCCTCATTAAAGAGGAAATCCAAGCTGCTGAAATTCACCAGAGACTTCAACTTGCTTATGGAGATGTGAGTATGTGTGCTAGCAGTGGTAGGAGGTGGGTGAAACATTTCAAAGATGGAAACATAAGCATCCAAGATATGCCTCGCAGCAGTCACCCTTGAACTACCTCCACTGAACGCAACGTGGAAAGGGTTTATGACATCATTAAATAAGACAGACGTATCACAGTATCTGAAATCACCGTAAATCTTGGATAAGGACACAATGCAGTATAGGAAATGATTGAAACCCTAGGCTATAGAAAAATTTGTGCCTGCTGGGAGAGAACGTCCAGAAAGCAGTGTGTCTGTGCCTTTTGGTCAGCTGGAACAGAATTCTATCGGGAGGGTATTTTCAAACTTGCAGAGCAATGGCAAAAATGTGTGCAGAGAAATGGAGATTATGTTGAAAAGGATGCAGATTAAGGTGATACATTTATATTTTCTCTATTTATAAATCTGATCTTTAAAAAACTTTTGCTCACAACTTTCGGTATGATCCCTGTATTTATAAATTAGAAGCTGTTACAGTACAGGTCATAGGTCCAGTAACTCAGAGATAATCATGTCCAAACTGTGCAGTTACTCATCTCATGAAAGGACGGAACTGAAAAGATTTGGTTGCTTAAAAAACAAGCAGAATAAAACAATAAACAGTTTCAGATTTTCCATATACAACCTTAGCTTAGCTGGTTGACTGTACAAACAAGGCTTACCAAACAGACACTTCACAAACCAATTTCTTTCAGTTAAATATCTTAAAGAAATCTCTGGAGTTTGCAATTTTTGCAAAAAATGCTAGTACTATTAGTTGTGAGGCCTCCACAGTAACAGTACTAAATTTATGGTAACCATCATCAATCAATACTTCTACCAAATTACATCAAACATTATCATTTAATATCAAATGTATATCATCAATTATATCAATTCTGTCACTACTGAAAGAAACAGATGTATAAAATTGACACCTAAAGATGCCTCCTGATATCTGTGTGGTCCACATAGTTCTACCAGGCTTGCTAGATTAAAATTTTGATTTAAAGCCAAGCAATACTAGTTACAATCTACAAAAATAAAACAAATTTATATATATTTTGTATGTAAAGTTAATCTGGCAATTATGGTTTCTACCCTGAATGTTAAGCGGGGCTGGGGTATCCTCTATCAAAGGAGAAGTAAGACGCCTCCTTACCTCCATCAGTCTATGGAACACCCTTGGGCAAGGTGGAGTACCCATATAGCACCCCGATCAGGGCGATGTGAAGCCATAGGAGCAGGTGATGGATGGAATGGGAGAGCAGCCAACAGATAATGTTGGTTATGGTCACCATTCTATGATGGAAGGCAGATGATCTCTATGTAGGGACAATGTCTACGATCACTGACTAGTACAGAAATGGTAAACTACCTTCTGGAAATATGCCAAGAAACCCAAACAGCAACATGGAAGGTCAGATAGGAAAAAGATCTGGTGGTGAGTCCCCCAGGCCAGAATCAGCTGCAGAAGAAGAAGTAGAAGATTTTTATAACACACTGCAAATGATGATAGAACAGGTACGGAAAATGATATT
The DNA here is from genome assembly GCA_009760885.1 of Achatina immaculata. Lineage (NCBI taxonomy): Eukaryota > Metazoa > Mollusca > Gastropoda > Stylommatophora > Achatinidae > Lissachatina > Lissachatina immaculata. The sequence continues at coordinate 67,052,166 of CM019713.1, read as the reverse complement.
GTATTAATAATGGGGGATTTTAATGCAAAGATTGGTACAGAAAGAGCAGAAGATGAAGGTCATGTTGTGGAGAAATTTAGCATAGAACATAGAAAAGAGGCAGGTGACAATGGCGTTTTGCATGGAAAATGAGCTAATGATTGCTAACACACTTTTAAAACAATATCCAAGAAGACTTTACACATGGACATCACCTGATGGAAAAACCAAGAATCAAACAGATTACATTTTAATGCAAAGAAGGTGGAGATCAAGTATAACATCAGCAAAAACTTTACCAGGTGCTGATTGTGACACGGACCATGAGTTATTAATAGCAGATATGAAGATAAAGATAAAAAAGACAGTTACGGGATCAAGACCACTCTGCTGTGATCTTACAAAAATACCATAACAATATGGTATAGAAGTGAAGAACCATTTTGAAATAATGATGGCTGTACAGGAAGAGATGACACCAGATGAATTGGCTATACAGGCCAGAGATAGCTTAATAACAACAGCTAAAGATGTGGTTCCAGTAAAGAAAACACAAAAGAATGGATGGATTACAGCAGGTACACTAGAACTGATAAGACAACGTAGAGAAATAAAGATGCAATGGAAAGTGAACAACTAAGAGGTTGCTTAAAAAACAAGCAGAATAAAACAATAAACAGTTTCAGATTTTCCATATACAATCTTAGCTTAGCTGGTTGACTGTACAAACAAGGCTTTAACTCATCTTTAACAAAAGAAGTATGAAGTATGAAGAAACATAAGAAAAGACAAAAAACAATACATACAAGATTGCTGTGAAAAAATAGAAGGATATCAGAAGTGTGGAAGAGATAGTGAAATGTTTAAAGAAATGAAGACATTGATGAGAAATGTCGCAGCTAAGCTAAATGTAATTTGTGACGAGATGGGGAATACTTTGACAGAGACAGAGGAAATTCTAGAAAGATGGAAGGAATATTGCAGAGGAATGTATGAAACAACCAACTGTGAAAGCAGAAATCAACAGTGTGAATTATTATTGGAGGAGAAAGAACTTGAACTGACAAATAAGAAGTTTTATGGGCAATAAAGAATCTGAAAAATTATAAATCACCAGGATGTGATGAGATAACAGCTGAACTTATTAAAGCAGGAGGAAAGGAATGTGCAACAATCTATCATGCACTATGTAAAAAGATATGGCATTCAGGTATTTGGCCAAAAGAATGGAAAAGAAATCTATTCATACCACTGCCAAAAAAGGGTAACCTGAAATTATGCACAAACTACAGAACTGTTGCCCTGATTAGTCATGCCAGTAAAATTCTGTTAAAAATCAGCAAAAGCTTCTGTAAAATCTCCATCAGTTTTCTTTAAAAAACATATGATTTTCTGATGATGGCCATATTTAAATGTAAGCTTTTGTTTCCAAGTGAAATGTAGTCAGTTATGTACATGTTTCAGCTGCCAAAATGTAAGCTAAACATAGTCTGGATTGCACTTTTCCACCAGTTCTGGTTTCTGAGAACCACTGTCTCTAACCAGTCTGTATTTCAGAGACTGACATTTTTACAACACTGAAAGTACTTGGAGCCATTCGCTGTAATGAACTTTTGTAGATAAAAGATTTCAGATCCCAAAAAGTTTACACATGTTCACACACAAACACACACACATTCACTGCTGTAAAGCTGTTGAAAAAATGGCAGGAATAAATTTATTTTAAAGACAAAATAACATTTCAGCTTTTGTTTATGCAGCAACAATAACAGCAGCCACTTTTAGCCTTCATGATATTTCTCTGGCAATCTTGACACTAGTCTCTGACTGAATGAACCTAGACACATACAGGTCAGTTACAATTTCTCTGGTAATCTTGACACTAGTCTCTGACTGAATGAACCTAGACATATACAGGTCAGTTACAATTTCTCTGGCAATCTTGACACTAGTCTCTGACTGAATGAACCTAGACATATACAGGTCAGTTACATTTTCTCTGGTAATCTTGACACTAGTCTCTGACTGAATGAACCTAGACATATACAGGTCAGTTACAATTTCTCTGGTAATCTTGACACTAGTCTCTGACTGAATGAACCTAGACACATACAGGTCAGTTACAATTTCTCTGGTAATCTTGACACTGTAGTCTTGACACTAGTCTCCGACTGAATGAACCTAGACACATACAGGTCAGTTACAATTTCTCTGGTAATCTTGACACTGTAGTCTTGACACTAGTCTCTGACTGAATAAACCTAGACACATACAGGTCAGTTACAATTTCTCTGGTAGTCTTGACACTAGTCTCTGACTGAATGAACCTAGACACATACAGGTCACTTACAATTTCTCTGGTTGTCTTGACACTAGTCTCTGACTGAATAAACCTAGACACATACAGGTCAGTTACAATTTCTCTGGTAATCTTGACACTGTAGTCTTGACACTAGTCTCCGACTGAATGAACCTAGACACATACAGGTCAGTTACAATTTCTCTGGTAATCTTGACACTGTAGTCTTGACACTAGTCTCTGACTGAATAAACCTAGACACATACAGGTCAGTTACAATTTCTCTGGTAGTCTTGACACTAGTCTCTGACTGAATGAACCTAGACACATACAGGTCACTTACAATTTCTCTGGTTGTCTTGACACTAGTCTCTGACTGAATAAACCTAGACACATACAGGTCAGTTACAATTTCTCTGGTAGTCTTGACACTAGTCTCTGACTGAATGAACCTAGACACATACAGGTCACTTACAACAATGCTACTGGTGACACAAGTGATCTTGTCCTTGGACCCGACTCACTTCTTTTTCAAATGTGGAACATCATTGCCATTAAGATTACACAAAAGGAATTACATTTAACTTCTCCCCTGACTCTAACCAACTGCCACATCCTATTCAAGACCATCTCAGTGACTGCTTTTGAATGGGGTTTTCTGAGATGGTCTCTGTTTGAATGCAGGTGCTATCTATTAATGACATTTTTTAATTGTATAATATAGGCCAATGAAAGAGAAGTAACTAATTCTTATTTTCTTGAACAAGCTTTAATAAAGGTTGTGATGGAAGTCATGATTCTGAACAGAATTTGTCATTAAGCAACCATCATCTACCCATACAAAACACACTTTCTCCTAGACCTCTACACATAAAACTCTCTTTTCACAAAAGCAGCTTTTTACTTTCACAAGCCACCAGCTTGGAATACAAAGGATAGGAATCCTACTACCAAAATAACATTAACTTTCACAGAATCTGTTTCTATGTTTTTAGCAATCACCACCACTTCTTTCAGACAGCAACCACCACCACCACTTCTTTTAGACAGCAATCACCACCACCACCACTTCTTTCAGACAGCAACCACCACCACCACTTCTTTCAGACAGCAACCACCACCACCACCACTTCTTTCAGACAGCAACTACCACCACCACTTCTTTCAGACAGCAACCACCACTACCACTTCTTTCAGACAGCAACCACCACCATTTCTTTCAGACAGCAACCACCACCGTTTCTTTCAGACAGCAACCACCACCACTTCTTTCAGACAGCAAACACCACCACCACTTCTTTCAGACAGCAATCACCACCACTTCTTTCAGACAGCAACCACCACCACTTCTTTCAGACAGCAATCACCACCACCACTTCTTTCAGACAGCAACCACCACCACCATTTCTTTCAGATAGCAATCACCACCACCATTTCTTTCAGATAGCAATCACCACTTCTTTCAGACAGCAACCACCACCACCACTTCTTTAAGACAGCAATCACCACCACTTCTTTCAGACAGCAACCACCACCACTTCTTTAAGACAGCAATCATCACCACCACCACCACTTCTTTCAGACAATGTGAAGTAATATATTTTACATGAATCTTTCTCTTGTACCTCCTGATTTATGATCAACTTCTATCAACATGCTGTACTCTCTCCCCTTGTTGTACAGACAATTCATTTGATATTTTACCTTTCTTTGCTTATCTCTTCCTTATCATATCTTCTTTATCTTTGGTTTTGTTGCCATGTAACACAGATAAAACCAGAAAGATGAAATATTATGTTTCTGTTGCCATGTAACACAGATAAAAACCAGAAAGATGGAATATTATGTTTTTGTTGGCATCTCACAGATAAAAATTAGATAAAATATTGTTTTCTCTTGCCATCTGACATAGATAAAAACTAGACATATTATTTTTTTAAACACCGAAGTAAAGTTTATTGCAATCTTTTACAATAAGAATACTGATATGTTTGGGTTTACTGCAAGAAGTTCATTATACTCAGGACCTACTAACATCTTGTTTCTCACATAAATGTGTTAGTGTAGGAAGTTCATTATACTCAGGACCTACTAACATCTTGTTTCTCACATAAATGTGTTAGTGTAGGAAGTTCATTATACTCAGGACCTACTAACATCTTGTTTCTCACATAAATGTGTTAGTGTAGGAAGTTCATTATACTCAGGACCTACTAACATCTTGTTTCTCACATAAATGTGTTAGTGTAGGAAGTTCATTATACTCAGGACCTACTAACATCTTGTTTCCCACATAAATGTGTTAGTGTAGGAAGTTCATTATACTCAGGACCTACTAACATCTTGTTTCTCACATAAATGTGTTAGTGTAGGAAGTTCATTATACTCAGGACCTACTAACATCTTGTTTCTCACATAAACATGTTAGTGTAGGAAGTTCATTATACTCAGGACCTACTGACATGTTGTCTTCTCACCTGAAAACTCTTCGTCATCATCAGGTGCTGTGCCGACTGGCATTGGCTATTATGCTTCTCCAGAGTACACGATCCTTCCTACAGGCCATCAGCTCAATTGGTCATCTCCTTTCACACCATCCCGTCAGACTGTCCAGTATCATTTCTCTTGGTCTTCCTCTTGATCTTCTTCCCTCTATTTTTCCTGTTGTTATAATGTTTTCAATGCCCCCTCTTCTCATTGCATGTCCTATGAAAGCACACTGTCTCTCTCTTATTTTTTTGACAAGATTTTTTTTCTCTCCAACTCTTCTCATACATTCTTCATTAGTTATTTTTGCTGTTCATGGGATTCGCAACATTCTTCTAATAAACCACATTTCTGCTGCTTCCAATGATTTTTGTGCAGACCTGCCTACTGTCCATAATTCACTTCCATGTAACAAGACAGGTTCAATATAGCATTTTAGGACTGGTTTTCTAACACAAAACTGTTACTTCAACAATTATTATAGCTTGGAGTACTGACCAGAAAAAGATGGTAATCATGTATGAGACAAAACTCACAAAGAGTGAATGTCGGTTAAACTGACTGTCACCCACTGCATGATGGGAAACCAGTGTCAGCTTGATCTCTGATGTATGTTCACACAAACAGGAACAAACTGCTAGTGTGAGTACCGACCATGACTAGAAATGCTGTTGTGTAGGCACAATATTTTTAAAATGCCAAAAGAATGCCAACAAAAATTTCTCAAACACAACCCAAACACCAATAAAAACGTTTCTGTCACAGATGGTGATAGTTATTCTATTTGTCACAGAGAGTGATCTTTATTATATCTGTTACAGTCAGTGATGTTTAATCTGCCACTGATGGAGACGGTTAGTCTACATCACAGACAGTGTTATTCATTCTATCTGTCACAGACGGTTATGGTTACATTGATCCCTAGGTTCCCATGGTCAGCAAAAAGTTGTGCAATGTTGGTGTCAAACACAAGACAGTCACTGCTGGCAATTGCTGACTGGATTCCATCATGAATGCTTCGAGGAGCAGCCTCCCATGTAAGTCTTCGTCGATGGCCATTTAGTTCTAATCTATAAGAAAAGCAAACACAAATAAGTTTATAATGCGGAATTGTCCATCCACTGATTTGTATATAAAACTCCTCATAAACGACACTGGCCTGTATATAAAATTCTTTATACATCATAATGATCTACACAGCTCCGTTTGTTTCAGCATACCTTCATATGCCATGTATATACAAGTATAACTCTTCATAAATGACAATTATCTGTAAATAAAGCTCTGTTTTAAACTCCCTCCATATTACAATGATCTATACATAAAACTCTATACACAACAATGATCCATATATAAAACTCCCTACATATGATACTGACCTATATATAAAACTCTCTGCCTGTTTACGAGTGCCTATGAGCTGAACAATAGCATAAAACATCTGAATTCCATCTATTTTTTCTTGTTTTTCCAAAACCAACATAAAATTGTGACCAAAACATGACTGCATCATGACCCAGTCCACAGCTCCCGGCAGGTTGATGTCTGTGGCTAGAAAGACAATATCTTCTCCTGAAAAAAGAAAAGTTCTAACATTAATGTTGCCTAATAACCAGTTCACACTGCTGGACCCTAACATGTCTCTGACAATAAATTAAGCTTATAATTTTATCAAGTTTATACATCTGGGTTTCAGAAAAACATAATTATGTAAATCTATCCAAAACAGCTTCTAGAAATTCCTGTGGAAAATAATAAATTTTTAACTGCATAGAAAATACTGTATTTCTAAAATGTCATTTCTGGTGATATATTATTCTTAGCTATCACAAAATTTCATGCCATAATTTGTGCAATGTTGGTGTCAAACACAAGACAGTCACTGCTGGCAATTGCTGACTGGATTCCATCATGAATGCTTCGAGGAGCAGCCTCCCATGTAAGTCTTCGTCGATGGCCATTTAGTTCTAATCTATAAGAAAAGCAAACACAAATAAGTTTATAATGCGGAATTGTCCATCCACTGATTTGTATATAAAACTCCTCATAAACGACACTGGCCTGTATATAAAATTCTTTATACATCATAATGATCTACACAGCTCCGTTTGTTTCAGCATACCTTCATATGCCATGTATATACAAGTATAACTCTTCATAAATGACAATTATCTGTAAATAAAGCTCTGTTTTAAACTCCCTCCATATTACAATGATCTATACATAAAACTCTATACACAACAATGATCCATATATAAAACTCCCTACATATGATACTGACCTATATATAAAACTCTCTGCCTGTTTACGAGTGCCTATGAGCTGAACAATAGCATAAAACATCTGAATTCCATCTATTTTTTCTTGTTTTTCCAAAACCAACATAAAATTGTGACCAAAACATGACTGCATCATGACCCAGTCCACAGCTCCCGGCAGGTTGATGTCTGTGGCTAGAAAGACAATATCTTCTCCTGAAAAAAGAAAAGTTCTAACATTAATGTTGCCTAATAACCAGTTCACACTGCTGGACCCTAACATGTCTCTGACAATAAATTAAGCTTATAATTTTATCAAGTTTATACATCTGGGTTTCAGAAAAACATAATTATGTAAATCTATCCAAAACAGCTTCTAGAAATTCCTGTGGAAAATAATAAATTTTTAACTGCATAGAAAATACTGTATTTCTAAAATGTCATTTCTGGTGATATATTATTCTTAGCTATCACAAAATTTCATGCCATAATTTGTGTATTTGGGTGTATGTTTCTACTACATCATTTATTACACAGCTAATTATGTACAATAGTTTTAGGAATAGAAATGTGTATTTAGATTTTAACATGAATGGAATATCTCACACTGAAGTGATAAATACAAATTTTAATATAAATGGAATATCTCACACTGAAGTGGTAAATACAAATTTTAACATAAATGGAATGTCTCACACTGAAGTGATAAATACAAATTTTAACATGAATGGAATATCTCACACTGAAGTGATAAATACAAATTTTAACATGAATGGAATATCTCATACTGAAATGATAAATACAATGATGAAAGATAATAAAAATAATGTATTCTGTACTAAATGATTAAACTTTCTGGAAAAGTTCTTCAGAATTTTACATTTGAAAGCTGTTCCTCACTTCTTTGCCACAAAGTTCTGCTGCTGCTTCAGCATCAAAATGTCATTAGGGTTGTTGTACTCCCACTGTTCAGCATATAAAATTAGGGTTGTTGTACTCCCACTGTTCAGCATATAAAAGTAGGGTTGTTGTACTCCCACTGTTCAGCATATAAAAGTAGGGTTGTTGTACTCCCACTGTTCAGCATATAAAATTAGGGTTGTTGTACTCCCACTGTTCAGCATATAAAAGTAGGGTTGTTGTACTCCCACTGTTCAGCATATAAAAGTATAACTCTTCATAAATGACAATTATCTGTAAATAAAGCTCTGTTTTAAACTCCCTCCATATTACAATGATCTATACATAAAACTCTATACACAACAATGATCCATATATAAAACTCCCTACATATGATACTGACCTATATATAAAACTCTCTGCCTGTTTACGAGTGCCTATGAGCTGAACAATAGCATAAAACATCTGAATTCCATCTATTTTTTCTTGTTTTTCCAAAACCAACATAAAATTGTGACCAAAACATGACTGCATCATGACCCAGTCCACAGCTCCCGGCAGGTTGATGTCTGTGGCTAGAAAGACAATATCTTCTCCTGAAAAAAGAAAAGTTCTAACATTAATGTTGCCTAATAACCAGTTCACACTGCTGGACCCTAACATGTCTCTGACAATAAATTAAGCTTATAATTTTATCAAGTTTATACATCTGGGTTTCAGAAAAACATAATTATGTAAATCTATCCAAAACAGCTTCTAGAAATTCCTGTGGAAAATAATAAATTTTTAACTGCATAGAAAATACTGTATTTCTAAAATGTCATTTCTGGTGATATATTATTCTTAGCTATCACAAAATTTCATGCCATAATTTGTGTATTTGGGTGTATGTTTCTACTACATCATTTATTACACAGCTAATTATGTACAATAGTTTTAGGAATAGAAATGTGTATTTAGATTTTAACATGAATGGAATATCTCACACTGAAGTGATAAATACAAATTTTAATATAAATGGAATATCTCACACTGAAGTGGTAAATACAAATTTTAACATAAATGGAATGTCTCACACTGAAGTGATAAATACAAATTTTAACATGAATGGAATATCTCACACTGAAGTGATAAATACAAATTTTAACATGAATGGAATATCTCATACTGAAATGATAAATACAATGATGAAAGATAATAAAAATAATGTATTCTGTACTAAATGATTAAACTTTCTGGAAAAGTTCTTCAGAATTTTACATTTGAAAGCTGTTCCTCACTTCTTTGCCACAAAGTTCTGCTGCTGCTTCAGCATCAAAATGTCATTAGGGTTGTTGTACTCCCACTGTTCAGCATATAAAATTAGGGTTGTTGTACTCCCACTGTTCAGCATATAAAAGTAGGGTTGTTGTACTCCCACTGTTCAGCATATAAAAGTAGGGTTGTTGTACTCCCACTGTTCAGCATATAAAATTAGGGTTGTTGTACTCCCACTGTTCAGCATATAAAACTAGGGTTGTTGTACTCCCACTGTTCAGCATATAAAATTAGGGTTGTTGTACTCCCACTGTTCAGCATATAAAACTAGGGTTGTTGTACTCCCACTGTTCAGCAAGGAACTTCATGATGGCCCCAAGTTCCAGACCTGAAAATTCCACATCTCTCATTTACATAGTTCTGCCACTGATCTGAAGAAAAAAAAAAGTAAAAATATTAGTGCTATGATCCTGCTAATTGACACTTTACTTTGTACTGTAAAATAACACTCTTTCTAGCAACAGTGACAAAATTATGCTCAGATTTTGCGATGGGGGTCTCCTCAATAACTTTTTAGCATCCCTTTTAAATTAATTTTAAACTGACATGAGATACAGTTCGCTTTGGTTGGTAAAGATAAGTCAGACAGAACTATTTGCTAGTGAGCTGTGATACCTGTTAAACTGGTTTCATGCATGCACAAGTGCTCGATATTGGGCATGCTCTTTCATGGGATGTGGTGAACACCTGTATCAGATTGCTCTGTAAAGTGGTGATATATTTTTGTGACATTTGCTTTGTACTGTGGTGATTTGATATTTCTGTAAAATGATGATACTTTTGGAAACTTACCTTGTAATGTGGTGATACTTTTGTGAGACTGCATGAGGTGAGGCATAACCTGCTCCAAAGATCCCTGCCATTTACAAGATGCTCCAGGACAAGGGCATGTGTACGGGCTGATAAGATAAAGAATGTAACATGTACTAACTGATTAGATAAAGAATGTCATGTGTACAGCCTGATAAAATAAAGAATGCTATGTGTACTAAATGATTAGTTGAAATGCTATCTGTACTGGCCACGACAGGAATGCTGTATGTACTGACAGATAAGATGAGAATGCTATGTGTACTAACTGACAGATAAGATGAGAATGCTATGTGTACTAACTGACAGATAAGATGAGAATGCTATGTGTACTAACTGACAGATAAGATGAGAATGCTATGTGTACTAACTGACAGATAAGATGAGAATGCTATGTGTATATCTGACAGATAAGATGAGAATGCTATGTGTACTAACTGACAGATAAGATGAGAATGCTATGTATACTAAATGACAAGATATTCTATCTCTCTGGAGCTGAGAGCATGACATTCTTTGCAACTGATGCTGTGGAAATGTTGAAGCACTTGCATTGTGTCGTATGGGGAGTGAGTTACTACAGCTACTTTTTTCATACTCTGAATGGAGCTAAAAAAGCAGAGGATACAATATTTCTTTAGCATTCCACCACCATGAGGACTACAGCCATTTCTGCCCTGTTAGCCATGTTGGGCCTATTACCAGGGATATCAACTGAGAGACAGGACAACTTGGTCAGCTATGATTTGCAAATCCTGACACAAACAGGCAGCTTTGGGTCACTGAATGCTACCACAGGCTGCATCTTCACACCCAAATGATAAAATGAGAGTGATATACAATTTTCCCTGTTTGCTGTTGCCGTGCCCACAATAACAAGATAAGCATACAAAAGTTAAGTCGTGCCCACAATAACAAGATAAGCATACAAAAGTTAAGTCGTGCCCACAATAACAAGATAAGCATACAAAAGTTAAGTATAGATTTTAAATAATGTAATTATACTTCCTCAAATAAATCTATTCATTAACTACTGACTTACGCATATTATTACTTCACATTTACCAATGAGGGAATCTCTTCTAAACATTCTTTATCTCAAATTCAATAATGCATAGTGCTAATTTCAATTTACACAGTTAGAAACACATGTGTTAGTTTTCTGTGTAGTTTACAGAGATGTTTCCAGTTTTTTTATTTAGTTTACAGTGATATATTTTCAGTTTGTGTATCTGGTTTACAGTGATATGTTTCCAGGTTATGTGTCTAGTTTATAGTGATATGTTTCCAGGTTATGTGTCTGGTTTATAGTGATATGTTTCCAGGTTATGTATCTGGTTTACAGTGATATGTTTCCAGGTTATGTATCTGGTTTACAGTGATATGAGGTCTCATCATAAGGTACAACTGATTATTTGTGGACAACTTTTTTGGGTTAGTTCTCAACATAATCCCCGTTGAAGGAGGCAACATCAGACAAATGCAGAGGATTACAATGGACCCTTGACACAGTGCTGGAGGACCTTGACTTTGCAGATGACATTTGTCTATTATCAAGCAGTCACAAAGATATACAAGATAAAATAAACAAGCTAACTCAGAATGCAAACGACATAGGACTAAAGATCAACGTAGGAAAGACAAAGTTAATGAAGCAAAATGTGAACAACAGAAATGTACTCAGAGTAGATAGCAAGTTAGTGGAAGAGGTCAACGAATTTGTATAGCTTGGCAGTAGAGTAGTAGAAAATGGAGACAGCGCAGAGGACATCAACAGCAGACTTACTAGAGCAAACCAGGCTTTTGCAGTGCTGCAGACTATATGGAAATAAAAAAAACTAAGCATAAATATGAAAATCAGGATATTTAATGTTCTAAGTGTACTACTCTATGGAAGTGAATGTTGGAAAATCACCAAAACCATAGAAAACAAGCTGAATTCTTTCCAGACTAAATGTTTATGAAGAATTAGAAAAATATTTTGGCCAAACCCCATAAGAAATAACATTTTATTAGCAGAAATGCAGATGAAGCCACTGACAACAATTATTGAGCAAAAGACACTGGCGATGGTTGGGACATGTGTTCCGAATGACTGACAACTCACTACCAAAAATAGCACTAAGGTGGACACCACAGGGGAACAGAAGTAAGGGTAGACCAAAAGAGACATGGAGAAGAACAACAGAAAGGATGCTGAGCAATAGAGGGCTCACCTGGGCAAGAGAGAAAAAAAGGCGAAGGACATGCATTTGTGGAAAACCCTTGCGGAAGCCCCATGTGCCCTGGGCACTTAAGGTTCAGAGAGAGAGATAATCCCCGTTATGCACTTAGTCCAGCGATCCTGGAGCATACGGATCCCTTCTTTGTGAAAGTCAGCATCTTGTACCAGTAAAAAGTGGTCTACAGCATGAATGATGTCATCATCTGAAGCAAATTTGCGACCACTGAGCTCATTTTTGAGTTTGATAAACAGGCAATAGTCTGAAGGGGCCAAATCTGGGGAATAAGGAAGATGTTCAAGAAGCTGGAAGCCACATTCATGAATGGCAGCCATTGCCACTGCAGACTTGTCTTGATGAAAGATGAGCATTGTCTTGATGAAAGATGACTCCTCTCGTCAATTCCCCTCGATGCTTTTCCCTCAGTTTGACCCGCAGTCGCTTCACAAGATTAGTGTAAAAGGTTCCAGTGACCGTTCTGCCCTTGTGAAAATAGTCTACCAATAGCACACCTTCTGAATCCCAAAAGATGGAAGCCATCACTTTGCCTGCAGACAGAACTACCTTTGTTTTCTTTGGAGGTGGGAATCCATGATGTTTCCACTGCTTTGACTGTTCTTTGGTTTCAGGTTGAAAATGATGAACCCAAGTCCCATCCATAGTCACAAATTGCGGGATCTGCAGAAAAATGGCCAAGATTGTCTCTTGACATGTTGAGATGCTGTTGTTTGTGATCAGCTCCAAGAAGTTTCAGGACCCATTAAGCAGAGACCTTTGTCATTTGAAGATCATTGCTAATAATGGCATGAACACATTCCTGGAAGATGTCCAACTCAGTAACAATGTACTGCTCAGTTAGTCGTCAATCCTCCATGATCATGCCATGGATTCTGCCGATGGTTTCATCGGTGGTTACCGTTCTTGGTGTTCCTGGACAGGGATCATCTTCCAGACTCTCCCTTCCATGTTTGAATTGAGCTGCCCATTTCTTCACTGTGCTGTAAGAAGGGGCACTCCCTTAGAGCCTCCACCATATCCTCATGGATCTCCTTCGATGATAAGCCCTTGATGCAGAGGTAGCGAATGACTACTCGATGAGAATTTTTATCCACTTTCTCAATTTATGCCATCCCTTACCACTTCAGTAGCCTGTAAAAAAAAAATTAGCTGCAGTTGATTTCTTGAAACTTTGTGTTTAATCTTACATTAACCTGATCTACAAATACTCCTAATATCAACTGTGTGTTTCAAGAGTAGATAGCAAGTTAGTGGAAGAGGTCAACGAATTTGTATAGCTTGGCAGTAGAGTAGTAGAAAATGGAGACAGCGCAGAGGACATCAACAGCAGACTTACTAGAGCAAACCAGGCTTTTGCAGTGCTGCAGACTATATGGAAATAAAAAAAACTAAGCATAAATATGAAAATCAGGATATTTAATGTTCTAAGTGTACTACTCTATGGAAGTGAATGTTGGAAAATCACCAAAACCATAGAAAACAAGCTGAATTCTTTCCAGACTAAATGTTTATGAAGAATTAGAAAAATATTTTGGCCAAACCCCATAAGAAATAACATTTTATTAGCAGAAATGCAGATGAAGCCACTGACAACAATTATTGAGCAAAAGACACTGGCGATGGTTGGGACATGTGTTCCGAATGACTGACAACTCACTACCAAAAATAGCACTAAGGTGGACACCACAGGGGAACAGAAGTAAGGGTAGACCAAAAGAGACATGGAGAAGAACAACAGAAAGGATGCTGAGCAATAGAGGGCTCACCTGGGCAAGAGAGAAAAAAAGGCGAAGGACATGCATTTGTGGAAAACCCTTGCGGAAGCCCCATGTGCCCTGGGCACTTAAGGTTCAGAGAGAGAGATAATCCCCGTTATGCACTTAGTCCAGCGATCCTGGAGCATACGGATCCCTTCTTTGTGAAAGTCAGCATCTTGTACCAGTAAAAAGTGGTCTACAGCATGAATGATGTCATCATCTGAAGCAAATTTGCGACCACTGAGCTCATTTTTGAGTTTGATAAACAGGCAATAGTCTGAAGGGGCCAAATCTGGGGAATAAGGAAGATGTTCAAGAAGCTGGAAGCCACATTCATGAATGGCAGCCATTGCCACTGCAGACTTGTCTTGATGAAAGATGAGCATTGTCTTGATGAAAGATGACTCCTCTCGTCAATTCCCCTCGATGCTTTTCCCTCAGTTTGACCCGCAGTCGCTTCACAAGATTAGTGTAAAAGGTTCCAGTGACCGTTCTGCCCTTGTGAAAATAGTCTACCAATAGCACACCTTCTGAATCCCAAAAGATGGAAGCCATCACTTTGCCTGCAGACAGAACTACCTTTGTTTTCTTTGGAGGTGGGAATCCATGATGTTTCCACTGCTTTGACTGTTCTTTGGTTTCAGGTTGAAAATGATGAACCCAAGTCCCATCCATAGTCACAAATTGCGGGATCTGCAGAAAAATGGCCAAGATTGTCTCTTGACATGTTGAGATGCTGTTGTTTGTGATCAGCTCCAAGAAGTTTCAGGACCCATTAAGCAGAGACCTTTGTCATTTGAAGATCATTGCTAATAATGGCATGAACACATTCCTGGAAGATGTCCAACTCAGTAACAATGTACTGCTCAGTTAGTCGTCAATCCTCCATGATCATGCCATGGATTCTGCCGATGGTTTCATCGGTGGTTACCGTTCTTGGTGTTCCTGGACAGGGATCATCTTCCAGACTCTCCCTTCCATGTTTGAATTGAGCTGCCCATTTCTTCACTGTGCTGTAAGAAGGGGCACTCCCTTAGAGCCTCCACCATATCCTCATGGATCTCCTTCGATGATAAGCCCTTGATGCAGAGGTAGCGAATGACTACTCGATGAGAATTTTTATCCACTTTCTCAATTTATGCCATCCCTTACCACTTCAGTAGCCTGTAAAAAAAAAATTAGCTGCAGTTGATTTCTTGAAACTTTGTGTTTAATCTTACATTAACCTGATCTACAAATACTCCTAATATCAACTGTGTGTTTCAAGCATTTGTACCTTATGCTGAGAACTTATCAATCACTCCTCGTATGTTTCCAGTTTATGTATCTGGTTTACACTGATATCTTTCCAGTTTTCGTATTTAATTTCTTATATCTTATATCCTTCCCGTGCCGTTAAACATCACAAAGGGGTCGCAAAGTAGTTTGCCAATTTTTCCTGTCTTTGGCGAGTCTTTCAACCTCATCAAGGGATTTTATGCCTGTTAATTTGGCCTCTCTTAACAATGTCCTCTTCAGAGTTTCACGCGGTCTGCCTCTTTTTCTTTGACCTGTTGTGTTCTACTTGATAGCTTGTTTTGGGATTCTCTGATCATTTCTTCTCATCAAGTGACCAATATATGTCCATCTCCTTCTCCTGATCACCCATGAGACTGGTTGTTGCTCAGTCATCTGTCTTATTTCTGCATTATTCTTGAATTCACTCCACTTAATGCAGAGTATTTTCCTTAGGCATTTGTTTTCAAAAGAGTCTAATTTCTTGTCCATTTCTTTAGTTGTTTTCCAGCTTTGGCATGCATAAATGAGGGTGGATATTACATTTGAATTGAATAGTCTTAACTTGGTTTTTGTGCTTATAACTTTTGAATTCCATATGTTCCCAAGATTCTTGAAGATCGATTTAGTTTACAGTGATATATTTCCAGTTTGTGTATCTGGTTTACAGTGATAAGTTTCCAGGTTATGTGTCTGGTTTATAGTGATATATTTCCAAGTTATGTGTCTAGTTTACAGTGATATGTTTCCAGGTTATGTGTCTGGTTTATAGTGATATATTTCCAAGTTATGTGTCTAGTTTACAGTGATATGTTTCCAGGTTATGTGTCTGGTTTACAGTGATATGTTTCCAGGTTATGTGTCTGGTTTACAGTGATATGTTTCCAGGTTATGTGTCTGGTTTACAGTGATATGTTTCCAGGTTATGTGTCTGGTTTACAGTGATATGTTTCCAGGTTATGTGTCTGGTTTACAGTGATATGTTTCCAGGTTATGTGTCTGGTTTACAGTGATATGTTTCCAGGTTATGTGTCTGGTTTACAGTGATATGTTTCCAGGTTATGTGTCTGGTTTACAGTGATATGTTTCCAGGTTATGTGTCTGGTTTATAGTGATATATTTCCAAGTTATGTGTCTAGTTTACAGTGATATGTTTCCAGGTTATGTGTCTGGTTTACAGTGATATGTTTCCAGGTTATGTGTCTGGTTTACAGTGATATGTTTCCAGGTTATGTGTCTGGTTTACAGAGAAAGAGAGAAATTGGTTAACTGAATATAATTTAAATTTGCCAATGAAAATTTAAACAAGTTTCCTGCTGATGGAGGTTTTAGAAGTCTTGTTAGAAGTTTACAATAAATAGATATATGCCAAAGACAAGAGACAAAAAACAGAAAAGAGTTGGTCTTTTTTCAACTATAGGTTTATTTTGTTGCTTAATTCCAATTTAAAGTGCACAAATTTGAGTGAACTTTCATCACTTCTTTATCTATGCTAAATTCAAACTTTCAAATTAAATATTCAAATGTTAAATGAATTTTCCATTTATGAGTTTTGATCATCTGTACAAAAATTTAATATTCCATGAAAGTGAGTGATGTCATTAAAATTCTGTGGATGTAATATTCTGTGAAACCGAGTGACGTTATTGAAGTTCTGTGGATGTAATGTTCTGTGAAACTGAGTGACGTTATTGAAGTTCTGTGGATGTAATGTTCTGTGAAACTGAGTGATATTATTGAAGTTCTGTGGATGTAATGTTCTGCTGCTATTAAATTACTGTGAATGTTGTGTGACATACTCATTCTTTTTTTAAAAATTTGTTAAACAAACTGATATGCAAGGAATAAGTTACAAATATTTTAGAATACTACATTATCAAAAGATGGAGGTTCATGTAGTAAAAGCTGCCAGTAACAGTCTGATAAACAGCACACTCTTCCCCCAAACCCCCATTTCCTTTTATCCTTCTATTATCCTATAAGTTTTTTTTTTCTCGCCTGTTACCTTCCCATTTCTATGTTTCACCTACAATTTCTGTAACCTTCCCATTTCTATGTTTCACCTACAATTTCTGTTACCTTCCCATTTCTATGTTTCACCTACAATTTCTGTTACCTTCCCATTTCTAGGTTTCACCTACAATTTCTGTTACCTTCCCATTTCTGTGTTTCACCTACAATTTCTGTTACCTTCCCATTTCTATGTTTCACCTACAATTTCTGTTACCTTCCCATTTCTATGTTTCACCTACAATTTCTGTTACCTTCCCATTTCTCTGTTTCACCTACAATTTCTGTTACCTTCCCATTTCTATGAGGGGTGATTGATAAGTTCTTGGGCTAAGGTATAAATACTTGAAACACACAGTTGATTTTAGGTGCATTTGTAGATCAGGTTAATGTAAGATTAAACACAAAGTTTCAAGAAATCAACTGCAACCAATTTTTTTTACAGGCTACTGAAGTGGTAAGGGGTGGCAGAAATTGAGACAGTGGATAAAAATTCTCATCGAGCAGTCATTCACTACCTCTGTATCAAGGGCTTATCATCGAAGGAGATCCATGAGGGTATGGTGGAGGCTCTAAGGGAGTGCCCTTTCTTACAGCACAGTGAAGAAATGGGCAGCTCAATTCAAACATGGAAGGGAGAGTCTGGAAGATGATCACCGTCCAGGAAGACAAAGAACAGTAATCACAGATGAAACCATCAGCAGAATCCATGACATGATCATGAAGGATCGATGACTAACTCAGTAGTACATTGCTACTGAGTTGGACATCTCCCAGGAACGTGTTCATGCCATTATTCACAATGATCTTCAAAGGACAAAGGTCTCTGCTCAATGGGTCCCAAAACTTCTTGGAGCTGATCACAAACAACAGCATCTCAACATGTCAAGATACAATCTTGGCCATTTTTCTGCAGATCCCGCAATTTGTGACTAGGATGGGACTTGGGTTCATCATTTTCAACCAGAAACCAAAGAACAGTCAAAGCAGTGGAAACATCATGGATCCCAACCTCCAAAGAAAACAAAGGTAGTTCTGTCTGCAGGCAAAGTGATGGCTTCCATCTTTTGGGATTCAGAAGGTGTGCTATTGGTAGACTATCTTCACAAGGGCAGAACGGTCACTGGAACCTGTTACGCTAATCTTGTGAAGCAACTGCGGGTCAAACTGAAGGAAAAGCGTTGAGGGAAATTGACGAGAGGAGTCATCTTTCATCAAGACAATGCTCCATTTCACAAGTCGGTGGTGGCAATGGCTGCCATTCATGAATGTGGCTTCCAGCTTCTTGAACATCTTCCTTATTCCCCAGATTTGGCCCCTTCAGACTATTATCTGTTTACCAAACTCACAAATGAGCTCAGTGGTTACAAATTTGCTTCAGATGATGACATCATTCATGATGTAGACCACTTTCTACTGGTACAAGATGATGACTTTTACAAAGAAGGGATCCGTATGCCCCAGGATTGGTGGACTAAGTGCATAAAGTTGCAAGGGGATTATGTTGAGAAATAACCCAAAAAAGTTGTCCACAAATAATCCGTTGTACCTTATGCTGAGAACTTATCAATCACCCCTCGTATGTCTCACTTACAACTTCTGTTACTATCCCATTTCTATGTTTCACCTACAGTCTCTGTTACTGTTCCATTTCTATCCTTCACCAGCACCTTCTGTTTCTTCCCATTTCTATGCTTCACTTGTCTTCTTCTTCTTCTTCTTCGTTCACTTCTACCACCAAAAACCGCACTGTGAACCTACTGAATTCACGCCTGTGGTCCTCGTTAGGTCCCGTGGTCCCCTGTGTGGTCCAATATAGCCCACACAAGATCCACGAAAGGACCACAAGGGGTTCAGAGTATCACAGTGCTTTAGCCTGTATTCTTGGTGGGTCTCAGAAGCGGGATTGCGTGACACCGTGGTTTTCATTGCACCAGTTTAGTCTAGGGTTGGACTTTCTCACTGGAAGACCTCGGCGTGTTTAGGATATCAGTGCATCCCCGCTGGGTGAGAGGCGGTAGCCCACCCAGACCAGAATTGGACTTTCTCACCGGAAAACCTCGACGTGTTTTGAGATACCCGTGTATCACCGCCGGGTGAGAGGTGGTTGCCCATCCAGTCCAGGGTTGGACTTTCTCACCGGAAAACCTCAGCGTGATTAGGATACGCAAACATCCCCGCCGGGTGAGAGGTGGTTGCCTATCTAGACTTCCCTGGTCCAGTGTCTCCGACTTCAGCATTTTGCAGTCGTGGCCGCTACCCTTCCTAGTTGTGACCAGGATGGAGCTTTTGTCCAGGAGGACGACTCCTCGCCACTAGTGACTTCTACCCCTGGGTTGAGCCGGTTTAGGCATTATCCCAGTATGGGCGTGTTTGGGACGGGACCGACCTCTAGAGCAGAGGTACTGTGACATGCATAGCCTTCAAGATTCACCCCTGGTATGAGCCGGTTTAGGCAAAATTCACCAGTATGGGTGTTTATCAGGCGTTACCGACCTCTAGAGCGGAGGTGGCATGACATGTCTAGCCATCAAGTTCCACCCCTGGTGTGTGCCGGTTTAGGCATATTTCACCAGTGTAGGTGTATTTCGGACGTGGGCGGCCTCTAGAGCAGAGGTGCCGTGGTATAGCTCTCGTAGCGATACTACTGGACATACCGGTTAAACTTCACTTTCCACCACCTTTTCCCATCGGCTCCGCACAGCAACCTTTATTTCTTTTCCGCATTTACTTCCTTAACCGGGAGGAGCTTCACTCCACGCACGGCATTTGAAGAGTCTCGCCAGCAGTGTCTTAACCTCTGGGACAAGCCGGTTCATGCATTTCACCCAACATGACTGCACTCAGGACGTGGCCGACCTCCAGACCAGAGGTGCCGTGATTTGACTGTTTGCTTCGCTTTATCCTTTCTACCACCTTTTCCGCAGTGATGCTGCGCGGCAACCTCATTTGCAATTTTCTTCATTGGCCAGGAGGAGCACCGCTCCACGCACGGCAGCTGAAGATCTCGCCAACAGCGGCAGATGAGCTACCAAACGTGCCACTCATCTACCCTAAGTAACTGGTTTTCAGGCGCCAGATATTCGCCCTCGCCCCTTCTCCTGTCAGTTGAAACAGTTCTGCCACGGGAAGGCCAGGAGCTGGACTTGACTGCCAGAGGCTGTTTGTGGCGCGTTTGCAGTCCTTAGAACCACTTCACTTGTAATTTCTATTACAATCCCATTTCTATGTTTCACTTACAGTCTCTGTTACCATCCCATTTCTATCTTTCACCAGCACCTTCTGTTATCTTCCCATTTCTATGTTTCACTTACAACTTCTATTACCTTCCCATTTCTATGCTTCACCTGTAACTTCTATTATCTTCCCATTTCTATGTAATCTGTAATCAGAGACTGGCATCCCTGGACTCTGGGAGAATATGTGCTCCACCTCCTGTTCCAACACCCACTGAAGCATGGTGCACCTGCTGATGGAGCCAGTCACTCACTGGTTGTGGATAACGTGCAATAAACCACTTTGTTCAGAAAAATGCGTCGTCCATTTCCCCTTTCCTCCTCCAATTCAATCATCCTCATGATGTGATTGTTGTCATTCAACTGGATATCGTCCTCCATATGCAGCCTACTCAAAGTGGCTCTTGCATTCTCCTCCTTGTCCATTTTTAGGGTGCCCTGAATTGATGCCATGACTGTCAGCTTGTCTGCTCTCTCAATGCCTCTGACTTCTGCATGACCTGGGCGCTAGATCCATGTCAAACTGGATAACCATGAGCCCAGTAGAAGCCATGCATCACGGGGATAGGGGAAGAGAGAGGAACAATGGACACCATGTATAGCCTAAACAATGTCACACTAATACTATCAAGTGAACTGACACCCTTATGAATGAAGCACCCACCAACAACAATGAGGAGGAGGTAGAGAAGACTTACCGGTGCTCACATGTATCCTCATGCTCAGTTTTCTCTGTGTGTAAAAGAGTAGACAGGCAACCATTGTTAGAGTAACGACATGGGAACAGAACTGAAGCTGCCACTTTCTCCATCGCCAAGTTCCTGATGTTTCCTGTACAAATGATATCATTTTTTAAAACTGAACATAATTTTTAACATGTAGCTCAGATACAACTCAAAATTAACTCCAGTTAATTACTGCAGAATGCTAAGTAGATGGAGGTGAATGATTCAGTTTTACAAAAAAAAGATAGTGAGGAAAGCTGGGATAAACAGGAATGCCAGAAAACAAGATAAATACATACAAATGAAGAACATACAACAATCCAATATTTCAGCAAATGCCTTTCTCAAGGATCTCATACAAAACACAAAAGATAAAAACGCAAAAAAGTAGATGAAAAATATACAGATTTAGCTTTTTTGGCCTCCTCATGGCAAGAAAATCGGGAACAAAATGCAACTAGAGTAAAGCACAAAGTGGAAGCCAGCAATTGGTTGAGAAATGCTATAACTCTTAACACAATATTAACATCAACCAATTGTTACAGAATTCTACAACTCTAATGCAACACTAACATTAGCCAATTACAGAAAGTTAAAATTCCAACATAACACAACACTTCTCAAATGCATAAAATTATAGCTCCAACACCACATTAACTACAGTATACTTTTACAGAAAGCTATAATTCAAATAACTTTAATAATAAGGTCATGGTTTGTGAAAGTAAAAATAGAGATCTCAGCCTGAGCAAAAAGAAGACTGAAGTGATGGTCATCTCAAAAAAAAAAAGAATACCATCAAAATGTAGCATTACCATCAATGGCACAAATCTGAAACAAGTTGACAGATTCAAGTACTTAGGAACAATTATAACAGCTGATGGGAAATGTCACAACGAAATAAAAAGCAGACATGCTCGGGCCAAATCAGCATTCCAGAAAATGAGACACATCTTGTGCAACAGATCAATATCAATGGAAACAAGATTCCAAGTACTTAAATGTTACATCGAGCAAATTTTGTTTTATGGGTGTGAAGCATGGTCTATGAATAAGAGAGTACAGCAAGAAATGGAGGCCACTGAGATGTGGTTTATAAGATGGATGTTGAAGGTACCATGGGCAGCCAGGAAAAGCAATGAAGAAGTCTGAAGAGAGGCAGGAGTTAATTATAGCAAAGATCAGAGGCAGACAAGTGAGATTTATAGGAAATTTCCTGAGAAGAGGAAAACTGGAACACACTGTGGCAACTGGAAAAATTGAAGGAAGAAGAGGCAGAGGAAGACAGAGAGAGAAGTTACTGGATGGGCTGTCAGTGTGGCTAGGAAGAAAGTCACCGGTGGATCTCGTAATCAAGTCTAAAGACAGAGAACTGTGGAGAGAAATGATTGCTTACACCACGTGGCATGGCACTTGAATGAATGAATGAATAATTCATATAACATAACAGCAGCCAAACTATACAGAAAGTTATCAATGATAACAGTAACAGTAGCCAATCTTTACTGAAAGTTATAACTCAATGATAATAGTATACATAAAGTTACAAGTCAAGGACAACAGTATCAGTAATCATCTTCTTCTTCTTTGTTCGCATTGTCTGTCTATATCTGCAGTCCTGTCTCTTGGATAAATTTCACTGTTTTTTGTAATTCATGTATGGAACCGTAGAGCTTATCTTCTTTAGTGATTTCACTGGGTCAGTAATTATTTCTCAGTGTCTCATAGTTGGTGCAGTTCTGGAGGATATGTTCCACAGTTTGGGGCACCTAGGCAAATGTACATAGATTAGTAGTACCAACCTTAAACTTTGTATACAAATGATTTCGGAGTTGGCTGTGTCCTGTTCAGAGACGGAAAATGGTGACTTGTTCCTTTCTGTTTAGCATGTGATAGTCATCATGTGGTGGTGTTTGTGGCTTCCTGTAGGTTTTTATCATGGTTTTCTTCTGATTATAGGTGACTGGTATGTCTGGTTGCTCCATTTCAGTGCCCTCTTTGGCCAGATGGTCAGCTTTCTCATTGCCTGGTATCACACAGTGGGAGGGAATCCATTGCAAAGTGACTCAGTGTTGTAAGCCAGTTTCTGACAAGGCATCCTTAAGGTCTGGTAGTTTGTTGCAATGAAGAGCTTCCAGTACTGATCTTGCATCTGTGAGAATTACTATGGGGCACGTATCAATTCTGGAGTCTGACAGTTTTTCAACCGCAGCAATAATTGCCCTAACTTCTGCATCATAGTTGTTGCAGTATTTTCCAGTGGGTATGGAAATCTTGTCAGTGGTGTTGTTTGGATATTCAATATGTGCTCCTGCCCCTCCATTATTTATGGCATTGTGTGCAGATCCATCTGTATACACATGTATCCAGGTGTCACATGGATATTTGTCACCTAGCAAATTAAGTGTGGCTGTTGATCTTACAAGACTGCTCTGCATCTCACCATTCTGCACACCTTTCACTTCAGTCTGAATAGTTATTTGTGTATAATCTGCTTCTTTCCATGGTGTATGCTGTGGTACAGATGATAATAGAGCGACTACAGCTGGAAGGTTAGGTATCAGCTTACCATATGCTTGGCCTGATGAATGAAGCGGCTTCTTTTAAGACATTTTAGTGCCAAGTTATTGAATCTCTCCTTCAGGGGATGGCTTACAAAGCTGAGGAATTTCTCTTCCAAGGTCATTCCTTTAGCATCTGAACACCAACTATTTTCTGCATTTCTAAGTATCAGTAGTCAATCTTTACAGAAAGTTACAACTCAAGGACAATAGTAACAGCAGAAAATCTTTCCACAAAGTTACAACTCACTGATAATACAAGGTCCGACAATTAAGTAATGAGACTGATTTTATTATGGCCAAGACAAAAATGCCATCTATGAAGTAAAGCATGGAATCCAAAGAGGCAACCTTCATCTATGATCTGGCAATTTTTCATCACCGCCCAATAAGCAGATGACAAACAAGCCACCATTTTGCTGACCTAGTTAGAGGTGCATTGTTACATAATCAGCATGGAGCAAAAAGCTAACATTAAATTCTGTTTAAAACTCAGAAAAAGTGCCACTGAGACAACTGAATTGATGTGACAAGTTTATGGGGATAATTGTTTATCTCATACACAGATATTCAGGTGGTATTCACGATTCAAAAGTGGCGTGGAAACGATTACAAATGCAACTAGACATGGACGTCCAATTTCTGTTCATAATGAGGAACTCATTGCATATGTCAGAGAATGGATACAAAACGATCATTGTTTGACTGTGAGGATGATGGCTGGTGAATTTGGTGCTAACCAAGAGACCATTCATAAAATTTTAGTGGAAGATTTGGGCAGGAATAAAGTTGCTTGCCAGTTTGTACCACATACTTTGTCTGATGGCCAAAAACATCAGCATGTTGAGTACGCAAAAGACATCATCAAAATGTGTCGCAGAAATAAACATTTCTTAAATTTGATTGTTGCAGAGGATGAAATATGGATTTTCCACTAGGATCCCACAACTAAATGCCAAAGTGCTCAGTGGGAGTCATCATCATCACCAAAAGTAAAAAAATGTGTCTTCAAAAATCGAAAGTGAAGACAATGTTGGTGTGCTTTTACAACAGCAAAGGAGTTATTCACAAAAAAATGTATTCCAGAGGGACAGACTGTCACTGCCAAAGTTTATTTAAATCTTTTCAACCGCCTATTGAAAAGGATTCTCTGAGTCCGACCTGAGCATTCAACACCTGGCAGTTTTTTCCTTCTTTGTGATAATGCACTGGCTCACCAGGCTGTAGTTGTACAGGAATTTTTGGCCCAAATACAAGTGTGTGTTCTCAACCATCCACCCTTTTCCACAGATTTGTCTCCTTGCTATTATTTTCTACTCCCAAAATTAAAGTTGCCATCGAAAGGACACTTCTTTGACGATAATGATGACATCCAAAGGGTCGTAACATCGAGTCTAAGGGCCATACCAACAGCAGAACTGCAGAGGTCGTTCCAGTGTTTGTTAGATCATGCCACTCGCTGTATCAATGCACAAGGGGCTTACTCTGAATAAAATACATGTTAAATCTTCAACTGTTGTTTATTTTATTATGTAATTAATCTCAATACTTGTCGGACCTTGTAGTAACAACAGTCAATTTTTACAGAAAGTTACATCTCAATGATGACAATAACTGCAGGAAATTATCTCAGGAAACAACAAAAAACATTAAAAAACTGATAACATTAACAATATAAATGTATAAAGTAATAAACACAGTAAGCCTGTATAACCCCCTACTCTTCCAACTTCATAACTTCTTAATAAGATGTATTCAATCTATCTTTTTCAACTTCTGATTAAATGCTTTCCACCTTTCCAAACTTCATGACCAGACCTTCTCCATCATTCTACCTTCCCATCTTCATGTTTAGACAATCTCTATTTTTCTACCTAGACATTATCCACTTTTGCAACATTCTTCCTTGATTTCTTCTTCATCATTCACCTTCAAAATGGCACTGGTTGCATTGTGTCACAAGTTACAGATCTTTTGGCCCAAAACATCTGACTTCAGCATGATGCATTTTTAGGGCTGTGTTCATCTTCTCACTGTAATCCCTATCCACTTGGCCTGACTAGTGTCTACTTCCAGGAGTACCACTGGCAGCTAGAAGAGGGTCTCAAACTGGCTAGGGTTTGATAACCCTGACACAAGCTATGGATCGCTGATTTTTATCTTGTTCAGCCTGAGTAGTGTATCTCTGTGTGTGCCCCCTCCCCCCAAAACAATTCTGTATCTTCTCAACTTCATGACCTGACATTCTTCATCTTCCCAACTTCCTAATTAAACACTCCTTTCCGAGTTCATGACCAGACATTCTCCATCTTTGTGACTACACATACTTAACATCATGAGCGCATGTTGAGAAAGATCATTTGAACCATCTTTCATTATTCCAATCTCGCAGCAGAATTACAAACAAGGAGCATTTCTGGTTAGAAAAAATGATTGAAAGTTACAACTTACCTAGTGGCCCTCTGCACGTTGGGCACATATTCAATTTTTGTCGACATGACTGACACACAATATGGCCGCTCTGACACTGCATGATGGGAGGTAGAGCATAATCAAAGCAAACTGGGCACTCAAAGTAACTAGCCAAGTCTGATGTGCCGCTGTTTGTGCCAGGCCCTGTCAGATGAAGCATTTCACTTACAAAACAAAACCAAAAAAAACCCAGCTTCTGCAACAATATTTAAAGATGCTATTTTACCCTTAGTTAAAAGACAGTATAATATACAGTGTCTTCCTGTAGCACTAACTTCAGCTTAAATTTAAGACATGAGTTTTACCACTGTTGATGTTTTATTTGTGTTCTTCTCTAACTGATGACTTCCTTCATACGCTTCTAACAACCTGCAGCTATCAGATCATATAAAGAAATACAGTAGTAAATGACTGCAAGCACAGGAGGAGATTACTCAGTAAGATGATAGGTGGACATTACTCAATATGATTGTAGGAGGTCACTATTCGGTAAGATTGTAGGACATTACTCAGTAAGATTGTAAAATTACATTACTCAGTAAGATTGTATGAGGACAATACTCAGTAAGATTGTAAGATTACTCTGTAAGACTGTAGGAAGACATAACTCAGTAAGATTGTATGAGGACAATACTCAGTAAGATTGTAAGATTACTCTGTAAGACTGTAGGAGGACATAACTCAGTAAGATTGTATGAGGACAATACTCAGTAAGATTGTAAGATTACTCTGTAAGACTGTAGGAAGACATAACTCAGTAAGATTGTAGAAGGACATTACTCTGTAAGATTGTAGGAGGACAATACTCAGTAAAATTGTAGGAGGAATTACTCTGTAAGATTGTAGGACAATACTCAGTAAGATTGTAGGACATTACTCTGCAAGACTGTAGGAGGTAACTACTCAGTAAGATTGTAGGAGGACATTACTCTGTAAGACTGTAGGACATTACTCAGTAAGATTGTAAAATTACATTAAGATTGTAGTAGGATATTACTCTGTATGATTGTAGGAGAACAATACTCAGTAAGATTGTAAGATTACTATGTAAGAATGTAGGAGGACATTACTCAGTAAGATTGTAGGACATTACTCTGAAAGATTGTAGGAGGACAATACTCAGTAAAATTGTAGGAGGACATTACTCTGTAAGATTGTAGAACAATACTCAGTAAGATTGTAGGAGGACATTACTCTGTAAGATTGTAGGACATTATTCTGTAAGATTGTAGGACATTACTCAGTAACACTGTAGGAGAACTTTACTCAGTAAGATTGTAGGACGTTACTCGTAAGACTGTAGGAAGATGTTACTCAGTAAGATTGTAGGAAGATGTTACTCAGTAAGACTGTAGGAGGACATGAAGATTGTAGCACATTACTCACATTACTCAGTAGGATTGTAGGATGACACTACTCAATAATTTTATTGGAGGATATCACTCCTTAATAAGTTTGATGGAGGATATCACTCAGTAAGACTGCAGGACATTACTAAACAGGAAATAAGAGAACATCAATATACACTGTTTTCTGAATCACACGGAGAAAATGTGCATATGTCAAAAAGATCAATTCAATTGTTAGTATAGAGCACATGAGAAAGAGAGAGAGAGAGAGAGAATTTTTAGTGCCAAAAAACTGTTTCATCGTTTCACACCAGTTGTGTTTTTTTTCTTTTCTTTGTTTTCTTTTAATGATAAATAACTTCATTTATGGAATCTTCATTTTTTCTTTTCTTTGTTTTCTTTTAATGATAAATAACTTCATTTATGGAATCTTCATTCATTTCCACTTATTTTAATGTGTGATACACACATGGTGATTATGGAATTAATTCAGTACACTAACTTTTACACAGGGTAAAAATGTCCTCGTCGTCAGAAACTAAGGAACGTTTTGGAAGTAACGCGAGTGGAAAGAGTTAAGCACAAACAGTTCTGTTTAGTCCAGAAACATTAAATTACTTCCAGCAGCTGAAAATATTCCATGCAAACAAATACAAATGTTTGAATGCAGCTTGAAGAATACATGATGTTATGAAAGAAATCATGAATGACCAGTGTCCACTCAGTTAAAACATATTATTTTTACAGACTCTCATCCTACACAACAAACAAGTTATATTCAAGAGGCTTGTCTTATAAAAATCACCTTAGCAGGAGCACTGAAGACTTTAAAAGAGCCCTAGAATGACAACTTTGAGAGGCTGAAGAGCTGAGAAATAAACCAACAACAAAGTTCAAAGTTCAAGATTTAGACTCCAGCTTCACTACATTCGGAACAACCCCATATATGCTCCGTCGCATGCCGCAGCATCCATAACCAACAACAAAAACAGAACGGTTCTAAATCAAGAAATATCACACAAGAATGTCATGTAAAATGCCAAATCACATGGCAGTGATGTCTCACAACACAAGTGTGATGCTATCGATCAAGAGAATCACTTCTGAATTCCTTTAATTTTGCTGAAAGAAAACTCCAGATAAAATGTCCACAGAGTGCTGTCATAAAGGTCAACCTGAAGCAGAGTTTCCTTCCAGATAAGATAAGTAATTCAGAGAACCCGCACTGTCATTTTGTTAGTTTAAATATTCACAATTGTAACACTGTTCTGACTTGTGCATCCATGGAAGCACAAATTTATTCTAGATGAAGGGAGATGATGACTGACCTCCCATGTTCATTTTCTTACATCTTACATTTTTCCCATGCCGCTAAATGTCACATAAGGCTCGCATGGTAGCTTGCCAAGATTTCCTGTTTTTAGCGAGCTTTTCAACTTCATCAAGGGATGTTATTCCCACTAAACTGGCCTCTCTTAACAATGTCCTCTTTGGAGTTTCACGTGGTTGATCTATTTTTCTTCGACCTTTTGTGTTCCACTTGATAGCTTGTTTTGGGATTCTCTGGTTGTTTCTTCTCAGCACATGACTGACATATATCCATCTTCTTTTTCTGATCACCCATGAGACAGGTTGTTTGCTTATGACTTATCTCTGCATTGTTCTTGAGTTTGTTCCACTTTATACCAAGTATTTTCCTGAGGCATTTGTTTTCAAAAGAGTCTAATTTCTTGTCTATTTCTTTAGTTGTTTTCCAGCTTTCACATGCATAAATGAGGGTGGACATTACATATGAATTGAATAATCTTAACTTGCTTTTTGTGCTTATAACTTTTGAATGCCATTATGTTCTCAAGATTCTTGAATGTCAATGCTGCTTTTGCAATACAAATTTGTGGATTCATCTATTTACTGAACTACTCCTTTACATTCAGAAAACAATGAAAACCAAACTAAACTTCATTCTGGTACAGTGAATGAATGGCGCCGGAACCATCATATCAGTCAGCAGGTTATTCCTGACACCCCACATTTTAAGATTCTAGAATGTGTATGCACATGTTTATTGAATGCTTCAGGAAGTTATGTATGAGTAAAGATCAGCTGATGAAAGTTACACAATTTAAATCATAAACATTATGTTTTTCAAGAATGTTCATCACTATAAGCATTGCTGCAACACAACTTTAACTGAGGAAGAGGAAATGATTTTCTATCCCACCTATGGATAAAGATTATTTCAATGAGATTTCTAAGTTTATAGATGAATTATTCATATTCCTTCTGTACTAAGTTCTACTCCTTCCTCACCTGCAACACATAGATCAAAACCTCCTCACTGCATTAGATTACTAACCCTCTACCCAAAAAAAGTTCAAAATTCAGACTCTGACTTCACTGCTTTCGGGACAACCCCATATATGCTCCATCGCATGCCACAGCATCCATTGAAACGCATGTTTGTCAATAGTTTCTGTCAAATGTTGGTTGTTTGCGATGCATTTTCTGCCACACAGTTCAAATTTCCTACCAGCGGCTTTAATTTATCCTAGCTCCAGCAGTCTCTTCAGATCTACATTGTTCTTCCATTCCCGCTCTTTACTTTCCTACAGTCTGCCAATACAGCCTTAGTAATGTCCCCTTGTCCACTGTCAGCCTGCCTGTCCAGAAAGTTTGTCTGTCACATCATTCCCACGTAGTCCTGCATGCCCTGGACAGTAAAGCCATGTTAGGCTTGTCACAGTTGACTGGCTTAACAGATGAAACCACTCTTTTCAAATGCTTCTCAATCTTTTGAAGCATGCTCTGTGAATCCATCACAATGACACCATTAACCACATCATAAGCAACTAACTATTCCAATGCCACCAACACAGCCTCAATTTCCATTCGCATGCTTGAAGTGGTGACTTCAAAAGCTCCCAAACCCTGTGCCACTACTCCCCCATTTCGGTAGACAACAAAAACTCCAACCACTTCTGCTGTTCTAAGTCACTGAGTCATCTGTATATATTATCGTGTCAGAAAACCCACAGTGATGCTAGGTGAGATCTTGAAGCCAAAGTTCAACTGTTCCTGGTGCTGTGTTGACATTCACAGCCCTTTGTTAGCTGAGGTCCTGTACCCGTAACCAGTCATCACCTTTAGGCACTTCATTTAGATTGCAAACTGACTTTGTTGTATCCTCTGGCTCAGCCATCTAGAATCTGCCTCGTTTGATGCGTCTTCCCTTTACCAACCCCAGCTCCTTATGGAGAGAATGATCCTTCATGCCAGCAACCCTTTATCTGAGCTTGCTTGTGTTTAGACCTCACACTCAGCATAACAAGCAGAAAGCTCATGGCTGCCACCTGAGTATCCTTGGTGCAATCCAAGACCACTCTCATTGCCTCATTCTGCACATGCTTTAGTTTATTCAGCTGTGTATTGTATAGAGTGAACAGACCAAGACCATACTCCAATAATACAGTACCAGCACACGCATCAGCAAGAACAGAGTGTGCATTGTGGAAAGCCCACTGTGGCTATTAACCTAACCCCTCCCAGTGCTTTCCTGCCTTTTTGTATTGCATTGTCCACATGGTGTGCAAAAGACAATGAACGATCAAATGTGACCCCTAGATACCTCATGAAATGTGTTCTCTTAATATCTTGACCTTGACACTTCACAATCAGAATTTCAGATTGACTCAAAACTGACCTGGAAGCAACACATCAACAGTGCAGAAACAAAAGCCAGAAGAAAACTAGCCATATTAAGAAAATTGAGTTGAACCACATGGGGAGCTAGTGAAAGAATCCTCAAGAATGTATATCAGCAAAGTATTCTACCACATTTAGAATATGGCTCAACATCTTGGTGCACAGCATCAAACACTACGCTGCATAATCTAGACAAGGTTCAAAATCAGTCACTACGGATTATCACATGTGCCATGAGGTCCACACCAATAGTAGAAATGCAGAAAATAGTTAGTGTTCAAGTGCTAAAGGAATGTAGAGACACAAAGGTCATGACCATGGGAGAGAAATTCCTCAGCTCTGTAAGCCATTCCCTGACGGAGAGATTCAATAACTTAGCACTAAGACGGCTTAAAAGAAGCAGCTTCATTCATCAGACCAAGCGTATATGTAAGCTGATACCTGACCTTCCAACTGTAGTCGCTCCATTATCATCTGTACCATAGCATACACCATGGAAAGAAGCAGATTGTACACAAATAATTATTCAGACTGAAGTGAAAGGTGTGCAGAATGGTGAGATGCAGAGCAGTCTTGTAAGATCAACAGCCACACTTAGTTTGCTAGATGATAAATATCCATGTGACACCTGGATACGTGTGTATACAGATGGATCTGCACATAATGCCATAAAGAATGGAGGGGCAGGAGCATATATTGAATATCCAAACAACACCACTGACAAGATTTCCATACCCACTGGAAAATACTGCAACAACTATGATGCAGAAGTTAGGGCAATTATTGCTGCGGTTGAAAAACTGTCAGACTCCAGAATTGATACGTGCCCCATAGTAATTCTCACAGATGCAAGATCAGTACTGGAAGCTCTTCATTGCAACAAACTACCAGACCTTAAGGATGCCTTGTCAAAAATTGGCTTACAACACGGAGTCACTTTGCAGTGGATTTCCCCCCCCCCCCCTGTGGGATACCAGGCAATGAGAAAGCTGACCATCTGGCCAAAGACGGCACTGAAATGGAGCAACCAGACATACCAGTCACCTACAATCAGAAGAAAACCATGATAAAAACCTACAGGAAGCCACAAACACCACCACATGATGACTATCATATGCTAAACAGAAAGGAACAAGTCACCATTTTCCGTCTCTGAATAGGACACAGCTGACTGCGAAGTCATATGTATACAAAGTTTAAGGTTGGTACTACTAATCTATGTACATGTGCCCAGGTGCCCCAAACTGTGGAACATATCCTCCAGAACTGCACCAACTATGAGACACTGAGAAATAATTACTGACCCAGTGAAACCACTAAAGAAGATAAGCTCTGTGGTTCCATATATGAATTACAAAAAACAGTGAAATTTGTCCAAGAGACAGGACTGCAGATATAGACACACAAATGCGAACAAAGAAGAAGAAGAAGAGAACTTTAGATCCTACAATTCTGTTATTTAATGAGCACCACAGTATGCTGGCTTTTTCTTGGTTTAACACTGCACTATTATCCTCACACCAGCCTGTTATCTGGTCCACCCTGCTCTGCATTCTTAAGGCTAATTCCTCTCTACACCTCCCATGGTCATACATTATATATCATCACCATTGGTCAGTGTTCTCCCCACACCATTTTCAAATAACAGGGCAAGGCCAGTAGAATACAGATTGAATAGCACAGGAGACAAGGGAGACACCTGAGGCAGCCCTGTAGCAATGGTTCTGGGCTCTGGGATCCATGTTCTGTATTTTAAGGCCACCGATTGCCTCAACAGCACTGAAGCTATCCATTGAACTAATCTTGCATCTACCCTAAACTCCATCAAAAGTGTCAGCAGCATTGTATAACCTAATCTGCTGTATGCATCTTCAAGATCAAGTGCCACAATTACGGTTTCGTCTTTTCTCTGAAATCCCTCATATGCCAGGATCGCAGCATTGTTAGCTGTATCTCCTCCTGGATGATAACTTCCTAATGTATTCAGTAGTAGTCCGCATAAGATTAAACCAAGAGCTTGAATACTGGTAAAATACCTGATGAGTGGCTGCACGGTAACTTGATTCCTTGGCCATAATTAGGAAAAAGCAACACCCAAACCACATTCACCTATTCCATCCACCCTTCTCCTGAAGTTATTGCTGTATCACTCTCTCCTTTCCACAATTCCCACCCTTACTACCAACCTATAACAAATCTCAAGTCTCCATTTAAACATTCTCAACACTCTACCACACATGCACTCCTGGATGCAGCTGCTTACAAATCACAGCTAAATGTTCCTTTTTTTTTTTTAACATTACTATTTGCATGCACATGAATTTATAGTTTATTTTCCTTCCCTATTTCTTTGTTCTGCATGTTCTAGTATGATTAACTCAATAAATACGAATCAATGTGCCTTGCGTCAGTTGGTAGTTTTTCTGATTTCTGATCAAAGTGCAGCGCGGTGGTCTCTAATTTTGAATTTATCCTCACTATGCCTTAAAATCTGGCAAGCCTGGTTGTCCTACTTTCTTTGTGTGTCAAATCTGACCACAAGGCATGCAGATTGAACTCAGTGTGATTTTGTGTTAAAATGTAACTGTTCTTAAGTTTTTTCTAGCTTATAGCTGCCGCCTACTTGTGTTTACATGTAAATATTAGCAGCCCACTTGTTGCTTTCAGTTTATTGTAAATAAACAATTAGAGTATAGCTTCCTGTGAGGAAATGGTGTTTTTTGTAAAACTATATTCATTTTGGATATATTGTGGATTAACTTGAGGGGTAAGTGAAAATACTGTTTATATTTTTCATTCTTTCTTCTCAATCCTTAAGACTTTTTTTTTTGTTCTATACTAACAACATACTAACAATTCTATTAGAAAAAGCATATACAACATTTCCTGTTTAAACTAATGTATAATATGTCATACTGCATATCAGGCTTTGCCTTTGTGATGCATTTAAATGTGACATTCCACTTTATGAAATCCCCCCCCCCTTAACTGATGTTTACCTCCCAGTATAGACAGAGTTAAGGTGCAAACCAAAATATCACAGACGTGTGTTCATTAATCAATAAAGCTGTTCCTACTTTTTTTCTTAAATAGTTGTAACATTTATTTTACAGGTGTCTACCAACAATCATCCCAAGTCATGAGATGTGGTCTCATCTTGATTTCATGACTTACAAAATCCAACACAAAAAAAAAAGAAAATGAGACTGCCCTATAGCTTGGGAGCCGAGAGTGGAAGGGGAGAGACAAAAAGGTAGTTACAGAACATGCTCTAGCCTGTCACTGTAAGACAACGCTCAACTCTATCACTTTACTCAGCACCAGTAGGTGCTCATTCAATACCAGACATACTCCTCCGCTTGGTCAGACAACGGCACAGTGCAAAACTGAACAGCAGGTTAACATAAAGTTTCATGTGAAGGTGAAAAATCTGCAATGGAAACCTTTCAGTTACCGACAGAGAGGCTTATGGTGATGAGAATCTGTCTCACGTACGTGTTTCTGAAAGATACAAATGATTTTCAGAAGGCAAAAAAAGTGTGGAAGATGATGACTGTCCAGGTTACCCACTTACTGCAGTTACTGATGTCAACATGATAAAAGTATGTGAAGTGATTTGAAAAGAAGTGTGTGATGTGATTTGAAAAGACAGACGGTTGGATGTTCCAGCTGTAGCATTTACTGCAGTTACTGATGTCAGCATGATAAAAGTGGGTGATGTGATTTGAAAAGACAGACGGTTGGATGTTCCAGCTGTAGCATTTACTGCAGTTACTGATGTCAACATGATAAAAGTGTGTGATGTGATTTGAAAAGACAGACGGTTGGATGTTCCAGCTGTAGCATTTGGACATGGAAAGTGTTCTACACATTTTAATGGAAGAGCTGAACAAGAAAAAGTTTTGTGCAAAAATGTTTCCAAAACTGTTGTCGTAGGAATGAAAAGAATGCTGCAAAGAACTGTGTTTGGACCTTTTGCAACATGTTAAAGATGAACCAAATTCGCTGAATTCAATAATTACTAGTGATGAAAGTTGGATATTTACGAATGATCCAGAAGAAAAGTGACAATCAATGAAGTGGAAGACTGCAACTTCTCCAAGACCAAAAAAAAGCATGCAGTTCAAGGCTATAATATAGAACGGTTGAAAAACTATCAGACTCCAGAATTGATACATGCCCCACGGTAATTCTCACAGATGCAAGATCAGTGCTGGAAGCTCTTCAGTGCAACAAACTACCAGACCTTAAAGGTGCCTTGTCAAAAACTGGCTCATAACACAGAGTCACATTGCAATGGATTGCCTTCCACTGTGGGATACCAGGCAATGAGAAGGATGACGTCTGGCCAAAGAAGGCACTGAAATGGAGCAACCAGTCATACCAATCACCAATGTTCCCTCTTTGAGGTCTGTGTGTAAAATGTTCAGCTCATGTGCAAAAAAAATATTGTGTGTGTGCAAAAGTGCACAGAATATATATATATAATATATATACACACACACACATATGGACATATGTTGGTCACTTGATGAGAAGAAATGATCAGAGAATCCCAAAACAAGCTATCAAGTGGAACACAGCAGGCCAAAGAAAAAGAGGCAGACCACATGAAACTCTAAGAGGACATTGTTATGAGAATGAATGAATGAATGAATAATCTTTATTTTTCAAGGGTAAAGAATTGGGCACGCAGGCCCATCTTACATTCTGCCCTTCATCACTCCATCTTTCATTCTTCCCACACATTTGATTTAGTACAAATATACAAATTAAATTAGGAAAAAAACATATCAAAAGAGTGTAAGATTTAACTACTACATTCAAAGTAAAAGAGAAGAAGTAATTAACCTAATAAAATAGCACTCACGCTAGAGAGGCCAAATTAGCAGGCATAAAATCCTTTGATGAGGTTGAAAGACTTGCCAAAAACAGGAAAACTTGGCAGACAACTATGCAAGCCCTATGTGATGTTTAATGGCACGGGAAGGATATAAGATATAAGATATATATATATACACACATTTAATAACAGGATAGACCTGCTGTATTTTCAGCAGTGGAAATTCATCTGCCCATTATTTTAATTACCCTCTATTCTCTGTGTGCCCACTTGCCTTGTCACAATTCTGCTACAGTACTATCGAAAGTACGTGATAAAAGAGCAGTTGAAACATCCGACCCGAAAGTCATATCTCAGCAAGAAAGAAACAGTAAAGGAAAAACATGTACCATCATTGTATTTTTCTTGATGGCAGTTATGGCATGGAGTGACATCTGGAAACTGGAAAATAAAAGTAGCAGTTTCATTTTTTTTTTTTTTTCACAGAAAAAAATTTTGTCCACTGTATGATTTTTTCCTGTGCACGGCGCACAGCTTAGAGGAAACAGTGCTGATCACCTATAATCAGAAGAAAAGCATGATAAAAAAAACCTACAGGAAGCCACAAACACCACCACATGATGACTATCACATGCTAAACAGAAAGGAACAAGTCACAGTCGACTCCGAAGTCATAAAGTTTAAGGTTAGTACTACTAATCTATGTACATGTGCCCAGGTGCCCCAAACTGTGGAACATATCCTCCCAAACTGCACCAACTATGAGACACTGAGAAGTAATTACTGTCCCAGTTAAACCACCAAAGAAGATAAGCTTTACAGTTCCATACATGAATTACAAAAAACTCTGAAATGTATCCAAGAGACAGGACTGCAGATATAGACAGACAATGCGTACGAAGAAGAAGAAGAAGCCCATATTGTTTTCTTTGATATCCAGGGCATTTTAATGGAAGAGTGGATTCCAGTGGCCAGACGGTAAATCAGTAGCATTACCTTGAAATCTTGGTGAATTTACACAAATGTGTGATAAAAAAAAACAACTAGAACTGTGGAGAAACAGTTGGATTTTGCAGCAAGACAATGCACCAGCCCATAGCATCTTGCCCTTGAGACAGTTTTTAGCAAATCACAACATCACTATACTTGAGCACCCACCATATTTGTCAGATCTGGGTCCCTGTGACTTCTTCTTACTCCCAAAGATCAAAATGGTGCTCAAATGAACCCATTTTTTGTCAGCAGAAGATGTGAAAGTGAAAAAATGAGAGGTCCCCAACTGCCTTTCCAAAAATTATCTGCAGAACTGCTTTAGATGCTGGCAGTGTCACTCAAATGGAAACTATTTTGAAGGAAATCAAATTTTATTTTCTAAATTTTCTCAGTAAAATGAGATACAGGTGGAGTCTCATTTTTTTTTTTTTCCTGCGTTGGATCTTATATGTGATGACATATCCATGCACTGAACCAGGCTGGCATCCAACCATCTACCATACAGACATGCATCAGTGGTATTGTGGCTTCAGTTCGGACTGCTGCAATAATGCAAAAATCTCAATAAAGTGACTCATACGTAGCTTTTGGCTTGCCAGTGCAGATAAGAGAAATTCACACCAATCTATATCCTGACAACATCCCCAGAACTGTCCTGATCTACTTCCTGTGTCTAAGGTGAAAATGAATGACAGTATAGATTACAACATCAGAAAGGATGAACTTGGAGATTTGAATGCTTTCATGCATGTGACTGAGTTTCATAAGTGCAATCTTCTTCATCCTCTGCAAGATTTTCACTGAAATTCTTGATGCAATTCATGAGCTTAAATTTAGGACGATTCATGGTCCATGTGGAGACTGAAATCAGATGCTCCTGAATGGAAAATAATGAATACACAAAAAAGTTCCCCAAGAAATTCCAACAGGAGATATTCATCAAGGTTAATGGTTGCCCATTACAATGCCAAAGACTTGAAATACAGGTACAAGTTAGCATACTGTGGACCAGTGTAATGTCATGTCATACAACAAGTTAGCATACTGTGGACCAGTGTGATGTCATGTCATACAACAAGTCAGCATACTGTGGACCAGTGTGATGTCATGTCATACAACAAGTTAGCATACTGTGGACCAGTGTGATGTCATGTCATACAACAAGTTAGCATACTGTGGACCAGTGTGATGTCATGTCATACAACAAGTATTTCTTGTCAGAAGCCTCATCCTCACTGCTGGCTCTTGTATAATGGTGATTCCATGAAGTATGTATTTAAGTACACTTATAAAAGGAATGACAGTTCAGCCAATAAGATCAGATTATGAGACAACAACATACATGATTAGATTCATCAATGTACTGATACCAGGTATGTGGTCAGGAAGCAAAGAGGAAGGCTGGAGCATGGTCAGTAAGATATTGAGTATTGTTCTTTTTTTTTTCACAAGCCAAACAAATAATTTGTTCTTTTTCACAAAGGACAATAGCGGCCAAACAGCAACTAGAGCTGAGGAATGAGAGACTCATATAGCAGTCTGGTTTACCCTGAATATCATCACCATCAGGTGCCGTGCCAAATGGTGTTGGCTTTATGCTTCTCCAGAGTACCCGATCCTCCATGCAGGCCATCAGTTCAGTTGGTGATCTCCTCTCACACCATCCCGTCAGACTGTCTATTATCATTTCTCTCCATTTTTCCTATTGTTATAATATTTTCAATTCCCCCTCTTCTCATTGCATGTCCTATGAAAGTACATTGTCTCTCTCTTATTTTTTTGACAAGATTTTTTTGTCTCTCCAGCTCTTCTCATACATTCTTCATTAGTTATTTTTGCTGTCCAGGGAACTCACAACATTCTTCTAATAAACCACATTTCTACTTATTCCAATGATTTTTGTGCAGACCTGCCTATTGTCCATGATTCACTTCCATATAATAAGATAGGTTCAATATAGCATTTTAGGACTTTTATGAATATAAAGGATCCAAATATCCCTTTTCTTGGTTTGGCCTGAATCTCTCTCTCTCTCTCCGAACCTTAAGTGTCCATGGCACATGGGGCTTCTGCAAGGGTTTTCCACAAATGCCTGTCCTTTGCCTTTTTTTCCTCTCTTGCCCAGGTGAGCCCTCTATTGCTCAACATCCTCTCTGTTGTTCTTCTCCATGTCTCTTTTGGTCTACCCTTACTTCTGTTCCCCTGTGGTGTCCGTCTTAGTGCTATTTTTGGTAGTGAGTTGTCAGTTATTTAGAGCACATATCCCAACCATCTCCAGCGTCTTTCTTCAGTAATTGCTATCAGTGGCTTCATCTGCATTTCTGCCGACAAGATGTTATTTCTTATTGGCCTGAATGTAAAGGATCCAAATATCTCTTTTCTTGGTTTGGCCTGAATATAAAGGATCCCAATATCCCTTTTCTGATATTCACCACACTGAGCTTTTTATGTGAAGACTACGTCACAAAAATGAGGAGCTGATATTGCACATAGCACAAATAATACTTAGAAATAAGACAGAGACTGGTCCCGTATTTGTTCTAACTGTACACTGACTGTTTTCATATAAGACAATTATGGCAAAACTAAATAATACTTACAGCAGTGAGAGAGACAGAAGAATTAAATACTTACAGCAGTGCGAAAGACAGGAGAACTAAATACTTACAGAAGTGAGAGAGACAGAAGAACTAAATACTTACAGCAGTGAGAAAGACAGGAGAACTAAATACTTACAGAAGTGAGATAGAGGCAGGAGAACTAAATACTTACAGAAGTGAGAGAGACAGGAGAACTAAATACTTACAGCAGTGAGAAAGACAGGAGAACTAAATACTTACAGAAGTGAGAGAGACAGAAGGACTAAATACTTACAGCAGTGAGAAAGACAGGAGAACTAAATACTTACAGAAGTGAGATAGAGGCAGGAGAACTAAATAATACTTACAGGGGGGAGAGGATAACAAACTAAATAATACAGGGGAGAGAGGACAACAAACTAAATAATACTTACAGGGGAGAGAGAGGACAACAAACTAAAAAATACAGAAGAGAGGAAAGAGGAAAAACTAAATAATGCTTGTCTTGTCTCATCTCCTTTCTCATACCTTCCAGCATTTCTTAATGGTGCTTTGCAATCTGCTTTGTATAATGAGACATTTAAGGTTTTTGTCATTTCCTCCCTCCATTTCTTGTGTGGGTGGACTCTTCCTCTGTTACTTACAAACCTTAGTGTGAATGTTTTTTGTGGTATATTGTCTGGTGGTAGTTGTGTAACATGGCCAAACCATTTGACTTGCTGTTTCTGGATGTAGTGTAATACTAGTGTTAAACCAACCTTTGCCCTGATAGTGTCATTTCTTATTTGGTCTCTTCTTGTCACATTTAGTATTCTCCTTAAACATCTCATTCCTGTCATGATGATTTTCCTTTTGTTTGATTGTCAGTGTCCAAATGTGACACTGACAGCACAGAGCTGGATGAAAACTGTGCTGTGCAGTGCTCTTTTTGTTTCAGTTGTGATATATTTGTTTTCCAGTAAAGATGTCATCTGTCCAATGACCTGATTCACTTTACTGCATCTGTTCTCAATTTCAGTGTCAATTTTCCTTGAGGATGATATTGTTATTTGAAATATTTCACCTGCTTTAAGGGCTGTTGTCCATGAAGATCTTTGTCAGGATTTCTTCTGTCACTATGGTCATGACTTCCATTTTTTCAGCACTGATCTTCGTTGTGGCTTTTAAAGTTATTAAGTTATCCATGTTCTGCTGTAGGTTTTTCTCTGAGGTGGCTATGAACGCTTGGGCATCAAAAAAAAAAAAAAAAAGTTCATTTATTGTCTACCTAATGAGTATGTTTTCTGAAAGGTGTTGTGAGTTTATAAGCACTGTTTCAGGAGATAGGGTGTTAAGCAGTTTTGTGGTGGAGTTTTTACTATGTACGTTAGATTCTTTGCAAACCAGTTGTCAATGTATGTTATAAATAGTAAGGGAGATGGTATACAGCCCTGCCTCTAGATTTTATGATGAATGGTTTGGAGCGCCCTACATTTGTTCTGTTACTGTACACTGACTGTTTTCATATAGGTTTTTGCATAGGTTGATCAGATGTGTATCAACTCCATAATGTTGTTAAATTTCCCACGGTTAATCTACTCTATAGAATGCTTTTTCATGATTTAGATAAGCTGTGTGCAGTATCTGAGTTCAACTGATTTTTTTCTGTTAGTTGTCTTAGGGAAAAGATGGCATTTGTATAGTTTCTATTTTTCCTAAATCCCATCTGAGTTTCTTTTAACTGTGGTTCAATCACTGGTCGCAGTCTGTTCTCTCGGATCTTGCAGAATGTTTTTCTAGTGTGACTTAGCGGTGAAATCCCTCTATATTGGTTGTAGTCTCTTTTACTTTTTTTTAAATTCCATATTGAGTAATTACAGCATTTCTCCAGTTCTGTGGTGTTTCTTGTTTTTCCCATACCAGGTTATAGAGTTTGTGAAGCCAAGCTATTCCAACCTCTTTCACAGATTCAATTAACTCATTGGGTATTCCACCACATCCTGGAATTTTGTTCACTGGGGCCACCCTTCTGGTGGCTTTTCTGATTTCAGCTGATAGTATGTCTGGTTTCAGTTCTATGGGGCCAGCTGTGTTGTTATCTTGGTGCTGACATGCCTCAGATGGTATACTGAGTTGCTTGTCAAAGCACTGTCTCTGCCTCTCTGGTACACTCTGGATCACCATTAAATTTTGTTCACAATCTCTGTTGAGTTGAAGTGCTCTGCTTTCTTTCTCATTACACTGATCTTACTATACAAGATTTTTGTAGCCTCTTTGTAATCCCTGTTTAATGCTTTACTGTGTTCCTGCCATGATTCTGTCTGCTTCTTTTATTACTCAATTAGAGTGTCTTCTTGCAATTTGGTATCCAATGTAGCCTTGCTCCTGCTCTCTTCCACTGATTTATTTCTATGGGTCTCTTTCACTGACTTATTTCTATGGGTCTCTTCTACTGATTTATTTTTATGGGTCTCTTCTACTGATTTATTTTTATGGGTCTCTTCCACTGACTTATTTCTATGGGTCTCTTCCACTACTTATTTCTATGGGTCTCTTCCACTGACTTATTTCTATGGGTCTCTTCCATTGACTTATTTCTATGGGTCTCTTCCACTGATTTATTTCTATAGGTCTCTTCTATTGATTTATTTCTATGGGCCTCTTCTACTGACTTATTTCTATAGGTAAGTCCATGAACATTCTCTTACTTTCTTCTCATACTCTTCAAACACATTCGTTTTCATCAACTTGCTTAGTTTTATAGTTTTACTTGTCTTCTTTTTATGGGTTCTGTTTTGGATTTTCCTGTGTGTTCTGACAGCTGCTACTACAACTTTGTGGTCAGTACATGAACTCAGGCTGGGTAATGCTCTTGCATATATGACTGGCCTTTTCTTACTGTTCCCACCTTACAGACTAAATAATGCTAAGAGAAGAGAGAGAGAGAGAGAGAGAGAGAGAGAGAGAGAGAGAGAGAGAGAGAGAGGAGAGAGAGAGAGAGAGAGAGAGGAGAGTGAGAGAGGAGACAACAAACTAAATACTAAATAATGCTGAGGAAAAAAAAAAAAACAAATTAAATAATACTTAGAAAAAAGAGAGTCAAGGCAATGAAATAAAGGAAGGAAATGAGGATAACAAACTATATAATACTTAGAAAAAAAAGAGAGTCAAGGCAATGAAATAAAGAAAAGTGAGGACAACAAACTACATAATACTTAGAAAAAAGAGAGTCAAGGCAATGAAATACAGAAAAGAAGTGAGGACAACAAACTACATAATACTTAGAAAAAAGAGAGTCAAGGCAATGAAATAAAGAAAAGTGAGGACAACAAACTACATAATACTTAGAAAAAAAAGAGAGTCACGGCAATGAAATAAAGAAAAGTGAGGACAACAAACTACATAATACTTAGAAAAAAGAGAGTCAAGGCAATGAAATACAGAAAAGAAGTGAGGACAACAAACTACATAATACTTAGAAAAAAGAGAGTCAAGGCAATGAAATAAAGAAAAGTGAGGACAACAAACTACATAATACTTAGAAAAAAGAGAGTCACGGCAATGAAATAAAGAAAAGTAGTAAGGACAACAAACTACATAATACTTAGAAAAAAAGAGTCAAGGCAATGAAATAAAGAAAAGAAGTAAGGACAACAAACTACATAATACTTAGAAAAAAGAGAGTCAAGGCAATGAAATACAGAAAAGAAGTGAGGACAACAAACTACATAATACTTAGAAAAAAGAGAGTCAAGGCAATGAAATACAGAAAAGAAGTGAGGACAACAAACTACATAATACTTTGAAAAAAAAAAAACTTATAAAAGAGAGTGAGAACAACATAACCAAATACCACCCAGAAAACAGAGAGACATGGACAACAAATTAAATAACATCTAGAAGAGGGAGAATGAGAGAGATACAGAAAGAGGGGGGATAACAAATTAAATAACATCTAGAAGAGGGATTTTGAGAGGGGAGATAACAAATTAAATAACATCTAGAAGAGAGAGATAGAAGGGGGCGGGGGGGGGGGGGGGGACGACAACAAATTAAATAATGGTGAGAAAAAAAAATAGAGAATAATAAACTAAATTATGGCTAGAAAAAGAGAGAGAGAGAGAGAGAGAGAGAGAGAGAGAGACAAAGAACATACTAAATAATACCTAGACAAATGAAAGAGAGAGGACAGCAAACTAAAAAAATACTTAGACAAATGAAGTAAAACAATAACAGCACAATCCAGCCTTTTGGCTATTTTAATCAACAAACCCTCACCACACACGTGGTACAATTATCTAGCAAGCCCATGCGGGCATAAAAAAAAAAAAAGACATCAAACTATAAAATACTTAGACAAATGAACGAGAGAGAAAGGACAGCAAACTAAAAAAATACTTAGACAAATGAAAGAGAGAGAGGACAGCAAACTAAAAAATACTTAGACAAATGAAAGAGAGAGAGGACAGCAAACTAAAAAAATACCTATACAAATGAAAGAGAGAGGACACAAACTAAAAAATACCAAGACAAATGAAAGAGAGAGGACAGCAAACTAAAAAATAACTATACAGATGAAAGAGAGAGGACAGCAAACTAAAAAATACCTAGACAAATGAGAGAGAGGACAGCAAATTAAATAATATTTAGACAAATGAAAGAGAGAAAGGTAAGGTAAGGTAAAGGTAATCCTCTCATGCCTTAGAAGCACATAGGGATATGGTGTTAGTGCTCATATTTTCCTTGACCTGTCAGCACACTAAAGGGTGATATGGTCAGTATCATGCCTTGCCGCCTTTCCTTCCCCAACTCCAGAAGAAGTCG
This sequence comes from Achatina immaculata, assembly GCA_009760885.1. NCBI lineage: Eukaryota > Metazoa > Mollusca > Gastropoda > Stylommatophora > Achatinidae > Lissachatina > Lissachatina immaculata. The sequence continues at coordinate 67,007,571 of CM019713.1, read as the reverse complement.
GGAACCCATTTCTACAGCTAGGTGACTAGGGCGCCTTGGCCAGATTCAAACCCCTGACCTTCGCCTTGAGAGACCAGTGCACTAACCACTTCGCCACTCAGACGCCCACAACAAACTAAATAATACCTAGACAAATGAAAATAACACACAATAATTAGTGTATAAGTATACAACTATACATGAAGCACTGCAGGAAAGTTGCGATACCAAAATGTATAAACCAGGAAAAAAGTAGGAGCAGCTTTATTACTTAACGATTACAGAGTTGTGACGTTTCGGTGTGAGCCTTAATCATACAAACATATACAGGACGAAGAAATAGAGAGAGGAGATAAAGTATAGATTCACATGAATGCCAATTAAAAAAAAAAAATTTAATAATGAATAGAGCACTTAGCTGTACCTGTAAGAAGATGTGGCTTGTCCGACGCTGTGTGTCAGAAATGAGCATGGTAGGGGGTAGTGACTGTTTACATGGAGACCTGTGATGTGTGGTAGGTGGATTGTAACTGGGGGTAGTGGGTGGGGAAATCGTGGAGGAAAGAGAGAGTAGTACAATGTTAACCTAGTCAGGAGAAAGTGAAATAGATGATTATAGTTAGGGTAGAGGGGTTGTAATGTGATGCTGTGAGGAGGTTTTGAACTATGTGTAACAAGTGAGAAGAGAGTGGAGCTTAGTGGAGAGGGATTATAACTGTTGAAGAGGAGAATGTTAGGTGTAGCTGAACAGCGAGTTTAACCCATGTGGTTTCAGCGTCCCATAATCCTGAATGTAGCAGTTCTCTAGCGCTAGGTGGCTTGTGTCATCTACGTGACATTGTTTGATGGCTGTTACCAGAAAATCAGATTTGCCTCTGTGGTTGGGGCCATTAAAATGATTACGGACTGGTTTCAAAGCATGCTTGGTGATATTGTACAGATGTTTCTGCATGCGGTCCCCTAATCTGAGGCCAGTCTCACCAATATACGTTATCATGCATCTTTTGCATACGATGACATATATCACATTATGGGACTCGCATGTGAATCCGTCATGAAGAGTACGGATAGTTTTGGGAAAAGTGATCATTTTCATTTCCCAGACTACAGGGCAGGTCGTGCAGTGGGGGCAGTTACATTTTCTGGTACCAACATATGTAAAACTCTGCTTCAAGTGGCTGTGGACGAGGATGTCCTTAAGGTTTGGCTCTCGTTTGTATGCCAACAGGGGTGGATCAGAGAAAATGTAGCGAGTGTCGGGGTCGAGCTGGATTAGTGGCAGATGACGATGAAGGATTTTCTTAACCATCTGACCATGCAGGTGGAAAGGCAGTACTAATTTAACTCTGTCCGATGGAGTACAGGCTTTTTTCTGAATGCTTCTTTGCGGCTCACTAGTTGGATACGGTTGAAGGCTTCACGAAGGACAGTTTCTGAGTAGTGGGGATGACAGAAAAATTCTAATAACTTGTTGGACTGATCTATAAAGTCCAAATTATCCTGACATATGCGGTGAAGACGGATGAGTTGGGAGTATGGGATGGAGTTCTTACAGGCTTCAGGATGGGAGGCGGTGTAAAATAAATAGGTGGTGCTGTCGGTGGGCTTGTAAAATACAGAGGTGACAAGCCTGTTTGTGCCAACAGAAATTTTAATGTCTAAAAAGTTGACAGACTTGTCAGAAATTTCGTAAGTGAATTTTATGTTAATATTAAGTGAGTTAGTGAATTCTATATTATAGAATTCTGGAAGTCTGCCAGTGTAGGTTTCCCATAATTTGACTTCCAGAAAGCCCATAAACAGACATGCGTTAATTGGGACCCATTTTCATTTCCACGGCAACACCACTATTTGCTCAAAGTATTCACCACTAAATTAGAAAGAATTTAGGTTTAGTACTAGCTTGTAAGTCTGATTATGGTGTCAGTGTTAGTGGTGGGGGTGAGGGTCCTTGTCGAGAAAATAGCAGAGTGCTAAGAGTCCATCCTCATGGGGGATAGCAGACATCAAGGGGAAAGATGTGATAGGTGTGGTGTTGAGAGAGTGTGATTGTATCAAAAGTTGTTATGGCGTGGTTTGTATCTTTCACATGCCCCACGTAAAAATGATGCTACCCGTCAAATAATGAGAAAGTGGAAGCAGCCATTAAAGACTTGATTACAGAATGTGACCTCCCACTCCAAGCTGTTTCTCTTCACATCAAGTACATCTGTTTAGGCAAACCCACCTTCTATCTTCTTTCTAAAATCCACAAACCCGGTCATCTTGTATCAGCTTGCTCATGCCTCACTGAGCACATTTCTGACTTTTTGGACAGCATTTTCCAGCCGCTAGTGCACAAACTACATTCTTTTTTGAAAGATACAAACCATGCCTTAACAACTTTTGATACAATCACACTCTCTCAACACCACACCTATCACATCTTTCTCCTTGATGTCTGCTCCCTATATACCTCTATCCCATATGAGGATGGACTCTTAGCACTCCGCTATTTTCTCAGCAAAGACCCTCACCCCACCAATGACACCATAATCAGACTTACACAGCTAAACCTTAATTCTTTCTAATTTAGCAGTGAATACTTTGAGCAAATAGCGGTATTGCCATGGGAACGAATTTGGGTCCCAGTTAACGCATGTCTGTTTATGGGGTTTCTGGTAGTCAAATTATGGGAAACCTACACTGGCAGACTTCGAGAATTCTATAAAAGATACATCGATGATGGCATTGGAGTCACCAGTATGCCACAGGAAGACCTAAAAAAAATGTATTGAATTCGCTAACTCACTTAATAATAATATAAAATGCACTTATGAAATTTCTGACAAGTTTTAGACATTAAAATTTCTATTGGCACAAACAGGCTTGTCACCTCTGTATTTTACAAGCCCACCAACAGCCACGCCTATTTAATTTACACCTCCTCCTATCCTGAAGCCTGTAAGAACTCCATCCCATACTCACAACTCCTCCGTCTTTGCCGCATATGTCAGGATAATTTGGACTTTATAGATCAGTCCAACAAGTTATTAAAATGTTTCCATCAGTGCATGGTCAGATGGTTAAGAAAATCCTTTATCGTCATCTGCCACTAATCCAGCTCAACCCCAATACTCGCGACATTTTCTCTGATCCACCCTTGTTGACATACAAATGAGAGCCAAACCTTAAGGACATCCTCATCCACAGCCACTTGAAGCAGAGTTTTACATATGTTGGTACCAGAAAATGTAACCACTCCTGGCTGCATTACCTGCCCCGTAGTCTGGGAAATGAAAATGATCACTTTTCCCAAAAACTATCCTTACTCTTCATGACGGATTCACATGCGAGTCCCATAATGTGATATATGTCATCGTATGCAAAAGATGCATGATAACGTATGCTGGTGAGACTGGCCTCACATTAGGGGACCGCATGCAGAAACATCTGTACAATATCACCAAGCATGCTTCGAAACCAGTTCCAAATCATTTTAATGGCCCCAACCACAGAGGCAAATCTGATTTTCTGGTAACAGCCATCAAACAATGTCACGTAGATGACACACACTGCCTAGCGCTAGAGAATAGCTACACTCAGGATTATGGGACGCTGGAACCACATGGGTTAAACTCGCTGTTCAGCTACACCTAAGTGTTCTTTTCATTATTAATTTTTTTTTTATTAGCATTCATGTGAATCTATACTTTATCTTCTCTTCTATTTCTTCGTCCTGTATGTGTCTGTATGATTAAAGCTCATGCCAAAACACCACAACTTTGTAATCATTAAGTAATAAAGCTGCTCCTACTTTTTTCCTAGTATATACATTTTAAGTATTTCTTGGAAGTGTTCAGCCCATCTTTGCTTTTGGTCTTTATTTGATGTTAATAGGGTTCCAGTTTTGCTAAGGATTGGTCTTTCTTTAGATGTAATAGTACCTGTTAGCCTCTTTTGTATGTTATATAAAGATTTGTCTCCTGTTTTTGCTGCTTTTTCTGCCTCTTTCGCCATATTGTCTATGTATTCTCTTTTATCCCTTCTAGCTGAACTTTTTACTTTCTTGTCTAGTTCTTTGTATGTTGCTTTCACCAGATCTTTTCCAAGATCTGTTTTTGCATTCAACATGTCTAATTTGACCGCTTGTCTTTCATGTATATACTTCCATGTTTTATCTGATATCCATGCTTTTCTATTTGGTTTTTCCAATCCAGCGCTTACTTTTGCTGCTGTGATTATGGCTGTGCTGTAAGAATTCCATAATTCATCTATACCTATCTCCTCAACTTCACTGTGTGTTTTGGAATGATTGGCAAGTTCCTGATTGAAATTACTGTTAGTATTTTCTTCTTGTAGACCATAAGCAAAGATGGGCTGAACACTTCCAAGAAATACTTAATCGACCACACCCAAAAGAATTGTTAAACCTCGAAACCGACTTACCAGCCCCACAACTAAATGTCAACCTAGATGAAATTACGTTGCATGAAACTGAAACAGCAGTGAAATTAATGACAAACAAAAAAGCTGCAGGTGAAGATGAAATAACACCCGAAGTGCTAAAAGCTATCAATAGTGACAACATGAGATAACTACAGAAAATGTTTAACAAGATTTGGAAAGAAGAAACGGTCCCTTCTAAATGGAAAAAATGAATCATTGTTAAGATACCAAAAAAAAAAAAAAAGGCAACCTTAGTGACTATAACAATTGGAGAGGAGTAACCTTTATATCAGTTGTGTCAAAAGTATTTTGCTAGGTCATTTTGAATAGACTTAAAGATACAGTGGATACCACAATGAGAGAAGAACAAGCAGGATTTCAAAAAGGGAGAAGATGTCTCGACCAGATCTTTACTCTAAGAATAATACTTGAAGAACATTTTGAAAAGCAAAAACCATTAATACTGAACTTCATAGACTTTAAAAAGGCATTTGATAGCATACACAGAGATTCATTATGGAGAATTTTTAAGTCTATATGGAATACCATCTAAAACTGTCAACATCATTAAGAACTTCTACAATGGATATGTTTGTGCAGTTTGTGCAGTCAAGACAGAAGAAGGGATGAGTGAATGGTTCCAGATTGAAACAGGTGTGAAACAAGGATGTATACTGTCTCCTTTACTTTTCAGGATTACAACAGACTTCATAATGAAAAAATGCTGCACAGGCAACACAGGTATTGACGGGGTACATGGGACCCAACTAGAAGATCTTGATTTTGCTGATGACATAACTCTTATCAGTAACAATGTGAATTCCATGCAAGAAAAACAGACAGCCTGTCTTCACTGGCTAGCAAAATAGGACTTGAAATTAACAAGGACAAAACAAAAATAATGAAAATTCCCATTAATCAAAATGGAAAAATACACACAGAAGGGACAGATATTGAAGAAGTCAATCACTTTGCATACCTTGGCAGCTACATAGATCAGGATGGTGACACTAGAAAAGAAGTTAGAATCAGAATTGCAAAAGCAGCATCGATCTTCAAGAACGTTGAGAACATATGGAATTCAAGTTATAAGCACAAAAACCAAGTTAAGACTATTCAATTCAAATGTAATATCCACCTTCATGCCTAAGGAAAATACTCAGCATCAAGTGGAATGAATTTAAGAATAATGCAGAGATAAGACTGATGACTGAACAACAACCAGTCTCATGGGTGATCAGGAAAAGGAGATGGACATATGTTGGTCACTTGATGAGAAGAAATGATCACAAGCTATCAAGTGGAACACAATAGGCCAAAGAAAAAGAGGCAGACCGCATGAAACTCTAAAGTGGTCATTGTTAAGAGAGGTCAAATTAACAGGCATAAAATCCCTTGATGAGATTGAAAGACTCACCGAAGACAGAACAAATTGGCGAACTACTTTGCGAGCCCTATGTGACGTTTAATGGCACGGGAAGGATATAAGATATAAAATACATTTTAAATAAATGAAACAGAGAGAGGACAACAAACTAAATAATACCCAGACAAATGAAAGAGAGAGAGGACAACATACTAAATAATACCTACACAAATGAAAGAGAGAAAGGATAGCAAACTAAATAATGCCTAGACAAATGAAAGAGAGAGAGGATAGCAAACTAAATAATACCTACATGAAATGAAAGAGAGAGAAGACAACATACTAAATAATACCTAGACAAAAGAGGGAGAGAGAGGGGACAGCAAACTAAACATACCTAGACAAAGAGAGAGAAGACAGTAAACTAAATAATACCTAGACAAATGAAAGAAAGAGAGGATAGCAAACTAAATAATATGTAGACAAATGAGAGAGAGAGAGAGGACAGTAAACTAAATAATACCTACACAAATGAAAGTGAGACAGGACAACATACTAAATAATACCTAGACAAATGAAAGAGAGAGAGAGGATAACATACTAAATAATACATAGACAAATGAAAGAGAGAAAGGAAAGCAAACTAAACAATATCTAGACACATGAAAGAGAGAGAGAGGACAGCAAACTAAATAATACATACACACATGAAAGAGAGAGGATAGCAAACTAAATAATACCTACACAAATGAAAGAGAGAGAGAGGATATTAAACTAAATATTACCTAGATAAAAGAGGAGAGAGGACAGCAAAGTAAATAATACTTAGCCAAAGAGAGGACAGCAAACTAAATAATACCTAGACAAATGAAAGACAGAGAGGACAGCAAACTAAATAATACATAGACAAATGAGAGAGAGGACAGCAAACTAAATAATACTTAGACAAATAAAAGAGATAAGGGACAACACAATAAATAATACCTACATAAATGAAAGAGAGAGGACAGCAAACTAAAATATACCTAGACAAATGAAAGAGAGAGAGGACAGCAAACAAAATAATACCTAGATAAATGAAAGAGAGAGAAAGGATAACAAACAAAATAATACCTAGACAAATGAGAGAGGACAGCAAACTAAATAATACCTAGACAAATGAAAGGGAGAGAGAGAGAGGATATCAAACTAAATAATACCTAGACAAAAGAGAGAGGACAGCAAACTAAATAATACTTAAGCAAAGAGAGAGAACAGCAAGCTAAATAATACATAGACAAATGAGAGAGAGAGGACAGCAAACTAAATAATACCTAGACAAATGAAAGAGAGAGAGGACAACACAATAAATAATACCTACACAAATGAAAGAGAGAGAGGACAGCAAACTAAATAATACCTATACAAATGAAAGAGGGAGAGGACAGCAAACTAAATACTACCTAAACAAATGAAAAAGAGAAAGGACAACAAACTAAATAATACCTAGACAAATAAAAGAGAGAGAGAGCACAACAAACTATATAATACTTACACAAATAAGAGAGCGAGGACAGCAAAATAAATAATACTTAGACAAGAGAGAGGACAGCAAATCATACTTAGACAAATGAGAGAGAGGACAACAAACTATATAATACCTAGACAAATGAAAGAGAGAGGATAACAAACTAAATAATACTTAGACAAATGAAAGAGAGAGAGGACAACACAATAAATAATACCTACACAAATGAAAGAGAGAGAGGACAGCAAACTAAATAATACCTATACAAATGAAAGAGGGAGAGGACAGCAAACTAAATACTACCTAAACAAATGAAAAAGAGAAAGGACAACAAACTAAATAATACCTAGACAAATAAAAGAGAGAGAGAGCACAACAAACTATATAATACTTACACAAATAAGAGAGCGAGGACAGCAAAATAAATAATACTTAGACAAGAGAGAGGACAGCAAATCATACTTAGACAAATGAGAGAGAGGACAACAAACTATATAATACCTAGACAAATGAAAGAGAGAGGATAACAAACTAAATAATACTTAGAAATGAGAGAGAGAGAGAGAGAGAGAGAGGAAAACTGAATAATACTTAGAAAGAAGAGAGAGAGATAGCAGTCTTTATTTACTAAATGATGCTGATGATGATGATGATGCTCAGTGTGTCTGTTTAACTGCAGTTAGACAAGTATTCTCAGGACTAACTGTACAGTTTATCACAAAATGTGTTTACCTGACATGATCTACACAGAGCTGATAATGTGAACATAACAGGCACATAGTTTTTGTTATAGTGCAGTAAACAGCTTTAATGCTGACAAATGTTCATGCTGCTCTACTCTCACCAAATTGTATGACAAACTAAGATCAGAACTAAAAGACTGAATTTTTCTTTAAAATGACAACTCTTACAAACAGTTCCAGAGATGTCTGAAGTCTGCATTGGTAGTGCTGCATTTGGCATGGCAGGCACCTGAAGTGTTCTCCCCTTTGGCCCAGTTGCAGATGGTCGACTCATGCTAATGATTCTCTTAACAACTTGGTATATCTCTGTCAGATTTAACAATGAAATGTCTGATTAAGGATATATATTGAATACAATAAAAAGACCATGAAGTAAAAATCTGCTGAACCATTTCTCTACTGACAGACATATAAACAACTATTTGTCTACTGACAGACATATAAACAACTATTTGTCTACTGACAGACATATAAACAACTATTTGTCTACTGACAGACGTATAAATAACTATTTATCTACTGACAGACATATAAACAACTATTTGTCTACTGACAGACATATAAACAGCTATTTGTCTACTGACAGACATATAAACAGCTATTTGTCTACTGACAGACATATAAACAGCTATTTGTCTACTGACAGACATATAAACAGCTATTTGTCTACTGACAGACATATAAACAGCTATTTGTCTACTGACAGACATATAAATAACTTTGTCTACTGACAGACATATAAATAACTTTGTCTACTGACAGACATATAAACAACTATTTGTCTACTGACAGACATATAAACAGCTATTTGTCTACTGACAGACATATAAAGAACTGTCTACTGACAGACATATAAACAGCTATTTGTCTACTGACAGACATATAAAGAACTTTGTCTACTGACAGACATATAAACAACTATCTGTCTACTGACAGACATATAAACAACTATTTGTCTACTGACAGACATATAAAGAACTTTGTCTACTGACAGACATATAAACAACTATTTGTCTACTGACAGACATATAAAGAACTTTGTCTACTGACAGACATATAAACAACTATTTGTCTACTGACAGACATATAAACAACTATCTGTCTACTGAGAGACATATAAACAGCTATCTGTCTACTGACAGACATATAAATAACTATATGTCTACTGACAGACATATAAACAGCTATCTGTCTACTGACAGACATATAAACAACTATTTGTCTACTGACAGACATATAAACAGCTATTTGTCTACTGACAGACATATAAAGAACTATCTGTCTACTGACAGACATATAAACTATTTGTCTACTGACAGACATATAAACAACTATCTGTCTACTGACAGACATATAAACAACTATCTGTCTACTGACAGACATATAAACAACTATCTGTCTACTGACAGACATATAAACAGCTATTTGTCTACTGACAGACATATAAAGAACTTTGTCTACTGACAGACATATAAACAGCTATTTGTCTACTGACAGACATATAAACAGCTATTTGTCTACTGACAGACATATAAAGAACTTTGTCTACTGACAGACATATAAACAACTATCTGTCTACTGACAGACATATAAACAGCTATTTGTCTACTGACAGACATATAAACAACTATCTGTCTACTGACAGACATATAAACAACTATCTGTCTACTGACAGACATATAAACAACTATCTGTCTACTGACAGACATATAAAGAACTCTGTCTACAGAATAAACATCCTCCTCCTCCTCCTCCTCCTCCTCTACAAGATGCCTGCAGCTGTTACAGTGAAGATGTTGAGGCACAGCACCATGTTGCTTTGGGAGCAGGTCATGGTGGTCTTTTTTTTTTTTTAGTCCCTGGGTGAAGCTAAAAACTAGGCATGTGCAATACTTCTTTAGAAGACTCCACCACTATGGGGACTATGGCAATCCCTACCATGTTAGCCAGGCCAGGCCTGTTGCTGGGGGTACCAATGAAGAGGTGGAACAGGACCTTAGTCAACTATGGTTCACCAATACTGACACTAGCATATCAGCTTTGGTTCACCAATCCTGAAACTAGCATATCAGCTTTGGTTCACCAATCCTGAAACTAGCATATCAGCTTTGGTTCACCAATCCTGAAACTAGCATATCAGCTTTGGTTCACCAATCCTGAAACTAGCATATCAGCTTTGGTTCACCAATCCTGAAACTAGCATATCAACTATGGTTCACCAATCCTGACACTAGCATATCAGCTATGTTTCACCAATCCTGACACTAGCATATCAACTATGGTTCACCAATCCTGACACTAGCATATCAACTATGGTTCACCAATCCTGACACTAGCATATCAACTATGGTTCACCAATCCTGACACTAGCATATCAACTATGGTTCACCAATCCTGACACTAGCATATCAACTATGGTTCATCAATCCTGACACTAGCATATCAACTTTGGTTCACCAATACTGACACTAGCATATCAGCTTTGGTTCACCAATACTGACACTAGCATATCAACTATGGTTCACCAATCCTGACACTAGCATATCAGCTTTGGTTCACCAATCCTGACACTAGCATATCAACTATGGTTCACCAATCCTGACACTAGCATATCAGCTATGTTTCACCAATACTGACACTAGCATATCAACTATGGTTCACCAATACTGACACTAGCATATCAGCTATGGTTCACCAATACTGACACTAGCATATCAGCTATGGTTCACCAATTCTGATGCTAGCATATCAGCTATGGTTTACCAATCCTGATGCTAGCATATCAGTTATGGTTCACTAATCCTGATGCTAGCATATCAGCTGTGTTTCACCAATCCTGACACTAGCATATCAGCTATGTTTCACTAATCCTGATGCTAGCATATCAGCTTTGGTTCACCAATCCTGACACTAGCATATCAGCTATGTTTCACTAATCCTGATGCTAGCATATCAGCTATGTTTCACCAATCCTGACACTAGCATATCAGCTATGGTTCACTAATCCTGACATTGACATATCAGCTATGTTTCACCAATCCTGACACTGACATATCAGGTAAGGTTCACCTATCCTGACACTAGCATATCAGCTATGTTTCACCAATCCTGACACTGACATATCAGGTAAGGATCACCTATCCTGACACTAACATATAAGCTATGTCTCACCAATCCTGACACTAACATATAAGCTATATTTCAACAATCCTGATACTGACATATAAGCCATGGTTCATCAATCCTGAAACTAATATATCAGCTATGGTTCACCAATCCTGGTACTGACATATAAGCTATGTTTCACCAATCCTGACACTAACATATCAGCTATGGTTCACTGACTGCCAAATTGTATGAATCTTTACCCCCACAGAATAAACATATAAACAACTATCTAATAACAAAACAAACATATAAACAACTATTTGATAACTATAACATATAAACAACTATCTGATAACAAAACAAACATAAATAACTATCTGATAACAAAACAAACATATAAACAACTATCTGATAATAAAACAACTATATGATAACAAAACAAACATATAAACAACTATATGATAACAAAACAAACATATAAACAACTATCTGATAATAAAACAACTATATGATAACAAAACAAACATATAAACAACTATATGATAACAAAACAAACATATAAAAAACTATATGATAACAAAACAAACATATAAACAACTATATGATAACAAAACAAACATATAAACAACTATATGATAAAAAACAAACATATAAACAACTATCTGATAACAAAACAAGCATATAAACAACTTGGTTTACAAGATAAAACATGAAAAACTACTTAAGTAAATAATTCTTCTAGCTGAAAATAGCTGGGATACAACAATCACTAGAGAAAGAGGGAACAAAACAAATATGTGAAATCAACTGTGATGAAATACTTCTGTTTTTTTCCTTGACAATTTTTGACAGCTCTGCTGAGTGCCAGAATTTGTACACAACACTTCAACCATTCAAACAGTCAAAGTTTCTGTAAGACTCTAATCACCTGGTTGTCCTTGGATAATGGACAATTTCCTGTTTTGTTTTTGGTTTTTTTTTACGCTCACAACTGTCTGCTGTCAGACAATTTCCTGTTTTTTACACTGACAATTTTGGTTGTTCCTCATTTTACACTTACAGTACAACAGTACTGATCTGACGTGAGGATGACCACGCAAGTGAAGGTATTGGGGGTTAGAAAATCAGAACTGCCCAGTACCCCATCCACATCTCTGTGTTCTCTCAGTCTGGCCAGTGGAGCAGGGTTTGTCATGATCACCACAGTAGGAGCCTGCTGATAAGATTGTTTCTTGTGTTCACTTTAAGTGTAAAAGAAAGTTAGTGTAAACCAGTACCCATCTTATACAAGTACATAAAATGTGTCCCTGATATCATCATAACATTGTCTGCAAACAACAAGAGTTTGTGGCAGCGAGGACATCAAGACAAGAAGAACATTACTTACTCTTTTCATTTCACAGTGGAGATATAACTGATAAATTACAACTTTGTGGTTCAGAAAAAAAAAAGATATTACTGAATATTATTATATACTATTGAAAGATTATAACTAAATATATGATGCATTAAAAAGACAAAGAAGTGAAGGAATCATGCCGTCAAGATAAACGTCAATATTATGACAACTTAGCAGAAACAGCAGAGAAAGCAGCATATACAAATGACATGAAAACCATATATAAAATCACAAAGCAGATGACAGGTAACTTCAATACAAGATGTGAAAGTGCAGTAAGAACACAAAATGGACAACTGGTCAGTGGAGAAAGAGAAAAAATTGAAAGATGGAGGGAACACTTTAACACCCTACTAAACAGAACACAAGCAGCACAAGCAATAGATATACCTGAAGCAAAAGCGGAACTAAACATCAATACAGGACCAATAACAATAAATGAAGTAAAAGAGGCGATAAAGATGCTAAAATCAGACAGGGCACCAGGTGAAGATGAAGTGACTGCTGAGATGTTGAAAGCAGAAGAAACAGAAACACCAAAACAACTTTGCCGGATATTACAACAAATTTGGGATTTAGAAAAAGCCCCAGAGGAGTGGAAAACTGGTCTTATAGTAAAACTACCAAAGAAGGGTGACCTCAGAGATTGCGGGAACTGGAGAGGCATTACCCTACTGCCACTCACTAGTAAAGTATTTTGCAGAATAATCATCAACAGAATTGTACCAACACTTGAGGAAAAACTTCGGAAAGAGCAGGCAGGATTTAGGAAAGGAAGATCATGCATAGACCATATATTTGTACTTAGACAAATATTAGAACAGGCAAATGAGTGGCATAGCACAACATATGCATTATTCATAGATTTTGAGAAAGCCTTTGACAGTGTCAACAGAGATGCACTGTGGAAAATCCTAAGATGGCATGGCCTCCCCCATAAAATAGTTAATGTAATCAAAGCCCTATACGAGGGTTTTCAGTGCAAAGTTATCTGTGGAGAACATACCTCCAGCAGCTTTAGGGTACAAACAGGAGTGAAACAGGGATGTGTACTATCACCAACATTATTTATCTTGGCAGTAGACTGGTTAATGAAGGAGGCAACATCAGACAAACGCAGAGGATTACAATGGACCCTTGACACAGTGCTGGAGGACCTTGACTTTGCGGACGACATTTGTCTATTATCAAGCAGTCACAAAGATATGCAAGATAAAATAAACAAGTTAACCCAGAATGCAAACAACATAGGACTAAAGATCAATGTAGGAAAGACAAAGTTAATGAAGCAAAATGTGAACAACAGAAATGTACTCAGAGTAGATAACAAGTTAGTGGAGGAGGTCAACGAATTTGTATACCTTGGCAGCAGAGTAGTAGAAAATGGAGACAGCACAGAGGACATCAACAGCAGACTTACTAGAGCAAACCAGGCTTTTGCAATGCTACAGAATATATGGAAATCAAATAAACTAAGCATAAATATGAAAATCAGGATATTTAAGAGTAATGTTCTAAGTGTACTACTCTATGGAAGTGAATGCTGGAAAATCACCAAAACCATAGAAAACAAGTTGAATTCTTTCCAGACTAAATGTTTACGTAGAATTAAAAAAATATTTTGGCCAAACACCATAAGAAATAACATTTTATTGGCAGAAATGCAGATGAAACCACTGACAACAATTATTGAGGAAAGACGCTGGCGATGGTTGGGACATGTGCTCCGAATGACTGACAACTCACTACCAAAAATAGCACTAAGATGGACACCACAGGGGAGCAGAAGTAAGGGTAGACCAAAAGAGACATGGAGAAGAACAACAGAAAGGATGTTGAGCAATAGAGGGCTCACCTGGGCAAGAGCAGAAAAAAAGGCGAAAGACAGGCATTTGTGGAAAACCCTTGCGGAAGCCCCATGTGCCCTGGGCACTTAAGGTTCAGAGAGAGAGAGAGATATGATGCATTAACTAAATTAATTTTCTTCTTCTTCAACTTTCCACGCCACTGAGGCTGATTACTGCAGATAAAGTTCATCTCCATTCCTCTCTATTTCTAATCTTCTCTCTCCAGTTGGTGAGACACCAATTTCCTTTATATCTTCATTTATTCTAAGCTGTTTATCCATCTCTGTCTTGGTCCACCCTTTGGTCTTGTTTCTTTTATCTCTTGTACATACATCATTTTCGTTCGTCTGTTCTTCCACTCTTTCCATATGGCCCAACCAGCATAATCTGTTCAGTTTCAAGACGTCTGTAGTTCACTGGGACTTAAACAGGCTGATAAGTTCAGTGTTCTTTCTAGTTCTCCATTCTCCACTGTTGGTATTTTTCAACGGTCCAAAGATTCTTCTTAGGATCTTCTTAAAGACCTACAGTTGTTGTTCATCTCTATTGTTCAACATAAGATTACAATAACTAAATATGCAGTGCTATAAGATTCACTCATTCATTCATTTGCATGTCCCTTGCAGAACTTTGCCTCCCTAACAGCACTCCTGTAGGCCTCTTGGTTGTGAGCAAGATGGCCTGCTGCTGATGCATCCATTTGCAGATCATTAACGATGTCTTGCAGCCATCTTCACCTTGGTCTTCCTCTCTTTCTTTTTCCCATTATGTACCCTTCCAAGACGGTGTTCTCTAGATTATCATGATGTTTAATGTGTCCAAAATATTTAAGTTTTCTCTCCTTAATCCTCTTTACTAGCCAGCCTTCTTCAATATTAAGTTCTTGCAGTATGGATATATTTGTACTAAAAGATTACAATAACTAAATATACAGTGCTATAACTTAAAAATTATAATAACTAAATATACAGTGCTATAACTTAAAGATTATAATAACTAAATATACAGTGCTATATTTAAAAGACTGTAATGACTAAATTTATGGAATATAAGCCAAATTCATTTTATGTCCACCTTTCTTATGAGGAGGATACCAAAACAGCTAAGACATTAATTTTTTTTTTTGTTGTTATTTTTTCTGTAATATTGTGCTGTTTTCTTTTTTATGTGGTCCTTGCGAAAGACATTTTTCCAAAATATTGGACCGGTGTATGTTATTCATTTATACATACTCATTTTATTTTCTACTACACTCGTTTTTGCCAACTTTCCTTACACTCTCTTTTTTGTAAAATGTAACCATAAACCTCTGTCTACCTTTATTATTAGAATCATAACCTCTGTCTACCTTTATTACTAGAACCATAAACTCTGTCTACCCTTATTAACAGAACCATAACCTGTCTACCTTTCTTACTAGAACCATAACCTGTCTACCTTTATTACTAGAACCATAACATCTGTTTACCTTTATTATTAGAACCATAATATCTGTCTACCTTTATTACTAGAACCATAAAATCTGTCTACCTTTATTACTAGAACCATAAAATCTGTCTACCTTTATTACTTGAACGAACCATAACCTTTCCACCTTTATTACTAGAACCATAACCTCTGTCCACCTTTATTACTAGAACCAGTTTTATCCCAGTTGTCATTTCTGTAATAACTAAATATACAGTGCTGTAAATGAAAAGTTAAAACTATGTGGGCAGAGAAAGGAAGCAAAGAGCAAATTACAGATGAATCTGACATTTTCAATCAACAAAATACATCAATTCTGTATTCCTCCATGTGTGTGAATGTGTGTGTGTGGGGGGGGGGGGGTATTTTTGCATGTTTAGATAAACAGAGTGATAATTCTGTCCACCACATGTGATTATGATGAATGCAGTAAGTTGTTTATGATAATGATGAGTGCAGTAAGTTGTTTATGATAATGATGAGTGCAGTAAGTTGTTTATGATAATGATGAATGCAGTAAGTTAACACTCAACTTGGTGTGATAAAACTATAAATGTGAAATAACAAACATGAAAGTAGCAAGTCCACATTCATAACTCAGATAAAACTGCAGGCAAGAGACATCATTGGGCTAGATAAAACTGCACACAAGAGTCATCACCGGGCTAGATAAAACTGTGGAACAAGAGACTTCACTGGGCTAGATGAATCTGTGAAACAAGAATCATCACTCAGCTAGATAAAACTGTCAAAAAAAGAATCATCACTGGGATAGATAAAACTGTGAAACAAGAATCATCACTCAGCTAGATAAAACTGTGAAAAAAAGAATCATCACTGGGCTAGATGAATCTGTGAAACAAGAATCATCACTCAGCTAGATAAAACTGTGAAAAAAAGAATCATCACTGGGCTAGATAAAACTGTGAAACAAGAATCATCACTGGGCTAGATAAAACTGTGAAACAAGAATCATCACTCAGCTAGATAAAACTTCAGACAAGAGACATCACTGGATTAGATAAAACTATGGACATGAAAATGAGAATGATAGACAAAGCTAAAATGGTATTTAACACTTGAGCCAGCAGACTATAAATACAGCCCCCAGGAAAGATGTTCGGTCTAACATGATTAGTAAACTGACTGCAAGAAAGAAATGAATAATAAATTAGTATCTTTGATTTTCACAAACAATACTTAAATTATGAAGATGTGCTCGGCAGAAAAACATAAATAAATAAAATGAACTTAATAGAGCACACCAACTGGATGACCAGAACATCCGAACAATGAACTGACCTACTTTCGCACACTTCCCAACACAAATCTCTGTCTTTTGTCTTTCGACCACTATTGGTTTAACTGAGATATTGTATTCACGTTTGCTGAATCTCTTTCAAGAAACCGTAAAACGAAAGCAATTAGTGTTTACATGTTCTATTTCTTATAATCTGTAGCTTTTAGACATCTGCGTCCATAGCAGACACTTGCGCACGACGTCATCAAAACGTGTGACCTAGGCAGCTCCACCTACACAGTCAAATCAAGGACTAAATATTATAATGACCAGGCAATACTTGGGACACCTACGGCATGTTGAGGGAGGGGGGAGGGGAGGTAGTATTGTTGTATTATGGCTGTTGAGGAAAAAAAAAAGTTTGAAAATGTTTATATAGAAATAATTTAACAACAATGAAACCCTATTCTCAATGAGTTAATCAAATGTTCGAAAGAGGTTGGAATAGCTTGGGTTCACAAACTCTATAACTTGGTACGGGAAAAACAAGAAAAACCACAGGACTGGAGAAACGCTGTAATTGTTTCAACATGGAAGAAACAGTACAGTAAAAAGGACTAGCCAATATAGAGGCATCTCACTGCTAAGCCATACTGGGAAAATGTTCTGCGCGATCCTAGAGAACAGACTGCGACCAGTGATTGAACCGCAGTTAAATGAAACTCAGATGGGATTTAGAAAAAAAAAAACTGTACATATGCCATCTTTTCCCTAAGACAGCTAACAGAAAAATCAGTTGAACGCAACCAGATACTGTATATAGCTTACGTTGATCAAGAAAAAAGCTTTTGACAGAGTAGATAAACTGTG
Organism: Achatina immaculata; assembly: GCA_009760885.1. NCBI lineage: Eukaryota > Metazoa > Mollusca > Gastropoda > Stylommatophora > Achatinidae > Lissachatina > Lissachatina immaculata. Next base: position 66,989,617 of record CM019713.1, on the reverse strand, counting down.
GGGAAGCTTACAGCATTATGGAGCTAGTGCACATCTGATCAACCTATGCAAAAAACCATATGAAAACAGTCCGTGTACAGTTAGAACAAATGCTGGACACTGAACCATTCATCATAAAATCTGGAGTGAGGCAAGGCTGTGTACTATCTCCCTTAGGCTGTGTACTATCTCCCTTATTATTCGTAACATAGATTGACAACATCTGCAAAGAAGCTAACATACATAGTAAAAACTCCACGACAAAGCTGCCCAACCCCAGAAAGAATGCTGATAAATCCACAACACCTTCCACAAGACATACCCAGTAGGAGGACCATAAACAAACTCCTTTCTGCTGACGATCAAACACTTAGAGTCACATGAGAAAAATACCTACAGCAGAACATGGATACTTTAGCAAGAGCATGTCAAAGCCACAACATGAAGATCAGTGCTGAAAAAACAGAAGTCATGACCATAGCAAGAGAAGAAATTCAAACAAAGATCTTCCTAGACAACCAGCCCGTGAAACATTTCAAATCTATGTAGCATAATATCATCCTCATGGACAATTGACGCTGAGATTGAGAATAGATGCAATAAAGCAAATCAGGCCATTGGACAAATGACTCCTTTACTGAAAAACAAATACATCACAACTGAAACAAAAATAGCACTGCACAGCACAGTTTTCATCCAGCTCTGTGCTGTCATTGTCACATATGGACACTGACAATCAAACAAAAGGAAAATCAAGACAGAAATGAGAATACTAAATGTGACAAGAAGAGACCAAATAAGAAATGACGCCATCAAGACAACGGTCGGAGTAGCACCAGTATTACAGTACATCCAGAAACAGTAAGTCAGATGGTTTGGCCATGTTACACGGTTATCACCAGATAGTATATCACAGACAACACACACTAAGATTTGTAGGTAACAGAGGAAGAGCCCGCCCACGCAGGAGATGGAGAAAGGAAATTACAGCAGCATTAAATGTCCCATTATATGAAGCAAATCGTTGAGCCTATCAAGACGTCTATTTGTCCCCTCAACACCGAAAAATATATGAGGAAGGAGACAAGACACAAGACAAGAAAGTCTATTATACAGTTTTTAAATTTTAAAAAACCCTTTGGCCACGCTCCATAATTATCTCAGGCTCCGTGAGGCAAATTATATATTTACTTTCAAAACTGTTAGAAAGCAGGGGCGTGACTATAGGGTGTGCATGGTGTGGAGACACACTGGCATCAGCCCCGGCGAGTTTGAAATTCTCTCTCTCTCTCTCTCAGTTAAATAAGCGGTTAATTCCTAGCGTATATGTAACCGAATGAATAGTGTAAAACGTAAAGCCTTGTTTGGGGTTTAAGCATAAAGAAACTTACAAATATTTTCACGCAAATAATGTGTAAACGTAAAAAATCAAACATGAACAGAATGAGAACAAAATAAAAGTTATAAGCTCAACCTTAAGTGCCAAGGGCACATGGGGTTCCGCAAGGGTTTTTCACAAATGTCTGTCCTTGCCTTCCTTTCTGATCTTGCCCAAGTGAGCCTTCTATTTTGTTCGGCATCCTAAATGTTCTCCTCCATATCTCTGTTGGTTTACCTTTACTTCTGCTCCCCTGTGGTGTCCATCTTTGTGTTATTTTTGGGTTGTTTCTTTTTCATTAAAAAAAATTAATCGCTATTTTTAAAAGAATTTTAAATTTTAACACGAAAGGAATGAAAGGACATGTCATATTGTGAGAGCTACATGCAGTAATGAAGCAACATTACATATCCTCAGAAACCACTGATAAATCGAAGCTATTAGTGCAGCGATTTCTAAACCTGCTGTGTTAATAAGAACAAGGCCCACAAATTTTAAAGAAATGGGAACAGTTCTTCAGTGTGTGAACTGAAGATCAACAAATTAAAACTCAGAAACTACTCTCACAATCAGACAGAAAGCATTTGCTTATACAGTCGAACCCGCTTAATATCACACCGTCGGGACCGCAAAAATATAGTGACATTAAGCGAAGTTGATATTAAGCAGGGTCCATTATAAGGCCTTTAAATGGGCCAGTGTGTGTGTGTATGTGTGTGTGCGTGTGTGTGTCCGTCCACCCCACATTTTCTACATTAAACACATAACAAACAGCCAAAGCTATCGTCATCGGACACTATTAATCACAAAATACAATAAGTCTTAGTCTTACAGCATAGATAACACTAAAAGCAAGCAGCATCTGACTTGTCAACTATAGCTGTAAAAAAGAAAGCGTGATTTTGCGTTTTTTTTAGTGATATCTTATATATTATATTCCTTCCCGTGCCGTTAAACGTCACATAGGGCTCGCAAGGTAGTTCGACAATTTTTCTTGTCTTCGGCGAGCCTTTCAACCTCATCAAGGGATTTTATGCCTATTAATTTGGCCTCAACAATGTCTCTTTAGAGTTTCACGTGGTCTGGCTCTTTTTCTTTGGCCTGCTGTGTTCCACTTGACAGCCTTTAAACTTTAGTGACAACTGGTCTATTAATCAGACAGTTGTTAAGCGATCTTCAGTTAATTTGCCACCATGGCATTTCTAATCACAGAAGCACAAAGTTCTGTTTGGTGGCAGTTTATAAAACACGCCTTTTCCATCCATGTTTAAAATGCATTTTTTTAAAGCACTCAAGAAAGCTATTCGAACACTTCTGGTCAGGCATATCCATTTCTTTAGCAAAACGTTCTGTGATTTCCACCAATATATAACCGCACACTGGCATCTTTGCAGAACGTGTCTGCTTGAACCATTGCAGCAGAACACACTCAATATCTATGTAAAAACTCAGATGGCTTCATTTACAGTTTGACATAACTGAAGATGAGTGAAAGTCTTGTTCAATTTTATTTCAGTTTTTAACAAGTTTCGATATAATTGAAACATCAATTTCAAATTTATCTGCAATGTCCCTTCTTGTAACTTTTTTATCAGGTTGCTTCAGAATATTCATTTTAGCTCTCAAATCAAGATCAACATGTTTGCTTTTAGTAGCCATTATCTGTCACAATGTGAACCAGAGAGAAGTTCCTGATTAAATGATTCACAGTACATTACTCGACTAACTACTAACCTGTTAACTTGCATTGCCAACTTAACACGCCCACGTCTTGATAAAGAAGACATTGACCAACAAAAGCCAGATTTTAATCATGAAAGGGCAGCCGTGGTAAGCCTTTCATTCACAACACTTGAGTTTCGATGCCCACATGTTCAAAAGGTTGATGCGCAGGTACTCGGTGATCAAACAGCCAGCCCCTTCTTTGATGAATCGTGAAGCTAATAAAACTTTGTGAGATGTTTGTAGTTTGTATTTCCCCAATCTGTGATACAAAGAGGGGTCTTTAGCTCCTCCGGGTGCAAAAATATCCTGACATTAACCGATTTGTGGCACTAAGCGGGATGATATTAACCGAAGTAAAGACCAATAAGTACTTAAAGAAGTTGGCCAGGGATACACATTTCTGTGACAATATCCAGTTTATGACATAAAGCAATTTATATATATATATATATATATATATATATATATATATATATATATTACAATGACCTTAAAAAAACAATCTCCAAATCCTGCAGAAGTTATTACTTACTGCTAAAAATGGGTGGTTTAGAGGTTTCAAAAATCGCTACAGTTTCTGTAATATTCATCTGACGGGAGAAGGTGAGCAAGCTGTAAAGATGAAAATAACAGGAGGTTATTCTATAAAACAAATTTTTAATTTTGACGACACAGGTCTGTATATTAAACGCATGCCTTTAAGAATCTAGGGCATCTGAGTGGCAAAGTGGTTAGTGCATTGGTCTCTCATGGCGAAGGTTGGGGGTTCTAATCCGGCCAGAGACACCCCAGTCACCCAGCTGTAGAAATGGGTACCCGACTTATTCTGGAGTTGGGGACGGAAAGGAAGCCAGGCGTGATACTGACCATAACGCCCTCTAGTGTACTGACAGGTCAAGGAAAATATGGGCACTAACACCATATCCCTATGTGCCTCTAAGGCATGACAGAATTACCTTTACCTTTACCTTTAAGAATCTACATTTCAGAGGTTGAAAACCATGCTTCTGAGTTTAAAGCTGCAAAATACTGAACAACAATGATGTCTAGCCATACTACACCACTATTAGAAGTGCTATGCACCTGTCTGCTAGTTACAGACATGGCAATAATTAAAGTACTTCGTAACTGTGTAAAGCCGCCACCCAAATGATAAACTGTACTACTTTTCCTTACTCTATCTTCTGATTACATCTGAGGAATTTTAATATGTAACTAAGAACAAACACATCTCAACAGTTTGAGAACCACTACCACTCAATTGATAATAGCAATTTCACATATTTATTATGGGAAAAATGAGTGGTGAATAAGTGAGGATGTGGCAAATAAACTGAGTAAACAGATGATAATCAAATTCGTCTCTAGACAAGAACTAGTTCACCATGTAGGGAGGGAGTGGGCAACAGCCACTACTCTCAGCTAGGAAAAACTGGCACTCAACATAATGGAATAAGAGCCAACTTACTAACTCACTGAAACTTACATGGATCCTTATATACAAGTTCACATCACCTAAAATATCAGACTTAAAGTCTTCAAAAAATCTCATTACTTCACATTTCTTCAGTTACAAACTATTTCTAACAACTCATAGCTGCATCAAAAATTTACACATTAGATCCATGAGGAAGAAAAGAAACTAACAGTTCACATCCTAGCACTCTATCTGAAACATCCTTCTCAGTCAACTTTTATTTTGAAATAAAGAATTATTTTAAAAAATAATTTTTGAAATAAAGATCAATCAATCAAGATCAATCAATCTACATAATGAATCTACAATCATAATGATTCTCAAGCTACCAAACAATCTAATCCTAATCCTAAACCTTTTTCTACGTAAGAGTTTGGTCCTTAAATATCAACCACAATTCTTATTCCTAAATCTTCCCGAAGTTTCTATCCCGAGAATCACTCAGCCCGTGATTCTATCTGTTTACGACCTTCATCCCAAAAATAACTTTTCTGTTACTAACATGTCAAGGCTAAGTTCATAAAAAATCTCGTGGAGTTTAACGTCTCAACCCTGACCTTTTAATTCCACTCTTATACAACAAAAAATACCAAGGGCTTAATGGTCAAAATATTAAAATACCCTGGAATATAACTATTTTATGACATTCCAAACACCGTAACAGTAAATTTTCCAATGTACTATTATAGATGTTTGGTGCCAATGCCAGTGGAGACTTTAAGCCTTTGGTGACTTATCACTCTGCCAGTCAGTGGGGTTTGAAGGGAACTGTAAAATCTGATTTTGGTGTTTCCTACAAACATAGTGAAAAAAAGGCTGGTGACAGCTCAAATCTGCCGTGAAATATTTGTCCAATTTTATTTTAGCTAAACAGAAAATTATTACAGGAAGAAAAAGAACTTAGCTTTAAAGCTCAGCCTGATGATCTTGCTACTGAAGAGTTAAGACAAGTTGCTGCAGACGAACATATTTAAGATGTAGGTGAAGACCAAGAAAACACAGCTGAAGGCTCTCCCACCATAACAAGTCACAGTTATGATTTTGTAGTAGTAACGGAAAAATGCAGTGACTTAAATACAAGTGCTGGACTGCAAACAACAAAGAGAAAAGCATGGATATTAGATCATTCATTCATTTGCATATCCCATTGCCTTCCTAACAGCACTCCTGTAGGCCTCTCAATTGTGAGTAAGATGGCCTGCTGCTGATGCAGCCATTTGCAGATCATCAACAATGTCTTACAGCCATCTTCGCCTTGGTCTTCTTCTCTTTCTTTTTCCCATTATGTACCCTTCAAGACGGTCTTCTCTAGATTATCATGATGTTTAATGTGTCCAAAATGCATTTTTTCTCCTTAATCCTCTGTACTAGCCAGCCTTCTTCAATATTAAGTTCTTGAGGCATGGATATATTTGTTGTTTTTTGTGTCCACGATATTTGAAGAACTCTTCTGTAACATTTACATTAAAATGCATTTATTCGTTTCTATGTTGTTTTGTTAAGTGTCCAGGTCTCACAGGCATATGTTGCTATGGGAAAGATGCATGTCATTAAACTTCTTATTTTTGTAGTTCTGTCTGCTCCTCTCCACAGATTTTTTATTTGTTTTACTTTCTGAAGAGCAATAAATGTCCTCCTTTTAATTTACCTCATTGTATCTCCATTATTAGTTAGTAGTGATTCAAGATATTCAAAACTCTCCACTTCTTCCAATTTTTTCTCATTGATACATATTTCAGCTGCCTTGTTTGTTTTGTCAGTTGTCATCAATTTAGTTTTCTTCATATTAAGATAGAGGTTTTGCTCTTTACTGTTCTTACGGACTGACATAATTAGTTTTTCCATTCCTTTTTGTGTTGTGGACAGTAATACTGTGTCATCAGTATATCTAATCTCTGGTATTTCATAACCTCCAATTGTTATGGCATTATAGTATTCTTTGTCTACATCTTCTCTAACATTCCTCATTATATTTTCAGTATACAAGTTAAATATGTAAGGCGACAATATGCACCCCTGACGGATCCCTTATTTTATACCAAACCAAGTTGTATTATCATCATTTATTCTTGCTGTTGCCTGTTGGTCTAGATACAGCAGTTATGTTAACTGTATCAAATGTGTTGGAAATCCCATTTTTTCCATTATTTCCCAAAGTTTCTGGTATTGTACACAATCAAATGCTTTGAGTAATCTAAAATATAAATATAGATTCACATTAAACTCTCTGCATTTCTATATTATTAATCTTATATTGAATATATGATCTCTTGATCCTCTTCCTTGCCTGAAACTAGCTTGAACCATATTGACCTCTCCTTCTATTTTCTTAGAAGTCTACCCATTATGATTTTTAACAGAATTTTACTGGCATGACTAATCAAGGCAACAGTTCTGTAGTTTATGCATAATTTCAGGTTACCCTTTTTTGGCAGTAGTATGAATACAGTTCTTGTCCATTCTTTTGGCCAAATACCTGAATGCCATATCTTTTTACATAGTGCATGATAGATTGTTGCACATTCCTTTCCTCCTGCTTTAACAAGTTCAGCTGTTATCTCATTACATCCTGACGATTTACCATTTTTCAGATTCTTTATTGCCTATAAAACTTCTTCTATTGTCGGTTTGGGTTCTTTCTCCTCCAATAATCACACTGTTGATTTCTGCTTTCACAGTCAGTTGTTTCATATATTTCTCTGCAATATTCCTTCCATCTTTCTAGAATTTCCTCTGTCTCTGTCAAGGTATTCCCCATCTCGTCACAAATTACATTTAGCTTAGGTGCGACATTTCTCGTCATTCTCGGATATTAGATAACACATGAAAATCCATACATGAAAGACAACCCCCAAATTAGCCATGTTGAATGTAAAGATTGATCTTGGAAGAGATCTGGCAAAAGCAACATACAAAGAACTAGACAATAAAGTAAAAAGTTCAGGCACAAGTGATAAAGAGAATACATGGACAATATGGGGGAAAGTAGCAGAGAAGGCAGCAAAAACAAGAAACAACAAAACTCTATATAACATACAAAGAGGCTAACAGGTAGTATTGCATTCAAAGAGAGACCAATCCTTAGCAAAACTGACACACTATTAACATCAAGTAAAGACCAAAAGCAAAGATGGGCTGAATGCTTCCAAGAAATAATTAATCGACCAAACCCAAAAGAATTGATAGGCTTTGAAACTGACTTAAAATTCCCACAACTAAATGTCAACCTAGATGAAATTACATTGCATGAAATTGAAACAGCAGTGAATCTAATGGCTAACAGTAAAGCTGCAGGTGAAGATGAAATAACAGTTGAAATTTTAAAAGCTATTAACAGTAACAACATGAGCCAACTATAAGCAATGATTAATAAAATTTGGAAAGAAGAAAAAGTCCCTTCTAAATGGAAAAAGGGAATTATAGTTAAAATACCCCCCAAAAAAAGGCAACCTCAGTGACTGCAATAACTGGAGGGGTGTAACCTTATTATCAGTTGTGTCAAAGGTATATTGTAAACTGATTCTGAATAGAATTAAGGATGTAGTGGATACGCCAATGAGAGAAGATCAGGCAGGATTTCGAAAAGGGAGAAGCTGTCTCGACCAGATCTTTACTCTGAGAATAATACTTGAAGAACATATTGAAAAGCAAAACCCATTAATCCTGAACTTCATAGACTTTAAAAAGGCATTTGATAGAATACACAGAGATTCATTGAGGAGAATTTTAAGAATATATGGAATACCATCTAAGATTGTCAACATCATTAGTGACCTCTACAATGGATATGTTTGTGCAGTCAACACAGAAGAAGGAGTGAGTAATGATTCCAGATTGAAACAGGCATGAAATAAGGATATATATTATTATCCTTGCTTTTTGGAATTGCTATAGACTTCATAATGAAAAAATACTGTACAGGTAAAACGGGCATTGATTGGGTACATGAGACCCAACTGGAAGATCTAGATTTTGCAGATGACATAACTCTTATCAGTGACAATGTGATATCAATGAAAGTAAAAAAAAAAACAGATATCCTGTCTTCAATGGCTAGTAAAATAGGACTTGAAATTGACAAGGATAAAACAAGAATAATGAAACTTCTCATTAACCATGAAGGACAAATATACGTACAAGGAACAGCTGTTAAAGAAGTAAACCATTTTGCATACCTCGGCAGCTACATAGACCAGGATGGTGACACCAGAAAGGAAGTTAGAATTCGAATTGCAAAAGCAGTATTGAATCTTGAGACAATATGGCATTTAACAGTTCATTCATTCATTTCCATGCCCCTTGTGGAACTTTGCCTCCCTAACAGCACTCCTGTAGGCCTCTTGGTTGTTAGCAAGATGGCCTGCTGCTGATGCATCCATCTGCAGATCATCAACGATGTCTTGCAGCCATCTTCGCCTTGGTCTTCTTCTCTTTCTTTTTCCCATTATGTACCCTTCCAAGACGGTCTTCTCTAGATTATCATGATGTTAAATGCGTCCAAAATATTTAAATTTTCTTGTTTAATCCTCTGTACTAGCTAGCCTTCTTCAGTATTATATTCTTGTAGTATGAATATATTTGCTCTTTTTTGTGCCCATGATATTTGAAGAACTCTTCTGTAGAATTTACATTCAAAGGCATTTATGTGTTTCTCAGCTATTTGTTAAGTGTCCAGGTCTCACAGTTTGTTTATTCAATAGTTTGTTTATTCAATAGTCTGTTTATTCAATAGTTATAAACACAAAAACCAAGTTAAGATTATTCAATTCAAATGTAATATCCACCCTCATTTATGCATGTGAAAGCTGGAAAACAACTAAAGAAGTAGACAAGAAATTAGACTCTTTCAAAAACAAACGCCTAAGGAAAATATTCTGTATAAGGTGGAACGAATTCAAGAACAACGCAGAGATAAAACAGATGAACAAACAATAACCTGTTTCATGGTTGATCAGAAAAAGAAGATGGACATATGTCGGTCATGTGATTATAAGTGACAGTCAGAGGATCCCCAAACAAGCTATCAAGTGGAACACAACAGGCCGAAGAAAAAGAGATCGACCATGTGAAACTCTAAAGAGGACATTGTTAAGAGAGGCCAGTTCAGTGGGCATAACGTCCCTTGATGAGACTGAACAACTCGCCGGAGACAGGAAATCTTGCCGAACTACCATGCGAGCTCTATGTGGCGTTTAGCGGCATAGGAAGGATGTAAGAAAAGAAGCAAAGTAGTCAATCTGTGATATTAGAACGAAATCAGAACCACACAAACAGCTGCTGTTTGAAAAGAGAGCACTCAAAAAGCAAGAGAAGCAAGATGTATTTTTAAATTACTATAAAAAGCACACAAAAAGGACAACAAAACACAAGTATCCACATTTGCTGTCGCACCATTTCATTCTTAGCCATGAGCAGAATGTAGCAATCCTCCTCTCTACCCTCCCACCTCCAACTTTACAGTAATTCACCAATAACAACCAGCAACACAAGTAAACGTCAAGCCATCATTTAAAGTAAGACGCTATGTTACACGTCTAGTTATTAATTACACTACCAACGCACATTTTAGTGCTTCAAATGTTAGACCTGTTTTTTGGGGGTATATTTGACCTGCTGATTAAAAAAATGGCACAAGTTTTCCCCTATCAGCTCTATTTTATTAAGATACAGAACATATCCTATATACCACTCCACAGTCTGCTCGCCCATAACAAATCAGGATATTTTAATGTGTTTAATTAAATTAATATCTTTTAAGCATGAATGAGACGTATTACAAATTAAACGAAAACTGTAGTACATGACAATCTACTTATTTCATATCAAAAGCACAGGTTTATGATACAAACGTTTCACTCATTTGACACACAAGAAGCTCCTTTTGTAAGACTTCTGAGAGTGAGATCTGCCAGGACATTCCCGTATAAGATTCCAACAATAGTCTGCCATCATGTGTGCACCCCATTTTCCTTGGTATCTGGTTTCCATTGTTTTTATGTCTTGGTGAAATCTTTCAACTTTGTCTTCGCTGTAGTCACCAAGGTTCTCTGGAAAGCGATCTAAGTGACTGTGCTGATAATGGATTTTAATACTCATGTTACAGTCAAGGCTGTTGAAAGAGAACATCCTCTACTAACTGTGCGTAGTTGTCTGCATTCTTGTTGCCAGAAAGCTTTTCAAAACAAGAACAAATGAAGACCAGGCACATTATTTGATCTCATTCACTGATGCTATGAAATATGGGTCATTTATAAATTGTCTGATCTGTGGACCATCGAAAATTCCTGTCTTCAGTTTTTCTGTGGTAAGTCCAGGTAACGTATGCACTATGTATTCAATGCACGAACCGACTAATCAAAGTGTTTTTGCAAATTATTTTATCAGACCTAGCTTTACATGTAGTGATGGCAGTATGATTATATCTCGTGCTACCAAAGGTACATTGATTACATTTTGTTCTTCAACCACCTTGCGAGGGTCATACCGAAAGTCCTGAGTAAAACTTTTTTTAAAATCAGAATTTATAGGTTGAGAAAATATAAATGTATCAACTTAAAATGCATGCTTTACACTTCATGTAGAGGTCAAATGACGTAACCATCATGTGTCACGTGATTAGGCGAGTAAAAACAAAAATGGCGGGTGCTGAAGTTTCGTTTCGTCAACGTGCTGTTATTGAGTTCCTCGTTAAAGATGAAATCCTCGCTGCTGGAATTCACCGAAGACTTCAACTTGTTTATAGAGATGTGTATATGGGTGATAGCAGTGTTAAGAGGTGGATGAAACATTTCAAAGATGGAAACACGAGCATCCAAAGTAATGCTCGCAGCGGTCGCCCTCGAACTACCTCCACTGAACGCAACGTGGAAAGGGCTGACGACATAATTAAAGAAGACATACATGTCACAGTATCTGAAATCGCTGTAAATCTTGGAATAGGACACAATGCAGTATAGGAAATGATTGAAACCCCAGGCTATAGAAAAGTTTGTACTCGCTGGGTCCCACGTTTGTTGACCGAAGATCACAAAGCTGTGAGAATAACCGGACAACTGAGGAAATTCAGAAAATAGGTTGGGAAATTCTACCACACCTTGCCTATAGCCCCGACCTGGCACCCAGTGATTATCATCTTTTCGGTTTTGGGAAAGAACAAATGCGAGGCCATCATTACGACACAAGAGATAACGTCCAGAAAACAGCGAGTCTGTGCCTTCGGTCAGCTGGAACGGAATTCTACCCGGAGGGTATTTTCAAACTTGCGGGGTGATTGGAGAAATGTGTGCAGAGAAATGGAGATTATGTTGAAAAGTGAAAAAAAAAAGGGATGCAGATTAAGATGATACAGTTATATTTTCTCTATCTATAAATTCTGATTTTTAAAACATTTTTGCTCACGACCTTAGGTACGTCCTCGTATATTCCCTCGGATTTCAAATCTTTTCTTGCCCAATGTTCGTATTTGGCTCTACTACCTTAAAGGCATAAAAAGCAATGATACTTTGTGTAGCCACTTTTTTGACCAAGAAGAAAATTGGTTAAGACTACACAAATTGGTGTTCTTAGTAATGTATTTTTCACAAAACTAAAGAGATGGCCTTGTACTCTTCTTTCATCCTAGTGGAATGACCGATTGGAATAGAACAATATTTGTTGCCGTTATTTAAAAGAACATATTTCAAAATACGTTCTGAACTGTAGATGAAAAGATGCCACTCATTTGGGTTATATTCTAAAGACCAGTTTTCTTTACAAGGTTTCCGATGTCACTGCAGAATACTAAGTTGTTGTCTTAGGTAAAGAATGGTAGCAAATCCTTTTCTCTCCTTCGATAAAATGTAATTTTCATTCCAGGCTGAACTGGAGGGTGGGGGTGGGTTGGTGTGCTGTTGTTCCGCTCTATACGGTTGTGAGTTTTCTACATAAAGCTACATATATTCTTTTATGTTCTATAACATTTTCGAAATTATCCTACTAACTTTACTCCGACATTTCGCTGCTTCCAGTTGCTGATTGTAAAATGAAATGTATCGACTTATCGCCCACTATCACCAGTCTGATAGTTCCTTGGAAGAATGCTAAGAATATCATGGACAATAAAGAAATCAAACGAAGAGGTTCTCACAGAGGCTGGAGAGATGTGGCAACCAATAACAATTCAAATTCATATGGACTTGTTCTACGGCGAAGCAGGTTAGATAGAGTACATTGTAATAACGGGAAAGATCAAGGTAGAGAGAGAGAGAGAGAGAGAGAGAGAGAGAGAGAGAACGGGAAAGATCAAGGTAGAGAGAGAGAGAGAGAGAGAGAGAGTGAGTGCTAGTTGGACTAACAAGATGGCACTACAGGGAACGCTTGCATAGCTTTATAATCAGCAGCCGGGAGACAGCACAGGGGACATCAACAGCACTTACTAGAGCAAACCAGGCTTTTGCAGTGCTGCAGACTATATGGAAATAAAAAAAAAACTAAGCATAGATATGAAAATCAGGATATTTAAGAGTAATGTTCTAAGTGTACTACTCTATGGAAGTGAATGCTGGAAAATCACCAAAACCATAGAAAACAAGTTGAATTATTTCCAGACTAAATGTTTACGAAGAATTAGAAAAATATTTTGGCCAAACATCATAAGAAATAACATCTTGTTGGCAGAAATGCAGATGAAGCCACTAACAGCAATTATTGAGGAAAGACGCTGGAGATGGTTGGGACATGTGCTCCGAATGACTGACAACTCACTACCAAAAATAGCACTAAGATGGACACCACAGGGGAACAGAAGTAAGGGTAGACCAAAAGAGACATGGAGAAGAACAACAGAAAGGATGTTGAGCAATAGAGGGCTCACCTGGGCAAGAGCAGAAAAAAAGGCGAAGGACAGGCATTTGTAGAAAACCCTTGCGGAAGCCCCATGTGCCCTGGGCACTCAAGCTTCAGAGAGAGAGAGAGAGAGAGAGAGAGAGAGAAGTCGGGACTGGGAATTGTGGAAAAACTCAATCACCAACGCCAGCAGCACGACTTACCTGCCCCTCCAAGGGAAGTTATTCCTATCTAAATGAAACGTTGACGGCGGGTCACTGAGGTAACTTGTTCAGTTTCTACTTTCGTGCATATTGTTTATTTTGTCTTGTTTTGTTATGTCTTGTTAGTCTGTGATTTTCATGGTTTCCTGTGTGTAGTTTATAACTGAAAACTTGCACTTGATATATAACCAGGCCCGCCGTTAACATGTACGACGAAATTTAAGTATGTAGTAACAAAACAAGAAATGTCAGATAGTTGGGTTGGAAATCTGAACAAATACATGAAAAGAGAAATTCTGATAAAAACAGAGAATTTTCATATGAGAAAAAAAGCAAAAGAAACAGGTGTTTCCATGCACCACGTTCGTTCCACAAAAGACAGACAACTTGTGCAAGTTTGAGAGGAAAAAACAGAAATCATAAAATGGACCGATCGCATATTCACTGATTAGCATGCAGGAAACTCTACTGTAGAGAACGGAACAACACAACTCCTTCAGATCATCAGAGGAAGTACCCCCCCCCTCCTCAGACAAGTGTTTCGGCCCTATTAAACCCCTGACACTCTGAAGGGAGTGGTCATCTCTGGGTCATGACTCCCAGAGGTCTTGTGAGTTGTTGCTTTTTTTTGTCCCGGGATTGAGTTGGCACTGCACTTTTGAAGTACGTCTTTAGCGATTTAGCCACGGAGGACTGGTATTGGCCACGACAAATGAAATTATTTATGTTCTCAATGCTTGTTTCGCATACTCCACAGCCAGCATGAGGCCTTTTCTGCTGTTTCTGAAAGGCTTTTCAATGCCCTTGCTTTTGCTTGTTTCTTTATGCCCAATTGCTTACATAGGTCGTATGCTGATAATGCTACGAATCCTCTCGCTCCAACTTCTACAGCTATCACTTTTGCCCTGACTCCTGCCCCCTGCCTCAGTTGCTTGACCAGGTCATTGTACTTCTCACATTTGAATAGATGTTGCTCCTCTATTCTTGTTTCGTACGGAACTGTAAGCTTGATCATTATTGGTTCCTGTTTTTCTATGGAAAACACTACAATGTCTGGTCGCATTCCTGTGTTCTTAATGGCAGTCGGGTATTCTTTTTTTCCTGGTAGGTCCGCTATCACATCCCTGTCATTTCCACTATCTAGCAGTGATGATAAGGGAATGTCTCTGATTTCAGTATTTGATGTCGTACCAGCACATTCACTGTTTAGCATACATAAGGTAAAGGTAATCCTGTCATGCCTTAGCGGCACATTGGTATATGGTGTTAGTGCTCATATTTTGCATACATGGTTCAGTCTAAAACTAAGATTAGCAGACAATGCAAAAGTACATTCAACAAGAACTTGCTGGCTCTAGAAATGTTCTCACCCAGTGCAACAGAAACTGTTGCCTCACTGTATTTTCAAAATTGACACTAAAAAGTTTAAAAACCCATTGGTATTAAGTAACCATCAAACATGTCCAACCATTCATTTGGAATAATATTAATAACAATGAATTAATGAACAAAAAATCATAAGATAAATTATAAATGTATTACAAAATAAGAGACAGCTAAAAGAAATAAATGTAGATACTTTACTTACATCATTTATATATTAATGACACATGAAATGAAGAGCTGTTAAAACAGAAACACCTAATAAAGGTATGCATATGTTTAATTTAGCTTTTAGTACTCAGCCTGTCTTCACTGGCTAGCAAAATAGGACTTGAAATTAACAAGGACAAAACAAAAATGATGAAAATTCCTCTCAATCAAAATGGAAAAATACACATAGAAGGGACAGATATTGAAGAAGTCAATCAATTTGCATACCTTGGCAGCTACATAGACAAGGATGGTGACACTAGAAAGGAAGTTAGGATCAGAATTGCTAAAGCAGCATCAATCTTCAAGAATCTTGAGAACATATGGAATTCAAAAGTTATAAGCACAAAAACCAAGTTAAGACTATTCAATTCAAATGTAATATCCACCCTCATTTATGCAAGCGAAAGCTGGAAAACAACTAAAGAAATAGACAAGAAATTAGACTCTTTTGAAAACAAATGCCTAAGGAAAATACTCGGCATCAAGTGGAATGAATTCAAGAACAATGCAGAGATAAGACAGATGACTGAACAACAACCAGTCTCATGGGTGATCAGGAAAAGGAGATGGACATATGTTGGTCACTTGATGAGAAGAAATGATCAGAGAATCCCAAAACAAGCTATCAAGTGGAACACAACAGGCCAAAGAAAAAGAGGCAGACCACGTGAAACTCTGAAGAGGACATTGTTAAGAGAGGCCAAATTAACAGGCATAAAATCCTTTGATGAGGTTGAAAGACTCGCCGAAGACAGGAAAAATTGGCAAACTACTTTGCGAGCCCTATGTGACGTTTAACGGCACGGGAAGGATATAAGATATAAGATAAGTATAAAAAGACTTTTAGTTACTTTCATATTTGCAGAATCAGATATGAGGTCAGTATAGTCTAATTTTTTACTGATTCCATGTTCATCTGAAATCATAGCAAGTCTTTCTAATTGAGTTTTGGCCATTGTTGAATATAAATAAGTTTCTGTAATTTTTATTTTGGAAAAACTACACTTACCACTTGCAGCCATTACTGGAAGTGATAGTAATATTCTTAATGCTACAGCAACATTGGGGAAGAAGTTATTGTAAACAGTATAACACAGCACTTCAATTAGTGGCTTATTTTCTTGCACTATGTGAGAAACCGCTCTCATTTCATGAGTTAGTTCACAGCTCACAAATGTCAATGTCTCTGTTTTCTTTATGTGTTAAAACACTTTCTACATTCTTACATTTGTCTGAAAGCTCATTTGTTATCTCAGATTTTAATATATAGGGATGTTATATATAAAAAGGAAAAAAATGTGAAATGTGATGTTCCAGTAAATTCTAGAAAGATGGAAGGAATATTGCAGAGGAATGTATGAAACAACCAACATCTCCATCTCCTCCAGACCGAGCCTGATACACGTGAACTTTTTGGATAACCCCCATTGGTGGCCTACAGATGGGACAAGAACATCAGGGACCTTCTAGTTCAAAGTCGGCTTAAGACAGATGACACTTTTTATGGTACCAGATGTTGCAGACACTATAAATGCAACACTTGGTCATTTGTTGTTGAGGCTAGCTAGATCTCCTTCCCTAAGTCCACGTTATCAGTTCAGGAGGGTTTCACATATACTTCACAGAATGTTATTTATGCTATTGTGTGCAAACGTTGTGGTATGAAGTATATAGGTGAGACCAGTTTACACTTAGGAGATTGTTTTCACCAACATCTTTAACGATATTTCTAAGAGGGCCTGGACACCTGTGGCTAAATATTTTTGCCTTAGCAACCACAGGGAAAAACAGGACATTTCTATTAGTGCGATCCGCTCTTGTTCTGCTGATGTATGATCTTGGAGGGTCCTTAAACAGCACCTTATTTTTCAAGCTGGCTGTCTCCACCCAGCTGGGATTAACAATGTCTGCAGTTTTCTTTAACTTCTTTAGTTTTCCACCCCCCTCTTTTTTTATGATATGGTCTTGTCCTATTCACCAGTTTCATATTTTATCACTGCAGGTGTTTATGTTCTTCATTCATTATCTCTCTGCTTCCCCTTCCCCTCCCCCTGATACCTTCTCCTTTAGCCACTGTTTCTATTGCCCTTCCCTGTTTCCCTTCCTCTCTCCGGCTCTTCTTTACAATTGGTTCTATCAGCTTATCCTTTGTGTGGCCCCACGAGGTCTCTGTTCATCGTCTAGTGGACACACATTTCTGTGGTTCCCTACTTTTGGAGAATGTCACATTAAGATAAGTTTTTTTGTTTAGTTTTTGGTCTTGTATGTGTATGTAATCCTCGAAAAAGGCTAACGCTGAAATATTGGATGTTATATTTTTTTCATTTATACATTCTCATCTCACTCTCATACTTTCTATTTGTTTTTTCTCACTTGACTTACTTGCTCTGCCACCTTATAAAATTGCACCATACACCTCTAACTACCTTTATTATTTGAACAAGTTTTACTGCAGTCGCCATCCCTTTTATCTATGAAACAACCAACTGTGAAAGCAAAAATCAGCAGTGTGAATTATTATTGGAGGAGAAAGAACCCAAACTGACAATAGATGAAGTTCTATGGGCAATAAAGAATCTGAAAAATAGTAAATCACCAGGATGTGATGAGATAACAGCTGAACTTGTTAAAGCAGGAGGAAAGGAATGTGCAACAATCTATCATGCACTATGTAAAAAGATATGGCATTCAGGTATTTGGCCAAAAGAATGGAAAAGAACTGTATTCATACCACTGCTAAAAAAGGGTAACCTGAAATTATGCACAAACTACAGAACTGTTGCCTTGATTAGTCATGCCAGTAAAATTCTGTTAAAAATCATAATGATTAGACTTCATAAGAAAATAGAAGTCAATATGGTCCAAGCTGATTTCAGACAAGGAAGAGAATCAAGAGATCATATATTCAATATAAGATTAATAATAGAGAAATGCAGAGAGTTTAATGTGAATCTATATTTATATTTTATACACTACTCAAAGGCATTTGGTTGTGTACAACACCAGAAACTTTGGGAAATAATGGAAAAAATGGGATTTCCAACACATTTGATACAATTAACACACTGCTGTATCTAGACCAACAGGCAACAGTAAGAATAAATGGTGATAATACAACAACTTGGTTTGACATAAAACAAGGGGTCCATCAGGGGTGCATATTGTCATCTTACTTATTTAACTTGTATACTGAAAATATAATGAGGAATGTTAGAGAAGATGTAGACAAAGAATATTATAATGCCATAACAATTGGAGGTTATGAAATACCAGAGGTCAGATATGCTGATGACACAGTATTACTGTCCACAACACAAAAAGGAATGGAAAAACTAATTATGTCAGTCCGTAAGAACAGCAAAGAGCAAAACCTCTATCTTAATGTGAGGAAAACTAAATTGATGACAACTGACAAAACAAACAAGGCAGATGAAATGAGGAAAAATTGGAAGAAGTGGAGAGTTTTGAATATCTTAGAACATTACTAACTAATAATGGAGATACAATGAGGTAAATTAAAAGGGGGACATCTGTTGCTCTTCTGAAAGTAAAACAACTAAAGAATCTGTGGAGAGGAACAGACAGAACTACAAAAATAAGATTTTTAAGGGCATGCATCTTTCCCATCGCAACATATGCCTGTGAGACCTGGACACTTAACAAAACACCTGAGAAACACATAAATGCCATTGAATGTAAATGCTACAGAAGAGTTCTTCAAATATCATGGACACAAAAAAGAATAAATATATCCATACTACAAGAACTTAATATTGAAGAAGGCTGGCTAATAAAGAGGATTAAAGAGCTAAACTTAAATATTTCTGACACATTAAACGTCATGATAATCTAGAGAAGACCATCTTGGAAGGGTACATAATGGGAAAAAGAAAGAGAGGAAGATCAAGGCGAAGATGATTGCAAGACATCGTTGATAATCTGCAAATGGATGCATCAGCAGCAGGCCATCTTGCTCACAACCTATAGGCCTACAGGAGTGCTGTTAGGGAGGCAATGTTCCACAAGGGGCATGCAAATGAATGAGTGAATGATATTCCAGTTGTTTAAATCTTTTTTGAATAGTACTGACTGTGACATCAATAATTTTTAAAAAGGCTGTATTTTGAATTTAGTTTTGCAATCAAAAAAAGGTAAATTTCTTGTCTTGTAATCCTTATGATTTCTTCTCCTGATGCATGTTCAAACACTGACCTAAAGTCAGGATCAGGTTCAACTTTTTCAGCTAATGTTGGAAGATGATTTTGAAATCATTCATCATTTCCTAGATTCTTAAGGCTTTGGAAAACATTTCTTAAAGTTGATATGGCAGTAGTCAGTTTCATTGTTACTAGTTTGCATCAGTTTATTAGCAACTTTAAGATATAGTTCCATATAACAAGACAACATAAAAAAATGTTAAATCTCCGAGTTTAAGTGTTTCAGCTTCTTGTACTACATTTTGTCCACTGACTTGTCATCAGCAGTTTCAGCATCATAAAAGTCATCAGCATATCTTGAAAGACAAGTAGTTTTGATTCTAGATTCCCAGCAAGTGGTACTTTGTGACTTCCAGAAGATTATGCCAGAGTGTGGTTCAGGTTAACCGTAGAGGTTTGGCAGGTTAACCCAAATCTAGCTTGAGGTTACCTCTAGTGTGCTAAAAAGTAACTCCAGGGAGCCACGTTAGTGCAATGGATTAGTCACTCGCCAACCAGGTGACCCAGTTTTGATTTATAACCATGGCTCACAGAAATTCTCAGGGTTCACTCAGCCTCAAGAAATGGGTACCAGGGTTAATGCTGTGGGAAAAGAAGAGGAACGGTGCTGCTAGTTATGGAGCTTGTGCTGATGATGACACTAGTTGGCAGTTTCTGACTAGCCAGCAGAGCACTTATGGTTTGACCATGTGCAGTGACACTGTTTCACAACTCATACCTTCACCTTTACCTTAGAGTAACTTTTTTCTGTTGACTGTGGTTCTGATCCAGTAATCCTGACTTGTTCCTTCTTAAGTTACCTCCCTGGGGCTGATCTCTCCTGATTCTGGGCTTGTTGTTATAGATCCAGTAATCCTGACTTGTTCCTTCTTAAGTTACCTCCCTGGGGCTGATCTCTTACCTTAAAATATATTTTTGATGGTTGATAAACTCCAAACTACCACATAAGCAAAGACATTCAACTGGACCAGCTGATGTTTGAAATGGAGAATTTATTTTTAAAACTTAATTGGTGCCTTTGTGTAGTGAAAACCTTGAACAGTGGTCCTGACTAAGTCTCCATGAGAGGACCAGTTTTTGCTCAAACCTTATCCCTTGACAGACATGACCTGTTAGAAGAAAGGAAATTCTTGTGTTTTATAAGCCACATTAATTTAGTTTACATGCAGCTCCAAGTACAAACAGCATGAAATGATTCTGTGTAAATGCAAAATTAATGACTGCTGTGATGCAGGAGCAAAGACAGATCAATAGAACGTAGCTAATGTTGCAGTAGTATTACATTAACACATGGCCAGTGGAAATATTTATCCTAGATGTCTGCCACATGCTCTATATATTAAAAAACAGAGCAGTGGCACAAATCATATATGGTTTATTTTATAAACAGCTAAACTGTAAATAACATCAGTAACACAAAAGGTGAGTTCTTCCAGTATATATATATATATATATATATATATATATTGAAAGTTATGCTTATTATTTCAGCATGATAACATGTAACCTAATGGGCAGCTAGAAACATATAATATAATACTAATATCGGTACTCTTCATCGTTACTAGTTAGCATTCATGCAAAGATGTTATTTTGGAACTTGCTGAGCATCATCATCATCATGTGCCTTCATCTTTTTGCTTAGATCCAAGGTCTCTGCTCATGCAGTAAAACATTTTACAAATGTTATTTTTGTTTTAATAGGCAGATTCCTAGATAACATCATCGTCTTCAAAGTGCTGAATGTAGTTTTGGCATTCGTGTTCTTTTCTTTATCTCCATCTCACATCTTCAGTTAGTGTATGCAGTAGTTTGTCACTTGTTCTAGTCTCGCTTTGTTTATGGTTATATCCATCTGTGGCTTCTGATCTTACCTGCTGAACACCATTGCTTTGGTCTTCTTGATATTGATCTGGAGTCCCCATTCCTGGTTTGTGCTGTGTATCATATATATTAATTTCTGTGGATTCTGTGCAAGAAGGACTGTATCATCTGTGTACTTTAAATTATTGACATTTCTTCCCACTGTGTTCAGTGCTGGTAGTTTATCTGAGTGTTTGAAGATGCTCTCTGTGTACAGGTCGAATAGACATTGAGATAGAACCTGAAAATGCTCTCTGTGTACAGGTTGAATAGACACTGAGATAGAACTTGAAGATGCTCTCTGTGTACAGGTTGAATAGACACTGAGATAGAACTTGAAGATGCTCTGTGTACAGGTTGAATAGACATTGAGAAAGAACTTGAAAATGCTCTCTGTGTACAGGTTGAATAGACATTGAGATAGAACTTGAAGATGCTCTCTGTGTACAGGTTGAATAGACATTGAGATAGAACTTGAAGATGCTCTCTGTGTACAGGTCAAATAGACATTGAGATAGAACACAAGATTGTCTCACTCCCCTCTTTATGGGTACGTTTGTTGATGTCACTGTGCCGTATCTTACTGTTGCCCAGTAGAGATTTGGGTGCCTTTTACGTCAAGATTGATTTCCTGAAGACATTTTATTTGTTTGTCATGCTTCACTCTGTCATATCTTATATCTTTCCCGTGCCGTTAAACGTCACATAGGGCTCGCAAAGTAGTTTGCCAATTTTTCCTGTCTTTGGTGAGTCTTTCAACCTCATCAAGGGATTTTATGCGTGTTAATTTGGCCTCTCTTAACAATGTCCTCTTCAGAGTTTCACGCGGAATGCTTCTTTTTCTTTGGCCTGTTGTGTTCCACTTGATAGCTTGTTTTGGGATTCTCTGATCATTTCTTCTCATCAAGTAACCAACATATGTCCATCTTCTTCTCCTGATCACCCATGAGATTGGTTGTTGTTCAGTCATCTGTCTTATCTCTGCATTGTTCTTGAATTCATTCCACTTGATGCCGAATATTTTCCTTAGGCATTTGTTTTCAAAAGAGTCTAATTTCTTGTCTATTTCTTTAGTTGTTTTCCAGCTTTCGCATGCATAAATGAGGGTGGATATTACATTTGAATTGAATAGTCTTAACTTGGTTTTTGTGCTTATAACTTTTGAATTCTATATGTTCTCAAGATTCTTGACTCTGTCATCTAATCTATAAAACAGGCATATACATTATATATATATATATATATATATATATATATATATATATATATATGAACTTTAAGTGCCCAGGGCACTTCTGCAAGGGTTTTCCACAAATGCCTGTCCATTGCCTTTTTTTCTGCTCTTGCCCAGGTGAGCCCTCTATTGCTCAACATCTTTTCTGTTGTTCTTCTCCATGTCTCTTTTGGTCTACCCTTACTTCTGTTCCCCTGTGGTGTCCATCTTAGTGTTATTTTTGGTAGTGAGTTATCAGTCATTCGGAGCACATGTCCCAACCATCGCCAGCGTCTTTCCTATATATATATATATATATATATATATATATATATATATATATATATATATACGTGGTGTGTCTAAAAAGTTCGGTGAATGATATCAGAAAACAAACAAAACAGAATATACAGACAGCTTACCTTTATTGGTCTTCAAAATAATCACCATCCTTCACAACACGATTTTTGCAACGTTCATAAAGCTTATGGAAACTATCTTTAGGAATCGATTGCAGAACTACTGTCATACGTTCCTGGACTGCCGTCACGTCCACAAAACGTGCGTCTTTCGTGACGCTTTTAGGCGGTGACACAAAAAGATGTCCTCAGGCACCAGATCAGGGGAGGAGGGTGGATGATCGAGAACAGGTACGCCACGCCGAGTCAAGAATTGGCGCACATGGATCGCACAGTGCGCAAGCGCGTTATCGTGCAACAGCATCCACTGCTCAATACTGTCCAACTCTGGTCGAACACGGCGGATGCGTCGTAGCAACCGTTTCAGAACTTCCTCGTAGAATGCGGTGTTCACGGTTTGACCCTCGGGAACGAATTCCGTATGGATGACGCCATTGTTGTCGAAGAAGGGGATCAACGTCTTGACCGTGGACTATTGCAGGCAACTCTTTTTGGGTCCAGGGAACGCCATTCCGTCGATTGTCGTTTGGATTACGGATCGAACTGGTATCATCAGGTCTCATTCATTGTGACGATGGTTCGTAGAAAGGATAGGTCCTGTTCACACATGATAATGAAATCTCCAGTGATTTCCTTCCTGTTCGTCTGTCAGCTTGTCGGCACAAACCGGGAACAGATCTTCCGCTTACCCACAATTTTCGCGGACGATGGTGCGTACAGTGTCCTTGTTAATGCCCAGTTCCTTTGCCATCAACCGTAGTCAGTCGCCGATCTCGTGCCAGCATTTGTCGCACTCGCTCGATCATGTCTGTGTTTCTTGCTTGCCGACGGCCGATCAGAACGTGGCTTATCCTCAATCGTTTCCTTCCCGTCGTGAAAGCATCTGAACCAGTTGTAAACACACTTACTATCCCGTACACTTACTTTCCCCAGTTTGTAGCAGAACTTGATGTTCACTCGTTACTCCATTGCATTGTGACCTTACCTCTCACACTACTTTCGACTGCCCAGAGCGGGTTTACCCTGTCGGTCACGTGTTCTCAACGCTAGGTGGCGCTTATCGACGTGTCTCTGGATAGCCATGTGCACGCCTCTGGCCCATGTTGACGTTGAGATATCGAACCATTCACCAAACTTTTTAGACACACCTCGTACCTCTCTGAAATTCCATATACTTCTATATTATGCCAAAAATTGCGCCTCTTGTTCCATTGTTCTGTCTGAAACCAAACTGTTCTTCACCGACTTCTTTATCAGTTTTGTTTTTTGTTCTTTCGAGGATAACTGAGGAGAATTTTAGTCATGACTCGTCAGACTTTTAGTTCTAAAATCTGAGCAGTCTGTGGATTTTGATTTGCTGAGCTTCATTTTTCCTTTTCATTTCATACATAAAGAAAATTGGTGACAGATTACCAGAACAAACGTAGGCCCAGTGGCTTAGAAGAGCAAGGGTCCTTGTGTCAAGATTATTGTTTCATGTGACAGTCATTTGTAAGTTTTATTGCTGAACTACAGCATGTTATATTATACAAGAGACAGCTGTGTATGGTCTGTGTGATACAAAGTCATGTGACAGTCATTTGTAACTTTTATTGCTGAACTACAGCAGGTTATATTATACAAGAGACAGCTGTGTATGGTCTGTGTGATACAAAGTCATGTGACAGTCATTTGTAAGTTTTATTGCTGAACTAGCAAGTTATGCTGTACAAGAGAGAGTGGCATATCAGCTGTGTATAAGCTGTATAATACAGTCATGTAGTAGAGATCACAGCTAGAGGGGAATCAGGCTATATAGTAGGTTTTGTGTGATGTAGATAAAGAATGGGTGAGGAGCTTACTAAGTTTACCCTATGGGTCTAGATACACAAACCCACATGGAAGAATCTTATGGCACATATCACAAATATGCTGAACAGGCACAAATACAAAGTCATATTTGATAGAAGTATTGCTGTAGACACATGCGTCATTAAAAAAAAATCTACATAGTTATGTATTCAAACCTTCACAACAGACAGTTCATGGAGTCAGCTGACATCAGGCATTTTATCTTCAACAATGCCATATACAGCATCCAACATAAAAAACCCTCATACAAGACAGTTTATATGGAGGAATTAGCCTTCAAGACACTGGACGGAAATCCAAGCTGTCAGAAACAGTCATATAGGCTGCATTATCAAACTCACAAACAGCATACACTAGAATAACAAACACACTCTCTCTCTCTCTCCGAACCTTAAGTGCCCAGGGCACATGGGGCTTCCACAAGGGTTTTCCACAAATGCCTGTCTTTTGCCTTTTTTTCTACTATGGCCCAGGTGAGCCCTCTATTGCTCAACATCTTTTCTGTTGTTCTTCTCCATGTCTCTTTTGGTCTACCCTTACTTCTGTTCCCCTGTGGTGTCCATCTTAGTGCTATTTTTGGTAGTGAGTTGTCAGTCATTTGGAGCACATGTCCCAACCATCTCCAGCGTCTTTCCTCTGTAATTGCTATCAGTGGCTTCATCTGCATTTCTGCCAACAAGATGTTATTTCTTATGGTGTTTGGCCAAAATATTTTTCTAATTCTTCGTAAACATTTAGTCTGGAAAGAATTCAATTTGTTTTCTGTTGTTTTGGTAATTTTCCAGCATTCACTTCCATAGAGTAGTACACTTAGAACATTACTCTTAAATATCCTGATTTTCATATTTATGTTTAGTTTTTTTTATTTCCATATAGACCTCCTCCACTAATTTGCTATCTACTCTGAGTACATTTCTGTTGTCCACATTTTGCTTCATTAACTTTGTCTTTCCTACGTTGATTTTTAGTCCTATGTTGTTTGCATTCTGAGTTAGCTTGTTTATTTTATCTTGCATTTCTTTGTGACTGCTTGATAGTAGACAAATGTCGTCCACAAAGTCAAGGTCCTCCAGCACTGTGTCAAGGGTCCATTGTAATCCTCTGCATTTGTCTGATGTTGTCTCCTTCAGTAACCAGCCTACTGCTAAGATAATCGATGCTGGTGATAGTACACATCCCTGCTTTACTCCTGTTTGTACCCTAAAGCTGCTGGAGGTATGTTCTCCACAGATCACTTTGCACTGAAAACCCTCGTATAGGGCTTTGGTTACATTCACTATCTTATGGGGAAGGCCATGCCATCTTAGAATTTTCCACAGTGCATCTCTGTTGACACTGTCAAAGGCTTTCTCAAAATCTATAAACAATGCATATGTTGTGCTGTGCCACTCATTTGCCTGTTCTAATATTTGTCTAAGTACAAATATGTGGTCTGTGCATGATCTTCCTTTCCTAAATCCTGCCTGCTCTTTCCAAAGTTTTCCCTCAGGTGCTGGTACTTCTTCTTCTTCTTCGTTCGCATTGTCTGTCTATATCTGCAGTCCCGTCTCCTGGACAAATTTCACTGTTTTTTGTAATTCATGTATGGAACCATAGAGCTTATCTTTAGTGGTTTCACTGGGCCAGTAATTATTTCTCAGTGTCTCATAGTTGGTGCAGTTCTGGAGGATATGTTCTACAGTTTGGGGCACCTGGGCACATGTACATAGATTAGTAGTACCAACCTTAAACTTTGTATATATATGACTTCGGAGTCGGCTGTGTCCTGTTCGGAGACGGAAGATGGTGACTTGTTCCTTTCTGTTTAGCATGTGATAGTCATCATGTGGTGGTGTTTGTGGCTTCCTGTAGGTTTTTATCATGCTTTTCTTCTGATTATAGGTGATTGGTATGTCTGGTTGCTCCATTTCATGTGCCCTCTTTGGCCAGATGGTCAGCTTTCTCATTGCCTGGTATCCCACAGTGGGAGGGAATCCATTGCAAAGTGTCTCCATGTTGTAAGCCAATTTTTGACAAGGCATCCTTAAGGTCTGGTAGTTTGTTGCAATGAAGAGCTTCCAGTACTGATCTTGCATCTGTGAGAATTACTATGGGACATGTATCAATTCTGGAGTCTGATAGTTTTTCAACTGCAGCAATAATTGCCCTAACTTCTGCATCATAGTTGTTGCAGTATTTTCCAGTGGGTATGGAAATCTTGTCAGTGGTGTTGTTTGGATATTCAATATGTGCTCCTGCCCCTCCATTCTTTATGGCATTATGTGCAGATCCATCTGTATACACACATATCCAAGTGTCATATGGATATTTGTCATCTAGAACACTAAGTGTGGCTGTTGATCTTACAAGACTGCTCTGCATCTCACTATTCTGCACACCTTTCACTTCAGTCTAAATAGTTATTTGTGTAAAGTGCTGGTACAATTCTGTTGATGATTATTCTGCAAAATACTTTACTAGTGAGTGGCAGTAGGGTAATGCCTCTCCAGTTCCCGCAATCTCTGAGGTCACCCTTCTTTGGTAGTTTTACTATAAGACCAGTTTTCCACTCCTCTGGGGCTTTTTCTAAATCCCAAATTTGTTGTAATATCCGGCAAAGTTGTTTTGGTGTTTCTGTTTCTTCTGCTTTCAACATCTCAGCAGTCACTTCATCTTCACCTGGTGCCCTGTCTGATTTTAGCATCTTTATCGCCTCTTTTACTTCATTTATTGTTATTGGTCCTGTATTGATGTTTAGTTCCATTTTTGCTTCAGGTATGTCTACTGTTTGTGCTGCTTGTGTTCTGTTTAGTAGGGTGTTAAGTGTTCCCTCCATCTTTCAATGTTTTCTTTCTCTGCTGACCAGTTGTCCCTTATGGTGTCCTTACTCCACTCTCACATCTTTTGCTGAAGTTACCTTTCATCTGCTTTGTGATTTTGTATATGGTTTTCATATCATTTGCATATGCTGCTTTCTCTGCTGCTTCTGCTAAGTTGTCATAGTATTGAGGTTTATCTTGACGGCTTGATTCCTTCACTTCTTTGTCATTTTGTGCATAATTACTTAAAACTTGTTCTTTAAGCCTTTGTGATTTGGTGTTCAGTAATTTTTTCTTTATTTCTTTTCTTTGCTTTAACTTTTCCCATGTGGTCTTACTTATCCATTCCTGTTTTCTCCGTTTCCGATATCCCAGCACCTCTTTTGCTGTTTCCTGTAGTGTTTTATTGAACTCTAGTATGGACGTTTCTGCTTCGTCTTGTAGAACACTGAAGCGGTTCTTAAGTATTATTGAGAATTCATTTCTTGTTTGCTGGTCTTTCAGTTTTCTTGTATCAAAATGTATCTTTCTGTGTTCTCTGATTTTGGCTTTCCTTAATTTTAGTTTTATTTTTGCTACCAGAAGGTTATGATCACTTCCTACATCTGCTCCTTTCCTTGCTCGCACATCTTGTAGTGACCGTTTCCACTTGTTGTTTATTAGTATGTGATTGGTTTTATGTGGTTTTATCTGGGGACCTCCAAGTCACTTTATGGATGTTTTTATGTTGGAAAATTGTCCCTCCGATGGTCATCATGTTTTCTTCACAGAAACTGCACAGTCTTTCTCCATTTTCATTTATTTCTCCGATTCCTTCTCTTCCCATGATTCTTCTTCTATCTTCATTTCCCTCACCTACTTTTGCATTGAAGTCACCCAAGATGAGTAGCATATCATGCTTGGGTATTGTTTCTACTGTGGCTTGAAGGCTGTTGTAAAAATCTTTTAATTCCTCTTCCGCTGCTTCTGTTGGTGCATAACAAATTATAATAGACAGCTTCGTGAATCTTGAGTTGAAGCGTGCATATAATAATCTCTCATTTATAGGGGTCAATTTCAGCAGTGCTCTTGATGCTTCTTTTGTTATAATCAATGCTACTCCTCCTTCATGATGATCTTCTTTACCTGACCATATTATTGTATCTTCTGTGTGCTGTGTTGTTAATTTCCTTCTGCCTTGTCCTGTCCATCTTGCTTCTTGTATTCCTAGTATGTCTAGTTTGTATCTGTGCATTTCCTTGATGGTTTGTGCTAGTTTTCCAGTCAGGTTAAGTGTTCTTACATTCCAACTGCTTATTTGCAGGAAGTCTGCAGTTGGGCTGGGGACTTCTAGTGGCTGGCTTTCATCCACAACCTTCATGGGCTCAGTTTCCTGATAAAAGCATTTCTTCTTCCACCTGCATTTGTTTTTTCCCTTGCTTCTGTTTCTGTAGCAGTCTGATAGTTTTTTTTTTACCAGATAGGGTTGCTGGCTCTATGCCGAACCCTCCTTAGTCGCCTTTTACGATAATGCATGGTAGGGCACTGCGGTCCTACACACTAGCCCCCTGCTATATCATAGTCAGACTACGTAAGTAAAGCCTCACTAGAATAACACACACTGACTCTCTACTACATCATAGACTATGTAAGTAAAGCCTCACTATAATAACACACACTGACTCTCTACTACATCATAGACTATGTAAGTAAAGCCTCACTATAATAACACACACTGACTCTCTACTACATCATAGACTATGTAAGTAAAGCCTCACTATAATAACACACACTGACTCTCTACTACATCATAGACTATGTAAGTAAAGCCTCACTAGAACAACACACACTGACTCTCTACCACATCATAGACTATGTAAGTAAAGCCTCACTAGAACAACACACACTGACTCTCTCCTACATCATAGACTATGTAAGTAAAGCCTCACTAGAATAACACACACTGACTCTCTACCACATCATAGACTATGTAAGTAAAGCCTCACTAGAACAACACACACTGACTCTCTCCTACATCATAGACTATGTAAGTAAAGCCTCACTAGAATAACACACACTGACTCTACCACATCATAGACTATGTAAGTAAAGTCTCACTAGAATAACACACACTGACTCTCTACCACATCATAGACTACGTAAATAAAGTCTCACTAGAATAACACACACTGACTCTCTACCAAATCATAGACTATGTAAGTAAAGTCTCACTAGAATAACAAACACTTACTCTCTACCACATCTTAATCAGACTATGTAAGTAATGTCACACTAGAATAACACACACTGACTCTCTACCAAATCATAGCCAGACTGTGTAAGTAAAGTCTCACTAGAATAACACACACTGATTTTCTACCACATCATAGTCAGACTACGTAAGTAAAGTTTTACTAGATTAACAGACATTAGCCCCCTACTATTTCATAGTTAGACTATGTTAATAAAGTCTCTCTAGAATAGCACACACTAGCCCCCTACTATATCATAGTCATACTATGTAAGTAATGTCTCACTAGAATAACACACACACTAGCCCCCACCACATCATAGTCAGACTATCTAAGTAAAGTCTCACTAGAATAACACACACTGACTCTCTACCACATTATAGTAAGTAAAGTCTCACTAGAATAACACAGACTCTCTACAATGTCATATTTAGACTATGTAAGTCTTACTAGAATTACACACACTGACTCACTTCCACATCATAGTCAGACTATGTAAGTAAAGTCTCACTAGAATTACACACACTGACTCACTTCCACATCATAGTCAGACTATGTAAGTAAAGTCTCACTAGAATTACACACACTGACTCACTTCCACATCATAGTCAGACTATGTTTGTAAAGTCTCACTAGAATAACACACACTGACTCACTTCCACATCATAGTCAGACTATGTAAGTAAAGACTCACTAGAATTACACACACTGACTCACTTCCACATCATAGTCAGACTATGTTTGTAAAGTCTCACTAGAATAACACACACTGACTCACTACCACATCAGCCGAATACCAGATGATCCATCTAAAAACCAATAATACAGACTTCCACCTCCTTAACTATTACTGTCCTAATGACCACTCACTTGCTCAAGAAACAGTCCCACACAAAGAGAGACTGATGGTCTGTGGCGATTTTAACAGCCATTCCCAGAGCTGGGGCTATGACCACATAGACAAGAGAGGAGAGGAAGTTGAAAGCTGGCAGGATGATAATGGACTTCTCCTGATCAACTAGCCAATGGATCCCCCAACATTTTACTCAAGGACTTGGCATACAACCTCAACACCAGATCTGGCATTCCACTCTCCAGACCTGAAGTGGAACATTACACACAAAATTGGAAAACATCTTGGAGGTAGCAACCATCGACCAGTCTTCCTGACAACAGAAAATGAACTCCTTAACACCAGTAGCCCTCTCCCCAGATGGAACTATAAAAAAGCAAACTGGACAATGTACAGACATCATACAGGTAAACTGGTGGGACAGCTGTCCATAGAAGGTAAGAATATTAACAGCATAGTGAAGGAATTCAATGCTTGTATCCTTTAGGCTGCCTGTGTAGGGACTACAAATCATACTGGTCTAGTGAGCTGGGAAAATTCCATGATGACGTGGAAACAGCTCAAAAGCAAGCAAAAAATAGACCGTTCCAAGAACACCATAATAATTACCAACATGCTAAGGCCAAATTTCAGAGAGCCAAGCTGCAAGCCAGACGGGAAAGTTGGAGAGAGAAAACAGAGTCCCTAAACTTTGAAAAGGATGGAAGAAAACTGTGGGAACTAATCAAACAGTTAAGCGATGAGAGCACTGGAAGAAGTACAAAGATTACACTAATAGAGGATGGGAAAACTCTTACAGGTAAGCAGGTAGCAGATCACTTTGCTCGCATGTTTGCACAAGACTGCAACATTGATATCCACCCAGAGAAAGAGCGTACAGTGCGCATTGACCCACAGAAAGAAGAGGAACAATACAGAAAAATGGAGGTCATGGATGCACCAATCACACGCAGCGAGTTAGACCTAGCAGTCAGTAAACTGAAACCAAGGAAATCACCAGGACCAGATGGAGTGGCCAATGAAATGATCAAGAACCTTGGAATGGCAGCAATAGGAAAGCTGTTGGATTTTCAATATGTGCTGGAGCACAGGTAAGTTACCTCAAATCTGGAAGGAAGCAAGCATGGTACCACTGCTAAAGCCAGGGAAAAACAGTGATACAGCCTCCAACTACAAGCCAGTCAGTCTCACTAGCTGCCTGTGCAAAACGATAGAATGCATCATTGACTTGAGGCTAAAATGGTACCTAGAAAGTGATAACCTCATTCCACAACAAGCAGGATTTAGGCAGTACTACAGTACAAGTGACCTATCTCTCTCAAGAGGTTGAGGACTCTTTCCAAGACATAAACCTTGTACTTGCAGTGTGGATAGACCTGAGGAAAGCCTTTGATAAAGCATGGAAAAAAGGTCTGCTGTGGAAACTAAGAAACTGCAGTGTGAATGGAAGACTGTACAGCTGGATAAAGTCCTATTTACACAATAGAAGAGCTAGAGTAGTAATGGATGGACACAAAAGCCAGAAAGTACTGCTGCGACAAAGTGTAACATAAGGAGGAGTCATTTCACCTACACTATTCCTGGTATTCATTAAGGACCTGGTCAAGGAACTTCCCTATGGAATCAAAAAGGTAGATAGAGGTGTATGGTGCATTTTTACAAAGTGAGGGAGGGAGTGAGTAAGGTGAGAAAAAAACAGAAATTCTGTTTTCTACTTCTGGAGGAAGACACATTCAGATAAGTTCTCGTTTTTTTTTTGTCTCGTTGTGCATGTAATCCTCGAAAAAGGCTCACACTGAAATATCAGATGTTGTATGTTTTTCATTTATACATTCTCATACATTGAAAAAGTGATGGGGAAAGAAGGAATTGACATGGTTAACCAGAATGGAGAAAGATTAATTGAAGTATGTCTAACAGAGGGCATGGTCATTGGAGGCACAATATTCCCACACAAAGAGATACATAAAACAACATGGATATCTCCAGATGATAGAACTAGAAACCAGATAGACCATTTTTGTATTAGAAAGCAATACAGAACATCTCTCATGGATGTAAGGGCTTATAGGGGTGCAGATGTCAACAGTGATCACAGTCTGTGCATAGGGAAAATAAAACTAAAATTGAAAAGTCAACACAAGAAATCAGTACACAGAAAGATAGACAGCCACAGCCTACAAGAAGAAAATACTAACATTAATTTCAATCAGGAACTTGCCAATCATTCCAAAACACCCAGTGAAGTTGAGGAGATAGGTATAGATGAGTTACGGAATTCTTACAGCACAGCCATAATCACAGCAGCAAAAGTAAGCGCTGGATTGGAAAAACCAAATAGAAAAGCATGGATATCAGATAAAACATGGAAGTATATACATGAAAGACGAGCAGTCAAATTAGACATGTTGAATGCAAAAGCAGATCATGAAAGAGATTTGGCAAAAGCAAAATACAAAGACATAGACAAGAAAGTAAAAAGTTCAGCTAGAAGGGATAAAAGAGAATACATAGACAATATGGCAAAAGAGGCAGAAAAAACAGGAGACAGCAAAACTTTATATAACATACAAAAGAGGCTAACAGGTACTATTACATCTAAAGAAAGACCAATCCTTAGCAAAACTGGAACACTATTAACATCAAATAAAGACCAAAAGCAAAGATGGGCTGAACACTTCTAAGAAATACTCAATCGACCACACCCAAAAGAATTGTTAAACCTTGAAACTGACTTACCAGCCCCACAACTAAATGTCAACCTAGATGAAATTAAATTGCATGAAATTGAAACAGCAGTGAATTTAATGGCTAACAACAAAGCTGCAGGTGAATATGAAATAACAGCCGAGATGCTAAAAGCTATCAATAGTGACAACATGAGACAACTACAGAGAATGTTTAACAAGATTTGGAAAGAAGAAAAGGTCCCTTCTAATTTGAAGAAAGGAATCATTGTTAAAATACAAAAAAGGGCAACCTTAGTGACTGTAACAACTGGAGAGGAGTAACCTTAATATCAGTTGTGTCAAAAGTATTTTGCAAGGTCATTTTGAATAGACTCAAAGATATAGTGGATACTGCAATGAGAGAAGAACAAGCAGGATTTCGAAAAGGGAGAAGATGTCTCGACCAGATCTTTACTCTCAGAATAATACTTGAAGAACATATTGAAAAGCAGAAACCATTAATACTGAACTTCATAGATTTTAAAAAGGCATTTGATAGCATACACAGAGATTCATTATGGAGAATTTTATGTCTATATGGAATACCATCTAAAATTGTCAACATCATTAAGGACTTATACAATGGATATGGTTGTGCAGTCAAGACAGAAGAAGGGATGAGTGAATGGTTCCAGATTGAAACAGGCGTGAATCAAGGATGTATACTGTCTCCTTTACTTTTTGGGATTACAATAGACTTCATAATGAAAAAATGCTGCACAGGTAACACAGGTATTGACTGGGTACATGGGACCCAACTAGAAGATCTTGATTTTGCTGATGACATAACTCTTATCAGTAATAATGTGAATTCCATGCAAGAAAAAACAGATAGCCTGTCTTCACTGGCTAGCAAAATAGGACTTGAAATTAACAAGGACAAAACAAAAATAATGAAAATTCCCATCAATCAAAATGGAAAAATACACATAGAAGGGACAGATATTGAAGAAGTCAATCAATTTGCATACCTTGGCAGCTATATAGACCAGGATGGTGACACTAGAAAGGAAGTTAGGATCAGAATTGCAAAAGCAGCATCAATCTTCAAGAATCTTGAGAACATATGGAATTCAAAAGTTATAAGCACAAAAACCAAGTTAAGACTATTCACTTCAAATGTAATATCCACCCTCATTTATGCATGCGAAAGCTGGAAAACAACTAAAGAAATAGAAAAGAAATTAGACTCTTTTGAAAACAAATGCCTAAGGAAAATACTCGGCATCAAGTGGAATGAATTCAAGAACAATGCAGAGATAAGACAGATGACTGAACAACAACCAGTCTCATGGGTGATCAGGAAAAGGAGATGGACATATGTTGGTCACTTGATGAGAAGAAATGATCAGAGAATCCCAAAACAAGCTATCAAGTGGAACACAACGGGCCGAAGAAAAAGGGGCAGACCGCGTGAAACTCTGAAGAGGACATTATTAAGAGAGGCCAAGTTAACAGGCATAAAATCCTTTGATGAGGTTGAAAGACTCGCCGAAGACAGGAAAAATTGGCGAACTACTTTGCGAGCCCTATGTGACATTTAACGGCACGGGAAGGATATAAGATACTTTCTATTCGTTTTTTTTTCTCACCTTACTCACTCCCTCCCTCACTTTGTAAAACTGCACCATACACCTCTTTCTACATTTTTTGACTCAAAACTGACCTGGAAGCAACACATCAGCAGTGCAGAAGCAAAAGCCAGAAGAAAACTAGCCATATTAAGAAAATTGAGTGGAACCACATGGGGATCTAGTGAAAGAATCCTCAAGAATGTATATCAGCAAAGTATTCTACCACATTTATGTAAAAACTAGGAAAAAAAGGAACAGCTTTATTACTCAACAGTCACATAGCTGTGACATTTTGGCGTTAGCCTAATCATACAAACACAAACAGGATGAAGAAACAGAGAGAGGAGACAAAGTATAGATTCACATGAATCCTATGTTAAAGAAATAATAAATAAATGAAATGAATGAACACTTAGCTTAGTCTTGGAAGAACACAAGTTGAAACTCAAATGAGAGTCTCCAGTACACTATTAGAAATATGCCCGTTGCTATGTTCAAAATGCGTTAGTTCTGAAATGTGCAAAAATGTGCATGGTGGAGTGCAGATAATGTTTAAATAGAGATGTGATGTTTGATAGTAGATGATGGTAGTGAATAGGGAAAGAGGAGAGAGAGTAAGAGAATGGTAACCTAGTTAGGGGAAGGTGAAATAAATGATTATGGTTGTGGTAGAGAGATTGTAAAACAGTGACACATATAGGTTCTGAATTATGTGCAATAAGTGAGAATGGAGCTTAGTGGAGAGGGATTATGATAGTGGAAGAGGAAAATGTTATGTGTAACTGAATATTGAGTTTAAATCATGTGGTTCCAGCATACCACAGTCCTGAATGTAGCGATTCTCAGGTGCCAGACGGCTTGTGTCATCTGTGTGACATTGTTTGATAGCTGTTACCAGAAAATCGGATTTCCCTTTGTGGTTGGGGCTATTGAAATGATTCAGGACTGGTTTCGAAGCATACTAGGTGATATTGCACAGATGTTTCTGCATGCGTCCCCTAGTCTGAAGCCAGTTTCACCAATATAAGTTATCCTGCACCTTTTGACATATATTACATTATGGGACTCGCATGTGAACTCCTCATGAAGAGTGAGGATAGTTTTAGGAAAGGCAATTGTTTTCATTTCCCAAACTACAGGGCAGGTAACACAACAAGGGTGGTTACATTTTCTGATGCCAACATATGCAAGGTTACACCTCAAGTGGCTGTGGACGAGGATGTCCTTATTTAGAATATGGCTCAACATCTTGGTGCACAGCATCAAACACTACACTGCATAATTTAGACAAGGTATAAAATCAGTCACTACGGATTATCACAGGTGTCATGAGGTCCACACCAGTAGTAGAAATGCAGGATATAGCACTAAAAGAACGTAGAGACTCAAAGGAGAGACCTTGGGATAGAAATTCCTCAGTTCTGTAAGCCATCCCCTGAAGGAGAGATTCAATAACTTGGCACTAAGATGGCTTAAAAGAAGCAGCTTCATTCATCAGGCCATGCGTATGCGTAAGCTGATACCTGACCTTCCAACTGTAGTCACACCATTATCATCTGTACCAGAGCATACACCATGGAAAGAAGCAGATTGTACACAAATAACTATTCAGACTGAAGTGACAGGTGTGCAGAATTAAGATCAGCGGCCACACTTAGTTTGTTAGATGACAGATATCCATGTGACACCTGGATACGTGTTTATACATATGGATCTGCACACGATGCCATTATAACAGTATATTTGAAAATGTACTGTTACGATGGTTGGATTTTGTGTAAAATGATATAATACGGGATATTTTAATATTTGGACCATTTGTTTTAAAACCTTGATATTTTTGTTGTGTGGGAGTTCAGTTGAAAGGTCAGGGTGAGATGTTGGGCTCCACGAGATTTTTAAAAGTTATTTATGGAATGTCCAGTAGGTGTTCGTGGGAGGGTCGTAAACAGGTAGAATCACGGGCTGAGTGATTCTCGGGGTAGAAACTTCGGGAAGATTTAGGGGAATAGTTAGCACATATTTAAGGAGTGAGAGGAGGAGATTTGGGGGAATAGTTATGACATATTTAAGGAGTGAGAGGAGGAGATTTAGGGGAATAGTTAGGACATATTTAAGGAGTGAGAGGAGGAGATTTGGGAGGATGATTTTATTATTATTATAATAGGATGAATTATGAGGAATGATTAGTAACTTGAGATTCATTATGATTGAAAATTCATTGTAGAGTTTGACTGAGTATGATGTTCTAGATAGGATGCTAGGATGTGAAGTTGTATGTAAGGATCCATGGAATTTTCAGTGTGTTAGTAAGTTGGCTCTTATCCCATCATGTTGAATGCCTGTTTTTCCTAGCTGAGAGTAGTGGCTGTTGCCCACTCCCTCCTTATATGGCGAACTAGTTCTCGTCTGGAGAGGAGTTTGATTATCATCTGTTTACTCAGTTTATTTGCCACATCCTCATTTACTCACCATTCATTTTTCCCATAATAAATATGTGTAATTGCTATATCAATAATTCGCCAAGCGTTGGATTGTTCACCCACTAATAGGGAACGTGAGCTGGGTTTAGACCGTCGTGAGACAGGTTAGTTTTACCCTACTGATGACAGGTCGTTGCTACGGTGATCCTGCTCAGTACGAGAGGAACCGCAGGTTCAGACATTTGGTTCACGTGCTTGGCTGATAAGCCAATGGTGCGAGGCTACCATCTGAGGGATTATGGCTGAACGCCTCTAAGTCAGAATCCCGCCCGCCGCTATTGGCGAGATCTTCAGCTGCCGTGCGTGGAGCGGTGCTCCTCCCGGCCAATGAAGAAATTTGCAAATGAGGTTGCCGCGCAGCATCACTGCGGAAAAGGTGGTAGAAAGGATAAAGTGAAGCAAACAGTCAAATCACGGCACCTCTGGTCTGGAGGTCGGCCACGTCCTGAGTGCAGTCATATCGGGTGAAATGCATGAACCGGCTTGTCCCAGAGGTTAAGACACTGCTGGCGAGACTCTTCAAATGCCGCGCGTGGAGTGAAGCTCCTCCCGGTTAAGGAAGTAAATGCGGAAAAGAAATAAAGGTTTCTGTGCGGAGCCGATGGGAAAAGGTGGTGGAAAGTGAAGTTTAACCGGTATGTCCAGTAGTATCGCTACGAGAGCTATACCACGGCGCCTCTGCTCTAGAGGCCGCCCACGTCCGAAATACACCTACACTGGTGAAATATGCCTAAACCGGCACACACCAGGGGTGGAACTTGATGGCTAGACATGTCATGCCACCTCCGCTCTAGAGGTCGGTAACGCCTGATAAAGTCCAACCCTGGACTGGATGGGCAACCACCTCTCACTCGGCGGTGATACACGGGTATCTCAAAACACGTCGAGGTTTTCCGGTGAGAAAGTCCAACTCTGGCCTGGGTGGGCTACCGCCTCTCACCCAGCGGGGATGCACTGATATCCTAAACATGTCGAGGTCTTCCGGTGAGAAAGTCCAACCCTAGACTAAACTGGTGCAATGAAAACCACGGTGTCACGCAATCCCGCTTCTGAGACCCACCAAGAATACTGGCTAAAGCACTGTGATACTCTGAACCCCTTGTGGTCCTCTCGTTGATCTCGTGTGGTCTATTTTGGACCACACAGGGGACCACGGGACCTAACGAGGACCACAGGCGTGAATTCAGTAGGTTCACAGTGCGGTTTTTGGTGGTAGAAGTGAACGAAGAAGAAGAAGCTATATCAATTTGAGTGTTAGTGGTTCTCAAACTGTTGAGATGTGTTCATTCTCAATTACATATTAAAATTCCTCAGATGTAATCAGAAGATAGAGTAAGGAAAAGTAGTACAGTTTAACATTTGGGTGGCGGCTTTACACAACTGTGAAGTACTTAAATTATTGCCATGTCTGTAACTAGCAGACAGATGCACAGTACATCTAAATAAAGGGTGCAGTACGGCTAGACCATAAAGAATGGAGGGGCAGGAACACAAATTGAATATCCAAACAACATCACTGACAAGATTTCATCTCTGTCTGAACCTTAAGTGCCCAGGCCACATGGGGCTTCCGCAAAGGTTTTCCACAAATGCCTGTCCTTTGCTTTTTTTTTTTTCCATTCTTGCCCAGGTGAGCCCACTTTTGCTAAGCATCCTCTGTGTTGTTCTTCTCCATGTCTCTTTTGGTCTACCCTTACTTCTGATCCCCTGTGGTGTCCATCTTAGTGCTATTTTTGGTAGTGAGTTGTCAGTCATTCTGAGCACATGTCCCAACCATTGCCAGCGTCTGATAAGCATTTCTCCTTCCACCTGCATTTGTTTTTTCCTTTGCTTCTGTTTCTATAGCAGTCTGATGGTTTTTTACCAGATAGGGTTGCTGGCTATATGCCGAACCCTCCTTAGTCGGCTTTTACAATCATGCATGGTGGGGTACAGTGGTTCTATTCTTTGCAGATCCCGGGTAACACATGGGGGAAGATTTCCATACCCACTGGAAAATACTGCAACAACTATGATGCAGAAGTTAGGGCAATTATTGCTGCGGTTGAAAAACTATCAGACTCCAGAATTGATACATAGGTAACCCTGTCATGCCTTAGAGGCACATAGGGATAAGGTGTTAGTGCCCATATTTTCCTTGATCTGTCAGCACACTAGAGGGTGATATGGTCAATATCACGCCTGGCTGCCTTTTCCTTCCCCAACTCCAGAAGAAGTTGGGTACCCATTTCTACAGCTGGGTGACTGGTGTGCCGCCGGTGGGATTCGAACCCCCGACCTTTGCCATGAGAGACCAGTGCACTAACCACTTCACCACTCAGGCATCTGAGAATTGATACATACTCCATAGTAATTCTCACAGATGCAAGATCAGTACTGGAAGCTCTTCAGTGCAACAGACTACCAGACCTTAAGGATACCTTGTCAAAAATTGGCTCACAACACACGAGTCACCTTGCAGTGGATTCCCTTTTACTGTTGGATACCAGACAATGAGAAAGCTGACCATCTGGCCAAAGAGGGCACTGAAATGGAGCAACCAGACGTACCAATCACCTATAATCAGAAGAAAAGCATGATAAAGACCTACAGGAAGCCACAAACACCACCACATGATGACTGTCACATGCTAAACAGATAGGAACAAGTCACCATTTTCCATCTCCCAACAGGACACAGCCGACTCTGAAATCATATGTAAAAAAGTTTAAGGTTGTTACTACTAATCTATGTACATGTGCCCAGATGCCCCAAACTGTGGAACATATCCTCCAGAACTGCACCAACTATGAGACACTGAGAAATAATTACTGGCCCAGTGAAACCACTAAAGAAGATAAGCTCTGTGGTTCCATACATGAATTACAAAAAACTGTGAAATTTGTCCAGGAGACGGGACTGCAGATATAGACAGACAATGCATAAGAAGAAGAAGGCTACCACATCATAGTCAGACTGTAAGTAAAGTCTCACTAGAATAACACAGACTCTCTACCACGCCATAGTTAGATTTTGTAACTAAAGTCTCACTAGAATAACACACTGACTCTCTACCATATCATAGTCAAACTATGTAAGTAAAATCTCACTAGAATAACACAGATTCACTGTCACATCATAGTCAAACTATGTAACTTAGTTCCAGCTTACAACTCAGTCACACTGTTTCAGTACACTACCATACTTTACAAGACATGCATACAGACTATCCATGAACACAACACTCGTACATCATAAAACAGGTAATGTCCACAAACATTTAGTTAGAAAACATTCATCTATATCATAGGGTCAAGAAAGAACACAGATATGTTTCATAAACGTCACCAAAACCTTGACCACCTTCAGTATTGGAAACATAAAAAACAAAAGGAATTATATTTAGCACTATTTACAACAGGATGGCCACCACACTGAGAAAAGCACTTAGGTCCAAAGAAATTTGAGCCACTCAGTTATGCAGGGAAAAAACGTGCAAGAAAGAATATTTGTACACATGTAGCACAACCGTAGCCTCCATCAAGTAATGCTGTGCCTTCACACAGTCACTCTTTATATACTTGGTCTTTCATCCTAGACCTTGTGGCTGGTAGAAAGTTCTCTCTTGGATAACCTACTCAGTTCTTTCTTACCATGTGACCTCTTTCCCTCCACAAGTTCGCCTTAAAATATTTACGTGGGAATACAGCTGTCATCTATTCTCTGTACATGCTCCAACATCTTATTCTATTGCAGTATAGTGTAGTCTTTTTTTTTAATGGAAGCTTAGAATACTGTATAACCTGCATTTTATTTTGCCAACTGATGATCATTTTTTAACATATGTTAAGGTTTCTGTTTTTTTTTTTCCTGGTGCCTTTAAAATGTTCAGATTTCAGATCCATGTAAGAAAGTGCTAGGCACAAAGGTTTGATAAATCAGGATCATTATACCATATTCAGTATTTTGTTGTTCCATGCCCTTTTTCCTTAGTTTCTCTGATCATGAGTTATGTGTTCAGAAAGTAATTGACTGAAATTGTTGATCCAAGATAGTCGAATCTGTCTGCTGATTTAAGCAGATTCCTGTTTGAATTTAGTTTGGTTGGTGTGATTGTGCTTTGTAAATAGTATGACATTTATGATAATTATAATAAATGATCTAATACATAATTAGTAAATAATGTGGCACCTGTAAATGATCTAATGTATCAATAATAAGATATAGTATCTGAGGTGTAAATCATCAAATATATAAACTAGTATATATATAAACTAAATTATCAAATACAGTGTGTTCAGAAAATAACTGCACTAACCCAGTACTGATTCTGGTATCATAGTGATATATTAATGACTGTGGTAGATAGATGTGGCTAGATACCACAGACATTAAGATATCACTACGATACCAGAATCGATACTGGGTTAGTGCACAGTTACTTATGGAACACCATTTATTTCACTGACAGAGTTGTAGATTTGAGTCATTCAGGTTTAAGTCAGTGGCAGCACTTGATTCAAGTGACTCAGCTAGCTTTTTAGACAACCAAAAACCCTATGACAGTGCAGTATCAGAAAGATGTCAGTGAGAACACATGGTGTTATTTACATTTGCACAGTTTCTTAATTTTTAGTGACTCATTGCTATAGATAAATCTATTGTCTCTTATCTCCTTTCTTGTCTTTCTCCATTTTACTGCAGGCATTTGACTTTTACTTGCTTTTTTTGTCATCTCTCTTGTCCCTGGTACAGGAATTTTTGCCAGAATATTGGGTTGCTATTTTTCATGACCATTTCACTGGTCTTACCTCATATTTCTTCTTTCATCCCTCCAACTTCACCATATACCTTCATCAAGCTGTATCTTATTATTCTTTTTTTTTTTGTGCATTTGTCTTCTGTTTTTGCTATCCTCTCATTCAAGTGCTCTTTTATCATTTTCTCATTTTTCTACATTTTTGTTGTTGTCAGTTCAGGTGCAGTCAAATGAGCATGAAATTCTTAATCATG
This sequence comes from Achatina immaculata, assembly GCA_009760885.1. Taxonomy (NCBI): domain Eukaryota; kingdom Metazoa; phylum Mollusca; class Gastropoda; order Stylommatophora; family Achatinidae; genus Lissachatina; species Lissachatina immaculata. The sequence continues at coordinate 66,947,213 of CM019713.1, read as the reverse complement.
TGTTGATAGCACTGTATTGTGCTGTGTTGTAATATATCAAACCATGTGTTGATAGCACTGTGTTGTAATATATCAAACCATGTGTTGATAGCACTGTGTTGTAATATATAAAACCATGTGTTGATAGCACTGTATTGTGCTGTGTTGTAATATATCAAACCATGTGTTGATAGCACTGTGTTGTGCTGTGTTGTAATGTATCAAACCATGTGTTGACAGCACTGTGTCGTGCTGTGTTGTAATATATCAAACCATGTGTTGATAGCACCGTGTTGTGATGTGTTGTAATATATCAAACCATGTGTTGATAGCACCGTGTTGTGATGTGTTGTAATATATCAAACCATGTGTTGATAGCACCGTGTTGTGCTGTGTTGTAATATATCAAACCATATGTTGATATCACCATGTTGTGCTATGTTGTAATATATCAAACCATATGTTGATAGCACTGTGTTGTGCAATGTTGTAGTATATCAAACCATGTGTTGACAGCACTGTGTTGTGCTGTGTTGTAATATATCAAACCATTTGTTGATAGCACTGTGTTGTGCTGTGTTGTAATATATCAGACCATATGTTGATAGCACTGTGTTGTGCTATGTTTAAGTATATCAAGCCATGTATTGATGGTCTATGTTGTGCTGTGTTGTAGTGTATTTAACCATGAATTGATGGCACTGTGTTGTAGTGTATCTAACCATGAATTGATGGCACTCTGTTGTAGTTTATCTAACCATGAATTGATGGCACTGTGTTGTAGTTTATCTAACCATGTATTGATGGCACTGTGTTGTAGTTTATCTAACCATGTATTGATGGCACTGTGTTGTAGTGTATCTAACTATGTATTGATGGCACTGTGTTGTATTTTATCTAACCATGAATTGATGGCACTGTGTTGTAGTGTATCTCTCTCTGAACCTTAAGTGCCCAGGGCACATGGGGCTTCCGCAAGGGTTTTCCACAAATGCCTGTCCTTTGCCTTTTTTTTCTGCTCTTGCCCAGGTGAGCCCTCTATTGCTCAACATCCTTTCTGTTGTTCTTCTCCATGTCTCTTTTGGTCTACCCTTACTTCTGCTCCCCTGTGGTGTCCATCTTAGTGCTATTTTTGGTAGTGAGTTAAATTTCAGAGAGCAAAGCTGCAAGCCAGACGGGAAAGTTGGAGAGAGAAAACAGAGTCCCTAAACTTTGAAAAGGATGGAAGGAAACTGTGGAAACTAATCAAACAGTTAAATGATGAGAGTACTGGAAGAAGTACAAAGATTACACTAATAGAGGATGGGAAAACTCTTACAGGTAAGCAGGTAGCAGATCACTTTGCTCGCATGTTTGCACAGGACTGCAACATTGATATCCATCCAGAGAAGGAGCGTACAGTGCGCATCGAGCCACAGAAAGAGGAGGAACAAGTCAGAAAAGTGGAGGTCATGGATGCACCAATCACACGCAGTGAGTTAGACCTAGCAGTTAGTAAACTGAAACCAAGGAAATCACCAGGACCAGATGGAGTGTCCAATGAAATGATCAAGAACCTGGGAATGGCAGCAATGGGAAAGCTGTTGGATATTTTCAATATGTGCTGGAGCACAGGTAAGTTACCTCAAATCTGGAAGGAAGCAAGCATGGTACCACTGCTAAAACCAGGGAAAAACAGTGATACTGCCTCCAGCTACAGGCCAATCAGTCTCACTAGCTGCCTATGCAAAACGATGGAACGCATCATTGACCTGAGGCTAAAATGGTACCTAGAAAGTGAAAACCTTCTCGTTCCACAACAAGCAGGATTTAGGCAGTACTACAGTACGGAAGATCAAGTGACCTATCTCTCTCAAGAGATTGAGGATGCATTCCAAGAGAAAAACCTTGTACTAGCAGCGTGGATAGACCTGAAGAAAGCCTTTGATAAAGTATGGAAAAAAGGTCTGTTGTGGAAACTAAGAAACTGCAATGTGAATGGAAGACTGTACAACTGGATAAAGTCCTATTTACACAATAGAAGAGCTAGAGTAGTAATGGATGGACACAAAAGCCAGAAAGTACTTCTGCGACACGGTGTACCACAAGGAGGAGTCCTTTCGCCTACACTATTCCTTGTATTCATTAATGACCTGGTCAAGGAACTTCCATATGGAATCAAAGCAGCACTATATGCAGATGATCTGGTCATGTGGTGTACAGATGAATATGCGACAGTTGCTACACAGAGACTCCAAAGAGCAGCAGACATCTTGACATCATGGACAAACAAATGGTGTGTAAGTATCAACACAGAGAAATCAAGTACCACTCTGTTCACCCTCTCATCTAAACAGAAAGCAGGTAAGATCTTTGTAAATGAAATACCCTTAAGGATGGACAACCAACCCACTTACTTAGGAGTGACTCTTGACTCAAAACTGACTTGGAAGCAACACATCAACAGTGCAGAAGCAAAAGCCAGAAGAAAACTAGCCATATTAAGAAAATTGAGTGGGACTACATGGGGAGCTAGTGAAAGAATCCTCAAGAATGTATATCAGCAAAGTATTCTACCACATTTAGAATATGGCTCAACATCTTGGTGTACAGCATCAAACACTACGCTGCATAATCTAGACAAGGTTCAAAATCAGTCACTACGGATTATCACAGGTGCCATGAGGTCCACACCAATAGTAGAAATGCAGAAAATAGTTGGTGTTCAACCGCTAAAGGAACGTAGAGACACAAAGGTCATGACCATGGGAGAAAAATTCCTTAGCTCTGTAAGCCATCCCCTGAAGGAGAGATTCAATAACTTGGCATTAGGACGGCTTAAAAGAAGCAGCTTCATTCATCAGGCCAAGCGTATGCGTAAGCTGATACCTGACCTTCCAACTGTAGTCACTCCATTATCATCTGTACCAGAGCATACACCATGGAAAGAAGCAGATTATACACAAATATCTATTCAGACTGAAGTGAAAGGTGTGCAGAATGGTGAGATACAGAGCAGTCTTGTAAGATCAACAGCCACACTTAGTGTTCTAGATGACAAATATCCATGTGACACCTGGATACGTGTGTATACAGATGGATCTGCACATAATGCCATAAAGAATGGAGGGGCAGGAGCATATATTGAATATCCAAACAACACCATTGACAAGATTTCCATACCCACTGGTAAATACTGCAACAACTTTGATGCAGAAGTTAGGGCAATTATTGCTGCAGTTGAAAAACTATCAGACTCCAGAATTGATACATATCCTGTAGTAATTCTCACAGATGCAAGATCAGTACTGGAGGCTCTTCAGTGCAACAAACTACCAGACCTTAAGGATGCCTTGTCAAAAATTGGCTTACAACATGGAGTCACTTTGCAATGGATTCCCTCCCACTGTGGGATACCAGGCAATGAGAAAGCTGACCAACTGGCCAAAGAGGGCACTGAAATGGAGCAACCAGACATACCAATCACTTATAATCAGAAGAAAAGCATGATAAAAACCTACAGGAAGCCACAAACACCACCACATGATGACTATTACATGCTAAACAGAAAGGAACAAGTCACCATCTTCCGTCTCCGAACAGGACACAGCCGACTCCGAAGTCATATGTATACAAAGTTTAAGGTTGGTACTACTAATCTGTGTACATGTGCCCAGGTGCCCCAAACTGTGGAACATATCCTCCAGAACTGCATCAACTATGATTCACTGAGAAATAATTACTGGCCCAGTGAAACCACTAAAGAAGATAAGCTCTATGGTTCCATACATGAATTACAAAAAACAGTGAAATTTATCCAAGAGACAGGACTGCAGATATAGACAGACAGTGCGAACGAAGAAGAAGAAGAAGGTAGTGAGTTGTCAGTCATTCGGAGCACATGTCCCAACCATCGCCAGCGTCTTTCCTCAATAATTGTTGTCAGTGGTTTCATCTGCATTTCTGCTAATAAAATGTTATTTCTTATGGTGTTTGGCCAAAATATTTTTTAAATTCTTCGTAAACATTTAGTCTGGAAAGAATTCAACTTGTTTTCTATGGTTTTGGTGATTTTCCAGCATTCACTTCCATAGAGTAGGACACTTAGAACATTACTCTTAAATATCCTGATTTTCATATTTATGCTTAGTTTATTTGATTTCCATATATTCTGCAACATTGCAAAAGCCTGGTTTGCTCTAGTAAGTCTGCTGTTGATGTCCTCTGTGCTGTCTCCATTTTCTACTACTCTGCTGCCAAGGTATACAAATTCACTGACCTCCTCCACTAACTTGTTATCTACTCTGAGTACATTTCTGTTGTTCACATTTTGCTTCATTAACTTTGTCTTTCCTACGTTGATCTTTAGTCCTATGTTGTTTGCATTCTGAGTTAGCTTGTTTATTTTATCTTGCATATCTTTGTGACTGCTTGATAATAGACAAATGTCGTCCGCAAAGTCAAGGTCCTCCAGCACTGTGTCAAGGGTCCATTGTAATCCTCTGCGTTTGTCTGATGTTGCCTCCTTCATTAACCAGTCTACTGCCAAGATAAATAATGTTGGTGATAGTACACATCCCTGTTTCACTCCTGTTTGTACCCTAAAGCTGCTGGAGGTATGTTCTCCACAGATAACTTTGCACTGAAAACCCTCGTATAGGGCTTTGATTACATTAACTATTTTATGGGGGAGGCCATGCCATCTTAGGATTTTCCACAGTGCATCTCTTTTGACACTGTCAAAGGCTTTCTCAAAATCTATGAATAATGCATATGTTGTGCTATGCCACTCATTTGCCTGTTCTAATATTTGTCTAAGTACAAATATATGGTCTATGCATGATCTTCCTTTCCTAAATCCTGCCTGCTCTTTCCGAAGTTTTTCCTCAAGTGTTGGTACAATTCTGTTGATGATTATTCTGCAAAATACTTTACTAGTGAGTAGCAGTAGGGTAATGCCTCTCCAGTTCCCGCAATCTCTGAGGTCACCCTTCTTTGGTAGTTTTACTATAAGCCCAGTTTTCCACTCCTCTGGGGCTTTTTTCTAAATCCCAAATTTGTTGTAATATCCGGCAAAGTTGTTTTGATGTTTCTGTTTCTTCTGCTTTCAACATCTCAGCAGTCACTTCATCTTCACCTGGTGCCCTGTCTGATTTTAGCATCTTTATCGCCTCCTTTACTTCATTTATTGTTATTGGTCCTGTATTGATGTTTAGTTCCGCTTTTGCTTCAGGTATATCTATTGCTTGTGCTGCTTGTGTTCTGTTTAGTAGTGTGTTAAAGTGTTCCCTCCATCTTTCAATTTTTTCTCTTTCTCCACTGACCAGTTGTCCATTTTGTGTTCTTACTGCACTTTCACATCTTGTGTTGAAGTTACCTGTCATCTGCTTTGTGATTTTATATATGGTTTTCATGTCATTTGTATATGCTGCTTTCTCTGCTGTTTCTGCTAAGTTGTCATAGTATTGACGTTTATCTTGACGGCATGGTTCCTTCACTTCTTTGTCTTTTTGTGCATAATTACTTAAAACTCGTTCTTTAAGCCGTTGTGATTTGGTATTCTTATTTCTGTGCCCATAAAATGATATCACTTAATTCACTGTGCCCTCAAAATGATATAATTTAATTAAGATTTTATTTGGGTCCTGAAAAAAATGATATCACTTAATTCAGATCTTATCTGTGTCCATAAAATGATATCACATAATTCAGATCTTATGTGTGTCCATAAAATGATACCATGTAATTCAGATCTTATCTGTGTCCTGAAAAAAATGATATCATACAATTCAGATCTTATCTGTGTCCATAAAATGATACCATGTAATTCAGATCTTATCTGTGTCCTGAAAAAAATGATATCATACAATTCAGATCCTGGTTCAGGTCAAAGATGTCCTCAGAGCACAGACTCCTGAGCTAGGGCAAGTGAGGTTTGAGAATGTCAAGCCAGAGTCTCAGGGTCAAAGTCAAACACTTATATAAAACAGTAAGTGCCTTGTTACTTGGTGTTATTTGATAAACTAAGCTGTCATAGAATTGTTTCCTTTCATTCAGCTCAAATATATTTTTTAAAGTTTTTCTTTAACATATCTAGACACAGTCCAACACTGGTGTGTCCTTAGGATATTAGTGTTTGTTGAATGGATTTGTTTTCTTTTAAAACCAGTGTGTGTTTCTTTATTCTTCTTCAGTGTATACAAGTATATCAGAGGTCACCTTGGATATCTCTGAAGAATGCAGCACTCACCTTAGGTTGATCTGCACTAGTACCAGTAATGGCCATCTGCTCTTTCTTCCACTCTTCAAGCCATTCATCCTTTGGAACATTTGATGATTGTCTGATCTTTTCAATTATTATGATTGTCTGTGGGCTCTGCTGTCCATTCTGTTGTCCATAGGTTATTCAGTCTCTTACAACCAAGGCCTGAGGAAATATAAAAAGTGAAGACACACAGCTGTGGTGAAGACTGAGGAAAGATAAAAAGTGAAGACACACAGCTGTGGTGAAGACTGAGGAAAGATAAAAAGTGAAGACACACAGCTGTGGTGAAGACTGAGGAAAGATAAAAAGTGAAGACACACAGCTGTGGTGAAGACTGAGGAAAGATAAAAAGTGAAGACACACAGCTGTGGTGAAGACTGAGGAAATATAAAAAGTGAAGACACACAGCTGTGGTGAAGACTGAGGAAAGATAAAAAGTGAAGACACACAGCTGTGGTGAAGACTGAGGAAAGATAAAAAGTGAAGACACACAGCTGTGGTGAAGACTGAGGAAAGATAAAAAGTGAAGACACAGCTGTGGTGAAGACTGAGGAAAGATAAAAAGTGAAGACACACAGCTGTGGTGAAGACTGAGGAAAGATAAAAAGTGAAGATACACAGCTGTGGTGAAGACTGAGGAAAGATAAAAAGTGAAGACACACAGCTGTGGTGAAGACTGAGGAAAGATAAAAAGTGAAGACAGATAACTGCTGAAGACTGAACAAATATAAAAAATTAAAACACATTAGGCCTCCTGGTTGTAAGCAAGATGACCTGCTGCTGATTATCAATGATGTCTTGCAGCCATCTTCGCCTTGGTCTACCTCTCTTTCTCCCATTATGTACCCTTCCAAGACTCTTCTGTAAATTCTCATGACATTTAATAGGTTGTTAGAAAGTAATATCTTCAAGCTGTCTAATTTGTGTGGTTTTCCTGCTGCCTGTGGTGACTCTCATGACTGGACCAGAGTCGATGGCCTTTGTCAAAGTGTGATTCTGCAGTTGTTGCTCATGCTGATATTCTGTGCTCCAGCACACATGTGTTTTTAGCACACTCATCTGTTGTTTCTCATGATGGCTGTTTTCATTCAGAATTTTTAATCTGGCCTGTCCATTTCACGTTTGTATTGAGGACTACTCTCAGACAGCTAGGAGTTTCTTCCTATAGAGAATGGCAAATTTCTTTCCAGTTTGATACTATATTAGTGGTTTAGCACAGTGTTTTATGGTGTCACAAACGTGCTACCTGCAGGAGACTGAATTCTATATTAGTGGTTTAGCACAGTGTTTTATGGTGTCACAAACGTGCTACCTGCAGGAGACTGAATTTAAGCAACAGAATTTCTGTGTCATGATCACATTTTCTTTGTCAGTGTCATGATTTCACTCTGCTACTCAAGCATATTTTTATACAGGTGTTGGATGGCCGAATGGATGATGTCTGTTTTTTTGTGGCTAGGTGACTGCACGCCCTGTTGGAGTCCATGGTTTGAGTCCCTGGCAGTTCCTTGACCTTTTCTTTCTCTCATGTCTAAAGTATTTTGTTTACTTTTTTTTTTTTTAACCATACACAACTGTGCTAAATCACTTAAAATTCTAATAAATGATCTACTTGTGGTTACATTTTATGTTATCATAAAACTGTAACAAGGAGTCTACTTGTGGTTACATTCATCATAAAACTATAGGAAGTGTGCTTGTGGTTACATTTTATGTCATAAAACTATAGGAAGTCTACTTGTGGTTACATTTTATGTCATCATAAAACTATAAGAAATCTACTTGTAGTTACATTTTATATCATCATAAAACTATAAGAAATCTACTTGTAGTTACATTTTATGTCATCATAAAACTGTAAGAAATCTACGTGTAGTTACATTTTATGTCATCATAAAACTATAAGAAATCTACTTGTAGTTACATTTTATGTCATCATAAAACTATAAGAAATCTACTTGTAGTTACATTTTATGTCATCATAAAACTATAAGAAATCTACTTGTGGTTACATTTTATGTCATCATAAAACTATAAGGAGTCTGCTTGTGATTGCTTTTGTTATAATATATACATTCTTCATTTCAGCTGCTCCACTTCGGTAAAGAATATCCAAAAGGAGCAGACTACTTTCGATCACATCTTCATATGGCCTTTATGAGACACAAAGATGTCACTGATCCTAAGGAAATTGAGGCACTCATTGCTAAGGGAGAATACATTGTTAAAGAACTAGAGACTTTGTACATGCTTAGAAAATACAGAGCTTTAAAGAAGAGATACTATGATAAAGTCAATTAGCAGCCATGGAATTTTTTAAAACTGTTCAACACATTCTTCTTTGACTTTCACAATTCTCTGCACAAAATTTCTAGACCAGGACCATAACCAGGTTACTTTTTTTCTGAAAGAATAATGATCCTAACTCTGCATGTTATTTCTACTAGTGATGACCAATATTTTGTAATGACATCTATAAGTACATTAAGAAATGGTTTGTATGTGAGCACATACAGTGACTTATGTGTTAACAGTATTAAATTACGGTCTTAACATATCTCACACAATCTGCCATACACAAATACATTGCAAAAATGAGCCATAAATAACTACATGATCAATAGAAGTATAAGTGAATGAATTTTCAGTTTTAGGGTAATTGTACAAAACTGAGGATGGATTGAGAATACAGCAGTTTTCTTAAGCACTTATCTTGAGAGAAGGAGCTTATAGTCTGAGGATTTTATTGTACTCATGGATCCACTAGTATGGGTCACAATTCATATATCCACTAGTACGAGTCACAGTTCATAGATCCGCTAGTTTGGGTTACAGTTCATATATCCACTAGTATGGGTCAGAGAATTCATATATCCACTAGTATGGGTCAGAGAATTCATAGGTCCACTAGTATGAGTCACAGAATTCATAGGTCCACTAGTATGGGTCAGAGAATTCATAAGTCAACTAGTATGAGTCACAGTTCATAGATCCAGTAGTATGAGTCACAGTTCATAGATCCAGAGATTCTTTATATTTAATTTATTTGTATAATGTTGGACCTCATATAAATAATGAACTGGTCAAATAAAGATGTATTCATTCAGGTTGCTTTTCTTGTGCTGTTATTTGATGAAATAAAGCTGAAAGTTATCAGCTGCAAAGGTTGTTGTTACGCAGTTATTTGGCAGGTGTTTATATTCTGTAGCTAGCTTGGATTATTTCCACTCTGTCGTTATCACATTTAGCATGGAAGTAAATTTATTGATTGAACATTCTTGCTGTTTCAATTTATGTTCAGTATACAAACTTGATGATTTTTTTAATGTATTTGTCAGTTCAGCCATTTCCTCTGTTAACAGATTGTGTAATTTGCAGTATTTCTGATGTAGATCCAGTCTTTACTCAGTGAAATGTGTTTGACAGAAGCAGTGCTATTTTGTTAGTATGAGTCATGACACAGAAAATAATTCTCAGTAGAAAGGTTCATTTTTAAGAACAGTGTTCAGACTGAGCAATCAGAAAAGATAAAAAGTTCAGATGTGTTCTGTTTACTCAGTCTTCACCACAGTTATGTAGATGTGGTGAAGACTAAGCAAACAGAAAAGATAAAAAGTTAAGACACATAACTGTGATGAGGACAGCAGAGATAAAAAGGTCAGACAAAAAAACTGTGGTGAAGACTGAGCAAAGATAAAGACACATAACTGTGCTGAAGACAGAGGAAAGATAAAAAGTTAACGCACATAATTGAAGACTTAGCAAAGATAAAAAGTTCAGACACATAACTGTGGTGAAGACTGAACACACAGCAAAGATAAAAAGTTCAGACACATAACTGTGGTGAAGACTGAGCAAAGATAGAAAGATAAGACACATAACTATGATGAAGACTGAGAAAACAGCAAAGATTAAAAGTTCAGACACATAACTGTGTTGAAGACAGAGGAAAGATAAAAAGTTAAGACATTTAACTGTTGGAAGACTGAGCAAAGATAAAAAGTTAAGACACATAACTATGGTGAAGACAGAGCAAAGATAAAAAGTTCAGACACATAAATGTGGTGAAGACTAAGGAAAGACAAAATGATAAAACATAACTATGCTGAAAACGGAGCAAAGATAAAAGGTCAGATACATAACTGTGGTGAAGACTGAGGAAAGATGAAAAAGTTAAGACACTTAACTGTGGTGAATACGGAGCAAACAGTGAAGATAAAAAGTTCAGATACATAACTGAGCAAAGATAAGATGCTTAGATACATAACTGTGTTGAAGACAGAGGAAAGATAAGAAGTTAAGGCATTTAACAGTGGTGAAGAAAGATAAAAAGTTAAGACACATAACTATGGTTAAGACTAACCAAAGATAGAAAGTTCAGATACATAACTGTGGTGAAGACTTAGCAAAGATAAAAAGTTAAGACACAAAGCTGTGGTGAAAACTGAGCAAAGATAAAAAGTTAGACACATAACTGTGGTGAAGACTAAGCAAACAGAAAAATTGAAAAGTTAAGATTCATAACAGTAGTTAAGGCTCAGCGAACATAAGAATTAAAAAGTTAAGACACATAACTGTGGTGAAGACTGAGCAAAGATAAAAAATTCTGTGGTGAAGACTGAGCAAAGATAAAAAATTAAGACACATAACTATGATGAAGCCTGAGGAAATATAAAAAGTTCAGACACACAGCTGTGGTGAAGACTGAGGAAAGATAAAAAGTGAAGACAGATATCTGCTGAAGACTGAACAAATATAAAAAATTAAAACACATAACTGTGGTGAAAACTGAGCAAAGATAATAAGTTCAGCCATATAACTATGGTGAAGACAAATAACAGATAAAAAGTTCAGACATATAAATCTGGTGAAAACTAACAAAAGAAAAAAAGTTATTACAATAACTGTGGTACAGACTGAGGAAAGATAAAATGTTAATACACATAAATATGGTGAAGACACATAAATGTGGAGAAGACTGAGGAAAGATAAAACGTTAAGACACATAACTGTGGTGAAGACTTAGCAAAGAGAAAAAGTTCAGATACATAACTCTGGTGAAAACTGAACACACAGCAAGGATAAAAAGTTAAGGCACATAGCTGTGGTAAAGACAGCAAAAAGCAGAAAGTTCAGATACATAACTGTGGTGAAGACTAAGGAAAAATAAAAGGTTCAGACACATAACTGTGGTGAAGACTGAGTAAAACAGAAAAATTTTAATATTAAGACACATAACTGTAGTGAATACTGAGCAAAGATCTAAAGTTAAGTCACATAACTAGTGAAAACCTGGCACAGATAAAAATTTCAGACACATAACTGTGGTGAAGACTGAGCAAAAATAAAAAGTGCATAAAAATAACTATGGTGAAGACTGAGCAAAGATAAAAAGTTAAGAACTATAACTGTGATGAAGACTGAGCAAAAATAAAAAGTGCATAAAAATAACTATGGTGAAGACTGAGCAAAGATAAAAAGTTAAGAAACATAACTGTGGTGAAGACTGAGCAAAAATAAAAAGTGCATAAAAATAACTATGGTGAAGACTGAGCAAAGATAAAAAGTTAAGAACTATAACTGTGATGAAGACTGAGCAAAAATAAAAAATGCATAAAAATAACTATGGTGAAGACTGAGCAAAGATAAAAAGTTAAGAACTATAACTGTGGTGAAGACTGAGCAAAAATAAAAAGTGCATAAAAATAACTATGGTGAAGACTGAGCAAAAATAAAAAGTGCATAAAAATAACTATGGTGAAGACTGAGCAAAAATAAAAAGTGCATAAAAATAACTATGGTGAAGACTGAGCAAAAATAAAAAGTGCATAAAAATAACTATGGTGAAGACTGAGCAATGATAAGAAGTTAAGAACTATAACTGTGGTGAAGACTGAGCAAAGATAAAAAAATTAAGACACATAACTGTGGGAAGACTGAGCAAAGACAAAAAGGTAAGACTCATAACTGTGGTGAAGACTGAGCAAAGATAAAAAGGTAAGACACATAACTGTGGTGAAGACTGAGTAAAGATAAAAAGTTAAGACATATAACTGTAGTGAAGAATAAGGCAAGCAAAAATTTAAAAGTTAAGACACATAACTGTGGTGAAGACTGAGCAAAGACAAAAAGGTAAGACACATAACTGTGGGAAGACTGAGCAAAGATAAAAAGTTAAGACATATAACTGTAGTGAAGAATAAGGCAAGCAAAAATTTAAAAATTAAGACACATAACAGCAATGAAGACTGGGTAAACAGAAAAAAAATATAAAGTTAAGAAACAGCTGTAGTGAAAACTGAGCAAAGATAAAAAAGTTCAGACACATAACTACCCTGAAGACTGACCAAAGATAAAAAAGTAAAGATACATGACTGTGGTATGGACAGCAGAGATAAAAAGTTAAGACACAGAACTATGGTGAAGACTAAGGAACAAAGAAAAAGTTCAGACACTCAACTGGTGAAGACTGGCTAAAGATAAAAAGTTCGGACACATAACTGTGGTGAAGACTGAGCAAATATAAAAAGTTAAGACATATATATATATATATATATATATATTTCTTTATATATAAAGAAGGAATCGGAGAAATAAATGAAAATGGAGAAAAACTGTACAGTTTCTGTGAAGAAAACATTATGACCATCGGAGGGACAATTTTCCAACATAAAAACATCCATAAAGTGACTTGGAGGACCCCAGATAAAACCACAGAAAACCAAATTGATCATATACTAATAAATACCAAGTGGAAACGGTCACTACAAGATGTGCGAGCAAGGAAAGGAGCAGATGTAGGAAGTGATCACAACCTTCTGGTAGCAAAAATAAAAATAAAATTAAGGAAAGCCAAAATCAGAGAACACAAAAAAATACATTTTGATACAGGAAAACTGAAAGACCAGCAAACAAGGAACGAATTCTCAATAGTACTTAAGAACAGCTTCAGTGTCTTACAAGATGAAGCAGAAATGTCAATACTAGAGTTCAATAAAACGCTACAGGAAACAGCAAAAGAGGTGCTGGGATATCAGAAACGGAGAAAAGAGGAATGGATAAGCAAGACCACATGGGAAAAGATAAAGAAAAGAAATCAAGAAAAAATTACTGAACACCAAATCACAAGTGCTAAAAGAACAAGTTTTAAGTAATTATGCACAAAAAGACAAAGAAGTGAAGGAATCATGCCGTCAAGACAAATGTCAATACTATGACAACTTAGCAGAAGCAGCAGAGAAAGCAGCATGTTCAAATGACATGAAAACCATATACAAAATCACAAAGCATATGACAGGTAACTTCAGCACAAGATGTGAGAGTGCAGTAAGGACACTAAAGGGACAACTGGTCAGTGGAGAAAGAGAAAAAATTGAAAGATGGAGGGAACACTTTAACACACTACTAAACAGAACACAAGCAGCACAAACAATAGACATACCTGAAGCAAAAACAGAACTAAACATCAATACAGGACCAATAACAATAAGTGAAGTAAAGGAGACAATAAAGAAGCTAAAATTAGACAAGGCACCAGGAACATACCTCCAGCAGCTTTAGGGTACAAACAGGAGTGAAGCATTGATGTGTACTATCACCAACATTATTTATCTTGGCAATAGACTGGTTAATGAAGGAGGCAACATCAGACAAACGCAGAGGATTACAATGGACCCTCAACACAGTGCTGGAGGACCTTGACTTTGCGGACGACATTTGTCTACTGTCAAGCAGCCACAAAGAAATGCAAGATAAAATAAACAAGCTAACTCAGAATGCAAACAACATAGGACTAAAGATCAAAGTAGGAAAGACAAAGTTAATGAGCAAAATGTGAACAACAAAAATGTACTCAGAGTAGATAGCAAGTTAGTGGAGGAGGTCAGTGAATTTGTATACCTTGGCAGTAGAGTAGTAGGAAATGGAGACAGCACAGAGGACATCAACAGCAGACTTACTAAAGCAAACCAAGGTTTTGCTATGCTACAGACTATATGGAAATAAAAAAACTAAGCGTAAAGACGAAAATCAGGATATTTAAGAGTAATGTTCTAAGTGTACTACTCTATGGAAGTGAATGCTGGAAAATCACCAAAACAATAGAAAACAAGTTGAATTCTTTCCAGACTAAATGTTTACGAAGAATTAGAAAAATATTTTGGCCAAACACCATAAGAAATAACATCTTGTTGGCAGAAATGCAGATGAAGCCACTGACAGTAATTATTGAGGAAAGACGCTGGCGATGGTTGGGACATGTGCTTCGAATGACTGATAACTCACTACCAAAAACAGCACTAAGGTGGACACCACAGAGGAACAGAAGTAAGGGTAGACCAAAAGAGACATGGAGAAGAACAACAGAGAGGATGTTGAGCAATAGAGGGCTCACCTGGGCAAGAGCAGAAAAAAGGCAAAGGACAGGCATTTGTGGAAAACCCTCGCGGAAGCCCCATGTGCCCTGGGCACTTAAGGTTCAGAGAGAGATATATAGATATATCTTATATATCTTATATCCTTCCCGTGCCATTAGACGTCACATAGGGCTCGCAGAGTAGTTCGCCAATTTTTCCTGTCTTCGGCGAGTCTTTCAACCTCAACAAAGGATTTTATGCCTGTTAACTTGGCCTCTCTTAATAATGTTCTCTTCAGAGTTTCACGCGGTCTGCCCCTTTTTCTTCGGCCTGTTGTGTTCCACTTGATAGCTTGTTTTAGGATTCTCTGATCATTTCTTCTCATCAAGTGGCCAACATATGTCCATCTCCTTTTCCTGATCACCCGTGAGACTGGTTGTTGTTCAGTCATCTGTCTTATCTCTGCATTGTTCTTGAATTCATTCCACTTGATGCCGAGTATTTTCCTTAGGCATTTGTTTTCAAAAGAGTCTAATTTCTTTTCTATTTCTTTAGTTGTTTTCCAGCTTTCGCATGCATAAATGAGGGTGGATATTACATTTGAATTGAATAGTCTTAACTTGGTTTTTGTGCTTATAACTTTTGAATTCCATATGTTCTCAAGATTCTTGAAGATTGATGCTGCTTTTGCAATTCTGATCCTAACTTCCTTTCTAGTGTCACCATCCTGGTCTATGTAGCTGCCAAGGTATGCAAATTGATTGACTTCTTCAATATCTGTCCCTTCTATGTGTATTTTTCCATTTTGATTGATGGGAATTTTCATTATTTTTGTTTTGTCCTTGTCGAGTCCTATTTTGCTAGCCAGTGAAGATAGGCTATCTGTTTTTTCTTGCATGGAATTCACATTATTACTGATAAGAGTTATGTCATCAGCAAAATCAAGATCTTCTAGTTGGGTCCCATGTACCCAGTCAATACCTGTGTTACCTGTGCAGCATTTTTTCATTATGAAGTCTATTGTAATCCCAAAAAGTAAAGGAGACAGTATACATCCCTGTTTCACACCTGTTTCAATCTGGAACCATTCACTCATCCCTTCTTCTGTCTTGACTGCACAACCATATCCATTGTATAAGTCCTTAATGATGTTGACAATTTTAGATGGTATTCCATATAGACATAAAATTCTCCATAATGAATCTCTGTGTATGCTATCAAATGCCTTCTTAAAATCTATGAAATTCAGTATTAATGGTTTCTGCTTTTCAATATGTTCTTCAAGTATTATTCTGAGAGTAAATATCTGGTCGAGACAGCTTCTCCCTTTTCGAAATCCTGCTTGTTCTTCTCTCATTGCAGTATCCACTATATCTTTGAGTCTATTCAAAATGACCCTGCAAAATACTTTTGACACAACTGATATTAAGGTTACTCCTCTCCAGTTGTTACAGTCACTAAGGTTGCCCTTTTTTGATATTTTAACAATGATTCCCTTCTTCCAATTAGAAGGGACCTTTTCTTCTTTCCAAATCTTGTTAAACATTCTCTGTAGTTGTCTCATGTTGTCACTATTGATAGCTTTTAGCATCTCGGCTGTTATTTCATCTTCACCTGCAGCTTTGTTGTTAGCCATTAAATTCACTGCTGTTTCAATTTCATGCAATTTAATTTCATCTAGATTGACATTTAGTTGTGGGGCTGGTAAGTCAGTTTCAAGGTTTAACAATTCTTTTGGGTGTGGTCGATTGAGTATTTCTTGGAAGTGTTCAGCCCATCTTTGCTTTTGGTCTTTATTTGATGTTAATAGTGTTCCAGTTTTGCTAAGGATTGGTCTTTCTTTAGATGTAATAGTACCTGTTAGCCTCTTTTGTATGTTATATAAAGTTTTGCTGTCTCCTGTTTTTGCTGCTTTTTCTGCCTCTTTCGCCATATTGTCTATGTATTCTCTTTTATCCCTTCTAGCTGAACTTTTTACTTTCTTGTCTATGTCTTTGTATTTTGCTTTTGCCGAATCTCTTTCATGATCTGCTTTTGCATTCAACATGTTTAATTTGACTGCTTGTCTTTCATGTATATACTTCCATGTTTTATCTGATATCCATGCTTTTCTATTTGGTTTTTCCAATCCAGCGCTTACTTTTGCTGCTGTGATTATGGCTGTGCTGTAAGAATTCCATAACTCATCTATACCTATCTCCTCAACTTCACTGGGTGTTTTGGAATGATTGGCAAGTTCCTGATTGAAATTAATGTTAGTATTTTCTTCTTGTAGGCTGTGGATGTTTATCTTTCTGTGTACTGATTTCTTGTGTTGACTTTTCAATTTTAGTTTTATTTTCCCTATGCACAGGTTGTGATCACTGTTGACATCTGCACCCCTATAAGCCCTTACATCCATGAGAGATGTTCTGTATTGCTTTCTAATACAAAAATGGTCTATCTGGTTTCTAGTTCTATCATCTGGAGATATCCACGTTGTTTTATGTATCTCTTTGTGTGGGAATATTGTGCCTCCAATGACCATGCCCTCTGTTAGACATATAGATATAGATATATAGTTAAAGCTCCAGGCGTGATACTAACCATGTCACACTTCCATGTGCTGGAGGTCATGGAAAATATGGGCCTAACATCGTATTCCCCAATATGCCTTAATGGCATAGAAACGAGAAATTTACATTTACCTTTAAAGTTCATGAATGTTTGTATCCTGTGTTGTTTTTGTCATAACCCATGTCTCCGAATCATTATAGTAGGACAGTCTTTATTACATTTGTATTGTAGAGCCTAAGTCTGGTTCCTATTTTGATGTTTTTTGATGATATTTAGCAAAAGCAACAAAAGAAAGAATTAAACAATAAAGTAAAAAAAAAAAAACACAGAAGAGATGAGAGAATATGTCGATAATAATAGCAAAAGATATGCTGATGACACAGTATTACTGTCCACAACACAAAAAGGAGGGGAAAAACTAATTATGTCAGTCTGTAAAAACAGTGAAGAGCTATGTGAAGAAAACTAAATTGATGACAATTGACAAAACAAATAAGACAGCTGAAATGTGTATCAATGAGGAAAAATTGGAAGAAGTGGAGAGTTTTGAATATCTTGGATCATTGCTAACTAATAATGGAGATACAATGAGGAAAATTAGAACATCTATTACTCTTCAGAAAGCAAAACAACTAAAGAAGCTGTGGAGAGGAACAGACAGAACTACAAAGAAAAGATTTTTTAAAACATGCATCTTTCCCATCGCAAGAAGTCTACAACGTGAAACTCTGAAGAGAGCACTGCTGAGCGAGGCTAAATCAGTGGGCATAAGATTCCTTGTGTTGAAAAACTCACGTCAGAGATTGGAGAGAGAGAGAGAGAGAGAGAGAGAGAGAGAGAGAGAGAGTTTTGTGTCAGTTGGTATTCGCGAATATTTGGGCTAAAACTCAGAGGTCTGCATCATATACATTGAATAAAGTGACAGTTGAAGTAATAAGTGACCGTGTTCGGTAACTGAGGAGTAAGTAAATTGATATGACACTGATAAGTGGAATCTAGTTTTTCTGTGGCCACTACACGTGTATGCTCTGTTGAGAGCAAGTGGTACTGTGGGCCAAGGCTTTAGAGACCTGAGTTAATCTATCCTTAAACAGTCAGAAAACTACATTACACGCGAAAACTAAATATCTTCTGTTAAATATATATTCATTGAATGGTGTTATACACCAATAACCAAACAAGACTGTAGCATGGATTGCTAAGGAAAAAAATGACGGAAAAGAACACAAAAGAAATCAAGAGCGATATTTCAGACAGAGCAGAAGTGGGGAACGCGATGGCGTCTTTATCCAGCTTGATGCAAATTACCATGATTTTAACACAGCAGTATGTATAAACTAGGGGGGAAAAGTAGGAACAGCTTTATTATTTAACGAATACAAAGTCGTGACGTTTCGGCGTGAGCCTTAATCATACAAACACATACAGAACGAAGAATTAGAGAGAGAGAAAAGATAAAGTGTAGGTGTATTGGAAGAACAAAAGAGAGGACGTACAAAAGCGCTTGTCGCAGTGAAAATAACTTCTTAGAAGAATCAGAGAGAGGAGATAAAGTATAGGATCACATTAAACTATGTTAATGAAATAACAAAAATTGAAAAAAAAATAATCAAGAAATATAATTAGAACAAAACTTATCTGAGTATTTTAGACGGCTTTCAAATAATTCTTGGTTTGCGCAATCAACGTAAACAAGAAGTGACTGTTACCAGGGAGATGGCGCATACGTTCTTAAAAGTGTAAAGTAGTGCATGATTAAGTGTAAAATAATGTTGAGTGAAAAGGGATGCGCAGAGAATGAGCAGAGAATTCTACAAAGAACAGGGATGATCGGAGAGTCAGTAACCATGTGAAAAGTAGTGTTACATAGTTGCAAATAGATAGGGAATTGTAATGTTAGATAGTGGACGATGGAAGGGAAGGGATGGTAGTCTATATAGGAGAAAGTGAACTGAATGATTATGGTTGTGGTAGAGGAGTAGCAATGTGATGGTGCATGAGGAGTCTAAACAAAGTGCAACATGTGAGAATGAGTATGATTGTGGAAGATTATGTGTAGCTAAATAACGAGTTCAAACCATGTGGTCCCAGTGTCCCATAATCCTGAATGTAGCGGTTCTCAAGTGCTTTACTGCAGTGTTTTATATATAGTTTTATACTTATAAACTATTTATAGTGTGTTAACACAACAGTGTGTGAGTAACCAAGTGACCCCGTTCAAGGGAGACAAGAAAATGCTAGAAGGATGGATGGAGGAAATAGAAAAATAGTGCATGATAAATAAACTGCCTGATAGTGATAGAAAGTTAGTTTTGCTCCATTCTTCAAAGAGTGCTGTGTCAGAATACATAAAGAGACGATTAGAAAATCAACCTAATATAAAGTGACCATGTTTTTCGCAAACCAAAGCAGGACACCCCCCCTCCCAAACCCGCCCCCCGGAAAGCAAAATTTGCTCTTTAACCTTTACTGTCTATATAGGTCAAACTCAAACTGCAGAAAATCTTGAAAAACTGTATGCTCGCTTCAGTAATTTTTACATCCATAGCTAGTGTTTTGTTTTAAAAGCTCAACATACAGGACTCGTACCTTACTGTCAAGCCGACATTAATTAGTAGTCACCACAGCTACTCTGCAGCAGATGATGTACTTGCTACTGACTCCTCTAAAGTTGTGGCGCAATATTTCTGTGAGGAACGTGTTTTTCTTAGTAGATCTGCACTAGGCTGTCGTGGAGTTTCTGGCCTGGGTTTCCTGCCCTCTCAAAGATGCATTTAGTCATAAGCATCGCTTTTAACGTTTTAACGCTAAGTTATGTCTTCTGGCTTGTCCATATCGTATTCAATCATGAGATAATTCTTTCAGTGGGTGCGTTAGTCCCATACAGACAGAGAATAAATTGGAGAATTATTTTGTAATTCAACACATGCAACACACGCAGCACACGGAACACACGCAACACACGCAACAGAGTTAGCTTGGAAATGGGGAAACACTTCCACCCATCGGATATCAGTTTTTGCTTGTATAGAATTCCAGTCTGAAATTTTTTCTACTGAAGCAAATCTACAAACATTGTTGATTTGACCAAACAGTTCGTTGTCATTGATTTCAAGATCTTGAAATTCTGAACCAAATGTTTGAACATTTTCCAAAAAAAAATGTCTCAAAGCCACCCAACTGAAGCTATTCAAATATTGAAATTGGTTCGCTCTTTCCTGTAGCCATTCGACAATTGACATAAAAATTGGTGATACTATTCATCAGATCTTTTTTTTTTCTTACAAGGCCCTCGTTTTCTAGACAGAGAATCTGGATTTTCATCTCGTTTGGAACAAAGTTGGTTCTACTCCTGTCCCTGCATTTTTGCAGGAGATCGTCAACTGCAGACGACACTTCCAGTGCTGATATTGTTTGCTCTTCAGTTTTTAGAACAGCAGCATGAAAAAATGGCAAAAATATTATGAACAAAGAAGAGCCACAACTTGGCACATGAATTTTCGAAGAAAGTTCGCATTACCGTACACCACATCTATTAAGACAAAAAAAAGGGGGGGGTTTCAACGCAGGAAAGAGCTGATTCTCTCCACTGCTGCCATTAGTGAAAGCCATTTGGTTTTTTAGTATTCTAGAATCCGTTGGTACGCAACCATTGCAAAGTCACAGAATAATTTCATTTCTTCCACACGAACAGTGTAAATATAAAAGTAGGAGTGTCTGAGTGGCGAAGTGGTTAGCGCAGTGGTCTCTCATGGCGAAGGTCGGGATTTCGAATCCGGCCGGAGGCACCCCAGTCACCCAGCTGTAGAAATGGGTACCCAGCTTCTTCTGGAGTTGGGGAAGGAAAGGCTGCCAGACGTGATACTGACCATATCACCCTCTAGTGTGCTGACAGGTCAAGGAAAATATGGCCACTAACACCATATACCTATGTGTCTCTAAGGCATGACAGGATTATCTTTACCTTTACCTTATATTTTTACAACAACAGTTTCAACATCACCAGGAAGGTAATCGGCCTCCGTTTGCATTGCTTTGTAGACAGTGTGAGCTGCGCAGCCAACCCCCACAAGCGTTTCTCCAATCGAAGACTTTAATTTCGCAAATACGTTGTTTTGTCCTTTTCTTTGAACAACCACGGAAGTTTGTGTCGGCGTTGTCAGCACAGAAACCCACACATTTTGTAGTCAGATCATTTTGTTTCAACACGTTAAGTGGAAACTCAAATTATGTCCGATGTTTCGCCAGAGGTTGACTGCAGATCTAATAACTTAACTTCGACACATAATGACAGCGCAAAATATCTCACAAGGAGTGGGACACACCTTTATATCTTTGTGATGTGAGGCATCTGTCATTATTGTCACACATTTTGCATTCTTCAATTTTACTTGAAGTTGGTCATTGACAAATGGGAAAAGGACTTTAGTTATTATGGCCTCACATTTTGTTCGCCCACACATAAACTTCGGCTCAAACAAATGTTGAATCAATTTGTTGGTGCAAGTCATTGAGCGAAAACTGTGATTGTGACATAAGGTGTGATATGCAAATGTGCCTTCTGCAGCTGCTAACTTGGCTTCCATGCTACCAAACGTTGCTGGTTGGAAATAGTTTGTCACGGGACGGGCTGACACAGCTACCTTATGTCGATCACTCTTGAGGTGTTTTGTGATATCCGATCTGCCACCGTGCGAAATTGAAAATTCAGATTTGCGTGTGTCACATCTAACATGGAAGTCATTGTCGGCTCTCGCCTTCCTTATGAAGGGAAAACCATTGTTGATTCAGTTTACACGCTCGCTTAGACATGGTCGGGGTGCAGGTGAAATTTTCATTAACCCCCCCCCCCCCCCCCCGCCTCACGTAATGTTCAGTTGGTAAATCAGTAAAAGAAATGAAACGCAATAACGCTCGTGAAACGCACCTTGCTTAGTAACTGAATAAGTACAAATTAACAATTAACGTGATAAAAAATCCAAACCACCCTCTCAGTCTTTCACTTAGACTATTGCTCAACAGTTTGGGATGGTTGCTCAGTGTCAAATACAAAGAGGCTTTGCTCACTCCAAAAGCAAGCAGTAAAGCTTATTAGTGACAAAGATCAAGCACAAACAACTAACCAGCACAAACGTATCAAAATACTGCCTCTTAAGAACAGGTTCCTCTTCAACAAAGCCAAGTTAGTATATCAAATTCTTTCACAGCATGCCCCGCCTTATCTATGGAACCTGTTTAAATTTAGCCCAAAGTGCAGCCAACGCTTGAACAACATATTTCTTCCAAAACTTAGACTTGATCTTTACAAGAAAAGCTTTAGTTATTCTGCTGCTCATCTTTGGAATACCCTCCCATCCTGTATAAAAAATATAAATTATACTCCTTCCTACAACTGCAAGCTTTCCCAATATCTATTTGATGTCGACTACATGCCTCCATGAATTATAAAACTTAAAAGTTATCTTAAACAGACACCGAATACAATTAATTGTTTTCTGAATAGTCCCGAAAATTTTGTTTAGTAGATTAGTCATTTATAATGTATGTAGTTACTTCTGTACTGAGTGAATGTTTAAGAGCGAAACGTAAATGTTATATTGCATTTTATGTCTCTCAGCTTCAATGTTAATTATGTTTGTTACATGAACAATTTATATAATGTCTGGAATAGAGTGAAAGATGTATGATAAAGGGCAGAATGTCAGACAGGCCTGCGTGCCCAATTCTTAACCCTTTTGAAATCAAGATCAATCAATCAATCAATCAATCTGTCCATGTAAAACTGACGCTGGCTCAAACATTTAGCGCCTTCAAACTTGTCCACTAACTCTGCGACTGGTTAATTTAGTAACGAGGAAGATGAATATACTCTGTTTGGTTCAGCGAGTCTAGAACACGTGAAGGTAATTTTCTGATGCAATCAATTAATGCCTACCACAAATCTCTATCAAGTTAAAAATAGAGTACTAAATACTTCTGATAAATTAGGTCACGCCCCGCCATTTCAAAAGTAATGGATTTTTTTTTCTTGACAGATTTTATTAAACTTTAAATTTAGCAGGCTTAAAGCGGGACATTGTGCGTCCCGCCAAGACTTTCGGCGAAAGCGGGACACCAATCTAAAAAGTGGGACTGCCCCACCTAAAGTGGGACGTATGGTCACCTTAACCTAATGAGTCCTTTAGTCTGAAGACTGAACTTAAAAAGAGATTTGGAGAAGTCAAAGACTGTCATTATGTTCTGTCGTGTTTAAATACAATAAGACAAGAACAGGATGAATCTATACAGATGTTAGTAGAAAGAATGTTAAAACTTGCAAAGTACGCATCTGAAGGTGAGAACGTTCAAGTGCAAGTAATACAAAACTAGTTAGTTGATACCTGATAGACGCAATTACAAGAACCACCATTAAAGTAAAGCTATTAAGAGACTGTCACCAGTCATTCGAGAAAGCAGTCGATGAAGAGACATTAAGGCTTCAGTTAAACATGAGAACAGCACAAGCCTATGAGACAGAAAACAGACAGAAAGAATCAAGTGAAGTTGACTACCCATAGGGATGAACCCGATGGCCGATTGCATTGTGAAACCATTGAGAGATCCAAGAAAGCTACCCAAGGTCAGTATGGACCTAATCGTTGGGACACACAGAACAACCCGGTAATATATATATATATAATATATATATATATATATGTGTGTGTGTGTGTGTGTGAGTGCGCGTGTGTGCGTGCATGGATGCATGTATGCATGTATGTCCAACATGATTCTGGAACGCCTGGAGCAATGTCAACCAAACTTGGTACACACGATTTACAATCTGGAAATGTATAATGCGGGGTTAAGACACCCCTATCTCCCATAGGGATCGGGGTACGAAGGGGTAACATACTTTTCACTAAATAGGAAGAGAACAAAGGAATTTGTCTAAGGGAGATAATCGTGAAATAGAGTGGTGCTGTTCTAAGCGCAACATGTGTAGCCTCCCATGTCAAGTACAAATAATTTTGATGGTCTAAATACTTTTTCATGGTCTCTTTTTGTTTTAATTATATTTGTAAAAATAACTTTTAACTTTATTTTTTCCTCTGTTTACATTAGCATTTTATTGTATTCTATAGCAGATTTCATTGCTCATTGACAGTCTGCCGTTTTTCTATTTTTTTTCAAATTAGGGAGAAGGGGGGGGGGTGAGAAGGAACGAACGAACATACTTTATTTTCAAAGGGTTCATAATTGGGCACGCAGGCCCGTCTGACATTCTGCCCTTCATCATACAGCTTTCATTCAGTCATAGTCATTCGGTTTTGTTAATGAGCATAATAATCATGAAGACACAGTTAAATGATTACATAAATAAATAATAAACTTATCTCATGTCCATACACTACACTCTGATTTATGAAACAACAAGAAATAAACTTGCATTCATTCAAAACTAACAAGTTTATAGAAAAGCAGTATTTAAAAAAAAGGGAGAGAGAGAGAGAGAGGGGGGGGGGGAGAGAGATAGAGACAGAGAGTGAGAGGGAGAGAGGGAAGTAGAGAGAGGGATGGTAGAGAGTGGTAGAGAGAGGGGAGCATAAATCTGGAGCGCCTAGAGCAGTTTCAACCAAACTTGGTACACTGTTTGGTAAGACACCCTATCACCTCTGGGTAAGACACCCTATCACCTCTGGGTAAGACACCCTATCATCTCTGGGTAAGACACCCTATCATCTCTGGGTAAGACACCCTATCATCTCTGGGTAAGACACCCTATCATCTCTGGGTAAGACACCCTATCACCTCTGGGTAAGACACCCTATCACCTCTGGGTAAGACACCCTATCATCTCTGGGTAAGACACCCTATCATCTCTGGGTAAGACACCCTATCATCTCTGGGTAAGACACCCTATCACCTCTGGGTAAGACACCCTATCATCTCTGGGTAAGACACCCTATCATCTCTGGGTAAGACACCCTATCACCTCTGGGTAAGACACCCTATCATCTCTGGGTAAGACACCCTATCACCTCTGGGTAAGACACCCTAAAAGTGTATGTGGGATAATCGAAAACGATCGATTGTAAAAATATACCGGTGAAGGAAGGGATGTAATTCTCGTTATATTTATGCACAACTTCGGGTTGTGTCCCGCGCTGGATACGTTGAAGTGAGTAGAACCCTCTGGAAATTTGTAGAAATCATTATGCCCCGATCTTGGACTCATGATGTTTGAGAAAATTCCAGCACCCACGCGAATTTTAGATGGTCGTACATAAAATAAGCTAACTCGGCAAGTCTTCCAGCTTACCATCTTTCGGTGAATGTGGCAGTTTTATTTCACTCTTTTAGTGGATTGTATAAGTGTTTCCTACTGTGATAGTGTGCAGTTTGATTCATTCATGAATACTTTTTTTATTTCTGTGAAGAGTTTTATATTTCGACATGGATGTAAATACTTCATAATTTTAAATTTTAAATTTGTTTTTTTTTTCCTTATGTTTATATGAACTTTTTATTGTATTCTATACTAGATTTCATTGCTCGGTGAAAGTGCTATTTTTTTCAAAATAGCTTTTTTTGTATTTTTTTTTACAGCTTTAAATTGCCGTACCACTGCCTGCAATGAAAGTTAAGGAGATTGGCCAATTTCGGTCAAAGGCTAAAAAAAAAAAAATGAAACAACAGCATAGACAAGAAACTCCAGAGGAGATGAATAGAAGACGCGACGCTGTGCGAGAGAGCTGCTACATCTAGAGCTTAGGAGACAATACATGCTCGACTTCAGGATAAGAGAGATAGAGCTACTACATCTAGAGCTTCAGAGACAGTACAAAAGCATGGGGCCCGACTACAGGATATGAAAGAGAGAACTACTATATATAGACCTTCAGAGACAGTACAAAAGCGTGAGGCCCGACTACAAGATAAGAGAGATAGAGATACTACATCTGGAGCTTCAGAGACAGTACAGCAGCGTGAGGCCCGACTACAGGATAAGAGAGATAGCTGCTACATCTAGAGTTTCAAAGACAATACAAAAACGTGAGGCCCGACTACAAGATAAGAGAGATAGAGCCAGACGATCACGGATTGCGCAACATTTTACCTTAGCATTGGAAGGATTCCACTACGATCCACATAAAGGCTACTCGCAGCATGCAAGTGTTACCATGGAAAAAATGGAAATGGTTTGTAGTTACTGTCAAGCCAAAAGGTTTACATCAGAGTCTCCTGGTATTTGCTGCAAAAATGGGAAAGTGAAACTCTGCCAACTGGAACCACCACCACAAGACTTACACATCATGAGATACCTCAGAGTCAAATCATTTTCTTAGTAACATCAGAAAATACAAATCATGTTTCAAAATGACATCATTCAGCGCCACATCAGTTATTGAATAGCCAGGATTTCCATCGACATTCACGGTGCAAGGCAGATTTACCATACGGCGGGATCACTGCTTCCGCTGCGAGATCAACCACCAAATTTTCTACAGCTATATTTTATTGGAAACGAACACATGGAAACCGACCAGAGGTGCGCCTACATCTCAGGAACAAAACGTTAGATTGTGTTAAACTTACGAATTTACAAAGGATATTTTATGAGCACAATGATCTTATTAAAACGTTTAAAACAGCATTGGAACGTATGCCAACCGATTAATATAAAGTAATCATAAGAACAGACAGAAGACCAGAGGGCAAACACGAGGTAGATGTCAACGGGATATCGTGATTCAACAGCGAGGCGAATAATTGCAGCGCATTTCAGAAACATATCGATCTTATGATGGTCTACAGTACCCAGTGATATTCCCCCGTGGTGAAGATGGATATCATTAATCTGAGGCAGGTCGACCCAACAACAAGTAAAACAACCAGCAAGAAAGTTTCAGCCATGGATTTCTATGCATGTAGACTAATGGCTCGAGATACTGAACAGAACCACATACTAAACCGCAGACAATTGTTTCATCAATTCACCGTTGTTATGTATACAAAAATCTAGAGTGAGCGTCTTCTTTACATTCGTCTAAATCAACGTAAACTGAGTTGAGGAATATATTCACCTGAGAGATGATGTGGCAAATGACGGGAACGTTGAAAAACTCGGTGCCTTAGTCATACTACCAGCTATGTTTACAAGCAGTCCCAAACACGTGCACGAATACATGCAGGATGCTATGACGCATGTGAGGACGTACGGGAGACCAGACATATTTATCACCTTCACCTGCAATCCGACTTGGACAGAGATCAAGGAGATGCTTACCAATGGTCAATTACCCAGTGAGCGCCACGACTTGATTAAACAGAAGCAGTTGAAACTAACTGATGTTATAACAAAGGGCTATATTTTTGGAGTGCCAAGATGCTGGATGTACACGATTGAATGGCAGAAGCGAGGAGTGCCAGATTCACACAATTTAATTTGGCCGGTGGACAAAACTCATCCCACACAAATCGATGACGTTAAATCTGCTGACCCAACACAAGATCCTGAACTTTTTGCAATGGTAACGGAAAACATGAACCATGTGGAAATCTCAATCCCAACTCTCCGTGTATGAAGAACGGCAAGTGTACCAAGAAGTACCAGAGAAAATTGATTAAAGAGACACATATAATAGATTTTGTGCTGTGGTCATCTTGAAATAACAGGGTAATCTTTTGGTGACACAGACTTTGCTGTGTATATGACACTCGTTAGCTGGGCCGTATCGACATAAGTTGTGCTGATTCACGTTACGCACGTGAATATCAGGGTCGACTTCCATTTTGCTCTTCGAGAGTTGAGGTTACTGGACTAGTTACACACATAATTCCAGCTCTCACTCTCACCTGCTGGATTAGTTACACACTGTTCCAGACATACTTCTCATCCAGGCTCGTTCAAAACCTCACATTGACAACTGGTACAGATACTCAAGTAAATCCTGGGTAACGGTGACTTGGAACATTTATTGATGGAATGATGATAATGCTGATGAAAATAACATTAAATTCGACTGCCGGCTGGTTATCCCTGCCATGTGGCCAGTCCATTCATATGTACAACTAAAATGTTCATATGTTCCACAAAGACATCACACAGCTCGATAAAACACGTCCACACAGTTACACATTCAAACCAAGACTAAAACTCCACGGACTCAGCATTGCCCCTACAATTTCCTGTCACGGGTTTTGCAGCCCACGTGACCATCTCGAAGGATCTCAACAGGAGAAAATTGAAAAGGAAAAACCTATCATAATGCCCTTACTATCATTGTTACACAAACCGGAAATGACGGTTATTTTCTATATAGACATCGAGCTCCAGAAGATGGAGGGTTCACGGGGAAACTAAAGATACGTAGCAACACACATTTAGAAATCGACAATAGGTGGGTTTTGCCATTTTCGCAGCTGCTGTCAAAAACGTTTCAGGCACACATCAACGCGGAGTACTGTAACAGTGTAAAATCGATTAAGTACTTGTGCAAGTATGTTAACAAAGGTAGTGATATGGCTGTTTTCAGCATAACCAACGACAGAACACACGATGACGTGATGCAGTATCAGTTGTGACGGTACATTAGCAGCAGTGAGGCAGTTTGGGGAATCCTAGGATTTCCTATTCAGTAAAGACACCCTACTGTTGTTCACCTCAGCGTCCATTTAGAAAATGATCAGAGAGTTTGTTTCACACCAGAGAGCTCCCATACGGTGGTTGATCAGCCACAAAACACGTCCTTAACAGCATTCTTTCAACTGTGTCAGCAGGATCCTTTCGCAAGGACTTTGTTGTATATTGAGATACCTCGAGCTTACACAACGAGGAAAGTTTTCTGTAGAAGAAAAGTTAGCCAGCTCATCCCTGGACATGATGCAGTCGCCAGTGACGCCTTGGGTCCAGTGTACAAAGTTCACCCCAATAACGCAGATTGCTATTTCCTTAGGATGCTTCCTCATTCACTTCGGGGACCAAGATCTTTCGCAGAGCTAAGATCAGTAAACAGTGAGGTATGCCAAATATTTAGAGAGGCCTGTCAGGAGTTGGGTTTACTTGAAGGAGACCAGCACTGGGATGACACATTGCGAGAAGCCAAATTGATCTCCCTCACAGAGCAAATCAGAAACATGTTTGCTATAATATTGACTACATGCAGTCCATCGAATTCAAACACTTTATGGGAAAAATATACGGAGGCCATTCACTCATTCATTTGCATGTGCCTTGCAGAACTTTGCCTCCCTGACAGCACTCCTGTAGCCCTCTCGGTTGTGAGCAAGATGGCCTGCTGCTGATGCATCTATGTACAGATCATCAATGATGTCTTACAGCCATCTTTGCCTTGGTCTTCCTCTCTTTCTTTTTCCCATTATGCACCGTTCAAATATGGTTTTCTCTAGATTATCATGATGTTTAATGTGTCAAAAATATTTAAGTTTTCTCTTTTTATTCCTCTTTACTAGCCAGCCTTCTTCAATATTAAGTTCTTGTAGTATGGATATACTTGTTCTTTTTTGTATTCATGATATTTGAAGAACTCTTTTGTAGCATTTACATTCAAAGGCATTTATGTGTTTATCAGCTATTTTATTAAGTGTCCAGGTCTCACAGGCATATGTTGTGATGGGAAAGATGCATACCCTTAAAAATCTTATTTTTGTAGTTCTGTCTGTTCCTCTCCACAGATTCTTTAGTTGTTTTACTTTCTGAAGAGCGATAGATGTCCTCCTTTTAATTTCCCTCATTGTATCTCCATTATTAGTTAGCAGTGATCCAAGATATTCAAAACTCTCCACTTCTTCCTGTTTTTCCTCATTGATACATATTTCAGCTGCTTTGTTTTCTCAGTTGTCATCAATTTAATTTTCTTCACATTAAGATAGAGGTTTTGCTCTTCACTATTCTTACAGACTGATACAATTAGTTTTTCAATTCCTTTTTGTGTTGTGAACAGTAATACCATGTCATCAGCATATCACTCTGGAATTTCTTAACCTCCAATTATTATGGCATCATAATATTCTTTGTCTACAACTTCTCTAACATTCCTCATTATATTTTCAGTATACAAGTTAAATAAGTAAGGTGACAATATGCACCCCTGGCAGACCCCTTGTTTTATGTCAAACCAAGTTGTTGTTTCACTATTTATTCTTACTGCTGCTTGTTGGTATAGATACAGCAGTGATGTTAATTGTCTCAAATGTGTTGGAAATCCCATTTTTTCCATTATTTCCCGAAGTTTCTGGTGTTGTAAAGTCAAATGCCTTTGAGTAGTCTATATATGATAAATATAGATTCACATTAAACTCTCTGCATTTCTCTATTACTAATCTTATATTGATTATATGATCTCTTGATCCTCTTCCTTGCCTGAAACCAGCTTGGACCATATTGACTTCTTTTATTTTCTTACAAAGTCTACCCATTATGATTTTTAACAGAATTTTAGGGGCATGATTAATCAGGGCAACAGTTCTGTAGTTTGTGCATAATTTCAGGTTACCCTTTTTTTGGCAGTGGTATGAATACAATTCTTCTCCATTCTTTTGGCCAAATACTTGAATGCCATATCTTTTTACATAGTGGATGATAGATTGTTGCACATTTCTTTCCTCCTGTTTTAATAAGTTCAGCTGTTATCTCATCACATCCTGGTGATTTATAATTTTTCAGATTCTTTATTGCCCATAAAACTTCTTCTATTGTCAGTTTGGGTTCTTTCTCCTCCAATAATAATTCACACTGTTGATTTCTGCTTTCACAGTCAGTTGTTTCATACATTCCTCTGCAATATTCCTTCCATCTTTCTAGAATTTCCTCTCTGTCTCTGTTAAGGTATTCCCCATCTTATCACACATTACATTTAGCTTAGGTGTGACATTTCTCATCAATGTCTCCATTTCTTTAAACATTTCACAATCTCTTCCACACTTCTGATGTCCTTCTATTCTTTCACAACAATCTTGTATGTATTGTTTTTTTGTCTTTTCTTATGTTTCTTCATACTTCTTTTGTTAAAGATTTATATCCCTCTTTGCTGTTGTTTGTCACTTTCCATTGCATCTTCATTTCTCTACGTTGTTTTATCAGTTCTAGTGTGCCTGCTGTAATCCATCCATTCTTTTGTGTTTTCTTTACTGGAACCATGTCTTTAGCTATTGTTATTAAGATATCTCTGGCCTGTGTAGCCAAATCATCTGGTGTCATCTCCTCCTGCACAGCCATCATGATTTCGAAACTGTTCTTCACTTCTATACCATATTGTTCTGGTATTTTTGTAAGATCAAAGCGGAGTGGTCTTGATCCTGCAAATGTCTTTTTTATCTTTATCTTCATGTCTGCTATTAATAACTCATGGTCCATGTCACAATCAGTACCTGGTAAAGTTTTTGCTGATGTTATACTTGATCTCCACCTTCTTTGCACTAAAATGTAATCTATTTGATTCTTGGTTTTCCCATCAGGTGATGTCCATGTGTGAAGTCTTCTTGGATGTTGTTTAAAAAGTGTGTTAGCAATCATTAGCTCATTTTCCATGCGAAACACTATTAGACTGTCTCCTGCCTCATTTCTATGTCTTATGCTAAATTTCCCTACAACATGTCCTTCTTCTTCTGTTCTTTCTGTACCAATCTTTGCATTAAAATCCTCCATTATTTATACAATATTATTTTTCCGTACCTGTTCTATCGTCGTTTGCAGTGTGTTATAAAAGTCTTCTACTTCCTCTTCTTCTGCTGCTGATGTAGGTGCATATATCTGGATGATTGTTACATTTCTAGGAGTGCCCTTAAGTCTGATTGTGAGGATTCTATCACTTACTGGATTGTAACCTAGTAATGCTTTTGGTGTTGATTTGTCCAAGTAAAAAGCCACTCCATTCTGTCCTCTTAATTCTCCACCAGAGTATATAAAGATATTATCATTTTCGCTCTTGAAATGTCCTGATCCTTTCCATTGATGTTCGCAGATTCCCAAAATGTGTATCCCGGTTCTTTTCATCGCATCACTTATTATTTGATACTTCCCCTTATACATACTTCTTACATTCCATGTTCCTACTCTTATTTCTCTTTTTAGTTTGATGCAGGGGTTTTCCTTAGTAACACTGTCAGGATTTTGTCCATCATCACAATTACTAATACTGACCTCTGTCTCACACTCTTCCCCAGTGTTAAAATTAGATCTGTCTGACCTGGGGGCCTCACCACCAGATCTTTTTCCTGTTGACTTTCATTGTAGCTGTTTGGGTTTCTTGGTATATTTTCAGAAGCTAATTTACCATTGCTTTCCTTCCAGGCAGTGTCTGTACTAGTCAGTGATCGTAGCCATTGTCTCTGCATTGAGATCATCTGCCTACCATCATAGAATGGTGACCATAACCAACATTATCTGTAGGCTGCTCTCCCATTCCATCCACCACCTCGAAGAGCTGAATGCATACGTCTTGCACAAAAAGCCTTTTCTAAATCAAGATCAGAAAAATGAAAAAAACCAAAGTATCGTGGATCAATTAGCGAAACAACAAGGTGGTATCATTTTTCTTGATGCTTCTGGGGGCACAGGGAAAACATTTTTAACTAATTTAATTCTACCAAAATCAGGTCTCATGCTTTTGCCATCACCTCTTCAGGAATTGCGGCTACGTTAATGGAAGGTGGGAGGACAGCCTACATGCAACATAAGCAAGGCAAGTGATCAGGCGCAGGTGCTCAATAAATGTAAATTAATCGTATGGGATGAATGCATTATGGCTCACAAGAAAGCTCTCGAGGCCTTTGACGTAATTCTGAGAGATCTGAGAGGAAACGACAACCAGAACTAACACATTAAGAATTCATACAGACACTAGCAACAACCCTCCAGTTTGTATGAAACCCTATAACCTCTCTCAAATACAGAGGAATAGTTGGAAAAACTATTCATGACATGTTACAGGCAGGAGTGATTCAACAGCACCTCTAACCCAATGGAATTCACCAACTGTAATAGTGGGGGGAAAGGATGGAACATATCATTTCTGCTGTGAT
The DNA here is from genome assembly GCA_009760885.1 of Achatina immaculata. NCBI lineage: Eukaryota > Metazoa > Mollusca > Gastropoda > Stylommatophora > Achatinidae > Lissachatina > Lissachatina immaculata. The sequence continues at coordinate 66,914,057 of CM019713.1, read as the reverse complement.
TTAAAGGGTCTCAAAGCAATCACCAAAGCTATCTCCTACAAGATGCCAAATGCTGAAAATATTTTCACCCAGCTAGGTGACGCCAAATGGTTTACCACATTAGACGAGAAAGCAGGTTACTGGTGTATCACAGTGGAGGAAGACTCCCGAGAAAAAACCAGTTTCTCTTGCGAGTTTGGAAAATATGATTTTTTTAAAAAATGGCATTTGGAATCCGCAATGCTCCATCTACGTTTGCGATATTAATGGATCAAGTTTTACAAGAAATGTCAAAATTTGCTATGGCATACATTGATGATATTTTGGTTTTTACAAGTACATCTATTAGGGACCATGTCAACCAGATACAAGAAGTCTGTCACATATTAAGACAACACAAAATCAAACTCAACATAACAAAGTGCACTTTCGCAAAGTCAGAAGCGGAATACCTAGGGTACGAAATATGCAGAGAAGGCATCACATCCAATAAAAGAAAGGTGTTATCAAACAACTCGAACCACTAAAGAACATACAAGTGCGTAGTTTTATAGACATGGCCTCTTACTATCGGAGGTTTGTGCCACAATTTTCTGACATTATCGAACCGCTTATTGAGTTGACATGAAAAAAACAAGAGGTTCCAATGGACTTGGTCATGTCAGAGAGCGTTTCAAGGGAGTTGTGTGACCTTACGATGCTTGCTTTTCCTGATGTAACCATACCAGAGATTGTGTACACAGATGCATGTGATACGCAATGAGTGCAGTGCTGGTATAACCAGTTGATGACAGTATACAGCTAGAAGAGAACGCGCAATAAAACCTGCGACCTGTTTATTTCTTATCACACTCTCTCGGCAAGTCACACAAAAAAAAACCTGGCACATAAATGAGAAAGAGTATTTTGTGATCGGGTATGCTCTACAAAAACTACATAATTATGTGTACAGGTCCATACTCATAATTCGCACAGACAGCAAAAGTCCAAGAGAACCTGTTCAAATCTGATCACAAGAGTAGAAAAATGCAGAACTGGTCACACCAAATTCTTGCATACGATTTGGAAGCTGAATACCTGTAGAAATAAATCTAGCAAATTTTCTGTCCAGAGCACAATCGGGCGCCAAAAATTGTGAAAATAAATCACCGGAGCATGAACCTAAAAGCACGCAAAATACCATTACAAATCATGGATACACTCCACGGTTGTATGTTGAAAGTCAGTATGGAATGCTCAGGTCCATATCCGATTACCAATTCAGGAAATAGGTACACTGTCCACTTTACAGACAAATACTCAGCCTGGACAAAATGTTATGCAACACCAGAGCAGTCTCACCATGGCCAAATTATTAGTCGACGAATTTGTGACAAGACACTCCATGCCAGTGGTTATACTGACAAACAATGGAGGCGAGTTTATTGGTGAGCCATTTCAAAAAATCATCAAGGAACTAAATATTCAACACATTCACACAATCCCATACCATCCACAAGGAAATGGCACCAATAAAAGACAAAATCGAACCCTAAATGACATATTGGCAAAATTTGTGTCAGATGAGCTAAATGAGTGAGACATATATTGAAACTCGGCAGTACGAGCTCTCAACATGAACACAAACAGACGTAATGTGTGTGACAGAGTTATGCACTTAATTTAGGATAAAGGGATATAATCAAAGTTAAATTTTGTTGTTTGACCAAATGGTTAACGCCCTTATAATACTGACGTAGCATAGGTCAACAAGAGGTCAGTTTTGACATGAGTGAAGGTCGTTTTTGGCATGTCCAGTCCCCAAGAAACTGTACAGGAAATGGTTATTCATGGCATGTTTGTACAATTAATTATAATTAGCAACGTGAAAACTAATAAAATGGGATTGTTTTTTTTAGAACTGGTCCAATGTGGTAAGGGTGTCTGAGTGGCAAAGTGGTTAGTCCACTGGTCTCTCATGGCGAAAGTCGGCGGTTCGAATCCGGCCGGAGGCACCCCAGTCACCCAGCTGTAGAAATGGGTACCCGACTACTTCTGGAGTTGGGGAAGGAAAGGTGGCCAGGCGTGATACTGACCATATCACCCTCTAGTGTGCTGACAGGTCAAGGAAAATGTGGGCACTAACACCATATCCCTATGTGCCTCTAAGGCATGACAGGGTTACCTTTACCCTTTTTTTTACCAATGTGGTAAACAGGAAATATTGCACAGAGCTGAGACTTTTGGAAAACAGAAAATTCTCGAATAGATATGTGGAAATGTAAGATTCATGGTTTTTGGTCTTGCACGGGATAGAAACTTCTGGAAGATTTGATAGAGAAATTGTGGGAAATATTTAAGGACTGAAAATTTGTCATAGGATTATTGAATTGGATTATCAGATTGTATTTTGATTATGTGAGGATTTCAGGATTACGAATGATTATGTGATAGAACTGTGCTCACTGAAGTTGTGTTAGCATTTAGAACAATGTGAATGTGAGCTTAGCTTTTTTTTTCCTTCCGTGGATCCATGTAGTTGTTGATGTAAACTGAAGAATGTAAAATTTACTTCTTTTGAGTTAGTGTAGGATTTGAATAGTTCGTTACTTACTGATGTAATGTTTCATTGTGGATCCATGGAGGACTTTTTCAGAGAGCCTGTAAGTTGTTTTTTTATTCATGATGTATGACTGTCATCTTATGTGAGAGCAATTTTCCCTCTCTCTTCCTTATATGGTGAACAAGTTCTCATCAAGGAGAGGAGTGGATTTTTCATTTGTTACCTTCAATATTTTCTACATCTTCACTAATCACCATCCATTCTCTTCATAATAAATACATGTTTTTTTAATCTCACTAATTTTGAGTGTCAGTGGTTCTCATACTGTTGTAATTTCTGTTGTAATTGTTCAATTAGTATTCTGAGAGATTAATTCATTGAACTAATATAGCAGACAAAACTAGTAGTAAAGAAAAAGAATACTAGTTTACTGGGTACTCTCCATTTTTTTTCTGTTATATGGAAGATATCCCATACTACCTATTGACAGAATCCTACAAATCAGAAAGAAATTCATGGGAGAAAGTGACACAATTGAACATGAGTTACAGCGACAACATACGGCATTCACAAAAGTTACAAAACACATTGAAAGAGATAAAGAAAGGGGGCAATATCTCTTCATGACACAACACAAAAGAAGAATTAAGACTTGGATACCCAGTTTACTATAAGAATCACAATATGTTATCAAAACATAACAATAAATGGAAACCAGGTTATTTTATCATGGAAGTACTGAGTCCTGTAGCTTTTAAAATAAAAAATCGAATTACAGGAAAAATACACAGAGCGCATGTTCAAGATATCAGATGTTCAGATCAGCAATGGACGATACCAAAAGCATCAAACCATAGCAGAGGAAGAGCTGCCACATTGGCAGAAGGCAACGTGAGTGATTCTAGTTTGAACAAGGATTACAAATGACAATTCGTAGCAGAACTGACACAGAGGACAATGAACTAGTCTCCAAATGGAGACCACAAGAACACTGGGAAGATGAAAAGCTGAGTGAGAGAAATGTGGAGCATAGTGATCCACCAAACTTATTTAGTAAAATAAATGAGAGAAATGTGGAGCATAGTGATCCACCAAACTTATTTAGTAAAATAAATGAGAGAAATGTGGAGCATAGTGATCCACCAAACTTATTTAGCAAAACAGCCTTTTGGCTAAGATCAAAGTGGCTGAGGTCAAAGTGTCCTCTTGGCAGGTACCCTGATCAACATGGCCTTTGGTTAAGACAAAAGCATCATTATTTTTTAATTAAACGAGATGCCTGAGGCCTGCCCTGCACACTGAATGCCAGGGGCGGACCTAGTTTGCAGTACCACTGGGTCATGGCCTGTTGTTTTCGTTGTCAAAAAAAAATAAATAAATAAGTGAGAGAAATGTTAAGCATAGCGATCCAACAAACTTATTCAGTAAAATAAATGAGAGTGTCAGTTGTACAAGCTGTTGCTATTCATGGGCAACTGGGCTAAATCTCAGAGGCCTGTATCATATATATTGAATTGACAGTTGAAGTAATAAGTGACAGTGTGTTTGGTAATTGATGAGTGAATAAATTGATCTGACACTGATATGTGGCATCTAGTTGTTTTGTGTGTGTGTAACAACTATGTGCTCTGTTGAGAACCACACTTACACTACATTGATGCCTAGAATATTCCCTACTGCTAGTATCTCCCCTGTTTCTGATGGTGCTGGTCTGTTTAGGATTCTGTTGAAATATTAGAGCCATCTTTGCATCTCTTCTTCTTCTTATGGTACTACCTTACCTACCTTGTTTTTTGGAGAGCTTTACCATCTTATCTTATATCTTATATCCTTCCTGTGCCGTTAAACGTCACATAGGGCTCGCAAAGTAGTTCGCCAATTTTTTCTGTCTTCGGCGAGTCTTTCAACCTCATCAAGGGATTTTATGCCTGTTAATTTGGCCTCTCTTATCAATGTCCTCTTCAGAGTTTCACGCAGTCTGCTTCTTTTTATTTGGCCTGTCGTGTTCAATTTGATAGCGTGTTTTTGGATTCTCTGATCATTTCTTCTCATCAAGTGACAAACATATGTCCATCTCCTTCTCCTGATCACCTATGAGACTGGTTGTTGTTCAGTCATCTGTCTTATCTCTGCATTGCTCTTGAATTCATTCCACTTGATGCCAAGTATTTTCCTTAGGCATTTGTTTTCAAAAGAGTCTAATTTCTTGTCTATTTCTTTAGTTGTTTTCCAGTTTTCTTATGCATAAATGAGGGTGGATATTACATTTGAATTGAATAGTCTTAACTTGGTTTTTGTGCTTATAACTTTTGAATGCCATATGTTCTCAAGATTCTTGAAGATTGATGCCGCTTTTGCAAATCTGATTCTAACTTCCTTTCTGGTGTCACCATCCTGGTCTATGTAGCTGTCAAGGTATGCAAATTGATTGACTTCTTCAATATCTGTCCCTTCTATGTGTATTTTTCCATTTTGATTAATGGGAAGTTTCATTATTTTTGTTTTGTCCTTGTTAATTTCAAGTCCTTTTTTGCTAGCTAGTGAAGACAGGCTATCTGTTCTTTCTTGCACGGAATTCACTTTGTTACTGATAAGAGTTATGATGCATGGCGCATTCTCGCAGAGAAACCAACTGAGCATAAGGGATGCCAACTCCGAGGTGCTTTACTACGCTACATGGTTTATTTGCCAACTTCTTGGTTATTTCATACAAGGCTCTCTTACTGTTTTTACACCTGCTTCTTCTGTCTGTCCTGCCATTTTACCGAATTAGGCCTGCCTCTTTATGGGCTAGATTGTATCCTATTTGGGCTGAGGTCTACGCTGCTTGTTTTACTGTTCTTCCTATCTTCTTCAGTTTTTCTAATGTAATCCACTCCTTGTGGTGAGGTTTCCACTGAATATTCACGTGATTTGCTCCACATTTTTTTTATCACATTTGTTCACATTTACTGCAGAACCTGAAATCTGTTGCTTAATATCAACTTGAAGTTCCGGGCGATTTCTGGGTTTTCAAACAGTATTACAAGGTCTGACAATTAAGTAATGAGACTGATTTTATTATGGCCAAAACAAAAATGCCATCTATGGAGCAAGGCATGGAATCCAAAGAGGCAACCTTCATCTATGATCTGGCAACTTTTCATCGCCACTGATAAGCAGATATGGTTGGGACATGTGCTCCGAATGACTAACAACTCACTACCAAAAATAGCACTAAGATGGACACCACAGGGGAGCAGAAGTAAGGGTAGACCAAAAGAGACATGGAGAAGAACAACAGAAAGGATGTTGAGCAATAGAGGGCTCACCTGGGCAAGAGCAGAAAAAAAGGCGAAAGACAGGCATTTGTGGAAAACCCTTGCGGAAGCCCCATGTGCCCTGGGCACTTAAGGTTCAGAGAGAGAGATAAGCAGATGACAAACAAGCCACCATTTTGTTGACCTAGTCAGAGGTGCATTGTTATGTAATCAGCATGGAGCAAAAACCTAACATTAAATTCTGTTTAAAACTTGGAAAAAGTGCCAATGAGACAGATGAATTGATGCGACAAGTTTATGGGGATAATTGTTTATCTTGTGCACAGATATTCAGGTGGTATTCACGATTAAAAAAGTGGTGTGGAAACGATTACAAATGCAACTAGACATGGACACCCAATTTCTGTTCGTAACCAGAAACTCATTGCAAAAGTCAGAGAACAGATACAGGAAGAACATTGTTCGAGTGTGAGGATGATGGAAGCTGAATCTGGTGTTAACCGAGAGACCATTCGTAAAATTTTAGTGGAAGATTTGGACAAAAAAAAGTTGCTTGCTGATTTCTACTACATTCATTGTCTGATGACCCAAAAAAAAAAAAAAATCAGCGTGTTGAGAACGCAAAATACATCATCAAAACGTGTTGTAGAAATAAACATTTCTTAAATCTGATTATTGCAGAGGATGAAACATGGATTTTCCACTGGGATCCCACATCTAAATGCCAAAGTGCTCAGTGGAAGTCATCATCATCACTAAAGCAGTATTACTGCACTACTTAAAGCAGAATCTCTTCTAAACAGGGAGTCATTTTTTCTGTGTGATGTGACACGATTATATTACATGAGTAATAAACTTGTTTGTACATATAGTGTTATGTACCGTGACTATTACATTCAGACAATGAGCATTAGGCTCAGAGACTCAACATACATTATATTACATTACATTACATTGATATACACTCTGTAACAGGACAACCCAGGTAACACTGACTCCACTACTCATCAATACACGACATGACCAGTTACATGTAAATCACTAACTCAACACCACTGATGGCACATAAAATTAATCCAAGAAATCACAGGATTCTGCAGACACACTGTATATGTTTAATGATGAGATCCCATCTGTACGATGAGTGTTGTAATGATGTAGAGTGTAAACTTGATGGATACAATTACAAATGATCATCCAAAAAAACATAAGTCCGGGCGACTAACATCGCCATGGGACTAGGTCAGACATTCAACCTTTATCCAAAAAAACGTGGACAAATCGACACACAAATCTACATGACTACTACAACAATTTGTCCTAAGAAAAGCAATCCATCAACTACAACAATTTAACTACAGAATCTCTATCCCTTCCTAGAATCAAACACACAACCTCTCACTACAACATTCTGACCAAAAACTCTCTCCTCAACTCATTCACACCTCCCGCCTAACCTAAACCACGTGACTCAGAATTCTCTCGAAACACGAGATATTTTCTCCGTGCTTGGCATACAGTGATGTAATAAGTGTGTGTGGATCAGGTAAACTATGTTATTCTGTTACATCATCACCAAAAGGCAAACAAATTCGTCTTCAAAAGTCGAAAGTAAAGACAATGTTGGTGTGCTTCTACGATGGCAAAAGGAGTTATTCACAAAGAATTTATTCCAGAGGGACATACTGTCACTGCCGAAGTTTATTTAAGTATTTTGAAACTCCTATTGAAAAGGATTCTCCGAGTCCGACCTGAGCATTCAACACCTGGCAGTTTTTTCCTTCTTCGTGATAATGCACCAGCTCACCGGGCAGTAGTTGTACAGGAATTTTTGGCCCAAAAACAATTGTGTGTTATCAACCATCTACCCCATTCCCCAAATTTGTCTCCATGCGATTATTTTCTATTCCCAAAATTAAAGTTATCATTGAAAGGAGGCTTCTTTGACGATACTGATGATATCCAGAGTGCCGTTAATATCGAGTTTAAGTGCCATACCAACAGAAGAACTGCAGAGGTCATTCTAGTGTTTGTTAGATCATGCCACTCGCTGTATCAATGCACAAGGGGCTTACTATGAATAAAATACAGGTTATATCTTTAACTGTTTATTTTATTTTTTAATTAGTCTCATTACTTAATCGTCGATCTTGTATATTGTATGTTTTCCCTGCCATGTCTGATCTGTAACGCTTTTTAAAAGTTTCATCCTCGGTTTAGCTATCAGTAGGTGGTAGTCTAATCCTACGTCTGCACATCATTTCACTCTAACATCCTGCAGTGTTCTGTGAAAGCTTCTACTGTTACAAATATAGTCTATCTGGTTCTCAGATCTATAGATGTGGTTATATCCACATGGCTACGGCTTTATGTGGAAATATATTTCCTCCAATGGCCATGTTGCAGAGCATGCCTTTCTCCATTTTCATTCATTGTTCCTAATCCAATTTTTCTAGGTCAGTTATGAATCAGGTTGAATATCCTTTATCTGAAATGCTTAGTACCAGAAGTGTTTCAGATAAACATAATGAAATATCTTGTGGATGGGAACTCCCATCCAGCAATTGAAATTATATTTCTTCCCCATATCAAGATGCTGAAAGATCTGAAGTGGAGATGTAAACAAACAATGGTGATGTTATACTTCCAGCCATACTAGGTGAGAAACTGTCCATGCCATCAACAACTCAATTCTTTTATCTTTTATATGTCTTATACATATAGCATGAAAGAACTTTGTGCATGAAACTTACACCTTCTTCTTCAACATCTTGACTTGTAGATAAACATAAATGCTTCCTCCGTTTCTTATCACTATTACCATAAGGACATATACAGGTCTTGTTAACACTTTCAACATCATCTCTACACCACAGAGCAGAGCAAAGGCTAAAAGCACAGCAATACAGGTAGGGCTTGGCCTGGTACGTAGAAAGTGTTCTTTTTCCCCCTCAGGCCTGGACATATTCCATTTTATTAGCTTTGTAGGCATACTAGAATGTATAAAATAGGAAAAAAGTAGGAGCAGCTTAATCGTTAAGTAATAAAGCTGCTCCTACTTTTTTCCTATTTTATACATTCTGGTATCACAGCTTTACTGCAGTGCTTCGTGTATAGTTGTATACTTATACACTAATTATTGTGTAGGCATACTAGGGTGATCTTAAGTGTATGTGGATCAGGTAAACTACAGCTAGAGGCATGCTAGGGTGATCTTAAGTGTATGTGGATCAGGTAAACTACAGCTAGAGGCATGCTAGGGTGATCTTAAGTGTATGTGGATCAGGTAAACTATGGCTGGAAGGGCTGGGGACTATGTGTGTGGATCAGGTAAACTATGGCTGGAGGGGCTGGGGAATGTGTGTGTGGATCAGGTAAACTATGGCTGGAAGGGCTGGGGACTATGTGTGTGGATCAGGTAAACTATGGCTGGAGGGGCTGGGGAATGTGTGTGTGGATCAGGTAAACTATGGCTGGAGGGGCTGGGGAATGTGTGTGTGGATCAGGTAAACTATGGCTGGAAGGGCTGGGGAATGTGTGTGTGGATCAGGTAAACTATGGCTGGAAGGGCTGGGGACTATGTGTGTGTGGATCAGGTAAACTATGGCTGGAGGGGCTGGGGAATGTGTGTGTGGATCAGGTAAACTATGGCTGGAGGGGCTGGGGAATGTGTGTGTGGATCAGGTAAACTATGGCTGGATGGGCTGGGGACTATGTGTGTGTGGATCAGGTAAACTATGGCTGGAGGGGCTGGGGAATGTGTGTGTGGATCAGGTAAACTATGGCTGGAAGGGCTGGGGACTATGTGTGTGTGGATCAGGTAAACTATGGCTGGAGGGGCTGGGGAATGTGTGTGTGGATCAGGTAAACTATGGCTGGAGGGGCTGGGGAATCACATACATTATATTACATTACATTACATTGATATACACTCTGTAACAGGACAACCCAGGTAACACTGACTCCACTACTCATCAATACACGACATGACCAGTTACATGTAAATCACTAACTCAACACCACTGATGGCACATAAAATTAATCCAAGAAATCACAGGATTCTGCAGACACACTGTATATGTTTAATGATGAGATCCCATCTGTACGATGAGTGTTGTAATGATGTAGAGTGTAAACTTGATGGATACAATTACAAATGATCATCCAAAAAAACATAAGTCCGGGCGACTAACATCGCCATGGGACTAGGTCAGACATTCAACCTTTATCCAAAAAAACGTGGACAAATCGACACACAAATCTACATGACTACTACAACAATTTGTCCTAAGAAAAGCAATCCATCAACTACAACAATTTAACTACAGAATCTCTATCCCTTCCTAGAATCAAACACACAACCTCTCACTACAACATTCTGACCAAAAACTCTCTCCTCAACTCATTCACACCTCCCGCCTAACCTAAACCACGTGACTCAGAATTCTCTCGAAACACGAGATATTTTCTCCGTGCTTGGCATACAGTGATGTAATAAGTGTGTGTGGATCAGGTAAACTATGTTATTCTGTTACATCATCACCAAAAGGCAAACAAATTCGTCTTCAAAAGTCGAAAGTAAAGACAATGTTGGTGTGCTTCTACGATGGCAAAAGGAGTTATTCACAAAGAATTTATTCCAGAGGGACATACTGTCACTGCCGAAGTTTATTTAAGTATTTTGAAACTCCTATTGAAAAGGATTCTCCGAGTCCGACCTGAGCATTCAACACCTGGCAGTTTTTTCCTTCTTCGTGATAATGCACCAGCTCACCGGGCAGTAGTTGTACAGGAATTTTTGGCCCAAAAACAATTGTGTGTTATCAACCATCTACCCCATTCCCCAAATTTGTCTCCATGCGATTATTTTCTATTCCCAAAATTAAAGTTATCATTGAAAGGAGGCTTCTTTGACGATACTGATGATATCCAGAGTGCCGTTAATATCGAGTTTAAGTGCCATACCAACAGAAGAACTGCAGAGGTCATTCTAGTGTTTGTTAGATCATGCCACTCGCTGTATCAATGCACAAGGGGCTTACTATGAATAAAATACAGGTTATATCTTTAACTGTTTATTTTATTTTTTAATTAGTCTCATTACTTAATCGTCGATCTTGTATATTGTATGTTTTCCCTGCCATGTCTGATCTGTAACGCTTTTTAAAAGTTTCATCCTCGGTTTAGCTATCAGTAGGTGGTAGTCTAATCCTACGTCTGCACATCATTTCACTCTAACATCCTGCAGTGTTCTGTGAAAGCTTCTACTGTTACAATATAGTCTATCTGGTTCTCAGATCTATAGATGTGGTTATATCCACATGGCTACGGCTTTATGTGGAAATATATTTCCTCCAATGGCCATGTTGCAGAGCATGCCTTTCTCCATTTTCATTCATTGTTCCTAATCCAATTTTTCTAGGTCAGTTATGAATCAGGTTGAATATCCTTTATCTGAAATGCTTAGTACCAGAAGTGTTTCAGATAAACATAATGAAATATCTTGTGGATGGGAACTCCCATCCAGCAATTGAAATTATATTTCTTCCCCATATCAAGATGCTGAAAGATCTGAAGTGGAGATGTAAACAAACAATGGTGATGTTATACTTCCAGCCATACTAGGTGAGAAACTGTCCATGCCATCAACAACTCAATTCTTTTATCTTTTATATGTCTTATACATATAGCATGAAAGAACTTTGTGCATGAAACTTACACCTTCTTCTTCAACATCTTGACTTGTAGATAAACATAAATGCTTCCTCCGTTTCTTATCACTATTACCATAAGGACATATACAGGTCTTGTTAACACTTTCAACATCATCTCTACACCACAGAGCAGAGCAAAGGCTAAAAGCACAGCAATACAGGTAGGGCTTGGCCTGGTACGTAGAAAGTGTTCTTTTTCCCCCTCAGGCCTGGACATATTCCATTTTATTAGCTTTGTAGGCATACTAGAATGTATAAAATAGGAAAAAAGTAGGAGCAGCTTAATCGTTAAGTAATAAAGCTGCTCCTACTTTTTTCCTATTTTATACATTCTGGTATCACAGCTTTACTGCAGTGCTTCGTGTATAGTTGTATACTTATACACTAATTATTGTGTAGGCATACTAGGGTGATCTGTGTGTGGATCAGGTAAACTACAGCTGGAGGGGCTGGGGACTGTGTGTGTGGATCAGGTAAACTACAGATGGAGGGGCTAGGGACTGTGTGTGTGGAATAAGATACATTACAGCTGGATGGGCTGGGGACTGTGTGTGTGGAATAAGATACATTACAGCTGGATGGGCTGGGGACTGTGTGTGTGGAATAAGATACATTACAGCTGGATAGGCTGGAGACTGTGTGTGTGGAATAAGATACATTACAGCTGGAGGAGCTAGGGACTGTGTGTGTGGAATAAGATACATTACAGCTGGAGGAGCTAGGGACTGTGTGTGTGGAATAAGATACATTACAGCTGGAGGAGATAGGGACTGTGTGTGTGGAATAAGATACATTACAGCTGGATGGGCTGGGGACTGTGTGTGTGGAATAAGATACATTACAGCTGGATGGGCTGGGGACTGTGTGTGTGTGGAATAGATACATTACAGCTGGATGGGCTGGGGACTGTGTGTGTGGAATAAGATACATTACAGCTGTATGGGCTGGGGACTGTGTGTGTGGAATAAGATACATTACAGCTGGATGGGCTGGGGACTGTGTGTGTGTGGAATAGATACATTACAGCTGGATGGGCTGGGGACTGTGTGTGTGGAATAAGATACATTACAGCTGTATGGGCTGGGGACTGTGTGTGGAATAAGATACATTACAGCTGGATGGGCTGGGGACTGTGTGTGTGTGGAATAGATACATTACAGCTGTATGGGCTGGGGACTGTGTGTGTGGAATAGATACAATACAGCTGGAAGGGATGGGAACTGTAGAAGATTAAAGAGTTATATATAGACTGTAGAATTAAATAACCATATATACTGGAACTAGCACTTATCTTATACACTGAGGAATTCACAGCCCAAACTTTTCCAGTTTGGATTTCACTGGGTTTATCACAATCATCTTTAGCAACACATAATAATATAATACAAGAATAATATAATACAAGAACAATATAATACAAGAATAATATAATACAAGAATAATATAATACAAGAATAATATAATACAAGAATAATATAATACAAGAACAATATAATACAAGAATAATATAATACAAGAATAATATAATACAAGAATAATATAATACAAGAATAATATAATACAAGAACAATATAATACAAGAACAATATAATACAAGAATAATATAATACAAGAATAATATAATACAAGAACAATATAATACAAGAACAATATAATACAAGAATAATATAATACAAGAATAATATAATACAAGAACAATATAATACAAGAATAATATAATACAAGAACAATATAATACAAGAATAATATAATACAAGAATAATATAATACAAGAACAATATAATACAAGAACAATATAATACAAGAACAATATAATACAAGAATAATATAATACAAGAACAATATAATACAAGAACAATATAATACAAGAATAATATAATACAAGAACAATATAATACAAGAATAATATAATACAAGAATAATATAATACAAGAATAATATAATACAAGAATAATATAATACAAGAACAATATAATACAAGAACAATATAATACAAGAATAATATAATACAAGAATAATATAATACAAGAATAATATAATACAAGAATAATATAATACAAGAATAATATAATACAAGAATAATATAATACAAGAACAATATAATACAAGAACAATATAATACAAGAATAATATAATACAAGAATAATATAATACAAGAATAATATAATACAAGAACAATATAATACAAGAACAATATAATACAAGAACAATATAATACAAGAACAATATAATACAAGAACAATATAATACAAGAACAATATAATACAAGAATAATATAATACAAGAATAATATAATACAAGAACAATATAATACAAGAATAATATAATACAAGAATAATATAATACAAGAACAATATAATACAAGAACAATATAATACAAGAATAATATAATACAAGAACAATATAATACAAGAACAATATAATACAAGAACAATATAATACAAGAATAATATAATACAAGAATAATATAATACAAGAACAATATAATACAAGAATAATATAATACAAGAATAATATAATACAAGAATAATATAATACAAGAATAATATAATACAAGAACAATATAATACAAGAATAATATAATACAAGAATAATATAATACAAGAATAATATAATACAAGAACAATATAATACAAGAATAATATAATGCTGGAGGGGATGGGGACTGTGTGTGTGGAATAAGATACATTACAGCTGGAGGGGCTGGGGAATGTGTATGTAGAATAGATACATTACAGCTGGAGGGGCTGGGGAATGTGTGTGTAGAATAGATACATTACAACTGGAGGGGCTGGGGAATGTGTATGTAGAATAGATACATTACAGCTGGAGGGGCTGGGGAATGTGTGTGTGGAATAAGATACATTACAGCTGGAGGGGCTGGGGAATGTGTGTGTGGATCAGGTAAACTACAGCTGGAGGGGCTGGGGACTGTGTGTGTGGATCAGGTAAACTACAGATGGAGGGGCTAGGGACTGTGTGTGTGGAATAAGATACATTACAGCTGGATGGGCTGGGGACTGTGTGTGTGGAATAAGATACATTACAGCTGGATGGGCTGGGGACTGTGTGTGTGGAATAAGATACATTACAGCTGGATAGGCTGGAGACTGTGTGTGTGGAATAAGATACATTACAGCTGGAGGAGCTAGGGACTGTGTGTGTGGAATAAGATACATTACAGCTGGAGGAGCTAGGGACTGTGTGTGTGGAATAAGATACATTACAGCTGGAGGAGATAGGGACTGTGTGTGTGGAATAAGATACATTACAGCTGGATGGGCTGGGGACTGTGTGTGTGTGTGGAATAAGATACATTACAGCTGGATGGGCTGGGGACTGTGTGTGTGTGGAATAGATACATTACAGCTGGATGGGCTGGGGACTGTGTGTGTGGAATAAGATACATTACAGCTGTATGGGCTGGGGACTGTGTGTGTGGAATAAGATACATTACAGCTGGATGGGCTGGGGACTGTGTGTGTAGAATAAGATACATTACAGCTGGATGGGCTGGGGACTGTGTGTGTGGAATAAGATACATTACAGCTGTATGGGCTGGGGACTGTGTGTGTGGAATAAGATACATTACAGCTGGATGGGCTGGGGACTGTGTGTGTGTGGAATAGATACATTACAGCTGTATGGGCTGGGGACTGTGTGTGTGGAATAGATACAATACAGCTGGAAGGGATGGGAACTGTAGAAGATTAAAGAGTTATATATAGACTGTAGAATTAAATAACCATATATACTGGAACTAGCACTTATCTTATACACTGAGGAATTCACAGCCCAAACTTTTCCAGTTTGGATTTCACTGGGTTTATCACAATCATCTTTAGCAACACATAATAATATAATACAAGAATAATATAATACAAGAACAATATAATACAAGAATAATATAATACAAGAATGATGTAAATATACTTAAGATTTTCTAATAAAAATAACAGACTGTAGACACCAGAATAAGTTGAAACATTCAAAAAAATATGTAAACATTAATAAGTAAAGCTTGTAACAAGGCACTGTTACAGAGAAAATAAGTGTGATATCATGTTAGATAATTAATATAGGAAGTACTTGAAAAATTTCTGAAACTTCCAAAGAAGTTTCATGTATCTGATAACATGATAAACTATGTTGAAATACAAATGTTGCATTAGTTCTAGTTAGGTACAAGTGAGAAGATTAAACTCCTGGGAGAAAGTCAAATGATAAGCACAACATCAGGAGACGGAACTTGTGGAAGACATTTAATATCACACCCAAACTGGACAAATATGAAACAAAGGGAAGACTATTCATCATACCCAAATAGAACAGTAATATGGAACTAAGGGGTTTAAACATAATGCCTAAATAGAATGGTAATATGGAACTAAGGGAAAACTTCATACATCATGTCCAAATGAGACAGAAATATGAAAATAAGGAAGACTTTATACTTCATATCTAGATATTCAGTAAGTGAAATATAAATTAAAATTTAAAAAAACATATTAGACAGGATGAAAAATTACTTAAGAGTATCTTGAGAGTCACACAATAATTAGTGTATAAGTATACAGCTATACACGAGGCACTGCAGTAAAGCTGTGATACCAAAATAGAAAAAAGTAGGAACAGCTTTACTATTTAATGACTACAAAGTTTTTGTAGTCATTAAATAATAAAGCTGTTCCTACTTTTTTTCCTAGTTTATACATCTTGAGAGTCACAACTCTTTTCTCATTCCTGGCAAATAAAACACATTGCCAAAAATTCTTATATTAAAAAACTCGGTAGTTGATAAACAAGGACAGCCTAGCTGCATACACTCATATACAAGTGAATATGAAATGACATGGTGTAATGGAACACAAGAGAAAGAAACCTGGACAAAATATCTGTTTCAGTAATGAAAGTAAAGAGAGTAACCTCTTATGATGACAGCAGCAGGTTCTATCCTCCCTATCACTGCCCCCTGGCTTCTATGACTCTTGTTAATATAATGTCATGAATAACATACAATGTTATGAATATCTTGATTTACCACTAATGCCTAATATATAAAGGATACTGAAGCACATATTGACTTGTCCAGAGTGCAGTGATGCTGATCTTAAAACAATGAAACACTTTTTCATGGCAGTCAATATTCTGGGCACTAAAAAAAAAAAATTCACTTTAGTCCATGTATTTTTTTTCATACCAGAATATGCAATGTTGTACGTTTCTGTGGACTTATAAATAATTACTACGATCAAAATATAGCTGTCCTTTCAGTCAAAATGTGTTCTGAAGAAATTACTTTCAAAGCTGCCAGTCTGCCAATTATCATCATCATCATCATCATCAGGTGCTGTGCCGACTGGTGTTGGCTATTATGCTTTTCCAGAGTACGCGATCCTTCATGCAGGCCATCAGCTCAGCTGGTGATCTCCTCTCACACCATCCTGTCAGACTGTCCAGTATCATTTCTCTTGGTCTTCCTCTTAATCTTCTTCCTTCTATTTTTCCTAGTTTATACATCTTGAGAGTCACAACTCTTTTCTCATTCCTGGCAAATAAAACACATTGCCAAAAATTCTTATATTAAAAAACTCGGTAGTTGATAAACAAGGACAGCCTAGCTGCATACACTCATATACAAGTGAATATGAAATGACATGGTGTAATGGAACACAAGAGAAAGAAACCTGGACAAAATATCTGTTTCAGTAATGAAAGTAAAGAGAGTAACCTCTTATGATGACAGCAGCAGGTTCTATCCTCCCTATCACTGCCCCCTGGCTTCTATGACTCTTGTTAATATAATGTCATGAATAACATACAATGTTATGAATATCTTGATTTACCACTAATGCCTAATATATAAAGGATACTGAAGCACATATTGACTTGTCCAGAGTGCAGTGATGCTGATCTTAAAACAATGAAACACTTTTTCATGGCAGTCAATATTCTGGGCACTAAAAAAAAAAAATTCACTTTAGTCCATGTATTTTTTTTCATACCAGAATATGCAATGTTGTACGTTTCTGTGGACTTATAAATAATTACTACGATCAAAATATAGCTGTCCTTTCAGTCAAAAATGTGTTCTGAAGAAATTACTTTCAAAGCTGCCAGTCTGCCAATTATCATCATCATCATCATCATCAGGTGCTGTGCCGACTGGTGTTGGCTATTATGCTTTTCCAGAGTACGCGATCCTTCATGCAGGCCATCAGCTCAGCTGGTGATCTCCTCTCACACCATCCTGTCAGACTGTCCAGTATCATTTCTCTTGGTCTTCCTCTTAATCTTCTTCCTTCTATTTTTCCTGTTGTTATAATATTTTCAATGCCCCCTCTTCTCACTGCATGTCCTATGAAAGTACATTGTCTCTCTCTTATCTTTTTGACAAGGTTTTTTTGTCTCTCCAGCTCTTCTCATACATTCTTCATTAGTTATTTTTGCTGTCCAGGGGATTCACAACATTCTTCTAATAAATCACATTTCTGCTGCTCAAAATGATTTTTGTGCAGACTTGCCTACTGTCCATGATTCACTTCCATATAACAAGATAGGTTCAATATAGCATTTTAGGACTCATTTTCTAACATTCATTGATAAGGATGTGTTGGTTAATATGTTTCTCATTCTCTGAAATGCAGTCTTTGCTTGGCCTATTCTGTTCCTAATTTCTGTTCTGCATTTCCCATCTGAAGTTATTACTGCTCCAAGGTATTTGAATTTCTGCACCTGCTTTAGAAAAGTTCCATTCAATTTTATACTGCATGCTGGTGGATTCTGTTTCTTAGATATAACCATAGTCTCTGTCTTTTTGATGTTCAAAGTAAGGCCTTTCTGTTCCCTTTCTTTGGCGACTTTATCAAATAGATTTTGCAGGTCTTACTGGTTCTCAGCTATCAGTACTGTGTCGTCAGCATACCGAAGGTTGTTAATATTGTATCCTCCAATTTTTATGCCTGGTTCTGTGATGATTGTTCTTAGAATATTCTCGTATTACAGAGAAAAAAAGGTCTGGAGATAGTACACATCCTTGTCGCACCCCTTGTTTTATCGGTTGATATTTTCCAGTTCTATTTTCAACTCGAACTGCTGCTTCTTGCTGCCAGTATAAATGTTTTACAATCCTCAAGTCTTTGCTGTCTATATCGATGTCTTCAAGCATTTTAATCATTTCATTATGTTTCACCTTGTCGAATGCCTTGGTGTAATCAATGAAGCATAAGTAGAGATCTTTCTGTACTTCTAAAGCTCTTTCTATTAGTGTTCGTAAATTACAACAATTACAACAATATAATCATTACATATGACATAGTAATGAGGTAGGTGACAATCTAATGGCGTTTTGCATGGAAAATGAGCTAATGATTGCTAACACACTTTCTAAACAACATCCAAGAAGACTTTACACATGGACATCACCTGATGGGAAAACCAAAAATCAAATAGATTACATTTTAGTGCAAAGAAGGTGGAGATCAAGTATAACATCAGCAAAAACTTTACCAGGTGCCGATTGTGACACGGACCATGAGTTATTAATAGCAGATATGAAGATAAAGATAAAAAAGACAGGGGATCAAGACCATTCTGCTTTGATCTTAAAAAATACTAGAACAATACGGTATAGAAGTGAAGAACAGTTTCAAAATCCTGATGGCTGTACAGGAGGAGATGACACCAGATGAATTGGCTACGCAGGCCAGAGATATCTTAATAACAACAGCTAAAGACATGGTTCCAGTAAAGAAAACACAAAAGAATGGATGGATTACAGCAGGCACACTAGAACTGATAAAACAACGTAGAGAAATGAAGACGCAATGGAAAATGACAAACAACAACAAAGAGGAATATAAATCTTTAACAAAAGAAGTACGAAGAAACATAAGAAAAGACAAAATCCACTACATACAAGATTGTTGTGAAAGAATAGAAGGACATCAGAAGCATGGAAGAGATAGTGAAATGTTTTAAAGAAATGAAGACATTGATGAGAAATGTCACAGCTAAGCTAAATGTAATTTGTGATGAGATGAGGAATACCTTGATAGAGACAGAGGAAATTCTAGAAAGATGGAAGGAATATTGCAGAGGAATGTATGAAACAATCAACTGTGAAAACAGAAATCAACAGTGTGAGTTATTACTGGAAGAGAAAGAACCCAGACTGACAACAGAAGATGTTTTATGGGCAATAAAGAATCTGAAAAATGGTAAATCACCAGGATGTGATCAGATAACAGCTGAATTTATTAAAGCAGGAGGAAAGAAATGTGCAACAATCTATCATGCACTATGTAAAAAGATATGGCATTCAGGTATTTGGCCAAAAGAATGGACAAGAACTGTATTCATACCACTGCCAAAAAAGGGTAACCTGAAATTATGCACAAACTACAGAACTGTTGCCCTGATTAGTCATGTCAGTAAAATTCTGTTAAAAATCATAATGGGTAGACTTCATAAGAAAATAAAAGAAGTCAATATGGTCCAAGCTGGTTTCAGGCAAGGAAGAGGATCAAGAGATTCAATATAAGATTGATAATAGAGAAATACAGAGAGTTTAATGTGAATCTATATTTATATTTTATAGACTACTCAAAGGCATTTTATTGTGTACAGCACAAGAAACTTTGGGAGATAATGGAAAAAATGAGATTTCCAACACATTTGATACAACTAACATCACTGCTGCAACTAGACCAACAGGCAGCAGTAAGAATAAATAGTGAAACAACAACTTGGTTTGACATAAAACAAGGGGTCTGTCTGGGGTGCATATTGTCGTCTTACTTATTTAACTTGTATACTGAAAATATAATGAGGAATGTTAGAGAAGTTGTAGACAAAGAATATTATGATGCCATAATAATTGGAGGTTAAGAAGTACCAGAGATTAGATATGCTGATGACATGGTATTACTGTTCACAACACAAAAAGGAATTGAAAAACTAATTGTGTCAGTCCGTAAGAACAGTGAAGAGCAAAACCTCTATCTTAATGCGAAGAAAACTAAATTGATGACAACTGACAAAACAAACAAAGCAGCTGAAATATGTATCAATGAGTACAAATTGGAAGAAATGGAGAGTTTTGAATATCTTGAATCAATACTAACTAATAATGGAGATACAATGAAGGAAATTAAAAGGAGGACATCTATCACTCTTCAGAAAGTAAAACAACTAAAGAATCTGTGGAGAGGAGCAGACAGAACTACAAAAATAAGATTTTTAAGGGCTTGCATCTTTCCCATCACAACATATGCCTGTGAGAAGACCTGGACACTCAACAAAACAGCTGAGAAACACATAAATGCCTTTGAATGTAAATGCTACAGAAGAGTTCTTCAAATATCGTGGACACAAAAAAGAACAAATATATCCATACTACAAGAACCCAATATTGAAGAAGGCTGGCTAGTAAAGAGGATTAATGAGAGAAAACTTAAATATTTTGGACATATTAAACATCATGATAATCTAGAGAAGACTGTTTTGGAAGGGTACATAATGGGAAAAAGAAAGAGAGGAAGACCAAGGCAAAGATGACTGCAAGACATCATTGATGATCTGCAAATGGATGCATCAGCAGCAGGCCATATTGCCTACAACCGAGAGGCCTACAGGAGTGCTGTTAGGGAGGGAACGTTCTGCAAGGGACATGCAAATGAATGAATGAATCATTACATTCATAAGAAAAGCATACACATACACATGACCAGATAATCTAGCAAATACAAGCTCTTGGCTTTCTCATGTAAGACAAGACTGGGAGCAGATGAAGTAGATGAAAAATGCATAAATGGCAAACCACTTGTTCTAGAAGTCTTTCCTAAATAATGAAAGAAAAAAATGCATGGAAATAATCAAGACCAATTTAAATAAATTAGGATTTGGTGAACATCATACCTCGTTTGTATTGAAAGGTTACAGAAAAAGTGAATGAACATAAATACTTGACACAGTAACTATAAAATAAATACTGCACTTGACTATAACTTGAAATAACTACAAAACTATACAAAAAATACTTGACACAACAGCTATAAGATAAATACTTGACAGGATAACTACAAAATAAATACTTGATAATAAGTGTAACCTGAAATAACTATACAATAAATACTTGAAAATAACTGTAGGGTAAACATTTAACAACTATTTCACAACTGCTTCATTTGTTTTTGGAGAACTGAGAGAGCAAAACCAAGTAAAACTCTAGCCATGGGAGCTAAACTAGCAAGTGTGCTGCCAGAAGCACCAAATGCTGCCATAGCACCAACAACAACTCCTCCAGATGCCAATCCTGCAGCAATACCCACAAATATATTTTTCCATGGAATCTGATTCATTCTGGCTGCCTCCAGTTCTTTCTGCTGATTCTTCAATGTCTGAACATATGACTGAACATCCGCAGAGTTGATGTTTATAGCTTGTTTCAAGTTCCGAGTGATATCCCATACAGATTCCAAATTTTGTTGTATGTGTCGCAATGATTCATCGTCTCTTTGAGCTGTTATTTTCTGTCGTAAATTATCTACACGCATCTCCAACAGCTCCACATCTCTCAATGATGATTTAATACAGAGGTGGCCAAGTTCTGAAGTTAAAAGATTTATCTCACACTGAATGTCTTCCATGAAAAGTGCCAACTTGTTCTGTACAATCAATTCCTCTCTAACTTGTGCATATGCCTGGAAGTGCTTGCTAGTGTATAGCCCTCTTTCTTGACTAAGGCCCAGAACGTGATGAAGCAACTCATTTCTCTGTCTTTCCTTTTCTTCTTCATTTCTTGTGACATTATTGAAAAGTACAACGCGAGGACTGCATTCATCAAGCAAATCTTTCAGATCTCCTCTCTGTCCTTGACACCATTGTTTGAAACTCTTGTCAGGTGTGCCTTCCTGCTCCATTGAGCCTAGGAACTGGTCTCCACACGTTAAAACAATTATGCCATGCTCTTTCAAGTAACTTTCTCCAAAAATAGATTTCAAACTTGCAACAGTTTTTCTCTCTTCACGTGTGAATCTTTCACCAAACTTAAATGCAAACACAAATGCATGTACCCCACCATTACATAAAAGCAGTGCTTTTGCCATATTTTCACAAGCTTGCTCTTTGTTTTCAACCTCACTGAGATCTGTGTCCTCCAGGCCTGGCCCATCAACAACTCTGACACTACACAGATCATGCCTTGCCCAGGCATCCCTGACTTCTTTAGTCTGTGATTCAGAGTATGAAGAACTTTCAAACTCCTTACGTCCTACTATTGAATTTCCTGTAGCACTTTTTCCATGACCAGTTTTCCCCAAAAGAAGAATGTTGAAGAAAATTTTTTCTGGGTAGTCCATGGTCTGTGTCATTTTGATATCTGAAATAAATAATAAATAAGTTAAGTTTAACTAAGTTTTTCTAAGTTTTTCTAGTACTAAAAGTTGTGGTCATCATAGATAGAATGCTTGTCCATTTGTTGTTCAGACAAACCAGGTTGCCTTCCCTAACTCCATGTTATCTGTTTCGGGGGGGGGGGGGCTTTACCTGCACTTCTCACAACATCATTTATGCCATTATGTGCAAGCATTGTGATATGAAGTATACAGGGGAGACTGGCTTATGTTTAGAAGATCGGTTTCACCAGCATCTAAATGACATATTCAAGAGGGCGCTGACACTGGTCGCCAAGCACTTCTGCCACAGAGACCATCAAGGAAAATGGGACATCTCTGTAGCTGCTAACCACTCCTGTTCTTCAGATGAATGACCTCAGAAAGCTCTGGAACAATGCCTTATTTTCCAGACTGGCATCCAGCTATGATGAACAATAAATTCAGCTTTCTTTAAACCACATTTCCACCTTGTTGCTATCTTTTTCTGTCTTGTTTTGTAAAACTGTAGCCTGCACTCGTCTATTTTCAGCGTCGAGCGCCTGTTCCATGTCCAGGACCTTCTGCCCTTCTCCAGTGGGAAGGAAATGGTTAAAGGCCATCATTCCCTTGTCAAATCACACGTCACAAATCTACTGATAAGAGCAATGGCATAAAGGGGTGCTCCAATGGAGCAGTCTCACCTGTTATGATTTGTCATGTATGCCAAATAACACCAAACCATCAGCATACTGTGTGTTTAAGAAAGAACATCCTAAATCTAGAGACGTGAAATATCCATACAAGGAATATCAACAGGAAAGAAGAATACACTGTGCAGGAAATGCAGAGATTAAACATCATCATACTAGGACTGTGTGAGATTAGAAGAACATACTAGGACTGTGTGAGACTAGAAGAACATATTAGGGCTGTGTGAGACTAGAAGAACATATTAGGACTGTGTGAGACTAGAAGAACATATTAGGACTGTGTGAGACTAGAAGAACATATTAGGGCTGTGTGAGACTAGAAGAACATATAAGGACTGTGTGAGACTAGAAGAACATATTAGGACTGTGTGAGACTAGAAGAACATATTAGGACTGTGTGAGATTAGAATAACATATTAGGACTGTGTGAGACTAGAATAACATATTAGTACTGTGTGAGACTAGAAGAAATATTAGGACTGTGTGAGACTAGAAGAAATATTAGGACTGTGTGAGACTAGAATAACATATTAGGACTGTGTGAGACTAGAAGAACATATTAATACTGTGTGAGACTAGAAGAACATACTAGGACTGTGTGAGACTAGAAGAAATATTAGGACTGTGTGAGACTAGAAGAAATATTAAGACTGTGTGAGACTAGAAGAACATACTAGGACTGTGTGAGACTAGAAGAACATATTAGTACTGTGTGAGACTATAACAACATACTAGGACTGTGTGAGACTAGAAGAACATACTAGGACTGTGTGAGACTAGAAGAACATATTAGGACTGTGTGAGACTAGAAGAACATATTAATACTGTGTGAGACTAGAAGAACATATTAGTACTGTGTGAGATTAGAAGAATATACTAGGACTGTGTGAGACTAGAATAACACACTAGGACTGTGTGAGACTAGAATAACATATTAGGACTGTGTGAGACTAGAATAACATATTAGGACTGTGTGAGACTAGAAGAACATATTAGGACTGTGTGAGACTAGAATAGCATACTAGGACTGTGTGAGACTAGAATAGCATACTAGGACTGTGTAAGACTAGAAGAATATTAGGACTGTGTGAGACTAGAAGAAATACTCTCTCTCTCTCTCTGAACCTTAAGTGCCCAGGGCACATGGGGCTTCCGCAAGGGTTTTCCACAAATGCCTGTCTTTCGCCTTTTTTTCTGCTCTTGCCCAGGTGAGCCCTCTATTGCTCAACATCCTTTCTGTTGTTCTTCTCCATGTCTCTTTTGGTCTACCCTTACTTCTGTTCCCCTGTGGTGTCCATCTTAGTGCTATTTTTGGTAGTGAGTTGTCAGTCATTCTGAGCACATGTCCCAACCATCGCCAGCGTCTTTCCTCAATAATTGTTGTCAGTGGTTTCATCTGCATTTCTGCCAATAAGATGTTATTTCTTATGGTGTTTGGCCAAAATATTTTTTTAATTCTACGTAAACATTTAGTCTGGAAAGAATTCAACTTGTTTTCTATGGTTTTGGTGATTTTCCAGCATTCACTACCATAGAGTAGTACACTTAGAACATTACTCTTAAATATCCTGATTTTCATATTTATGCTTAGTTTATTTGATTTCCATATATTCTGTAGCATTGCAAAAGCCTGGTTTGCTCTAGTAAGTCTGCTGTTGATGTCCTCTGTGCTGTCTCCATTTTCTACTACTCTGCTGCCAAGGTATACAAATTCGTTGACCTCCTCCACTAACTTGTTATCTACTCTGAGTACATTTCTGTTGTTCACATTTTGCTTCATTAACTTTGTCTTTCCTACGTTGATCTTTAGTCCTATGTTGTTTGCATTCTGGGTTAACTTGTTTATTTTATCTTGCATATCTTTGTGATTGCTTGATAATAGACAAATGTCGTCCACAAAGTCAAGGTCCTCCAGCACTGTGTTAAGGGTCCATTGTAATCCTCTGCGTTTGTCTGATGTTGCCTCCTTCATTAACCAGTCTACTGCCAAGATAAATAATGTTGGTGATAGTACACATCCCTGTTTCACTCCTGTTTGTACCCTAAAGCTGCTGGAGGTATGTTCTCCACAGATAACTTTGCACTGAAAACCCTCGTATAGGGCTTTGATTACATTAACTATTTTATGGGGGAGGCCATGCCATCTTAGGATTTTCCACAGTGCATCTCTGTTGACACTGTCAAAGGCTTTCTCAAAATCTATGAATAATGCATATGTTGTGCTATGCCACTCATTTGCCTGTTCTAATATTTGTCTAAGTACAAATATATGGTCTATGCATGATCTTCCTTTCCTAAATCCTGCCTGCTCTTTCCGAAGTTTTTCCTCAAGTATTGGTACAATTCTGTTGATGATTATTCTGCAAAATACTTTACTAGTGAGTGGCAGTAGGGTAATGCCTCTCCAGTTCTGCCAATAAGATGTTATTTCTTATGGTGTTTGGCCAAAATATTTTTTTAATTCTACGTAAACATTTAGTCTGGAAAGAATTCAACTTGTTTTCTATGGTTTTGGTGATTTTCCAGCATTCACTACCATAGAGTAGTACACTTAGAACATTACTCTTAAATATCCTGATTTTCATATTTATGCTTAGTTTATTTGATTTCCATATATTCTGTAGCATTGCAAAAGCCTGGTTTGCTCTAGTAAGTCTGCTGTTGATGTCCTCTGTGCTGTCTCCATTTTCTACTACTCTGCTGCCAAGGTATACAAATTCGTTGACCTCCTCCACTAACTTGTTATCTACTCTGAGTACATTTCTGTTGTTCACATTTTGCTTCATTAACTTTGTCTTTCCTACGTTGATCTTTAGTCCTATGTTGTTTGCATTCTGGGTTAACTTGTTTATTTTATCTTGCATATCTTTGTGATTGCTTGATAATAGACAAATGTCGTCCACAAAGTCAAGGTCCTCCAGCACTGTGTTAAGGGTCCATTGTAATCCTCTGCGTTTGTCTGATGTTGCCTCCTTCATTAACCAGTCTACTGCCAAGATAAATAATGTTGGTGATAGTACACATCCCTGTTTCACTCCTGTTTGTACCCTAAAGCTGCTGGAGGTATGTTCTCCACAGATAACTTTGCACTGAAAACCCTCGTATAGGGCTTTGATTACATTAACTATTTTATGGGGGAGGCCATGCCATCTTAGGATTTTCCACAGTGCATCTCTGTTGACACTGTCAAAGGCTTTCTCAAAATCTATGAATAATGCATATGTTGTGCTATGCCACTCATTTGCCTGTTCTAATATTTGTCTAAGTACAAATATATGGTCTATGCATGATCTTCCTTTCCTAAATCCTGCCTGCTCTTTCCGAAGTTTTTCCTCAAGTATTGGTACAATTCTGTTGATGATTATTCTGCAAAATACTTTACTAGTGAGTGGCAGTAGGGTAATGCCTCTCCAGTTCCCGCAATCTCTGATGTCACCCTTCTTTGGTAGTTTTACTATAAGACCAGTTTTCCACTCCTCTGGGGCTTTTTCTAAATCCCAAATTTGTTGTAATATCCGGCAAAGTTGTTTTGGTGTTTCTGTTTCTTCTGCTTTCAACATCTCAGCAGTCACTTCATCTTCACCTGGTGCCCTGTCTGATTTTAGCATCTTTATCGCCTCTTTTACTTCATTTATTGTTATTGGTCCTGTATTGATGTTTAGTTCCGTTTTTGCTTCAGGTATATCTATTGCTTGTGCTGCTTGTGTTCTGTTTAGTAGGGTGTTAAAGTGTTCCCTCCATCTTTCAATTTTTTCTCTTTCTCCACTGACCAGTTGTCCATTTTGTGTTCTTACTGCACTTTCACATCTTGTATTGAAGTTACCTGTCATCTGCTTTGTGATTTTATATATGGTTTTCATGTCATTTGTATATGCTGCTTTCTCTGCTGTCTCTGCTAAGTTGTCATAATATTGACGTTTATCTTGACGGCATGATTCCTTCACTTCTTTGTCTTTTTGTGCATAATTACTTAAAACTCGTTCTTTAAGCCGTTGTGATTTGGTGTTCAGTAATTTTTTCTTGATTTCTTTTCTTTGCTCTATCTTTTCCCATGTGGTCTCACTTATCCATTCCTCTTTTCTCCTTTTCCGATATCCCAGCACCTCTTTTGCTGTTTCCTGTAGTGTTTTATTGAACTCTAATATGGACATTTCTGCTTCGTCTTGTAGGACACTGAAGCGGTTCTTAAGTATTATTGAGAATTCATTTCTTGTTTGCTGGTCTATCAGTTTTCTTGTATCAAAATGTATCTTTCTGTGTTCTCCGATTCTGGCTTTCCTTAATTTTAGTTTTATTTTGCTACCAGAAGGTTGTGATCACTTCCTATATCTGCTCCTTTCCTTGCTCGCACATCTTGTAGTGACCGTTTCCACTTGTTGTTTATTAGTATGTGATCGATTTGGTTTTCTGTGGTTTTATCTGGTGACCTCCAAGTCACCTTATGGATGTTTTTGTGTTGGAAAATTGTCCCTCCGATGGTCATCATGTTTTCTTCACAGAAACTGCACAGTCTTTCTCCATTTTCATTTATTTCTCCGATTCCTTCTCTTCCCATGATTCTTCTTCTATCTTCATTTCCTTCACCTACTTTTGCATTGAAGTCGCCCAAGATGAGTAGCATATCATGCTTGGGTATTGTTTCTACTGTGGCTTGGAGGCTGTTGTAAAAATCTTCTTTTAATTCCTCTTCAGCTGCTTCTGTTGGTGCATAACAAACTATAATAGACAGCTTCGTGAATCTTGAGTTGAACCGTGCATATAATAATCTCTCATTTATTGGGGTCCATTTCAGCAATGCTCTTGATGCTTCTTTTGTTATAATCAATGCTACTCCTCCTTCATGAAGATCTTCTTTACCTGACCATATTATTGTATCTTCTGTGTGCTGTGTTGTTAATTTCCTTCTGCCTTGTCCTGTCCATCTTGCTTCTTGTATTCCTAGTATGTCTAGTTTGTATCTGTGCATTTCCTTGATGGTTTGTGCTAGTTTTCCAGTCTGGTTTAGTGTTCTTACATTCCAGCTGCCTATTTGCATCTTTTGTTTAGGTTCCAGGAGGTCTGCAGTCGGGCTGGGGACTTCCAGTGGCTGGCTTTCATCCACAACCTTCATGGGCTCAGTTTCCTGATACGCATTTCTCCTTCCACCTGCATTTGCTTTTTCCCTTGCTTCTGTTTCTGTAGCAGTCTGATAGTTTTTTACCAGATAGGGTTGCTGGCCCTATGCTGAACCCTCCTTAGTCGCCTTTTACGATCATGCATGGTAGGGTACAGTGGTCCTATTCTTTGCAGATCCCGGGTACCACACTCTGACACTACACAGATCATGCCTTGCCCAGGCATCCCTGACTTCTTTAGTCTGTGATTCAGAGTATGAAGAACTTTCAAACTCCTTACGTCCTACTATTGAATTTCCTGTAGCACTTTTTCCATGACCAGTTTTCCCCAAAAGAAGAATGTTGAAGAAAATTTTTTCTGGGTAGTCCATGGTCTGTGTCATTTTGATATCTGAAATAAATAATAAATAAGTTAAGTTTAACTAAGTTTTTCTAAGTTTTTCTAGTACTAAAAGTTGTGGTCATCATAGATAGAATGCTTGTCCATTTGTTGTTCAGACAAACCAGGTTGCCTTCCCTAACTCCATGTTATCTGTTTCGGGGGGGGGGGGCTTTACCTGCACTTCTCACAACATCATTTATGCCATTATGTGCAAGCATTGTGATATGAAGTATACAGGGGAGACTGGCTTATGTTTAGAAGATCGGTTTCACCAGCATCTAAATGACATATTCAAGAGGGCGCTGACACTGGTCGCCAAGCACTTCTGCCACAGAGACCATCAAGGAAAATGGGACATCTCTGTAGCTGCTAACCACTCCTGTTCTTCAGATGAATGACCTCAGAAAGCTCTGGAACAATGCCTTATTTTCCAGACTGGCATCCAGCTATGATGAACAATAAATTCAGCTTTCTTTAAACCACATTTCCACCTTGTTGCTATCTTTTTCTGTCTTGTTTTGTAAAACTGTAGCCTGCACTCGTCTATTTTCAGCGTCGAGCGCCTGTTCCATGTCCAGGACCTTCTGCCCTTCTCCAGTGGGAAGGAAATGGTTAAAGGCCATCATGTTTTCTTCACAGAAACTGCACAGTCTTTCTCCATTTTCATTTATTTCTCCGATTCCTTCTCTTCCCATGATTCTTCTTCTATCTTCATTTCCTTCACCTACTTTTGCATTGAAGTCGCCCAAGATGAGTAGCATATCATGCTTGGGTATTGTTTCTACTGTGGCTTGGAGGCTGTTGTAAAAATCTTCTTTTAATTCCTCTTCAGCTGCTTCTGTTGGTGCATAACAAACTATAATAGACAGCTTCGTGAATCTTGAGTTG
The DNA here is from genome assembly GCA_009760885.1 of Achatina immaculata. NCBI lineage: Eukaryota > Metazoa > Mollusca > Gastropoda > Stylommatophora > Achatinidae > Lissachatina > Lissachatina immaculata. The sequence continues at coordinate 66,884,093 of CM019713.1, read as the reverse complement.
AACCGTGCATATAATAATCTCTCATTTATTGGGGTCCATTTCAGCAATGCTCTTGATGCTTCTTTTGTTATAATCAATGCTACTCCTCCTTCATGAAGATCTTCTTTACCTGACCATATTATTGTATCTTCTGTGTGCTGTGTTGTTAATTTCCTTCTGCCTTGTCCTGTCCATCTTGCTTCTTGTATTCCTAGTATGTCTAGTTTGTATCTGTGCATTTCCTTGATGGTTTGTGCTAGTTTTCCAGTCTGGTTTAGTGTTCTTACATTCCAGCTGCCTATTTGCATCTTTTGTTTAGGTTCCAGGAGGTCTGCAGTCGGGCTGGGGACTTCCAGTGGCTGGCTTTCATCCACAACCTTCATGGGCTCAGTTTCCTGATACGCATTTCTCCTTCCACCTGCATTTGCTTTTTCCCTTGCTTCTGTTTCTGTAGCAGTCTGATAGTTTTTTACCAGATAGGGTTGCTGGCCCTATGCTGAACCCTCCTTAGTCGCCTTTTACGATCATGCATGGTAGGGTACAGTGGTCCTATTCTTTGCAGATCCCGGGTACCACACTCTGACACTACACAGATCATGCCTTGCCCAGGCATCCCTGACTTCTTTAGTCTGTGATTCAGAGTATGAAGAACTTTCAAACTCCTTACGTCCTACTATTGAATTTCCTGTAGCACTTTTTCCATGACCAGTTTTCCCCAAAAGAAGAATGTTGAAGAAAATTTTTTCTGGGTAGTCCATGGTCTGTGTCATTTTGATATCTGAAATAAATAATAAATAAGTTAAGTTTAACTAAGTTTTTCTAAGTTTTTCTAGTACTAAAAGTTGTGGTCATCATAGATAGAATGCTTGTCCATTTGTTGTTCAGACAAACCAGGTTGCCTTCCCTAACTCCATGTTATCTGTTTCGGGGGGGGGGGGCTTTACCTGCACTTCTCACAACATCATTTATGCCATTATGTGCAAGCATTGTGATATGAAGTATACAGGGGAGACTGGCTTATGTTTAGAAGATCGGTTTCACCAGCATCTAAATGACATATTCAAGAGGGCGCTGACACTGGTCGCCAAGCACTTCTGCCACAGAGACCATCAAGGAAAATGGGACATCTCTGTAGCTGCTAACCACTCCTGTTCTTCAGATGAATGACCTCAGAAAGCTCTGGAACAATGCCTTATTTTCCAGACTGGCATCCAGCTATGATGAACAATAAATTCAGCTTTCTTTAAACCACATTTCCACCTTGTTGCTATCTTTTTCTGTCTTGTTTTGTAAAACTGTAGCCTGCACTCGTCTATTTTCAGCGTCGAGCGCCTGTTCCATGTCCAGGACCTTCTGCCCTTCTCCAGTGGGAAGGAAATGGTTAAAGGCCATCATTCCCTTGTCAAATCACACGTCACAAATCTACTGATAAGAGCAATGGCATAAAGGGGTGCTCCAATGGAGCAGTCTCACCTGTTATGATTTGTCATGTATGCCAAATAACACCAAACCATCAGCATACTGTGTGTTTAAGAAAGAACATCCTAAATCTAGAGACGTGAAATATCCATACAAGGAATATCAACAGGAAAGAAGAATACACTGTGCAGGAAATGCAGAGATTAAACATCATCATACTAGGACTGTGTGAGATTAGAAGAACATACTAGGACTGTGTGAGACTAGAAGAACATATTAGGGCTGTGTGAGACTAGAAGAACATATTAGGACTGTGTGAGACTAGAAGAACATATTAGGACTGTGTGAGACTAGAAGAACATATTAGGGCTGTGTGAGACTAGAAGAACATATTAGTACTGTGTGATACTAGAATAACATATTAGGACTGTGTGAGACTAGAAGAACATATTAGGACTGTGTGATACAAGAATAACATATTAGTACTGTGTGAGACTAGAATAACATACTAGGACTGTATGAGACTAGAAGAACATATTAGTACTGTGTGATACAAGAATAACATATTAGTACTGTGTGAGACTAGAAGAACATATTAGTACTGTGTGAGACTAGAAGAACATATTAGTACTGTGTGAGACTAGAAGAACATATTGGTACTGTGTGTGACTAGAAGAACATATTAGTACTGTGTGAGACTAGAATAACATATTAGTACTGTGTGAGACTAGAAGAACATATTAGTACTGTGTGAGACTAGAAGAACATATTAGTACTGTGTGAGACTAGAAGAACATATTAGTACTGTGTGAGATTAGAAGAACATACTAGGACTGTGTGAGACTAGAAGAACATACTAGGACTGTGTGAGACTAGAAGAACATATTAGGACTGTGTGAGACTAGAAGAACATAGTACTGTGTGAGATTAGAAGAACATACTAGGACTGTGTGAGTCTAGAAGAACATATTAGTACTGTGTGAGATTAGAAGAACATACTAAGACTGTGTGAGACTAGAAGAACATACTAGGACTGTGTGAGACTAGAATAACATACTAGGACTGTGTGAGACTAGAATAACATACTAGGACTGTGTGAGACTAGAAGAACATACTAGGACTGTGTGAGACTAGAAGAACATACTAAGACTGTGTGAGACTAGAAGAACATACTAGGACTTGTGAGACTAGAATAACATACTAGGACTGAATGAATGAATGAATGAATGATCTTTATTTTTAAAGGGTAAAGAATTGGGCATGCAGGCCTGTCTTACATTCTGCCCTTCATCACTCCATCTTTCACTCTTCCCACACACTTGATTTAATACAAGTATACAGATTCTTATCTTATCTTATCTTATATCCTTCCCGTGCCGTTAAACGTCACATAGGGCTCGCAGGTGGGAAAAAAAGATATCGTTATGGAAATACTCGGCATCCAGTGGAATGAATTCAAGAACAATGCAGAGATAAGACAGATGACTGAACAACAACCAGTCTCATGGGTGATCAGGAAAAGGAGATGGACATATGTTGGTCACTTGATGAGAAGAAATGATCAGAGAATCCCAAAACAAGCTATCAAGTGGAACACAACAGGCCGAAGAAAAAGAGGCAGACCGCGTGAAACTCTGAAGAGGACATTATTAAGAGAGGCCAAGTTAACAGGCATAAAATCCTTTGATGAGGTTGAAAGACTCGCCGAAGTATACAGATTACACTAGAAAAAAAAAAAACATAAAAAGAGTGCAAGATTAAACTATTACATTCAAAGTAAAAGAGAAGAAGTAATTAACCTAATAAAATAGCTCTCACACACACATACACGTGCACACACAGAGACATATACATAAACAAAAATACATTGTCAGTACAGATCTTCTAACATATGTTTTTTAACAAACATTAAAATAATTTCTAACAATACCTAACAAGTTACTCTTTGAACTATGTCATTTTAGTACTTGGTGGCTGGCGAGTCATGGGTTGAGAGATTGCAAATGGAGGCATATATACTGTTAAAAAAAAGAAACGCAACACTACTGTTGTCGTAATGGACACCAAATTTCAAACTTGTATCAAAATTTTATTTTACAGAATTAATGTTTCAGTCTTGGAATGAAGAAACTGTAAGACTTTAACAATGAAATGATGTTCATTAAATTTGGTTTGGACTTTTATTCTCTGCGACTGAGGCCTCCATTTCAGTAAGGTGTATGGCCTTCTCTGGCCCATATCAGAGAACAACATCTCTTTAACATGGATCCGATTAGCCATTGGATCTGTTGTTGTGGGATGGCTGCCCACTCTTTCTGCAGTGCAAGAAACAACTGTCGGAGATTGGTTCGCGCCACGTCTCATAGGCAGACTTGTCTGTTGAGTTCATTCCATAAATTTTCTATTGAGTTCATGTCTGATGACATGGATGGCCACAGAATGGTCTGGACATTGTTGTCAGCAAGATACTGGGTGGTGAGTTGTGCCATATGAGGTCAAACGTTATCCTGCTGAAAAATCGACACTGGTGCAGCCAGAAGTGGAAGGACATGAGGACAAAAAATTTCAGCGATGTATTGTCGGACATTCAGTCGTCCTTCAATTTGCACCAGGTCACTTCTTCCCGTGAAGCTGATCGTCCCTCACACCAGTACACCTCCACCACCATGTGGAGGAGCCTCATCCATGCAGTTCTGGGCATAGCACTCATGGACTCTGCGGTAAACTCTTCTCCATCTATTGTGTCACTGGAGCATAAAGAATGATTCATCACTAAACCAACACCCTTCTCCAATCATTCGCAATGGTCCATTGACGATGCTGGTTCACCCAGTTCTGGCAATGCTAGTTCATAAGAACAGGATCTATGTAGGGTCTTCTAGCCTAAAGACCAGCGTCATGCAGCTAGTTCCTGACCGTTTGATCTGAAATTCGATGAGCTGCTGTCATTGACTGGACTGTTGAGGACACAGATGCAAATCAATTCCTGAGGTTATGCAGCCATATGAAACAGTCTTCGGCAAGAGTTGTGACTATGGGTCTTCCAATACGCAGCTGGTCTGCAGCTGAGCCAGTTTCTTGAAATTGTCTCCAAAGGCAACTAATGGTGCACCTAACCACATTAAATTGTCTGACCACTACACTTTGTGACTGTCCAGTCTATAAATCTCCAATGATGATGAGTCGGTGTTCTGTAATGAGATGAGCCATACTTGCGCACTGAATTTTAAAATGAATTGATTTGAAGAGCGTCAATCTTTTATAGGCATTCAATAACATTGTCAGTGAGCTTTGTGTTCAGTAAGTTTCATGGGATTCTTGTGAACCTGTCATGAGTTACTGTCAAAAATACTGTTTTGACTAATGTCACTTTTCTGTGCTCATGAATCATCTGCTGAGTACAATTCAGGTCAGAACGTGAAGTTGATGTCCAAGTGAACATTTCAGGCAATGTGCCCTTGTATGATCAGCAAACTTCAGTTTAAATCGCAACATCGTATTTTTTGCATTTCTTTTTTTTAACAGTATAATTACAACTGTGCTGTAAGAATTCCATAACTCATCTATACCTATCTTACAGCACAGCCATAATCACTGCAGCAAAAGTAAGCGCTGGACTGGAAAAACCAAATAGAAAAGCATGGATATCAGTTAAAACATGGAAGTATATACATGAAAGACAAGCAGTCAAATTAGACATGTTGAATGCAAAAACAGATCTTGGAAAAGATCTGGCAAAAGCAAAATACAAAGAAATAGACAAGAAAGTAAAAAGTTCAGCTAGAAGGCATAAAACAGAATACATAGACAATATGGCGAAAGAGGCAGAAAAAGCAGCAAAAACAGGAGACAGCAAAACTTTATATAACATACAAAATAGGCTAACAGGTACTGTTACATCAAAAGAAAGACCAATCCTTAGCAAAACTGGAACACTATTAACATCAAATAAAGACCAAAAGCAAAGATGGGCTGAACACTTCCAAGAAATACTTAATCGACCACACCCAAAAGAATTGTTAAACCTTGAAACTGACTTACCAGCCCCACAACTAAATGTCAACCTAGATGAAATTAAATTGCATGAAATTGAAACAGCAGTGAATTTAATGGCTAACAACAAAGCTGCAGGTGAAGAAGAAATAACAGTCGAAATGCTAAAAGCTATCAATAGTGACAACATGAGACAACTACAGAGAATGTTTAACAAGATTTAGAAAGAAGAAAAGGTCCCTTCTAATTGGAAGAAAGGAATCATTGTTAAAATACCAAAAAAGGGCAACCTTAGTGACTGTAACAACTGGAGAGGAGTAATCTTAATATCAGTTGTGTCAAAAGTATTTTGCAAGGTCATTTTGAATAGACTCAAAGATATAGTGGATACTGCAATGAGAGAAGAACAAGCAGGATTTCGAAAAGGGAGAAGCTGTCTTGACCAGATCTTTACTCTCAGAATAATACTTGAAGAACATATTGAAAAGCAGAAACCATTAATACTGAACTTCATAGATTTTAAAAAGGCATTTAATAGCATACACAGGATTCATTGTGGAGAATTTTGTGTCTATATGGAATACCATCTAAAATTGTCAACATCATTAAGGACTTATTCAATGGATATGTTTGTGCAGTCAAGACAAAAGAAGGGATGAGTGAATGGTTCCAGATTGAAACAGGTGTGAAACAAGGATGTATACTGTCTCCTTTACTTTTTGGGATTACAATAGACTTCTTAATGAAAAAATGCTGCACAGGTAACACAGGTATTGACTTGGTACATGGGACCCAACTAGAAGATCTTGATTTTGCTGATGACATAACTCTTATCAGTAATAATGAGAATTCCATGCAAGAAAAAACAGATAGCCTGTCTTCACTGGCTAGCAAAATAGGACTTGAAATTAACAAGGACAAAACAAAAATAATGAAAATTCCCATTAATCAAAATGGAAAAATACACATAGAAGGGACAGATATTGAAGAAGTCAATCAATTTGCATACCTTGGCAGCTACATAGACCAGGATGGTGACACTAGAAAGGAAGTTGAGATCAGAATTGCAAAAGCAGCATCGGTCTTCAAGAATCTTGAGAACGTATGGAATTCAAAAGTTATAAGCACAAAAACCAAGTTAAGACTATTCAATTCAAATGTAATATCCACCTTCATTTATGCATGCGAAAGCTGGAAAACAACTAAAGAAATAGAAAAGAAATTAGACTCTTTTGAAAACAAATGCCTAAGGAAAATACTTGGCATCAAGTGGAATGAATTCAAGAACAATGCAGAGATAAGACAGATGACTGAACAACAACCAGTCTCATGGGTGATCAGGAAAAGGAGATGGACATATGTTGGTCACTTGATGAGAAGAAATGATCAGAGAATCCCAAAACAAGCTATCAAGTGGAACACAACAGGCCGAAGAAAAAGAGGCAGACCACGTGAAACTCTGAAGAGGACATTATTAAGAGAGGCCAAATTAACAGGCATAAAATCCTTTGATGAGGATGAAAGACTCGCTGAAGACAGGAAAAATTGGCGAACTACTTTGCGAGCCCTATGTGACGTTTAACGGCATGGGAAGGATATAAGATATAAGATAAGATAATTACAACCAAGTAAATAATGAAACAGGTTTGAGTTAAAGGATGAAGTATTACTAATGGATTTTAAATGGTAAGGGAGGGTGTTCCAGAGTTGTATTGCAGAGTACGCAAGGCTTTTCTTGTACAGATCAATCCTGGGTTTAGGAAGAAGTTTTTTTAAACGTTGGCTATGTTTAACGTTATACGTAAATAGTGACCACAAATAAGGCAGAGACGTGTGCGACAGAATTCTGTGAACAAACTTAACTCTAATGACTATTAATTAAAATGACTCTATATTTGAGGGGTAGAATTTTGAGTTGTTTGTGCTGATCTACAGTCTGTACTGGGTGTTTGTCACAAATCAGATTTAATGCTCGTTTGTGAAGTGAGTGGAGCCTTTTTGTGTTTGAGATGGAGCATCCATCCCAGATAGTGGAACAGTAATCTAAGTGTGTTTGCATGTGTGATATGTAGTATATCTTTCTTGTGTCTTTGTCAATAAAGTGTTTAATTTGGCTAGCTGATAAACTTTCTGTGCAATCAAATTTGTTAGGTTATGTATGTGAGAATTCCAAGCTAAATGCTGATCAATGATGAGTCCTAGAGTTTTATGTTCATGAACATTTTCTATTGCCTTAGTCTCAGCACAAAGCTATAGTGAAGTTTTGTTGCATTCTGCAGTTTCTGTCTTGTAGTGATGAGCATGGATTTTGTTTTGTTGGTGTTTATCAACATACCATTTTTATTACTCCATTTAATCAAACTGTTTATGTCATTTTGGGGCGTTGTCTGTAGGTTATTGATGTTATGGTCATTATTGTAAACAGTACAGTCATCAGCAAAAAGATCACATGAAGAGTGTTTTAAATGTAGTGGTAAGTTGTTAATACAGATAACAAAGAGAAGAGGACCAAGAATGGAGCCTTGAGGAATACCAGTATCAACCACAGAAGAGTCAGATATTTTGTCTCTAAAGCAAACTACTTGTTTTCTGCCTGAAAGAAAAGATGTAATACATTTTGTTAGGTCAGGGTGTAATCTATAACCACATAGCTTTTTTGCAAGAATTTCATGATCAATTATATCGAAGGCTTTCTTGATATCAACAAAGATAGCACCACACAATTTGTCATCATTTATATTAGACAGCCAGCTTTCTGTCATTTTAGTTAATGCTGTGTGGCAGGAGTGATTTGGTCTAAAACCTGACTGACTGTCAGCAGATTGTTTTCTTGCATGTGGTGCAGTGTTAACTTTCGTATATGTTTTTCTAGAGGTTTAGATAGTGATGACAGAATGGATATGGGTCTATAGTTTGAGAGGTCACTAGTCTGTCCAGATTTAAAAAGAGGAAACACTTTGGCAAATTTAAGAGCATAGGGAAACAGTGTTTGTCCATGCACAAATTGTATATGTTAGTGTGTCTGTAATAACTGGTGCAGCGTAGCATAGTATCTTGTTATTAATGTCATCACATCCTGCTGAGTTAGTGTTCTTTAAAGACTGGATATAATTATAAACCTCACAGACTGTGAGGAAATGAATATTTAGTTGTTTTAGCTTTACACATTTACTGTCGCTGAAAGTTTTCAACACGCTCAGGTCACAATTTGGGGTCCAGTATTTTAGAATAATAATTTCTTCCATAAAATATTCACAGAAGTTAGTGCAAGTATGTTCACCATTAAGTGTTTATAGGTTAGTTTGCTTAATTTTATTGACTGTGTGAGACTATAAGAAATATAAAGACTCTGTGAAACTAAAAGAACATATTAGGACTGTGTGAGAGTAGAAGAACATACTAGGACTGTGTGAGACTAGAAGAAATATTAGTACTGTGTGAGACTAGAAGAAATATTAGGACTGTGTGAGACAAGAAGAAATATTAGGACTATGTGAGACTAGAAGAAATATTAGGACTGTGTGAGACTAGAAGAAATATTAGGACTATGTGAGACTAGAAGAACATATCAGGACTGTGTGCGAGTAGAAGAATATACGAGGACTATGTGAAATTAGAAGAACATACTAGGACCGCGTGAGACTAGAAGACCAGGTTAAGACTGTGAAACTAGAAGAACATACTAGGACTGTGTGAGACTAGAAGAACATATTTTGACTGTGTGAGACTAGAAGAACATACTAGGATTGTATGAGACTACAAGAAAATACTAGGACGTTTGAAACAAGAAGAACATGTTAGGACTGTGTGAGAATAGAAGAACATATTACGACTGTGTGAGACTAGAAAAACATATTAGGACTGTGTGAGACTAGAAGAACATTTTAGGACTGTGAAACAAGAAGAACATGCTAGGATTGTGTAAGACTAGAAGAACATATTAAGACTGTCTGAGACTACAAGAACATACTAGGATGTTTGTAAAAAAAAGAACATGTAAGAACTGTGTGAGACTAGAAGAACATATTAAGACCGTGTGAAAACAGAAGAACATGATAGGATTATGTGAGACTAGAAGAACATATTTTGACTGTGTGAAACTAGAAGAACATATTAGGACTCTGTGAGACTAGAAGAACATATTAAGATTGAGTAGACTAGAAGAACATATTAGGACTGTGTGAGACTAGAAGAACATATTAGGACTGTGTGAGATCAGAAGAACATACTAGGTCTGTTTGGGACCAGAAGAACATATTAGGTCTGTTTGGGACCAGAAGAACATAGTAGGACTGTGTGTGATTAGTAGAACATACTAGGACTGTGTGAGACTAGAAAAACATATTAGGATTATGAGATTAGAAGAACATGTTAGGACTGTGTGAGACTAGACGAACATATTAGGACAGTGTGAGAATAAAAGAACATCCTAGGACTGTATGAGACCAGAATAACATACTAGGACTGTGTGAGAATAGAAGAACATATTAGGACTGTGTGAGACTAGAAGAACATAGTAGGACAATGTGAGACCAGAAGAATATAATAGGACTGTGAGAGACTAGAAGAACATAGTAGGACTGTGTGAGATCAGAAGAACATATTAGGACTGTGTGAGACCAGAAAAACATAGTAGGACTGTGTGAGACTAGAAGAACATAGTAGGACTGTGTTAGGCTAGAAGAACATATTAGTATTGTGTGAGACTAGAAGAACATATTAGAACTGTGTGAGACCAGAAGAACATATTAGGACTGCATGAGATCTGAAGAACATACTAGATCTGTGTGAATCTAGAAGAACATATTAGGACGGTGTGAGACCAGAAGAACATACTAAGACTGTGTGAGACTAGAAGAACATACTAGGACTTTGTAAGACTAGAAGAACATATTAGATCTGTGTGAGACTACAAGAAAATACTATGATATTTGAACAAGAAGAACATGTTAGGACAGTGTGAGACCAGAAGAACGTATAAGGACAGTATGAGACTAGAAGAACATGTTAGGACTGTGTGAGACTAGAAGAACATGTTAGACTGTGTGAGACTATAAAAACATACTAGAACTTTGTCAGACAGATAGAACATATTGACACTGTGTTGGACTAGAAGAACATATTAGGACAACGTGGGACTAGAAGAACATATTAGTACTGTGTGAGACTAGAAAAACATATTAGGCCTGTGAGAGACCAAAAAAACATATTAGGACTGTGCGAGACCAGAAGAACATATCATGACCGTGTGAGACTAGAAGAACATATTAGTACTGTATGAAACCAGAAGAACATGCTAGGATTGTGTAGGACTAGAAGAACATATTACGACTGTGTGAGACTACAAGAACATACCAGGATGTTTGTAACAAGAAGAACATGTTAAGACTGTGAGAGACTAGAAGAACATAGTAAGACTGTGTGAGACTATAAGAACATATTTAGACTGTGTAGACTATAAGAACATACTAGGACTGTGTGAGAGTAGAAGAACATATTAGGACTGTGTCAGACCAGAAGAACATACTAAGACTTTGTGAGACCAGAAGAACATATCAGGACTGTGTGAGAATAGAAGAACATATTAGGACTGTGTGAGACTAGAAGAACATACTAGGACAGTGTTAGACCAGAAGAACATAGTAAGACTGCATTATGCTTGAAGAACATATTAGTATTGTGTGAGACTAGAAGAACATATTAGGACTGTGTGAGACTAGAAGAACATATTTTGACTGTGTTAGACTAGAAGAACATACTAGGACTCTGTAAGACTCGAAAAACATATTAGAACTGTGTGAGACTACAAGAAAATACCAGGATATTTGAAACAAGAAGAACATGTTAGGACTGTGTGAGACTAGAAGAACATGTCAGGATTGCATGAGATTATAAAAACACAACAGGACTTTATGAGACTATAAGAACATTTAAGAACTGTTTGAGACTAGAAGAACATGTTAGGACTGTATGAGACAAGAAGAACATATTAGGATTGTGTGAGACTACAAGAAAATACTAGGATGTTTGAAACAAGAAGAACATGTTAGGACTGTGTGAGACTAGAAGAACATATTACGACTGTGTGAGACTAGAAAAACATATTAGGACTGTGTGAGACTAGAAGAACATTTTAGGACTGTGAAACCAGAAGAACATGCTAGGATTGTGTAAGACTAGAAGAACATATTAAGACTGTCTGAGACTACAAGAACATACTAGGATGTTTGTAAAAAAAAGAACATGAAAGAACTGTGTGAGACTAGAAGAACATATTAAGACCGTGTGAAAACAGCAGAACATGATAGGATTATGTGAGACTAGAAGAACATATTTTGACTGTGTGACACTAGAAGAACATATTAAGACTCTGTGAGACTAGAAGAACATATTAAGATTGAGTAGACTAGAAGAACATATTAGGACTGTGTGAGACTAGAAGAACATATTAGGACTGTGTGAGATCAGAAGAACATACTAGGTCTGTTTGGGACCAGAAGAACATATTAGGTCTGTTTGGGACCAGAAGAACATAGTAGGACTGTGTGTGATTAGTAGAACATACTAGGACTGTGTGAGACTAGAAAAACATATTTGGATTATGAGACTAGAAGAACATGTTAGGACTGTGTGAGACTAGACGAACATATTAGGACAGTGTGAGAATAAAAGAACATCCTAGGACTGTATGAGACCAGAATAACATACTAGGACTGTGTGTGAATAGAAGAACATATTAGGAATGTGTGAGACTAGAAGAACATAGTAGGACAATGTGAGACCAGAAGAATATAGTAGGACTGTGAGAGACTAGAAGAACATAGTAGGACTGTGTGAGATCAGAAGAACATATTAGGACTGTGTGAGACCAGAAAAACATAGTAGGACTGTGTGAGACTAGAAGAACATAGTAGGACTGTGTTAGGCTAGAAGAACATATTAGTATTGTGTGAGACTAGAAGAACATATTAGAACTGTGTGAGACCAGAAGAACATATTAGGACTGCATGAGATCTGAAGAACATACTAGATCTGTGTGAATCTAGAAGAACATATTAGGACGGTGTGAGACCAGAAGAACATACTAAGACTGTGTGAGACTAGAAGAACATACTAGGACTTTGTAAGACTAGAAGAACATATTAGAACTGTGTGAGACCAGAAGAACATATTAGGACTGCATGAGATCTGAAGAACATACTAGATCTGTGTGAATCTAGAAGAACATATTAGGATGGTGTGAGACCAGAAGAACATACTAAGACTGTGTGAGACTAGAAGAACATACTAGGACTTTGTAAGACTAGAAGAACATATTAGAACTGTGTGAGACTACAAGAAAATACTATGATATTTGAACAAGAAGAACATGTTAGGACAGTGTGAGACCAGAAGAACGTATAAGGACAGTATGAGACTAGAAGAACATGTTAGGACTGTGTGAGACTGGAAGAATATAGTAGGACTGTGTGAGACTAGAAGAACATGTTAGACTGTGTGAGACTATAAAAACATACTAGAACTTTGTCAGACAGATAGAACATATTGACACTGTGTTGGACTAGAAGAACATATTAGGACAACGTGGGACTAGAAGAACATATTAGTACTGTGTGAGACTAGAAAAACATATTAGGCCTGTGAGAGACCAAAAGAACATATTAGGACTGTGCGAGACCAGAAGAACATATCATGACCGTGTGAGACTAGAAGAACATATTAGTACTGTATGAAACCAGAAGAACATGCTAGGATTGTGTAGGACTAGAAGAACATATTACGACTGTGTGAGACTACAAGAACATACCAGGATGTTTGTAACAAGAAGAACATGTTAGGACTGTGAGAGACTAGAAGAACATAGTAAGACTGTGTGAGACTATAAGAACATATTTAGACTGTGTAGACTATAAGAACATACTAGGACTGTGTGAGAGTAGAAGAACATATTAGGACTGTGTCAGACCAGAAGAACATACTAAGACTTTGTGAGACCAGAAGAACATATCAGGACTGTGTGAGAATAGAAGAACATATTAGGACTGTGTGAGACTAGAAGAACATACTAGGACAGTGTTAGACCAGAAGAACATAGTAAGACTGCATTAAGCTTGAAGAATATATTAGTATTGTGTGAGACTAGAAGAACATATTAGGACTGTGTGAGACTAGAAGAACATATTTTGACTGTGTTAGACTAGAAGAACATACTAGAACTCTGTAAGACTCGAAAAACATATTAGAAATGTTTGAGACTACAAGAAAATACAAGGATATTTGAAACAAGAAGAACATGTTAGGACTGTGTGAGACTAGAAGAACATGTCAGGACTGCATGAGACTATAAAAACACAACAGGACTTTATGAGACTAGAAGAACATTTAAGAACTGTTTGAGACTAGAAGAACATGTTAGGACTGTATGAGACAAGAAGAACATATTAGGACTGTGTGAGGCTAGAAGAACATATTAAGACTTCATGAGACTAGAAGATTATAGTAGAACTTTGTGAGACAAGTAGAACATATTGTCACTGTGTTGGACTAGAAGAACATATTAGGACCGTCTGAGACTACAAGAACATACCAGGATGTTTGTAACAAGAAGAACATGTTAGGACTGTGAGAGACTAGAAGAACATAGTAAGACTGTGTGAGACTATAAGATTATACTAGAACTTTGTGAGACAAGTAGAACATATTGTCATTGTGTTGGACTAGAAGAACATATTAGGACAGTGTGGAATTAGAAGAACATATTAGTACTGTGTGAGACTAGAAGAACATATTAGGACTGTGAGATACAAGAATAACATATTAGGACTGTGTGAGACCAGAAGAACATATCATAACTGTGTGATACTAGAAAAACATATCAGGACTGTGTAAGACTAGAAGAACATTTTAGGACTGTGTGAAACCAGAAGAACATGCTAGGATTGTGTAAGACTAGAAGAAAATATTAGAACTGTCTGAGACTACAAGAACATACCAGGATGTCTGTAACAAGAAGTACATGTTTGAACTGTGTGAGACTAGAAGAACATATTAAGACTGAGTGAAACTAGAAGAACATGCTAGGATTGTGTAAGACTAGAAGAACATATTAGGACTATCTGAGACTACAAGAAAATACCAGGATGTTTGTAACAAGAAGAACATGTTAGGACTGTGTGAGATTAGAAAAACATACTAGGATTATGAGACTACAATAACATGTGAGACTAGAAGAACATATTAGGACAGTGTGAGAATAAAAGAACATACTGAACTGTATGAGACTAGAATAACATACAAGGATTGTGTGAGAATAGAAGAACATATTAGGACTGTGCGAGACTAGAAGAACATATTATTACTGTGTGAGACTAGAAGAACATACTAGGACTGTGTGAGACTTTAAGAACATACAAGGACTGTGTTAGACTAGAAGAACATATGAGAACTGTGTGAAACTAGAAGAACATACTAGGACTGTGTGAAACTAGAAGAACATATTTTGACTGTGTGAGACTAGAAGAACATACTAGGATTGTGTGAGACTACAAGAAAATACTAGGATGTTTGAAACAAGAAGAACATGTTAGGACTGTGTGAGACTAGAAGAACATACAAGGACAGTGTAAGACAATAAGAACATGTTAGGACTGCGTGAGACAATAAGAACACGTTAGGACTGAGTGAGACTTGAATAACATACTAGGACTGTGTGAGACTAGAAGAACATATTAGAACTGTCTGAGACTAGAAGAACATGTTAGGACTGTGTGAGAATAGAAGAACATATTAGGACTGTGTGAGACTAGAAGAACATACTATGACTGTGTGAGACTACAAGAACATACTATGACTGTGTGAGACTAAGAACATATTAAGACTGCGTGAGACTAGAAGAACATACTAGAACTTTGTGAGACTAGAAGAACATAGTGAAACTGTGTTGAACTAGAAGAACATATTAGGACCATGTGAGGCTAGAATAACATGTTAGGACTGTGTGAGACCAAAATAACATGTTAGGACTGTGTGAGACCAAAATAACATATTAGGACTGTGTGAGACTAGAAGAACATACTAGGACTGTATGAGCCTAGAATAACATGTTAGGACTGTTTGAGATTAGAAGAACATATTAGGGTTGTGTTAGACTAGAAGAACAGACTAGAGTGTGAGACTAGAAGTGAGAAAAAAACGAATAGAAATTATAGAATGTATAAATGAAAAACATACAACATCCGATATTTCAGCGTGAGCCTTTTTCGAGGATTACATGCACAACGAGACAAAAAAAAAACGAAGAACTTATCTGAATGTGTCTTCCTCCAGAAGTAGAAAACAGAAATGTGTGTAGTAGAAGGAAGAACCACGCTAACCACAACAAAGGATACCCAATAGAGCCAATCGTAAAGAAGAGGTGGAGAGAGAGGAGGAAAACAAGTGGTGGAAAGGGGTGGGGGGAAAGGCAATAGAAACATGATAGTCTCTAGAGGAGGTGTCGGGGGGGGGGGGGTAAGGGGGACACGGAGAGATAATGAATGAAGAACATAAACACCTGCAGGGAGAAAATGTGAAACTGGTGAATAGGACAAGACTCTATAGACACCAATATGTCGGCAGAGAAGAAAAGAGGGTGGTGGTAGGGAGGGGTAGCATAGAATAAGAAAGTAGAGTTTTAAAAAAAGGGCCAGTGGAAAACTAAAGAAGTTACAGAAAGCTGAAGACATTATTAATTCCAGCCGGGTTGAGACACCCAGTCTGGAAAATAAGGGGATGCAAAACTTGTCCATTTGTTGTCGAGGCTAGCCAGATCTCCCTCCCTAAGTCCACGTTATCAGTACAGGAGGGTTTCACCTGTACTTCACGCAATGTTATTTATGCTATCATGTGCAAACGTTGCAGTTTGAAGTACATAGGGGAGACTGGCTTACGGTTAGGAGATTGATTTCGCCAGCATCTCAATGATATTTCTAAGAGGGCCTGGACACTTGTGGCTAAACATTTCTGCCTTAGCAACCACAGGAGAAAACGGGACATTTCTGTTAGTGCAATCCGCTCTTGTTCTGCTGATGTATGATCTCGGAGGGTCCTAGAACAGCGCCTTATTTTCCAGACTGGCTGTCTCCACCCAGCTGGAATTAACAATGTCTTCAGCTTTTTGTAACTTCTTTAGTTTTCCATTGGCTCTTTTTTTTTTAACTCTGCTTTCTTTCTCTATGCTACCCCTCCCTACCATCACCCTCTTTTCTTCTCTACCAACATATTGGTGTCTATAGAGTCTTGTCCTATTCACCAGTTTCACATTTTCTCCCTGCAGGTGTTTATGTTCTTCATTCATTATCTCTCCGTGTCTCCTTTTCCCTCCCCCTTCCCCCACCCCCCGACACCTCCTCTAGCGGCTATCATGTTTCTATTGCCTTTCCCCCCCAACCCTTTCTACCACTTGTTTTCCTCCTCTCTCTCCACCTCTTCTTTACGACTGGTTCTATTGGGTATCCTTTGTTGTGGTTAGTGTGGTTCTTCCTTCTACTACACACATTTCTGTTTTCTACTTCTGGAGGAAGACACATTCAGATAAGTTCTTCATTTTTTTTGTCTCTTTGTGCATGTAATCCTCGAAAAAGGCTCACGCTGAAATATCGGATGTTGTATGTTTTTCATTTATACATTCTCATACTTTCTATTTTTCGTTTTTTTCTCACCTTATTCACTCCCTCCCTCACTTTGTAAAATTGCACCATACACCTCTATCTACTTTTTTTTGAAGTACAGGTTAGGATTGTGTGAGATTAGAAGAACATATTAGTACTGTGTCAGACTAGAAGAACATATCAGGACTGTGTGAGACTAGAAGAATATGTTCTGGAGAAAGAGTTGCTACGTCACAAATTTTCTCTTCAAGGGGGGAGAATCCAGGAAAGAGCCATGGCAATGACCAAAGAGCCGTGGCAATGATCATAGATAAAAAAATTTCAAATACTGTTAAAGGAAACTAGGAAATAGACAGGGTAATGCTAGTCGAATTAACATCATACAGGCCTTTGTCCCAACAACAGAAAGCTCAGAAGAAGAAGCTAAGGAATTTTATGATAACTTGGACATTGGACAGTGCAGTGAAACAATGCAAACAATATGACTTAATTGTAATAATTGAGGATTTCAATGCCAAAGTGGGAAAGCAACCAGAAGATCAGGTAGTAGAAGGTTATGGTCTTGGAAAGCATAAAGATAGAGAAGACAAACTGGTCAGATGGGCAAAATGCCACATTACAATCACTGGCAATACCTAACACTTGCAACACTCACAAAGGTTATACGAATGGACCCAAAACCAGATAGATTTTATTCTTATCAACAGAAGATTCAGAAATATTCTCCAGATAACTAAAGCAGTCCCTGGAGCAGACTGTCATACTGATCACAGGCTAGTGATAGCAAAGTTAAGACTGTTAAAATAAGGACAGGAAATGCTAAATATAGATATGCTAGGAAAAGATAAAAAAAAAGAAAAGAGAATTTCAACACAGAAGTTAAAAATACATATGATGCATTATCAGATTCTTACATCTTATGTCCTTCCCATGCTGTTAAATGTCACATACGGCTTGCATGGTAGTTTGCCAAGTTTTCCTGTTTTCTGTGAGTTTTTCAACCTCATCAAGGGATTTTATGCCTACTACTTTGGCCTCTCTTAACAATGTCCTTTTTAGAGTTTCACATGGTCAAGCTCTTTTTATTCAGCCTGTTGTGTTCCACTTGATGCTTGGTTTTTTTTTACATAGGTGATTATCAGGACATAAAACAAGCCTTAAGACAAGACCGCATATTGTCACTTGATTTATTCTCTACAGCACATCATGAGAAGCATTAAAAATGTGAAAAGTATTAAAATAAGAGGCTGAGATATGCTGATGATACCACTTCAACAGCAGAAAGTGAAAGCAATATGCAGAAAATTGTGAGCAAGACTAATGAAGAGAGCAATAAAAGAGGACTAGAGCTAAACACCAAGACAGGAACAATCTTATCTTATATCCTTCCCGTGCCGTTAAACGTCGCATAGGGCTCGCAAGGTAGTTCGCCAAATTTTCCTGTTTTCGACGAGCCTTTCAACCTGATCAAGAGATTTTATGCCTATTAATTTAGGAACAATGGTAATATCAAAAAGAATAAACACACCAAAGTATGACATCCTTTCATACAGGAAGACAATGCCACATGTAAATGCATTCATTTACCTTGGAACAACAATAAAAGCTGATGGTAGGTACCTAAACGAAATAAAATCATGAACAGTTAAGGCAAAGGGAGCTTTTTATGATATGAAGAAGACACATTAACAAACAAAAAAAAAATGTCCCTAAAAGTGAGGAACGAACGAATGAATGAACAGACTTTATTTTCAAAGGGTTAGGAATCGGGCATGCAGGCCCATCTACCAATCTGCCCTTTATCATACAACTTCATTCAGTCACAGATATTCAGCACTTGTTATTGAACATAATCAATCAATAAAGTGCCGTGCCGTGCCGTGCAGTGTAGGTGATCATTTCTCTCCACAATTCCCAGTCTTTAGACTTGATTATAAGATCCGCCTGTGACTTTCTTCCTAGCCACACTGACAGCCCATCCAGTAACTTCTCTCTCTGTCTTCCTCTGTCTCTTCTCCCTCAATTTTTCCAGTTGCCACAATGTGTTCCAATTTTCCTCTTCTCAGAAAATTTCCTACAAATCTCGCTTCTCTGCCTCTGATCTTTGCTGTAATTTGCCTTTTAACTCCAGCCTCTCTTAAGACTTCTTCGTTGGTTTTCTTAGCTGTCCATGGTGCCTTCAACATCCTTCTTATGAACCACATTTCCATGGCCTCCATTTCTTGCTGTACTCTCTTATTCACAGACCATGCTTCACATCCATAAAACAAAACTGCCTCAATGTAACATTTAAGTACTCATAATTTTGTTTCCATTGATACTGATCTGTTGCACAAGATGTATCTCATTGTCTGGAATGCTGACTTGGCCTAAGCATGTCTGCTTTTTATTTCATTGAGACATTTCCCCCATCAGCTGTTATAAATGTTCCTAAGTACTTGAATCTATCACTACAGTCTTCTTTTTATCCAGGCTGAGACCTTTACTTTTATTTGCATGAACCATGATGTCCTGAAGAGCCTGTAGCTCCCCTTCACTTCTAGCAATCAGAACTGTGTCGTCTGCATATCTTAAGTTGTTACGACTGTACCGGCCAATTGATACTCCTGGCAAGCTCTCTATATTCCTCATTATGTTTTCGCTGTACAAGGAGAAGAGATCAGGAGATAGAACACATCCTTGTCTCACTCCCAAATTTTATCTCTTGGAATGCTCCTATTTGGTTCTCAATATTCATTGCTGCTGACTGCTGCCAGTATATGTTTTTGATGAGTTTCAGATCTTTCCCATCTATGTTGATGTCTTCCAGCATTCTTATAATTTCTGTGTGTCTCATTTTATCAAATGCTTTACAGTAGTCTATGAACCATAAGTATAGGTCTGTCTTTACTTCTACTGATCTTTCTATCAATGTTCTCAATATACAAGGGGGGATTGATAAGTTCTCGGTATAAGGTACAACGGATTATTTGTGGACAACTTCTTTGAGTTATTTCTCAACATAGTCCCTTTGCAAGTTTATGCACTTAGTCCAGCGATCCTGGAGCATACGGATCCCTTCTTTGTAAAAGTCAGCATCTCGTGCCAGTAGAAAGTGGTCTACAGCATCAATGATGTCAACATCTGAAGCAAATCTGCGATCACTGAGCTCCTTTTTTGAGTTTCGTAAACAGGTCTTCTTCTTCTTCTTGTTGGTCACTTCAGATCCTGATCCCTGTTGACATAGCAAAGCCCGCAGTCCTCTCCAGATCCTGATAGGAGCCCCAAAGCTTCTGTCCCAAGCTCGTGTCCTCTGGCCATGTCTCATGCTTCAGGTCTGCATGGTTTGGGCATTCTTGTAGGATATGTTCTGGAATCTGGACTCCACTGCCACATGGACACTCGTCTGTGTGAGACATTTTGAGTCGATGTAGGTGGCTCAGTAGTCTGCAGTGGCCTGTCCTTAGGTGAAAGAGGATGGTTTGCTGATGTCTTTGTAGTTGGTGTATTGGATCTGGTTCATTGTTGCATTTCAGTTTCTTTTTACATTCAGATCTGCACTGGTTACGGATTATGGTTTTCGCTTCTTGGTGGTTTACTGGATGATTAGTTTGATCTTGATTGCTGGCAGCTTCAGATAGGCTGTCAGCTATTTCATTGCCAGCTATTCCTCAGTGGGATGGTACCCATATGTATATCAGGAACAGAGTGTATCCACCAAAACATTGTTCCCTCAGCCTTGTTGTTGAGTAGTTTCAGGAGGGGACCATACTTTGTCAGATGCTTGTGTTAGGTCTACAAAGGTGGCCAGAACTTTTTTCTTCTCCTGAAAAGGTAAACAGGTAATAATCTGAAGGGGCCAAATCTGGGGAATAAGGAAGATGTTCAAGAAGCTGGAAGCCGCATTCATGAATGGCAGCCATTGCCACCACCTACTTGTGAACTGGAGCATTGTCTTGATGAAAGATGACTCCTCTCATCAATTTCCCTTGACACATTTCCTTCAATTTGACCCGCAGCTGCTTCACAAGATTAGCGTAATTGGCCCTCGTGACCGTTCTGCCTTTTTGAAGGCAGTCTACCAATAGCACACCTTCTGAATCCAAAAAGATGGAAGCCATCACTTTGCCTGCAGACAGAATCACATTTGCTTTCTTTGGAGGTGAGGATTCATGATGTTTCCACTGGTTTGACTGTTCTTTGGTTTCTGGTTAAAAATATGAACCCAAATCTCATCCATAGTCACAAATTGCTGAAGAAACTTTTCAGGATCTGCAGAAACATGGCCAAGATTGTCTCTTGACATGTTGAGACACTGTCGTTTGTGATCAGCTCCAAGAAGTTTCAGGATCTATTGAGCAGAGACCTTTGTCATTTGAAGATCATTGTGAATAATGGCATGAACACATTCCTGGGAGATGCCCAACTCAGTAGCAGTGTGCCGCTCAGTTAGTCGTTGATCCTCCATCATCATGTCATGGATTCTGCTGGTGGTTTCATCTGTGGTTATCTTTCTTGGTCTTCATGTGTTTGATGGCTTCTTCCATTTCTGCTTTTAATATGTGAGGCCCTTCATTATTATTTCGTATATCTATTTTGCTTCTATTATACCCATGGAGTTCTCTAATGCATTCGCTCCATCTTGCCATTATTTCATTCTGTCCATTATTGTATGCCCTCCTTTGACTTCAGGCAACCAGTCTTGTGGTATGTTCTTTTGTTTGTTAACTCCTTTATTTGTTTGTACATATCTCTTGCATTTCCATGATGGTGTGTCTCTATTTCATTACATTTCTTATTTAGTCACTCTTCTTTAGTTTTACTGCATTTGTGTCTTATTTCTATTTCTTTATTTATTTTGTTATATTCATCTTTATCTTCCTTAAGACTTCTCCAATCCATTAGTTGCAAAATTTCTCTGTCATCCACCCCTGTTTAGCGTGTCGTTTATTTGGAGGTAGGATTTCGATAGATGTCTGCTGAATAGAGTCTTTAAGCATATTCCATTGTTCATCAATCATTTCAATCTTCTCTATAGCAGTATACCTATTGTGTACTACGGTCCTACATTGTTCTTGTATTGCCTTATCTTTCTGTAACAGCACTCTATCTAGTTCTTTGTTTTTAGCTGCTACCTTTAACCTCTTTAGCCTGATTCTCACTTTTCCTACAACTGGAATGTGGTCACTGTTGCAGTCTGTGCTTGGTCTTGTTTTCACGGATATTAGTGAGTTCCTGAATCTTCTGTTGATCATAATGTAATCTATCTGGTATGTTATTATTTGGGCTTTTCCATGTCCATAGGCGCCTTGGGTGTTGTTGAAAACAAGTATTTCCTATTATCATTTTATTCTTTTCTGCCCACTAAATCAACATCTCTACTCTGATACCTAGTCCATACTTCATTGTCTTTATTGAACATAATATGCATGAAAAAACACACTAGAGGGTGATATGGTCAGTATCATGCCTGGCCGCCTTTCCTTCCCCAACTCCAGAAGGAGTCATGTACCCATTTCTACAGCTGGGTGACTGGAGTGCCTCTGGCTGGATTCGAACTCCCAATCATAACCATGATAGACCATTGCACTAACCACTTTGCAACTCAGACACCATTTATGCAACTACATGAAATAAACTTAATTACATTCTCACATTCATCATAAACTAACAAATTTATAGAACAGCAATATAATAATACAACAATCAAGCCATACTTTAGATTAAACTAATTTAGACTTTGGTAGTGCATATATATGTCAGTCATGTTATGAGAAGAAACAATCAGAGGATCCCCAAACAAGCTATCAAGTGGAACACAACAGGCCGAAGAAAAAAAGGTCAACCACGTGAAACTCTAAGCAGACACTGTTAAGAGACACCAGTTCAGTGGGCATAACATCCTTTGATTGAAAAAAACTCACCGAAGACAGGAAATCTTGGTGAACTACCATGTGATGTTTTGCGGCACGGGAAGGATGTAAGATGCAAGTGATAACTGGTCTATTAATCAGATATGTTCAACATGTTACAGCACATGACAGCTGTTAAGCAATCTTCACTTTGTTTGCCACTGTGCATTTCTAATCATGAAAGCACAAAGCTCTGTTCCACAGCAGTTTATAAAACATGCCTGTTCCATTCATTCATTCATTTGCATGTCCCTTGCGGAACTTTGCCTCCCAAACAGCACTCCTGTAGGCCTCTCGGTTGTGAGCAGGATGGCCTGCTGCATCCATGATTGCTGTCTGGGTTTCTTGGTATATTTCCAGAAGATAGTTTACCATTGCTTTCCTTACGGGCAGTGACTGTACTAGTCATTGATCGTAGCCATTGTCCCTACATTGAGATCATCTGTCTACCATCATAGAATGGTGACCATAACCAACTTTATCTGTCAGCTGCTCCCATGGCTTCACGTCACCCTGATCAGGGGGCTATATGGGTACTCCACCTTGCCCAAGGGTGTCCTGTAGACTGACGGAGGTAAGGAGGCGTCTTACTTCTCCTTTGATAGGGGATACCCCTACCCCGCTAACCCATGTTAAAAATGTCATCTGGGCTGTATGCATCCAAGATTTTTGGCAAGTGCGAAATCCAATCATTAATGACATCGATGTTAACTCGGGCCACTTCACCTGAAGTGACCTTAAGTGTTATGTTATGGCATTTTTTAAAATGCTCAAGAAAGCCGTTTGAACACTTAGTCAAGCATATCCGTTTATTTAGCAAAAAGTTGTGCGGTTTCCACCAACATAGGACCACACAAAGGCAACTATGCAGCACATGTCTGCTTGAACCATTTCAACAGAGCACACTCAACATCTGTGTAAGAATTCTTTGCCTTCATTTACAGTTTGGCCTAACTAAAGACAAGTGAAAGTATCGTTCAATTTTGTTTCAGTTTTTAACAAGTTTCGATACAGTTGAAATGTCAATTTCAAATTTATGTGCTATGTCCTTTCTTGCAACTTTTTCATCAACTTGCTTCAGAATATCCATTTTAGTGCTCAAATCAAGATCAACACGTTTGCTTTTAGTATCCATTATCTGTCACAACGTGAAACAGAGAGAAGTTCCCGGCTAAACGATTCACAGTACACTACTTGAAAATAAATGATTCACATTACACTATTCGACTGACCACCTATCAACTCGTGTTGCCAACTTAATATCGTCCACATCTTGATAAAGAAGCTAATGACCGAAAAAAGCCAGATTTTAATCACGAAAGGGTGGCCGTGGTAAGTCTTTCATTCACACCACTTGAGTTTCGATGCCCACATGTTCAAAAGGTTGATGTGGCAAGTACTCGGTGATCAAATGACCGGCTCCTTCTCTGATGAATCACAAAGCTAATAATGCTTTGCGAGATGTTTGTAGCTTGTACTCGCCCAGTCTGTGATACAAAGCAGGGTCTTTAGCTCCTCTGGGTGCAAAAATACCCTGACATTAACCGATTTGTGGCAATATGCGGGATGATATTAACCAAAGTAAAGTCCACTAATTACTTACGGAAGTTGGCCAGGGATACAAATTTCTGTGTCAATATCCGGGTTGTGATATAAAGCGATGTGATATTAAGTGGGTTCGACTGTACATACATGCACATATACATGCACACATATATATACACAGATGTGTTTAAAGTATGCATAAACACAAATACATATTAGGAAGGCATACAGTCCATCTCAAACAGATACCGACAAGTCTGAAGTTATAAGAATGAATATTACATAAGTTTTAGATGAGTTAGTAGGAAAAGAGTATTAAAGTGCAATATTGTGGTTGTTGTTGTTGTTGTTGTTGTTGTTGTTGTGTGCTTGTGAAACTTGGGCAGTCAACAAAAAGATGACAAAGAAACTGGAAGTAAAGGAGATGTGGTTTTGGTGAAAGACGCAACAAATGCCCTAAACAGACAGAAAAATGAACAAAGAGGTCCTCAAAGAAGTGTCAGAACAATGAAAACTAGTTAAAATGATAAGAAAAAAGACAATCAAAAATTTCTTGGACATGTCACGGGAAGACACAAGTTGGAGAACCTAGTAATGAGTGGAAAATTCAAGGGAAAAAAAAAAGAGGAAGGATAAAAGAAAAATATCTCTTTAGACTGATCAAGTGACATGGAAAAAGAAAAGCATCTGACTCAACTGGAAACACCAAAGACCGCACAAGGTGGAAAAGCATGATCATCAACACTGTCTGGTGTGGCACATAAGAGCTAAATAATAATATTAATGTCAAGATGCTGAAAGACCTGATGTGGTGATGGAAACAAGCATGCTGATGCTGTACTTCCAGACATGCTGTGTGAGAAAATGCTCCCATTGTCAAAATACTGTGAGTGAGTACTGCTGCACCAAAAAATTGTACATACAGAACTATTGTGAATAAAGCAGTGTATAAAACACATTTACAAAATACACAGTATAATAAATAAGCTGTTTATACAAGAATGGTGTGCAGAATGATGAGTTTATGGTGATGGTTAGTGAAAGTGTATGGTGATAATAAGAGTCCCATTGGATCACATATTCCTCTTTTCCATAGAATCACTGGTTCCACATTAGTGATTCCTGTGTTCACAGAGTTTCCAAGAATCTAACCCATGCCTGTGATTAGTGAGGACTGATTATCTGTGGCATTGACACTGACCTCTAGCCTCACTATCCACAGTTTAGTTCATGCTTTATATTTCATTAATCTTCTCTTCTGTCCATGGAAATCTCTCCCCCCCCCCCAAATCCTTCAATAGGTCCATGTTTCTGGGTCTTGACTTATTTACTGTTCATTTTTGTGCACCTGAGTACTGTTGAGCAAACATAACACTCGACAACTCTCTTCTGTCATTACTCTCTAAGAGTACTTTGATGTTATGTCAAGCATTAATGTCTGTTGAGGGCAGCAGTAGAACAGAACACAGAACTAATTTCACAAGTGATTGCAAACTGAAGGACATTCTCAGGAGCCTGAAGCATATTCAGATTTGTCAAAAAATCAAAAGATAATGATCCTTGGTCATTTTCATTGTTCTGCAACTCCTCAGAGAACTTCTTTCTGGCTGTCCAGGATTTATTCTGCATCTTTCTCCAAAACACTTCTAAATTCTGTTTCTTCTAATCTCTACTGCTTAAATTCTGTTGCTTATAATTTCTGTTTCTTTATTGTCTGGGATGATATTTCAGTGGATATAATCAAATGAAACTGCAATGGCTTGCACCTACCTGCCACCAGAAATCACACTACATGTCACTTTCTGCTGGTAGCACATGTCAGACATGGAAACACTTCTGAAAGATAATGCCAGGAGAGAAAGTTCACCTCACTGAGCTAAATAATTGAAGCTAACAAGAGACGTAATGAGAAATATAAGACGAAACAGAACACTGAAAAATTCTGGAAATCTAAGAAACAAAAATTTGCCATCAAACAAGGAAGAACAAGGGCACTGATTGGGTACATGAGACCCAACTGGAAGATCCTGATTTTGCAGATGACATAACTCTTATCAGTGACAATGTGAAATCAATCCAAGTAAAAACAGATACCCCATCTTCAATGGCTAGTAAAATAGGACTTTAAATTAACAAGGATAAAACAAAAATAATGAAACTGCTCATTAACCACGAAGGAACAGCTGCTGAAGAAGTAAACCATTTTGCTCATCTCTGTGGTTCTAAGGACTGCAAATGCGCCACAAACAGCCTCTGGCAGTCAAGTCCAGCTCCTGGCCTTCCCGTGGCAGAACTGTTTAAACTGACAGGAGAAGGGGCGAGGGCGAATATCTGGCGCCTGAAAACCAGTTACCTAGGGTAGATGAGTGGCACGTTTGGTAGCTCATCTGCCGCTGTTGGCGAGATCTTCAGCTGCCGTGCGTGGAGCGGTGCTCCTCCCGGCCAATGAAGAAATTTGCAAATGAGGTTGCCGCGCAGCATCACTGCGGAAAAGGTGGTAGAAAGGATAAAGCGAAGCAAACAGTCAAATCACAGCACCTCTGGTCTGGAGGTCAGCCACGTCCTGAGTGCAGTCATATCGGGTGAAATGCATGAACCGGCTTGTCCCAGAGGTTAAGACACTGCTGGCGAGACTTTTCAAATGCCGCGCATAGAGTGAAGCTCCTCCCGGTTAAGGAAGTGAATGCGGAAAAGAAATAAAGGTTGCTGTGCGGAGCCGAAGGGAAAAGGTGGTGGAAAGTGAAGTTTAACTGGTATGTCCAGTAGTATCGCTACGAGAGCTATACCACGGCACCTCTGCTCTAGAGGCCGGCCACGTCCGAAATACACCTACACTGGTGAAATATGCCTAAACTGGCACACACCAGGGGTGGAACTTGATGGCTAGACATGTCATGCCACCTCCGCTCTAGAGGTCAGCAACACCTGATAAACACCCATACTGGTGAATTTTGCCTAAACCAGCTCATACCAGGGGTGAATCTTGAAGGCTATGCATGTCACAGTACCTCTGCCCTAGAGGTCAGTCCCGTCCCAAACACGCCCATACTGGGATAATGCCTAAACCGGCTCAACCCAGGGGTGGAATTCACTAGTGGCGAGGATTCGTCCTCCTGGACAAAAGCTCCATCCTGGTCACAACTAGGAAGGGTAGCGGCCACGACCGCAAAATGCTGAAGTCGGAGACACTGGACCAGGGAAGTCTAGATAGGCAACCACCTCTCACCCGGCAGGGATGTTTGCGTATCCTAATCACGCTGAGGTTTTCCCGTGAGAAAGTCCAACCCTGGACTGGATGGGCAACCACCTCTCACCCGGCGGTGATACACGGGTATCTCAAAACACGTCGAGGTTTTCCGGTGAGAAAGTCCAACTCTGGCCTGGGTGGGCTACCGCCTCTCACCCAGCGGGGATGCACTGATATCCTAAACACGTCAAGGTCTTCCGGTGAGAAAGTCCAACCGTAGACTAAACTGGTGCAATGAAAACCACGGTGTCACGCAATCCCGCTTCAGAGACACACCAAGAATACAGGCTAAAGCACTGTGATACTCTGAACCCCTTGTGGTCCTCTCGTGGATCTCGTGTGGTCTATTTTGGACCACACAGGGGACCACGGGACCTAACGAGGACCACAGGCGTGAATTCAGTAGGTTCACAGTGCGGTTTTTGGTGGTAGAAGTGAACGAAGAAGAAGAAGAAGAAGAGCTCATCTCTGCAGCTACATAGACCAGGATGGTGACATCAGAAAGGAAGTTAGAATTCGAATTGCAAAAGCAACACTGACCTTCAAGATTCTCAATAACATATGGCATTCAAAAGTTATAAGCACAAAAACCAAGTTAAGATTCGTTCATTCATTCATTTGCATGTCCCTTGCGGAACTTTGCCTCCTTAACAGCACTCCTGTAGGCCTCTCGGTTGTAAGCAAGATGGCCTGCTGCTGATACATCCATTTGCAGATCATCAATGATGTCTTGCAGCCATCTTCGCCTTGGTCTTCCTCTCTTTCTTTTCCCATTATGCACCCTTCCAAGACAGTTTTATCTAGATTATCATGACATTTAATGTGTCCAAAATATTAAAGTTTTCTCTCATTAATCCTCTTTACTAGCCAGCCTTCTTCAATATTAAGTTCTTGTAGTATGGATATATTTGTTCTTAAGATTAAGTTAAGATTATTCAATTCAAATGTAATATCCACCCTCATTTATGCATGTGAAAGCTGGAAAACAACTAAAGAAATAAACAAGAAATTAGACTCCTTCGATAACAAACGCCTAAGGAAAATAGCTGATATAAAGTGAAACGAATTCAAGAACAATGCAGAGATAAGACAGATGAGCAAACAACCACCTTTTTCATGGGTGATCAGAAAAAGAAGATGGACACATGTCTGTCGTGTGCTGAGAAGAGACAACCAGAGAATCCCAAAACAAACTATCAAGTGGAACACAAAAGGCCAAAGAAAAAGAGGCAGACCACGTGAAACTCTAAAGAGGACATTGCTAAGAGAGGCCAGTTCAGTGGGAATAACATCCCTTGATGAAATTGAAAAACTCGCCGAAGATAGGAAATCTTGGCACACTACATGCGGCCCCTATGTGACGTTTAGAGGCACGGTAATGGACCCATCTTGCTTTGTCTTGCCTACTGGCTGAATGATTACTGAGCTAAATCCAGCTTACACTACAAACACCATTATATGACGAACTAATACACAGAATTAAAGAAGAACCGGCATCTCTATAACAGGGCTGAGCAATTACGGTAACAGTGAAATAACTTTAAGAAACAATAAACAAGAGTGGGGGTGGATATAAAAACAAGCATAATCTATTGGCCATATGGAAAGTTTCGTTTATATTTTTCAAGTGGTATTTCCTTTTACTTACAACTCATTTTACCGAAAATCGGCTGCGGCGAGGATAAAGCCATCGAAGACGAAGTTGTAAGGCCAGTCACAGCTGACTCTGCGTTCGAATTTTGGAATTTTTCTTGGAAAATCCAATCAGGGGAAGGTTGTTGTATTTAGCATGTCTATCTTAGCGGTGCCGGTATAGCAGCACGATAGGACTGACTAAATATACGACTGTGAGTTAGTATAGGGTTGCCAGATGTCCTGGTTTTCAGGAGCAGTCCCAGTTTTTAAAAGAAAAATTCTGTCCCCATAAATGCTTTCAGGACACCTATGTGCCCAGGTTTTTGTTTTCTCCTTTCAAATGGAAGAATTATGCATTCGAGTTCTTCTCTCTCCCTGCGATTTCAGGTTGGCAGAGCTACTATACACATTTTAAGACAACAAAATAGTTCAAGTTTAATTTTTTTTAAAAATTCCTGTCGCCGAGTTAGAATGTGTGGAATTCATGAGTTTCGTGTCATTTCTCTTTTCATTCTTATGTTTTGGCGAGAGAAATGTTCTCTGTTCTCGACATCATGTCTCCTCAGCGTCTCCGCGCCAAAGGAAAACGAGAATATGTATGGTAAAAACAGTGCACCATCTTTCCTGCCCACTGTCTTATAGATTACTCGTTTGTTTGTTTGGTTGTTTGTTTGTTTGTTTGTTTGTTGTGTTGTTGTTGTTGTTGTTGTTGTTGTTTTGGAGACTGCAGTGGTTGCAAGTTTTATAGGCCTTGGTTAAAAAAAAAAGTTTTACCATTATCAGCGTCATGGTCCTGAAGATCGATAATGTATCGTCTCTTCGAGATTTATGATTAGTGAAAGAAAGAAAAATAAGTGCTTTTTCATTATAATTATCGGTGTCGAGAGAAATTATATACAGGCGAACCCACTTAATATCACATCGGTTTATGTCACCACCTGGATATTGTCACACACATTTGTATCCCCAGCCAATTCCCATAAGTAATCAATGGGCTTTACTCCCGTTAATATCACCCCGCTTGTTGCCACAAATCGGTTAATGTCACTGTATTTTTGTACCAGGATGAGCTCAAGACCCAACTTTACATCACAGACTTGGCCAGTACAGGCTACAAACATCTCACAAAGCGTTATCAGTTTCGCGATTCATCAAAGACGTTTGATCACCTAGTAATGCTTCATCAACCTTTTGAATATGTGGGCATCGAAACTCAAGTGGTGCGAATGAAAGACTTACCACGACCGCCCTTTCATTTATGAGAGACATTTGATGATGATTAAAATCTGGCTTTTTACTGTCATTGGCTTCTTTATCAAGACGTGGGCGGTGTTCAGTTGGCAACGTGAGATGATAGTCAGACTCGAATTCACAGTACACTTACTGTGAATCGTATAGCCGGGAACTTCTCTCTGGTTCTCGTTGTGATAGATAATGGCTACAAGAAGCAAACATATTGATCTGGATTTGAACAGTAAAATGGATATTCTGAAGAAAGTTGATGTAAAAGTTACACGAAAGGACATCTTATCGTATATCTTATATCCTTCCCGTGCCGTTAAACGTCACATAGGGCTCGCAAGGTAATTCGCCAATTTTTCCTGTTTTCGGCGAGCGAACAAAACCGTGTCGCCGCATCGACATCAAGATATCGATTAATGTTATGCATGCGGCATGGAATAGCATCAGTTAGTCAATGACTGCGAACTGCTTTTTTAAATGGCAGTTTACTTTCTTTCCCGAGCCAGTGATCAATATAAATGCCGGCGACATTTGTGACGTCCCCATGGACTTGATCACAAACGAAGAGTGGGCAGCAATTTCTGATGGAAGTGTCACGTTTGATCAGTTCGTTTCAGCTGATGACGGCTTGTTTATCAACGGAAATGTATTCAGTCGAAGAGATCGTAGCTAGTTGCAGTAAAAGCAAGGTAGGCAACGACTATTCTAAAGCAGGTGCAGAAATTCAAATACATTGGAGCATTAATAACTTCAGATGGGAAATGCAGAACAGAAATTAGGACACATGATTTACGGCACATGATGATGATGATGATGATAAGGAGGAGGAGACAGCGACACCGAGGAT
The DNA here is from genome assembly GCA_009760885.1 of Achatina immaculata. Classification (NCBI taxonomy): domain Eukaryota; kingdom Metazoa; phylum Mollusca; class Gastropoda; order Stylommatophora; family Achatinidae; genus Lissachatina; species Lissachatina immaculata. The sequence continues at coordinate 66,852,647 of CM019713.1, read as the reverse complement.
AGGGCTGATAACGTCAGTGAGTCTACGGACCAGAAGTCCACCTCAACTGTTTCTTACGCTCAGTCTGTAAGCGCGTTCGAGACTGTGCGCTCGTTCATGTACAGTATGCCTGACGTGTCACAGGACGTTTTTAGTGCTCTATCGTGTTTAAATGACTTTTTTATTTACTAGACCGGTTATCATTACACAACGCAAAATCACGCATTTTTAGTACTACTGCTGACAAGTCAGATGCTGCTTAATTATAGTGTTTTCTACATTGTAAGAATAAGACTAACTATATTTTATGATTCATATATTTTATGACTAATATATTTTGTGATTAGTATATACTGTGTCCGATGATAATAGCTTTGGCTGTTTGTTATGTGTTTAATGTAGCAAATGTGGGACGGAAGGACACACACGCACACACACTGGCCTAGTTAAATCATTTTTAAAGGATCCTGTTTATGTCAACTCCGCTTATTGTCATCGTATTTTTGACGGTCCCAGTGATGTGACATTAAACTGTGTGTATACATATATGTATATATAAAAAAACTGGCTTTTTTTTAGTAAAGAGGATTACAATGAGAAAACTTAAATATTTTGGACACACTAAACGTCATGATAATCTAGAGAAAACCGTCTTGGAAGAGTACATAATGGGAAAAAGAAAGAGAGGAAGACCAAGGCGAAGATGGCTGCAAGACATAGTTGATGATTTGCAAATAGATGCATCAGCAGCAGGTCATCTTGCTCACAACCGAGAGGCCTACAGGAGTGCTGTTAGGGAGACAAAGTTCCACAAGGGACATGCAATGAATTATATATATATATCTTATAATAAGAGCACGATACAACTTAAGACACGGAAGAATGACAATAATACAGTGTTATGCACCCACGAATGATGCAGATGATGATGTGAAAGATGACTTCTATCACCAACTACAACAAATCATCAACAAAGTCCCTAAACATGACATCCTACTGCTATGGGGGACTTCAATGCTAAGGTAGGGAAAGATAACACCGACGTTGAAAAAGTGATGGGGAAAGAAGGAATTGACATGGTTAATCAGAATGGAGAAAGATTAATTGAAATATGTCTAACAGAGGGCATGATCATTGGAGGCAAAATATTCCCACACAAAGAGATACATAAAACAACATGGATATCTCCAGATGATAGAACTAGAAACCAGATAAATCATTTTTGTATTAGAAAGCAATACAGAACATCTCTGATAGATGTAAGGGCATATAGGGGTGCAGATGTCAACAGTGATCACAATCTGCGTACAGAGAAAATAAAACTAAAATTGAAAAGCCAACACAAGAAATCAGTACACAGAAAGATAAACAGCCACAGCCAACAAAAATAAAATAATAACATTAATTTCAATCAGGAACTTGCCAATCATTCCAAAACACCCAATGAAGTTGAGGAGATAAGTATAGATGAATTATGGACTTCTTACAGCACAGCCATAATCACAGTAGCAAAGCAAGCGCTGGACTGAAAAAACCAAATAGAAAAGCATGGATATCAGATAAAACATGGAAGTATATACATGAAAGACGAGCAGTCAAATTAGACATGTTGAATGCAAAAACAAATCTTGGAAAAGATCTAGCGAAAGCAACATAAATAGACAAGAAAGTAAAAAGTTCAGCTAGAAGGGATAAAAGAGAATACATAGACAATATGGCGAAAGAGGAAAAAAAAGCAGCAAAAACAGGAGACAGCAAAACTTTATATAACATACATAAGAGGCTAACAGGTACTATTACATCTAAAGAAAGACCAATTCTTAGCAAGACTAGAGCCCTATTAACATCTGATAAAGACCAAAAGCAAAGATGGGCTGAACACTTCCAAGAAATAATTAATCAACCACACCAAAAAGAATTGTTAAACCTTGAAATTGACTTACCAGCCCCACAACTAAATGTCAACCTAGATGGAATTACATTGCATGAAATTGAAACAGCAGTGAATTTAATGGCTAACAACAAAGCTGCAGGTGAAGACGAAATAACACCCGAAATGCTAAAAGCTATCAACAGTGACAACATGAGACAACTACAGAGAATGTTTAACAAGATTTAGAAAGAAGAGAAGGTCCCTTCTAATTGGAAAAAAAGGAATCATTGTTAAAATACCAAAAAAAGGCAACCTTAGTGACTGTAACAACTGGAGAGGAGTAACCTTAATATCAGGTCATTTTGAATAGACTCAAAGATATAGTGGATACTGCAATGAGAGAAGAACAAGCAGGATTTCGAAAAGGGAGAAGCTGTCTCAACCAGATCTTTACTCTCAGAATAATACTTGAAGAACATATTGAAAAGCAGAAACCATTAATACTGAACTTCATAGATTTTAAAAAGGCATTTGATAGCATACACAGAGATTCATTGTGGAGAATTTTATGTCTATATGGAACACCATCTAAAATTGTCAACATCATTAAGGACTTATACAATGGATATGTTTGTGCAGTCAAGACAGAAGAAGGGATGAGTGAATGGTTCCAGATTGAAACAGGTGTGAAACAAGGATGTATACTGTCTCCTTTACTTTTTGGGATTACAATAGACTTCTTAATGAAAAAATGCTGCACAGGTAACACAGGTATTGACTGGGTACATGGGACCCAACTAGAAGATTTTGATTTTGCTGATGACATAACTCTTATCAGTAATAATATGAATTCCATGCAAGAAAAAACAGATAGCCTGTCTTCACTGGCTAGCAAAATAGGACTTGAAATTAACAAGGACAAAACAAAAATAATGAAAATTCCCATTAATCAAAATGGAAAAATACACATAGAAGGAACAGATATTAAAGAAGTCAATCAATTTGCATACCTTGGCAGCTACATAGACCAGGATGGTGACACTAGAAAGGAAGTTAGAATCAGAATTGCAAAAGCAGCATCGATCTTCAAGAACATTAAGAACATATGGAATTCAAAAGTTATAAGCACAAAAACCAAGTTAAGACTATTCAATTCAAATGTAATATCCACCCTCATTTATGCATGCGAAAGCTGGAAAACAACTAAAGAAACAGAAAAGAAATTAGACTCTTTTGAAAACAAATGCCTAAGGAAAATACTTGGCATCAAGTGGAACGAATTCAAGAACAATGTAGAGATAAGACAGATGACTGAACAACAACCAGTCTCATGGGTGATCAGGAAAAGGAGATGAACATATTGGTCATGTGATGAGAAGAAACGATCAGAGAATCCTAAAACAAGCTATCAAGTGGAACACAACAAGCCAAAGAAAAAGAGGCAGACCGCATGAAACTCTAAAGAGGATATTGTTAAGAGAGGCCAAATTAACAGGCATAAAATCCTTTGATGAGGTTGAAAGACTTGCCGAAGACAGGAATAATTGGCGAACTATTTTGCTAGCCCTATGTGACATTTAACGGCACGGGAAGGATATAAAAGGTATGAGTTCTGTTTATAGTCTAATGTCGAAGAAATTTTATTTACAGGTATATTAAAGTATTAGTACAGTATACAGATTTATAAAGTAACGTCTTTTACAAATTAACTATAATATTAATTTAATTCAAAACTTGATTATAAATAATACTTTTCATTTCACCTCCAGGAGGTGAAATTCTTGGGTGAACCCACCCTTGAGTAAACAACATAAAGTTGTCAGTGGGAGAAACATCTTGATCTCAAATCTATTCCTCCCTCCCTCCCTCCCTCTCTCTCTCTCTCTCTCTTCTTTCTGTCCCCATTTCTCTCCCAATCTTTCTCACTCTATATCTCTTCCCTCTATCTCCCTTATATGTGGTCGTTGTTCAAATCCAACCCAAAAAGTCAATGCTTAAGCAATTGTATTCTCCCAAAACCAAGGCTTAACATCTTTAAAAAAAAAGCTTCTCTTGCTCAACTGCTCACCTTTGGAATGCCCTACCAGCTTATGTAAAACTTACAAGTAATATTCGTTCTTATAACTTCAAATCTTGGACTATATGCCTCCCTAAGCATAGTCTAAAGTAGTTTAAAATATGGCTTGATTGTTCTATTTTTAACAGCTTTTCTATAATTTTAGTTTTGAATGAATGTAAGAATGCAAGTCATGCTGTTGCATAAATCAGAGTGTATAGTGTATGGACGTGAGATCAGTTTATTATGTATTTATGTAATCATTTAATTGTCTTCATGATTATTAATGCTCATTAACAAATGCTTAATGACTGTGACTGAGTGAAAGCTGTATGATGAAGGGCAGAATGTTAGACCGGCCTGCGTGCCCAATTCTTAACCCTTTCTCTCTCCCTCCCTCTCTCTCTCCTCTCTCTCTCTCTCTCTCTCTCTCTCTCACTCTCATTCTCTCTATCTCTCTCCCCAATTTGAAAAACTAATTTGAAAAAAATAAGAAAAAGGCACACTGTCACCGAGCAATGAAATCTACTACAGAATACAATTAAAAGCTAATATAAACATAAGGAAAAAACAGTTAAAATTTATTTATCTCAATCATTTATTAGACAGGAAAAAAAATTAATTCTATCTATAGTGTACTATCAGAGAAATGGAGAGATACCATCTAGACATACTGGGCATCAGCGAAATGCGATGGCCAGAAGCAGGTAAAAGATCGGCGGAAAACGGTAAGTTAATTATACATTCAGGCAGAAATGACGGTAAATTCAGAGAAGGAGTGGGCATTATTATGTCAAATGTAGCTGCAAAGACCCTTGTAGAGTGGGAACCAGTGAACAGTCGTATAATAAGAGCACGATACAACCTACGACACGGAAGAATGACAATAATACAGTGTTATGCACCCACGAATGATGCAGATGATGATGTGAAAGACGACTTCTATCACCAACTACAACAAATCATCAACAAAGTCCCTAAACACGACATCCTAATTGCTATGGGGGACTTCAACGCTAAGGTAGGGAAGGATAATACCGACGTTGAAAAAGTGATGGGGAAAGAAGGAATTGACATGGTTAACCAGAATGGAGAAAGATTAATTGAAATATGTCTAACAGAGGGCATGGTCATTGGAGGCACAATATTCCCACACAAAGAGATACATAAAACAACATGGATATCTCCAGATGATAGAACTAGAAACCAGATAGACCATTTTTGTATTAGAAAGCAATACAGAACATCTCTCATGGATGTAAGGGCTTATAGGGGTGCAGATGTCAACAGTGATCACAACCTGTGCATAGGGAAAATAAAACTAAAATTGAAAAGTCAACACAAGAAATCAGTACACAGAAAGATAAACAGCCACAGCCTACAAAAATAAAATACTAACATTAATTTCAATCAGGAACTTGCCAATCATTCCAAAACACCCAGTGAAGTTGAGGAGATAGGTATAGATGAGTTATGGAATTCTTACAGCACAGCCATAATCACAGCAGCAAAAGTAAGCGCTGGATTGGAAAAACCAAATAGAAAAGCATGGATTTCAGATAAAACATGGAAGTATATACATGAAAGACGAGCAGTCAAATTAGACATGTTGAATGCAAAAGCAGATCATGAAAGAGATTTGGCAAAAGCAAAATACAAAGACATAGACAAGAAAGTAAAAAGTTCAGCTAGAAGGGATAAAAGAGAATACATAGACAATATGGCGAAAGAGGCAGAAAAAGCAGCAAAAACAGGAGAAAGCAAAACTTTATATAACATACAAAAGAGGCTAACAGGTACTATTACATCTAAAGAAAGACCAATCCTTAGCAAAACTGGAACACTATTAACATCAAATAAAGACCAAAAGCAAAGATGGGCTGAACACTTCCAAGAAATACTCAATCGACCACACCCAAAAGAATTGTTAAACCTTGAAACTGACTTACCAGCCCCACAACTAAATTTCAACCTAGATGAAATTAAATTGCATGAAATTGAAACAGCAGTGAATTTAATGGCTAACAACAAAGCTGCAGGTGAAGATGAAATAACAGCCGAGATGCTAAAAGCTATCAATAGTGACAACATGAGACAACTACAGAGAATGTTTAACAAGATTTGGAAAGAAGAAAAAGTCCCTTCTAATTCGAGGAAAGGAATCATTGTTAAAATACCAAAAAAGGGCAACCTTAGTGACTGTAACAACTGGAGAGGAGTAACTTTAATATCAGTTGTGTCAAAAGTATTTTGCAAGGTCATTTTGAATAGACTCAAAGATATAGTGGATACTGCAATGAGAGAAGAACAAGCAGGATTTCGAAAAGGGAGAAGCTGTCTCGACCAGATCTTTACTCTCAGAATAATACTTGAAGAACATATTGAAAAGCAGAAACCATTAATACTGAACTTCATAGATTTTAAAAAGGCATTTGATAGCATACACAGAGATTCATTATGGAGAATTTTATGTTTATATGGAATACCATCTAAAATTGTCAACATCATTAAGGACTTATTCAATGGATATGGTTGAGCAGTCAAGACAGAAGAAGGGATGAGTGAATGGTTCCAGATTGAAACAGGCGTGAAACAAGGATATATACTGTCTCCTTTACTTTTTGGGATTACAATAGACTTCATAATGAAAAAATGCTGCACAGGTAACACAGGTATTGACTGGGTACATGGGACCCAACTAGAAGATTTTGATTTTGCTGATGACATAACTCTTATCAGTAATAATGTGAATTCCATGCAAGAAAAAACAGATAGCCTGTCTTCACTGGCTAGCAAAATAGGACTTGAAATTAACAAGGACAAAACAAAAATAATGAAAATTCCCATCAATCAAAATGGAAAAATACACATAGAAGGGACAGATATTAAAGAAGTCAATCAATTTGCATACCTTGGCAGCTACATAGACCAGGATGGTGACACTAGAAAGGAAGTTAGGATCAGAATTGCAAAAGCAGCATCAATCTTCAAGAATCTTGAGAACATATGGAATTCAAAAATTATAAGCACAAAAACCAAGTTAAGACTATTCAATTCAAATGTAATATCCACCCTCATTTATGCATGCGAAAGCTGGAAAACAACTAAAGAAATAGAAAAGAAATTAGACTCTTTTGAAAACAAATGCCTAAGGAAAATACTCGGCATCAAGTGGAATGAATTCAAGAACAATGCAGAGATAAGACAGATGACTGAACAACAACCAGTCTCATGGGTGATCAGGAAAAGGAGATGGACATATGTTGGTCACTTGATGAGAAGAAATGATCAGAGAATCCTAAAACAAGCTATCAAGTGGAACACAACAGGCCGAAGAAAAAGAGGCAGACCGCGTGAAACTCTGAAGAGGACATTATTAAGAGAGGCCAAATTAACAGGCATAAAATCCTTTGATGAGGTTGAAAGACTCGCTGAAGACAGGAAAAATTGGCGAACTACTTTGCGAGCCCTATGTGACGTTTAACAGCACGGGAAGGATATAAGATATAAGATAAGATAGTGTACTATAGAAGTTTATGTACAGGTATTTCAAAGTATAAGTCATCATCATCATCATCATCATCATCATGTGCCGTGCCGACTGGTGTTGGGTATTATGCTTCTCCAGAGTACACGATCCTTTATGCAGGCCATCAGTTCAGTTGGTGATCTCTCACACCATCCCATCAGACTGTCCAGTACCATTTCTCTTTGTCTTCCTCATGATCTTCTTCCTTCTATTTTTCCTGTTGTTATAATATGTTCAATGCCTCCTCTTCTCATTGCATGTCCTATGAAAGCACACTGTCTCTCTCTTATTTTTTGACAAGATTTTTTGGTCTCTCCAGCTCTTCTCATACATTCTTCATTAGTTATTTTTGCTGTCTAAGGGATTGGCAACATCTTCTAATAAATCACATTTCTGCTGCTTCCAATGATTTTTATGCAGACCTGCCTATTGTCCATGATTCACTTCCATATAACAAGATAGGTTCAATATAGCATTTTAGGACTCGTTTTCTAACGTTTATTGATAAGGAAATTTTGCATAATATGTTTCTCATTCTCTGAAATTCAGTCTTTGCTTGGCCTGTTATGTTCCTTATTTCTGTTCTGCATTTCCCATCTGAAGTTATTAATGCTCCAATGTATTTGAAATTCTGCACCTGCTTTAGAATAGTTCCGTTTAATTTAATACTGCATGTTGATGAATTATGTTTTGTATAAATACATTATACAAACTATATAGTAAAGACTTTTACAAATTCACTATAATATTAATTTAATTCAAAACTTGATTAGAAACAATAATCTTATTTTCACCCCCAGGAGCAAGAATAATAAATTATTAGGTGAACCCACACTTGAGGAAGCAACATAAAGTTGTCTGTGGGAGAAACATCTCGATCTCAAATCTATCTCTCTCCCTCTCTCTTTCTCACATGGCATAGTACCTTACAGACACCACATGCCTTAAATTGATGGCAGTATCATCGTAATCCATCACAAACTGAAACCTTCAACCCACAATGTCGAAAAAGAATTATTACTCAGCAAGACATAGTGACTGATATCTTCATTCTTACGTTTATTTAGAATTTTTACATTTTATTATTGCATTTTATTTCTTGCCCCTTTTCTTTTGTATCTATTTTTATAATTCTTGTCAGCTTTCTATAGGTCCTTGCAGTTTGTAAGTGTGAGTTGTATCTGTTTGTGTGTGAGAACTATATACCTAATTACTCAACCTGTTAGTGAATTCACATATTTCAGCGTTTAACTATTCAGTAGTTAGACGCGTCTCTCTTTCAGCTTCCAATTATTTCAGCTAGTGAGTTGTGTACCAGTTGAAAGTTTAATATACAGAGTGTGTCTCTGTGTAGTATTTAAAAGTTTATTTACTTCAGTATTAAGTATCATAATAGGAATTATTTTCAAACCAGTAACAGGAGACAGGAAAATAAAATGACCCCACCTACCGAAAAATGGTTACATAAAGAAGGACTTCGATTAGGCCATCTGAATGTACATCACCTATTAGGTAAAATTCCTGAAGTAACACACATATTACATCAAAATTTCCACATTTTTGGCTTCTCTGAAAGTCGTTTAAATAGGAACATAACCGATGAAGATATTAGAATTAACGGTTTTAACCTGATCCGGCGTGACCCAACCAGGAAACTAGAAACAGGTCTAGTAATGTAAATCTCCACAACTATCCAGTTTAGTTGTAGAGAAGACCTCGAATCATCAGAGGTAGAGTGCATTTGGGTGGAAGTTAAAATGCCAAACCAGAGTCCATTAATTATTGGACTTTTATACCGTAATCCAAATGCATCATCTCTGTGGTACGATCATTTCACGACTATGATGGATGAGGTTTCAACCTTTAGGTTCAAAGATATTATCATTCTTGGAGATTTCAACATAGATCTAACACAATCAAATCTAACTTGGACCAATATTATATTATCCTATAATCTTTGCCAAATTGTCACCAAACCTACCAGAGTAACAGAAGTATCATCTACATTATTAGATCATATATATGTAGCCCAACCAGAAAACATCATTGAATGTAACATCCCTCATACTTCGTTAAGTGATCATTACCCAGTCTGCTATACATGGAAAAGAAGGGGGTATAAACTTCCTAAACACAGTCACATCAGTATGAAATTTAGAAGCTTCAGAAAATTTAACCTAGAATTATTCCTTAATGATTTGCAAGAATCTTCACTTACACACGTGTACCAACTAACTGACCCTGATGAGGCAATAGAATATTGGCTAAAGATCTTCAGAGATATATTAGACAAACATGTCCCCATGAAAGAGGTGAGAGTAAAACACCAGACGAAGTCACCATGGATAACACCTGAAATACTACAATCCATGAGAGAACGTGACCGGGTGCACAAAATCAAGGACTTTATGACCTACCGTTCACTCAGAAACAAAGTTCAATACTTAATAAGTCAAGAGAAAAAAATTACTTCAGGAATCTAATACAGAATAAATCAGACAGTAAATCAATTTGGAACGCCATAAATACCCTATCAAATAAAAGAAAAGAATTTGATTCTCAAGCCATCAATTGTGCATACACTAGCGCACATATCAGTACACATTTCAGAGAAGAAATCAACGTTCTTAAATCATCAATATCAGCTCCTGTATGCGACTTACATGAACTACAAACATTCCTGGACAGCAGATGTACTGATTTTAAACAGTTACACATTCCATTCTTAACAGTCAGTGAATTTCACAGTTATCTCTTAACCTTAAAAAACAATAATACAACTGGGCTTGATGATATTAGTAATAAGATCTTACGTTATGCTGCACCTGTCATTTCACATAAACTAACATATATTTACAACCAGTGCATTGCAAAATGTTATTTTCCTGAGGCTTTTAAAACTTCTAAGGTGTATCCTCGCTTTAAATCTGGCTCATCCAACAATCTTACCAACTATAGACCAATATCCATATTATCGTCATTATCAAAACCACTAGAAAAACATACACAAAATAACTCTACGACACATGCAAGAGAACAATTTACTCATAGCAGTCAGTAAGGCTTTAGACCCAATCATTCCTGCCACACAGCTCTTACCAAAATGACAGAAAACTGGTTAGTAAACATAAATGATGACAGACTGTGTGGTGCCATCTTTGTCGACTTTAAAAAAGGCATTTGATATGATTGACCACGATATTCTTGTAAGAAAAATAAAGACTTATAGAATGCACCCTGACCTAATAAAATTAATTGCATCGTTTCTTTCAGACAGACAACAGGTAGTATTCTTCAACAATTCTCTGTCAAATTCTGCTACAGTTGACACTGGTGTTCCGCAAGGTTCTATTCTAGGCTCGTTGCTCTTTGCTATCTATATCAATGATCTTCCACTTCATCTTAAACACTCCTCTTGTGACATTTTTGCCGATGATTGCACAGTCTACACCAGTGACTACGACTGTGTTAATCTAGAATCAACTCTTCAGGTCGAGGTATACAATTTAATTGGATGGAGCAAAAATAATGGCATGATTATAAACACCGATAAAACAAAATCAATGCTCATAACAACAAGACAGAAACTACAAAATGCAACAAAAACAACACTTCGGCTCTGTACAGAAACATCACAGATAGAAAACGTTAGCGAGCACAAAACACTAGGTCTTATTATTGACCAACATCTGATCTGGAACTCTCATGTGCAATGTCTAACAAAACTCATCGCACAAAAAGTATACCAATTAGCTAAAATTAAGCACTTATCGATCAAGACACTAGGAAGACATACTACATATCTCATAAACAAACACATTTAGACTATTTCTCAACAGTTTGGGATGGTTGCTCAGTGTCAAATACAAAGAGGCTTTACTCACTCCAAAAGCGAGCAGTAAAGCTTATTAGTGACAAAGATCAAGCACAAACAACTAATCATCACAAACGTATCAAAATACTACCTCTTAAGAACAGGTTCCTCTTCAACAAAGCCAAGTTAGTATATCAAATTCTTTCACAGCATGCCCCGCCTTATCTATGGAACCTGTTTAAATTTAGCCCAAAGTGCAGCCAACGCTTGAACAACATATGTCTTCCAAAACCTAGACTTGATCTTTACAAGAAAAGCTTTAGTTATTCTGCTGCTCATCTTTGGAATATCCTCCCATCCTGTATAAAAAATATAAATTATATTCCTTCCTACAACTACAAGCTTTCCCAATATCTATTTGATGTCGACTACATGCCTCCATGAATTATAAAACTTAAAAAGTTATCTTAAACTGCTCTTACAGACACCGAATACAATTAATTGTTTTCTGAATAGTCCCGAAAATTTTGTTTAGTAGATATTCATTTATAATGTATGTAGTTACTTCTGTTCTGAGTGAATGTTTAAGAGCAAAACGTAAGTGTTATATTTTATTTTATGTCTCTCAGCTCCAATGTTAGTTATGTTTGTTATATGAACAGCATATTTGTAGAATGTCTGGAATAGAGTGAAAGATGTATGTTAAAGGGCAGAATGTCAGACTGGCCTGTGTGCCCAATTCTTAACCCTTTTGAAATAAAGATCAATCAATCAATCAATCAATCAATCAATCTCTCTGTCCTCTCTCTCCCTATCCCTCTCTCCATCCCTCTTCTTCTTTCTCTCCCTCTCTCTCTTTCTCTCTCTCCCTCTCTCTCCCTAAATTGAAAAGCTATTTTGAAAAAACAATAAGAAAAGACACACTTTCACTGAGCAATGAAATCTACTATAGAATACAATTAAAAAGCTTATATAAACGTAAGGGAAAAAAAACGAAGTTAAAATTTATTTTTACAAATATAATTAAAACAATAAGAGACCGTCAAAATTATGACTTGCCATGGGAGGCTTCAAATGCTTCTCTTAGACCAGTACCACTCTATTTCAGGGTGATCTCTCTTAGATCATTTTTTCCTCCTTGAATTTAGTGGATAAGACCTTCACCCTCTTCGTATCCCCACCACCAGGTGTGGTAGGGGTGTTATACTCCCACAGTACTTTTCTCCATATTGTAATTCATATGTGTATCAAGTTTGGTTGAAAGTGCATGAAATGTTTTCAATATGCCTAAGAGAAAGTATTCCTTTCAGGAAAAATATTCATAGAACCTATCTTGTCTTGTCTTGTGCTATCTCCATGAAACTGAGAGCTGTTGTTCTTTGCAGCCGATGTTGTAGAGATGTTGAGGCACAGCATCGTATCGGCGTGGGACCGGGTTATGGCAGCTATTTTATCTGTACCAGAATATGCTAAAAAGAAGGGGGTGTGCAATACTTCTCTAGCAGACTTCACCACCATGGGGACTATGGCGATCCCTGGCACGTTAGCCAGGTCTGTTACTGGGGGTACAGTGGATAGATGTGACAGGGTCTCAATCATTTATTAGACAGGAAAAGGATTGAATTCTATCTATAGTGTAATATAGAAATAAGTTTATGTACAGGTATTTCAAAGCATAAGTCATGATATGATCATCATCATCGTCATCATCATCATCATCATGAAAGACGAGCAGCCAAAATAGATATGTTGAATGTAAAGACAGATCTTGGAAACGATCTGGCGAAAGCAACATACAAAGAAATAGACAAGAAAGTAAAAAAGTTCAGCTAGAAGGGATAAAAGAGAATAAATAGGAAATATGGCGAAAGAGGCAGAAAAAGCAGCAAAAACAGGAGACAGCAAAACTTTATATAACAAACAAAAGAGGCTAACATGTACTATTTCATCTAAAGAAAGACCAGTCCTTAGCAAAACTGGAACCCTAGTAACATCAAGTAAAGACCAAAAGCAAAGATGGGCTGAACATTTCCAAGAAATACTTAATCGACCACACCAAAAAGAATTGATAAACCTTGAAACTGACTTACCAGCCCCACAACTAAATGTCAACCTAGATGGAATTACATTGCATGAAATCGAAACAGCAGTGAATCTAATGGCTAACAACAAAGCTGCAGGTGAAGAAGAAATAACAGTCGAAATGCTAAAAGCTATCAACAGTGACAACATGAGACAACTACAGAGAATGTTTAATGAGATTTGGAAAGAAGAAAAGGTCACTTCTAAATAGAAAAAAAAGGAATCATTGTTAAAATAGCACACAAAAAAAGAGGCAACCTTAGTGACTGTAACAATTGGAGAGGAGTAACCTTATTACCAGTTGTGTCAAAAGTATTTTGCAAGATGACATTTAACGGCACGGGAAGGATATAAGATATAAGGTATAGGATTTCCAACACATGTAACACAATATCACTGCTGTACCCAGACCAACAGGCAGCAGTAAGAATAAATGGTAAAACAACTTGGTTTGACATAAAACAAAGGGTCCGTCGGGGTTGCATACTGCCACCTTTCTTACTTAACTTATATAGTGAAAAAAAAAATGGTTACCGGGGTAGGGATATTCCTATCAAAGTAGAAGTAAGACACCAATTATCTCTGTTAGTTTACGGGACACCCTTTGGCAAGGTGGAATACCCCAATCAAGGTGACGTGAGGCCATGGGAGCAGGTGGTGGATGGAATGGGAGCACAGCCGACAGATAATGTTAGTTATGGTCACCATTCTATGATGATAGGCAGATAATCTCAATTTATGAACAATGGCAACGATCACTGACTAGTACAGTCATTGGCTGGAAGGAAAGCAGTGGTAAACTACCTTCTGGAAATATACCAAGAAACCCAAACAGCAACATGGTAGGTCAGATTGGAAAAAATCTAGTGGCGAGTCCTCCAGGCCAGATAGATCTAATTTTAACACTGGGGAAGAGTATGAGACAGGTCAGTAGTACTAGTAATTGTATGACAGTATATTTGCTAGAATAAACGATGTTATGGTAAAGGGGAGATAAAGCTTTAAAAAGTGAGTTGACAAATAGCAGCCTTCCTCTGTTAGTCCCCGAGATAAACTATTTGAGAACTTCAGTGTCAAAGGCTAGGGCGTGCACTGCAACACTGACAACTGCAAAGTTGTTCGTAAAAGCAATGACACTGAAAAAATTGGAAGAAGCAGAAGTGAAAGAATAACGGTCAGTTTAAGTTTAGGTTAGATCAAGTACAGGAAGGAAGAGGCTGTTATAGAAAATATGAGTTATAAATAAAGTGATAATATTTTTCGCAAACCAAAACGGGACCCTTTCCCCCTCCTGCAAAGCAAAATTTACTCTTCACTGTCTATGCCAAACTCAAACTGCAGAAAGTCTTTAAAAATTATATACTTGTTTCAGTAATTTTTACATTCATAGCTAGTATTTTGTTTAAGTTGATCACTCTTGAAATATGTGATATTCGATCTGCCACCGTGCGAAACTGAAAATTCAGATTTGCAAGTGTCACATCTAACATGGGAGTCATTGTCGGTTCTCGCCTTCCTTATGAAGGGAAAATCACTCTCTATATGTGTGATTGTTGAGTTTCCACCTTCCTTATGAAGGGAAAATCACTCTCTATATGTGTGATTGTTGAGTTTCCACGCTCGTTTAGACATCGTCGGGGTAAAAAAGAGAAAAACGGGAAGCTAAATTTTCATTTGCCCGACACGTAATGTTCAGTTCGTAAGTCAGTAAAAGAAATTAAATTAAACACATAATAATGCTCATGAAATGCGCCTTAATAACTAAATAAGTACAGTACTATTAATTAACTTGACAAAAATGCAAACCTCTCAGTCGTTCTGTCCACATAAAACTGACGCTGAGTCAAACATTTAGCGCCTTCAAACTTTTCCACTAACTCTGTGAATGGTTAATTTAGTCACGAGGAAGATAGCTGTACTCTGATTAGTTCAACATTTCTAGAATAAGTGAAGATCATTTTCTGATGCAACCAATCAACGTGTACCACGCATTTGCATCAGGTTAAAAATAGAATAATAAATACTTCAGATAAATTAGGTCACGTGCCGCAATTTCAAGATTAATTTTCGTGTACAGATTTGATTAAACTTTAGATTTAGCAGGCTCTCAGGGGGACATTTGTGCGTCCTGTCAAGACTTTCGGCGAAGGGGGGACACCAGTCTAAAATTCGGGACTGCCCCTCCTAAAGTGGGACGTATAGTCACTTTAATTATAAAAGAAGTAGAGTTTTTAGAAAAATGGATCATTATTAATTGGATTATTAGGATGATATATTGTTCATTAGTGAGGACCATGTTAGGATAAGGAATTCTCAGGTTTTGGAGTCATGGGTTTGATTTTTTTAATGATTATTTTTGATAGTAGTGTGTTCTAGTGATTTTGTCTCATGTATAGATTAATGTCAGCTGTCTTTATTAGGACAGAAGCAGATTTTGTTGTTAGAAGTTGTAGACTGATTGGCCAGATAAGTGCTTAGTAGTTGAAAGATGTGTTTTGCCGATGTGTGGGAATTCAGTTGTTGGGTTTATTCTGACATCAGTGAGTATGCCGTTTTATTGCTACTGACTGCTTCGTGGTCTCTCTCTAGGCATTTTTTTCAATCCCTCCCCGCATGGCAAACATAGTTCTTGCTGGGGAGTGCAGCCAGTTTTATGTATTTTGTTGAGTCTACCATCCTCATCAGTTATCCTCCATCTTCCCATTAATAAAACTGTTGTCTTGGTGTTGAAGTTACTCTCTTAGTTAATTACTTAACACTGTTGCTATGTTGGTCCCACTGAGCGCTTGCTTGTTAAGTCCTGCTGTACTGTTGTCGTCTGGGTTGGAGATGCGTGCCTTTGTGTCTTATGTTTCTTGAGTGTATAGATAAAGCAAGTAGTAAGAGATTCCAGAGATAAAACATGTATTATCTTGATCCTGAGCAGTGGTTCAAAAAATTCTTACAATCACTCCACTACACGTTAAATGATTGAATAGCAGCACGCATTCATCACCATTTACATGCAGCACTACTTCTTCTTACTATTCTGCATCGGAGGAGAGAAACCTTTAACTGTAACACCGGACAAAAACCTGACAGTATTATCAAGGAAACCCGCGCACCCCCCCCCCCCCCGCATCAAACTAAAAAGAAAAATAAGAGTAGGAACATGGAATGTGAGAAGTATGTATGAGGGAAAGTATCAAATAATAAGTGACAAGACGGAAAGAACGAGGATACACATTTTGGGAATCTGCGAACGTCGATGGAAAGGATCAGGACACTTCAAAAGCGAAAATGATGGCATCTTTATATACTCTGGTGGAGAATTAGGAGGATAGAATTGAGTGCCTTTTTACTTGGACAAATCAACATCAAAAGCATTAGTAGGTTACAATCCAGAATCCTCACTATCAGACTTAAGTGCACTTCTAGAAATGTAACAATCATCTAGATATATGAACGTACATCAGCAGCAGAAGAAGAAGAAGTAGAAGACTTTTATAACACACTGTAAACGACGATAGACCAGATATTTTTTAAAAATGACATTGTATTAATAATGGACGATTTTAATTCAAAGATTGGTACAGAAAGAGCAGAAGACGAAGAATATGTTTTGGGACAATTTAGTATAGGACATAGAAATGAGGCAGATGACAGTCTAGTGGTGTTTTGCATGGAAAATGAGCTGTTTGTCGCTAACACACTTTTTAGACAACATCCAAGAAGACTTTACACAAGAACATCAACTGATGAGAAATTTAAGAATAAAATAGATTACATTTTAGTGCGAAGAAGGTGGAGATCAAGTATAACATCAACAAAATCTTTACAATGTGCCGATTGTGACACGGACCATGAGTTATTAATATCAGATATGAAGATAAAGGTAAAAAAAGACAGGGGATCAAGACCACTCCCCTTTGATCTTACAAAAATACCAGAACAATATAGTATAGAAGTGAAGAAACGTTTTGAGACACCGATGGCTGTACAGGAGGAGATGACACCTGATGAATTGGCTATGCAGGCCAGCAGCTAAAGATATGGTTTCAGTAAAGAAAACACAAACGAATGAATGGATTACAGCAGGCACATTATAAATAATAAAACAACGTAGAGAAATGAAGACGAAATGGAAAGTAACAAGTAATAACAGAGAGGAATATAGATCTTTAACAAAAGAAATAAAAAGAAACATAAGAAGAGACAAAAAAAAAACACACACAATACATGCAGGATTGCTGTGAAAGAATAGGAAGATATAGTGAAATATTTAATATTTTTTACCTAAAATAAATGTAATTTGTGATGAGATGGGAAAGGCCTCGACAGAGACAGAGGAAATTCTAGAAAGATGGAAGTAATATTGCAGAGGAATGTATGATGCAACTGACTGTGAAGGAGAAAATCAACAACGTGAATTATTATTGGAAGGGAAAGAACCTGAACCAACAGTTGAAGAAGTTTTATGGGCAATAAAGAATCTGAAAAATGGTAAATCACAGGGATGTGATGAGATAACAGCAGAACTCATTAAGGCAGGAGGAAAGGGATGTGCATCAACCTATCATACTCATTAAGGCAGGAGGAAAGGGATGTGCAACAACCTATCATGCATTATGTAAAACGATATAGCATTCAGGTAGGTATGTGGCCAAAAGAATGGAAAAGATTTGTATTCACACCATTGCCGAAAAAGGATAACTTGAAATTATGCACAAACTACAGAACTGTTGCCCTGATTAGTCATGCCAGTAAAGTTCTATTAAAAGTCATAATGAGTAGACTTCGAAAGAAAATAGAAAGAGAAATCAATATGGTCCAAGCAGGTTTTAAACAAGGTTGAGGAACATTAGATCATATTTTCAACATAAGATGAATAATAGAGAAAATAAGAGAATTTAATGTGAATCTACATTTTTCTTTTGCACTTGAGGGAAAACTTTGGAAAGAGCAGGCAGGATTTAGGAAAGGAAGATCTGCATAGACCACATATTTGTATTTAGACAAATATTAGAACAGGCAAATGAGTGGCATAGCACAACATATGCATTGTTTATAGATTCTGAGAAAGCCTTTGACAGTGTCAACAGAGATGCACTGTGGAAAATTCTAAGATGGCATGGCCTCCCCCATAAGATAGTGAATGTAATCAAAGCCCTACACGAGAGTTTTCAGTGCAAAGTGATCTGTGGAGAACATACCTCCAGCAGCTTTAGGGCACAAAGAGGCGTGAAGCAGGGATGTGTACTATCACCAACATTATTTATCTTGGCAGTAGACTGGTTAATGAAGGAGGCAACATCAGGCAAACGCACAGGATTACAATGGACCCTTGACACAGTGCTGGAGGACCTTGACTTTGAGGACGACATTTGTCTATTATCAAGCAGCCACAAAGAAATGCAAGATAAAATAAACAAGCTAACTCAGAATGCAAACAACATAGGACTAAAGATCAACGTAGGAAAGAAAAAGTTAATGAAGCAAAATGTGAACATAGAAATGTACTCAGAGTAGATAGCAAGTTAGTGGAGGAGGTCAATGAATTTGTATACCTTTGCAGTAAAGTAGCAGAAAATGGAAACAGCACAGAGGACATCAACAGCAGACTTACTAGAGCAAACCAGGCTTTTGCAATGCTGCAGACTATATGGAAATCTAAAAAACTAAGCATCAATACGAAAATCAGAATATTTAAGAGTAATGTTCTAAGTGTACTACTCTATGGAAGTGAATGCTGGAAAATCACCAAAACCATATAAAACAAATTGAATTCTTTCCAGACTAAATGTTTACGAAGAATTAGAAAAATATTTTGGCCAAACACCATAAGAAATAACATCTTATTAGCAGAAATGCAGATGAAGCCACTGACAGCAGTTATTGAGAAAAGACTCTGGCGGTGGTTGGCTCCGAATGACTGAAAACTCACTACCAAAAATAGCACTAAGATGGACACCACAGGGGAGCAGAAGTAAGGGTAGACCAAAAGAGACATGGAGAAGAACAACAGAGAGGATGATGAGCAATAGAAGGCTCACCTGGGCAAGAGCAGAAAAAAAGGCAAAGGACAGGCAATTGTGGAAAACTCTTGCAGAAGCCCCATGTGCCCTGACCACTTAAGGTTCTGAGAGAGAGAGAGAGAGAGAGAGAGAGAGAGAGAGAGAGAGAGAGAGAGAGAGAGAGATATTTATCTTTTATAGACTTTTCAAAAGCATTTGATTGTGTACAACACCAGAAAGGGAAATAATGGAAAATAATGGGATTTCAAACACATATGATACAATTAATATCACTGCTGTAATTACGCCAACAGGGAGCAGTAAGAATAAATGGTGACACAACAACTTGGTTTGACATAAAACAAGGGATCCGTCAGGGTTGCATACTGTCACCTTACTTATTTAACTTGTATACTCAAAATATAATGAGGAATGTTGGAGAAGATGCAGACAAAGAATATTATGATGCCATAACAATTGGAGGTTATGAATTACCAGAAATTAGATATGTTGATGACACAGTATTACTGTCCACAACACAAAAAAGGAATGGAAAAACTAATTATGTCAGTCCGTAAGAACAGTGAAAAGCAAAATCTTTATCTTAATATAAAGAAAACTAATCTGATGACAACTGACAAAACAAATAAGGCAGCTGAAATATATATATATATATATATATATATATATATATATATATATATCAATGAGGAAAAATTGGAAGAGGTGGATATTTTTGAATATCTCGGATCATTACTAACTAATAATGGAGATACAATGAGGGAAATTAAAAAGAGGACATCTATCGCTCTTCAAAAAGTAAAACAACTATAGAAGCTGTGGAGAGGAACAGACAGAACTACAAAAAATAAGATTTTTAAGGGCATGCATCTTTCCTAAGGCAAAATATGCCGGTGAGTCCTGGAAACTTAACAAAACAGCTGAGAAACATATAAATGCCTTTGAATGTAAATGTCACAGAAGAGTCCTTCAAATATCATTGACACAAAAAAGAACAAATATATCCATACTACAAGAACTTAATATCCCTACTAAGGAAGATTAAACATAGAAAACTTAAATATTTTGGACGTATTAAACGTCATGATAATTTAAAGAAAACAGTCTTGGAAGAGTATATAATGGGAAAAATAAAGAGAAGAAGACCAAGGCGAAGATGGCTGCAAGACATCGTTGATGATCTGCGAATGGACGCATCAGCAGCAGGGCATCTTGCTTACAACTGAGAGGAGTGCTGTTAGGGAGGCAAAGTTCAGCAAGGGATATGCAAATGACTGACTGACTGACTGACATCTACAGTTAGAACATCACCTGCTACTTTTTCCGCACCATGAATTGTACGTAAGGCATCCAACACCTAGGTTTTCATTCAGTTCACTCTTCAACTTTGTCAGCCTACTGTTCCTACCAGTTCGTCATACTCCACTAAATTCATATTTGCATTGACACCATAGAACACAATGCATTTAAGTTTTTTTTTTTCAATATTGTTCTCTTCTAATGCATTACCACAGTAATTGTTTATTTCAGAAGAAGTTTCACTTTTTAAGGAGCCGGTTTAAGCACTTTTATATTCATACCATTTTTAGAACTAAAGCAGCGGAAAATTTTTCTGGGCACCATGGTTAATAGCGTCGATCGTAAAACAACATTAGTGGGCATTTGCTAAATCGTCGCATAGTTCTTTGGTAGTGTCTTACTTATATCGTACATCCTTCCCGTGCCGTTAAACGTCACATAGCGCCCCCTTGGTAGTTCGCCAAGATTTCCTGTTCTCGGCGAGTCTTTCAAATTCATCAATGGATGTTATGCACCCTAAACTGGCTTCTCCAATGTCCTCTTTAGAGTTTCACATTGTCGACTTCTTTTTCTTCTGCCTGTTGTGCTCCACTTGATAACTTGTTTTGGTATTCTCTTATTTTTTCTTCTCATCACATGGCCTACATATGTCCATCTTCTTTTTCGGATCACCCATGAGACAGGTTGTTGTTTGCTCATCTGTCTTATCTCTGCATTGTTCTTGAATTCGTTCCACTTTATACCAAGTATTTTCCTTAGCCCTATGTGACGTCTAACGGCACGGGAAGGATATAAGATATAAGATATAGGATATAAGATATAAGATAAGATAAGATTTTCCTTAGGCATTTGTTTTCAAAAGAGTCTAATTTCTTGTTTATTTATTTAGTTGATTTCCAGCGTTCACGTGCATAAATGAGGGTGGATATCACATTTGAATTGAATAATCTTAACTTGGTTTTTGTGCTTATAACTTTTGAATTCCATTTGTTCTCAAGATTTTTGAAGGTCAGTGCTGCTTTTGCAATCCTAACTTCCTTCGTGCTGTCACTATTCTGGTCTATGTAGCTGCCAAGGTATGCAAATTGGTTTACTTCATCAACAGCTGTTCTTTCCACGATTGGTAGTGTCAGGGGCTATAAATTGGTTTTACTATTGTTGTTGGTTTAGTTCTCCACATTGCCGCATGTTTTGGTGTTTTTGAAATCATTAAAAATGTATGTTTAATGTGGTAGTGCACTCCATTGAATTGAACTACATTTGATGTTTAATTGTGTGATATCACATTGTCAGTTCCGCTGCTTGAATGATTTTCCTGTTCAGAAGATTTAGGCACAAAATAACTGCCCAGTCTTTTAGAAGTGCTTGTAGAATACGTACTTGCTTAATGCTTTTGGCGTGGTACATGGTCTTTTATATCCGCTCTTCCACCATGCGGAAGAAAAATGTAGCAATTACACATTTTACATTCTGCTTCATGGTCTTTCTCTCTCGTTTTGTAAAAGACCAATTTTGTTAATATTTTTTCTGAAAGTAACATATTTTTCTTAGCCATTTTGAAAACTCTTCATGCAGTTATTGCATATACCTTGATATAAAGAACATGCGTTTCTCTCAGAGCCGATAGTAGTGAAAAAGCATTTATTTTTCTTTCATTCACTAGTCATAAATCAGAAAGAGACAACACATTATCGATTTTTAGGGCTATGACAAGGATAATAGCAAAAAAGATATTTTCTTTTTCACCAATGCATGTAAAACTTGCAGCCATTGTAGTATCCAAAAACAAGGAAACTATAATACAGTAAACAGAAAAAAAAAATGTCACACAATAATTAGTGTATGAGTATATAACTATTCACGGAGCCACCGCAGTAAAGCTGTGAAACTAAAAGGTATAAAATAGGAAAAAAGTAGGAGCAGCTTTATTACTTAACGACTACAAAGTTATGACGTTTCGGCATGAGCCTTAATTATACAAAAAACGCACAGGATGAAGAAATAAAGAGATGAGATAAAGTATAAATTCACATGAATGCTATGTTAAAAAAAATAAATAAATAAAATGAATAAAGCACATAGCCGTAACTTGTAAGAAGCTGTGGCTTGTCTGATGCTGGGTATCAGAAATGCGCATGGTAGAGTGTAGAGAGTATTTAAATGGAGACTTGTGATGTGTGATAGGTGGGTCGTAACTGAGAGTGGTGGGTGGGGAAACTGTGAAAGGGGGGGGGAGTGATACAATGATAATCTAGCTGGAAGAAGGTAAAATTTGTGATTATAGTTGGGGTAGAGCGGTTGTAATGTGATGCTGTGAGGAGGTTCTGAACTATGTGTAACAAGTGAGAATCGAGTGGAACTTAGTGGGGAGGGATTATGATTGTGGAAGAGGAGAATGTTAGGTGTAGCTGAATAATGAGTTCAAACCATGTGGTTCCAGTGTCCAATATTCCTGAACGTAGCAGTTCTCAAGCGCTAGGCGGCTTGTGTCAGCTGTGTGACATTGCTTGATGGCTATTACCAGAAAGTCAGATTTGCCTCTGTGGTTTTAGCCATTGAAATAATTCAGGACTTATTTCGAAGCAAGCTGGGTGATATCGTACAGATGTTTTTGCATGCGGCTCCCCTAATCTGAGGCCAGTTTCACCAATATATGTTATCCTGCATCTTTTGCATACAGTGACATATGCCACACTGCGGGACTCGCATGTGAATTCCTCGGGGAGAGTGAGGATAGTTTTTGAAAGGCGATCGTTTTCGTTTCCCAGACTACAGGGCAGGTAACACAGCAAGGGCAGTTACATTTTCTTAACTATCCGACCAAGCTAGTGAAAAGTAAGTACTAATTTAACTCTGTCAGGTATTTAACAGATTATATTAGTACTTCCTTTACATCCGCATGGTCAGATGGTTAAGAAAATTCTTTATTGTCATCTGCCACTAATCCAACTCTATCCCTACACTCGCGACATTTTTCTGATCCACCCCTATTAGTATACAAACGGGAACCAAATCTTCATCCGTAGCCACTTGAAGCGGAACTTGCATATGTTGGCACTAGAAAACGTAACCACCCTCGCTGTGTTACCTGCCCTGTAGTCCAGGAAATGAAAGCGAACACCTTTCCCAAAAATATCCTCACTCTTCATGAAGAATTCACATGCGAGTCCCGCAGTGTGGCATATGTCACTGTATGCAAAAGATGCAGGATAACATATATTGGTGAAACTGGCCTCAGATTAGTGGACTGCATGCAGAAACATCTGTACGATATCACCCAGCTTGCTTCGAAACAAGTCCTGAATCATTTCAATGGCTAAAACCACAGAGGCAAATCTGACTTTCTGGTAATAGCCATCAAGCAATGTCACACAGCTGACACAAGCCGCCTAGCGCTTGAGAACTGCTACGTTCAGGAATATTGGACACTGGAACCACATGGTTTGAACTCATTATTCAGCTACACCTAACATTCTCCTCTTCCACAATCATAATCCCTCCCCACTAAGTTCCACTCGATTCTCACTTGTTACACATAGTTCAGAACCTCCTCACAGCATCACATTACAACCGCTCTACCCCAACTATAATCACAAATTTTACCTTCTTCCAGCTAGATTACCATTGTATCACTCCCCCCCCCCTTCACAGTTTCCCCACCCACCACTCTCAGTTACGACCCACCTATCGCACATCACAAGTCTCCATTTAAATACTCTCTACACTCTACCGTGCGCATTTCTGACACCCAGCATCAGACAAGCCACAGCTTCTTACAAGTTACGGCTATGTGCTTTATTCATTTTATTTATTTTTTTTTTAACATAGCATTCATGTGAATTTATACTTTATCTCCTCTCTTTATTTCTTCATCCTGTGCGTTTTTGTATAATTAAGGCTCACGCCGAAACGTCATAACTTTGTAGTCGTTAAGTAATAAAGCTGCTCCTACTTTTCTCCTATTTTATACCTTTTAGTTTCACAGCTTTACTGCGGTGGCTCCGTGAATAGTTGTATACTCATATACTAATTATTGTGTGACACTTTTTTTCTGTTTACTGTATTATAGTTTTTTTTTTGTTTTTTTTGTTTTTGTGGTTGCAAGTTTTACATGCTTTGGTGGAAAAAAAAACTTTTTTGCTATTATCCTTGTCATAGACCTAAAAATCGATAATGTGTTGTCTCTTTCAGATTTATGACTAGTGAATGAAAGAAAAATAAATGCTTTTTCACTACTATCGGTTCTGAAAGAAACGCATGTTCTTTATATCAAGATATATGCAATAATTGCATGAAGTGTTTTTAAAATGACTAAGGAAAAAAATGTTATTTTCAGGAAAAACGTCACAACCGTGTAGTCGTTAAGTAATAAAGCTGTTCTTACTTTGTTCCTAGTTTATACATTTAAAAAAATATCGCACTGTAAATGTCTTCTATATAGATCCTTGTTTTTTTTTTTTTTGGCGTGGAGGCGTGGAGGAGACATGATGTCGAGAATAGAAAACGTCTCTCTTGCCATGACAAAAGATGAAAAACGAAATGACACGAAATCTACAAATTCCACAATTTCTAACGCTGAGATAGGAATAGCAAATTTAGCTTCCACTGTTTTGTTGTCTAAAAATGTGTATAGCAGTTCTGCAAACCTGAAATCGTAGGGAGAGTGAAGAACTCGAATGCAGAATTCTTTCATTTGAAAGGAAAAACAAAAACCAGGACAAATAGATGTCCCGAAAGTTTTCAAGGAAGTTCATTTTTTCTTAAAGAAAATCCCCCGGACTGTTCTGAAAAACCGGGACGTCTGGTAACTACAGACTCTTGATCTGTCCCAACGTCATCAATCTCTGTACAAAGAGCGTGTCAGTCAGTCGTCATTTGCATGTCCCTTGCGGAACTTTACCTCCATAACAGCTCTCCTCTAGACCTTTCGGTTGTAAGCAAAATGCCCTGTTGCTGATGCATCCATCTGCAGATTATGAACGATGTCTTGCAGCCATCTTTTCCTTGGCCTTCCTCTCTTTATTTTTCTATGTATCCTTTCAATACGATCTTCTCAAGATTATCATGAAGTTTAATGTGTCCAAAATACTTACGTTTTCTCTGTTTAATCCTCTTTACTAGCCAGCCAGCCTTCAATACTAAGTTCTTGTAGTATGGATATATTTGCTCTTTTGTGTGTGTGTGTGCGTGTGTGTGTGTGTGTGTGTCCATGATATTTGAAGAACTCTTCTGTAGCATTTACATTCAAAGGCATTTATGTGTTTCTCAGCTGTTTTATTGAGTGTCCAGGTCTTTTCACAGGCATATGTTGCGATGGGAAAGATATCATCATCATCATCATGTGCCGTGCCGACTGGCATTGGCTATTATGCTTCTCCAGAGTACCCGATCCTTCATGCAGGCCATCAGCTCAGTTGGTGATCTCCTCTCACATCATCCCGTCAGACTGTCCACTATCATTTCTCTTGGTCTTCCTCTTGATCTTCTTCCTTCTATTTTTCCTGTCGTTATAATATTTTCAATGCCCCCTCTTGCATGTCCTATGAAAGTACATTGTCTCTCTCTTATCTTTTTGACAAGGTTTTTTGTCTCTCCAGCTCTTCTCATACATTCTTCATTAGTTATTTTTGCTGTCCAGGGGATTCGCAACATTCTTCTAATAAACCACATTTCTGCTGCTTCCAATGATTTTTGTGCAGACTTGCCTATTGTCCATGATTCACTTCCATATAACAAGATAGGTTCAATATAGCATTTTAGGACTCGTTTTCTAACATTCATTGATAAGGATGTGTTGGTTAATATGTTTCTCATTCTCTGAAATGCAGTCTTTGCTTGGCCTATTCTGTTCCTAATTTCTGTTCTGCATTTCCCATCTGAAGTTATTACTGCTCCAAGGTATTTGAATTTCTGCACCTGCTTTAGAATATTTCCGTTTAATTTAATACTGCATGCTGGTGGATTCTGTTTCTTAGATATAACCATAGTCTCTGTCTTTTTGATGTTCAAAGTAAGGCCTTTCTGTTCACTTTCTTTTGCGACTTTATCCAAGAGATTTTGCAGGTGTTGTTGGTTCTCAGCTATCAGTACTGTGTCGTCAGCATACCAAAGGTTGTTAATATTGTATCCTCCAATTTTTATGCCTGGTTCTGTGATGATTGTTCTTAGAATATTCTCGCTATACAGAGAAAAAAGGTCTGGAGATAGTACACATCCTTGTCGCACCCCTTGTTTTATAGGTTGATATTTTCCAATTCTGTTTTCAACTCGAACTGCTGCTTCTTGCTGCCAGTATAGATGTTTTACAATCCTCAGGTCTTTGCCGTCTATATTGATGTCTTCAAGCATTTTAATAATTTCATTATGTTTCACCTTGTCAAATGCCTTGGTGTAATCAATGAAGCATAAGTAGAGATCTTTCTGTACTTCTAAAGCTCTTTCTGTTAGTGTTCGTAAAGCATAAATGGCATTGTGTGTTCCCTTTCCTTCAACAAATCCAAACTGTTCATCTGCTATTTCCATTTTTATCTTTTCCCTTGTTCTTCTCATAATTATTCTCAGAAGTAGCTTCGTTATGTGACATGAGAGGCTGATAGTCCGGTGGTCGTCACATTCCTTTGCACCTGGTTTCTTTGGTAGTGCTATAAACGTGGATTTAATCAGGTCACTGGGAATATAACCACTGTTGTAAATGTCATTCAGTAACTTGGTTATTATTTTTATTCCTGTCTCATCTAGTGCCTCTATTTCTTCTATTGTTATATTATCAGGCCCAGTCGCTTTTCCTTTCTTCATGTGTTTGATGGCATCTATGATTTCATCTTCAAGTATTGGTAGTCCCTCACAGTTTTCAGTATCTGGTGTTAATTCTGGTCTTTCTCCTCCATATAGCTCACCGATATACTCTGTCCACCTGTCCACACTGTCTTCTTTTCCCATTAACATTTTACCTTCTTTCGATTTCAGGCATCCTGTGGTATATTTTGTTTTCCTGCCCGTGAGTTCATTAATTCGTTTGTGCATGTTTTTGCTGTCTTTAATATGAGAGTCCTCTATCTGTCTGCACTGCTCATTTAACCACACTTCTTTTGCTTCTCTGCATTTGCGTCTTATTTCTTTATTTATCTTGCTATATTTTTCCTCGTTATTTTTACTCCTCTTCCTCTTGTCCATCAGTCCTAAGATGTCGTCTGTCATCCATTTATTTTTAGAGGCTTCTTTTTTTGGTGGTATTATCTCCTTAACAGTTTGGTGGATATAATCTCTTAACATTTCCCATTGTTCATCTATACTATTTATCTTTGCTATTGCATTGTATCTATTTGTTATAATAACTTTGTATTGTTCTCTCAGTTCTTGGTCATTTTTAAGAAGTTCTGTATTCAGTTTGATGTTTCTCACTTTTCTGCCTGCTTTCTTTAGTTTTATTCTAACTTTTCCACAGAGTGGATCATGGTCACTATTGCAATCAGATGCAAGCCCTTAAAAATCTTATTTTTGTAGTTCTGTCTGCTCCTCTCCACAGATTCTTTAGTTGTTTTACTTTCAGAAGAGCAACAGATATCCTCCTTTTAATTTACTTCATTGTATCTCCATTATTAGTTAGTAATTATCCAAGATATTAAAATCTCTCCACCTCTTCCAGTTTTTCCTTATTGATAAATATTTCAGCTGCCTTATTTGTTTTGTCAGTTGTCATCAACTCAGTTTTCTTTGCAGTAAGATAGAGGTTTTGCTCTTCACTGTTATTACGAACGGACATACTTAGTTTTTCCATTTCTTTTTGTGATGTGGACAGTACTACTGTCATCAGCATGTCTAATCTCTGGTATTTCATAACCTCCATTATCTATTTTACATCTTACATCCCTACTGTGCCGCTAAACGTCACATAGGGCCCGCTTGGTAGTTCGCCAAGATTTCCTGTCTACGACGAGTTTTTTTCAATCTCATCAAGGGATGTTATGCCTACTGAACTGATCTCTCTTAACAATTTCCTCTTTAGAGTTTCACGTTGTCGACCTCTTTTTCTTCGGCCTGTTGTGTTCCACTTGAAAGCTTGTTTGGGGATCTTCTGATTGTTTCTTCTCATCACATGACCGACATATGTCCGTCTTCTTTTTCTGATCACCCATGAGACAGGTTGTTGTTCAGTCACCTGTCTTATCTCTACGTTGGTTTTGAATTCGTTCCACTTTATACCAAATATTTTCCTTAGGCATTTGTTATTGAAAGAGTCTAATTTCTTGTCTATTTCTTTAGTTGTTTTCCAGCTTTCGCATGCATAAATGATAGCGGATTTTACATCTGAACTGAATAATCCTAACTTGGTTTTTGTGCTTATAACTTTTGAATGCCATATGTTATCGAGATTTTTGAAGGTCATTGCTGCTTTTGTAATTCTGATCCTAACTTTCTTTCTGATGTCACCATCCTGGTCTATGTAGCTGCAGAGATATGCAAAATGGTTTACTTCTTCAACAGTTGTTCCTTCTACGTATATTTGTCCTTCGTGGTTAATGAGAAGCAATTTTTATGGCATCATAATATTCCTTGTCTACATCTTCTCTAACATTCCTCATTATATTTTCAGTAAACAAGTAAGGCGACAGTATGCATCCCTGACGAACCAATCGTTTTATGCCAAACCAAGTTGTTACCAGTTATTCTCACTGCTGCCTGTTGGTCTAGATACATCAGTGATATTATATCATATGTATTGGAAAGTAAAACAACTGAAGAATCTATGTAGAGGAACAGACAGAACTATAAAAATAAGATTTTTAAGGGCATGCATCTTTCCCATCGCAACATATGCCTGTGAGACCTGGACACTTAACAAAACAGCTGAGAAACATATAAATGCCTTTGAATGTAAATGTCACAGAAGAGTTCTTCAAATATCATTGACATAAAAAAGAACAAATATATCCATACTACAAGAACTTAATATTGAAGAAGGCTGGCTAGTAAAGAAGATTAAAGAGAGAAAACGTATATTTTGGACACATTTAAACCATGATAATCTGGAGAAAACCGTCTTGGAAGGGTCATCATCATCATCAGGTGCCGTGCCGAGTGGCGTTGGCTATTATGCTTCTCCAGAGTACCCGATCCTTCATGCAGGCCATCAGCTCAGTTGGTGATCTCCTCTCACACCATCCCGTCAGACTGTCCAGTATCATTTCTCTTGATCTTCTTCCTTCTATTTTTCCTGTTGTTATAGTATTTTCAATGCCCCCTCTTCTCATTGCATGTCCTATGAAAGTACATTGTCTCTCTCTTATCTTTTTGACAAGGTTTTTTGTGTCTCCAGCTCTTCTCATACATTCTTCATTAGTTATTTTTGCTGTCCAGGGGATTCGCAACATTCTTCTAATAAACCACATTTCTGCTGCTTCCACTGATTTTAGTGCAGACTTGCATATTGTCCATGATTCATTTCCATATAACAAGATAGGTTCAATATAGCATTTTAGGACTCGTTTTCTAACATTCATTGATAAAGATGTGTTAGCTAATATGTTTCTCACTCTCTGAAATGTACCTTGGAAGGGTACATAATGGGAAAAAGAAAGAGAGAAAGACCAAGGCGAAGATGGCTGCAAGACATCGTTGATAATCTGCAAATGGATGCATCAGCAGCAGGCCATCTTGCTCACAACCGAGAGGCCTACAGGAGTGCTGTTGGGGAGGCAAAGTTCCGCGCGGGACATGCAAATGAATGAATGAATGTATTGGAAATCCCAAATGGCACGAAAAACGTATACATTAAACAAAATGTCGCCGACTCCCTCGGTTCGATATCTAAAAATCACCGGAAGAAAAAGACAGATTCTGAAGGTAATAAATAAGAATAGTTTGAAAGATGTGCAATATCTGCAAAGTACAGCAAAGCGAGATATGCCGTTACAGCTAAGAGAACATTTACGTAAACGTCCGGATATTTTCGGTTCTGTTCGGCGACAACGTTTTTTTTTTTTGTTTCTAGACGAACATCAGAGAAAGATGGCTGACCAAAAGGAGGTAAACGTTTTGTGTCTAAATTTATCAGTATAATTTTCTGTTAAGAAAAAGATCAGAATATATGAAGTTGTAGTATTCTTATGTAGGTACAGCAAGCTATTTGAAAAGACATGGTGAGATTGGCAGACAGTTTTTTTTTAGACCTAGCCTGTTGCGAATTGTAGCACGCTTTCGGACAGCATGGTCATGGCGTGGTATTGTGAATGCGAGGAAGTGTGGTAACCACAGAGATTTTCACCGTATTATATTTACGAGAGAAATCGCCCACTGAAATGATTTTCTATTATTTTAATCACCAGGCAACTTCCATCTGCTTCAATACCGTGGCCTGTTTTGATTTAACATTCCGTCTTCCTCTTCTTCGTTCGCTTCTACCACCAAGACCGCCCTGTGATCCTACTGAATTTACGCTTGTGGTCCTCAGTAGATCCCGTGGTCCCAGAAGGACCACACGAGATCCCAGAGAGGAGCACAACAGGTTCAGAGTATCGCAGGGCTTAAGCCTGCATTCTTGGTGGGTCTCAGAAGCGGGATTGCGTGACACGGTGGTTTTCGTTGCACCAGTTTAATCTAGAGTTGGACTTTCTCACCGGAAAACCTCGACGTGTTTTGGACATCAGTATATCCCCGCTGGGTGAGAGGTGGTAGCCCATCCAGGCTAGATTTGGACTTTCTCACCGGCAAATCTCGACGTGTTGTGAGATACCCGTATATCCCCGCCAGGTGAGAGGTGGTTGCCCATCCAGTCCAGTGTTGGACTTTCTCATGGGAAAACCTCAGCGTGATTAGGATATGCATACATCCCTGTCGGGTGAGAGGTGGTTGCCTATCTAGACTGCCCTGGTCCAGTGTCTCTGACTTAAGCATTTTGTGGTCGTGGCCGCTACCCTTCCTAGTTGACCAGCATGGAGCTTTTGTCCAGGAGGACGAATCCTCGCCACTAGTAACTTCCACTCCTGGGTTGAGCCAGTTTAGGCATATTATCCCAGTATGGGCATGTTTAGGACATGACTGACCTCTAGAGCAGAGGTTCTGTGACATGCATGGCTATCAAGTTTCACCCCTGGGTTAAGCCGATTTAGGCATATTTCACCAGTATGAGAGTATCTCGGACGTGGCTGGCCTCTAGAGCAGAGGTGCCGTGGTATGAGTAGCTCTCGCCACGATACTACTGGATATACCGATTAAGCTTCAGTTTATCCTTTCCACATTGGCGCCACACAGCAACTCTAACAGCTTTTCTGCATTGTCTTCCTTGGCTGGGAGGAGCTTCTTCCACACGTGGCATCCAAGGAATCTCACCAGCAGTGTCTTAACCTCTGGGTTAAGCTGGTTCAGGCATTTCGCCCGATATGAGTGCACTTAGGATGTGGCTGACCTCCAGACCAGAGGTGCTGTGATTTGGCTACTGTTTACTTCACTTATTCCTTTCTTTCACCTTTTCTACAGTGGTGCCGTGCGGCAACCCCATTTGCACCTTTCTTCACTGGCCGGGAGAAGCCCTATTCCACACACAGCAGCTGAAGAATCACGGCAGCAGCGGTAGATGAGCTACCAAACATGACTCTCATCTACCCGAAGCGTTTGGTTTTCAGGCACCAGATATTCGCCTTCGCCCCTTCTCCTGTCAGTTTAAACAGTTCTGCCACGAGAAGGCCAGAAGCTGGACTTGACTGTCTGAGGCTATTTGAGACGCACGCCATTGGAGTGGAGAGCGTATCCTCCACCCCACCTCCGGCAGTAACACTCCTTAGAACCTAACATTCTGTCGTGTTTCTCATATCTAGCCATGTTAGCTTGTAAAGATGTTTTAATGGTGAATACTTACAATCCTCGCTTTCAGACAGGATTCCATTCCGATGGCCGCGTCGGAAAAGGAAATGGACGTAAAATGAATTTCATAGTGATGATTATACAATTTTTTTTTTATGAATAGCTTTTGTACAGTAAAGTAACAGGATACAGTGTTGTATGATTAGACTCAAAAAGGGTGCTACTAGGTAGCGTAGTTCGTTAATACGGTGTTCTTTCGTGGCTAGATGGCTGCTCATCCTGCTGGAGTCCATGGATCAAGTCCAGGTAATTCTCTTATGATTTTTCTTTCTCTCACTTCTGAAAGTGCTTTGTTTATAATTTTTTCCGAGGTCTAATCATACAAACTACAAATTTATCCTGTTACATTAATGATGAGTATACAGTACTATGCTGTCAATATACAGACTTGTTTTAAAACAAAAATAGATTAACCCTATAGGTTGTCAGTTCGTGTGACATGTCCTTTCCAGAATGTTGCCCCTCTCACAACATCCCTGAATGCAATACAGTCTTGTGCAAGTAGACTGGTGTCTCGCAGTGACACATTCAGACTTTCCATGATATCCTGAATCTAGCTGTGGTGAGGTCATCCCTTTTCTATTTTGCCAGGCATTATGCCTTCTACCATCAACCTCTCCAAGCTATTATGTATCTTGATGTTGCAGAAGTATCTCAGATTTCTAATTTTTATGATGTTAACGGGCCAGTTTTCTGCAACACATAAGTCCCATCAATATCACTTTATTTGACTTTTATTCTATGCATGATATTCTAAGTGTCCTTTTATTT
This sequence comes from Achatina immaculata, assembly GCA_009760885.1. Classification (NCBI taxonomy): domain Eukaryota; kingdom Metazoa; phylum Mollusca; class Gastropoda; order Stylommatophora; family Achatinidae; genus Lissachatina; species Lissachatina immaculata. The sequence continues at coordinate 66,819,371 of CM019713.1, read as the reverse complement.
CAAATGCTGTTATTATCTTTTCTAGTGATTTGTTAAGTGCCAGTTTCACATCCGTATGTTGTCTCTGGGAATATGGAAGCTCTTAGGAAACATAACTTTGTTTTCTTGTTGGTACCTTGCCATATACTCTTCATTTGTGCTAGTTTCTGTGATGCAACTGCAATTCTTCTTTTGATTTCCACTGTGTAGTCGCCATTGGTGGAGATGACTGAACCTAGATTTATTTACGTTTTCAAGCTCTTGATGGTCCAGTGTAATTTTGGGTTTGCTTCTCAATTTTTCAGTTATCATTACTTTGACTTTGTTGGTGTTTAAAAAAGAGGTTCTGAGCTTTGCTGTGTCTTTTGGTTGAGAGAATCAACTGTTGCAGTCCTTCTGAGCATTTTGATAGAAGGACAGTATCATCAGCGTATCTAATTTCTGGAATATGGTGGCCCATAATGTTGAAAGAATCAAATGTAGCTGTTTTCTGTTCCTCTCTTATGTTCCTCACAATGTTTTTGTTGTAAATGTTAAACAGGTATGGAGAAGGGATACATCTCTTTCTTACTCACTAACTCAGTGTTTGGCCATCTATCCTCACTGGTGCTTGCTGATCTTGGTACAGTTTGTATAAACTAGGAAAAAAGTAAGAACAGCTTTATTATTTAATGATATTTCTTCGTCCTGTATGTTTTTGTATGATTAAGGCTCACACCGAAACGTCACAACTGTGTAATCGTTTAAAGCTGCTCCTAGTTTTTCCTGTTTTATACATTCTATTATTTATTGAATACAAAGTCGTGACATTTCGGCAAACTTCACGACTTTGTATTCATTAAATAATAAAGCTGTTCCTACTTTTTTCCTAGTTTATACATTTTGATTTCACAGCTTTACTGCCGTGCTTTGTGTGTAGTTGTATACTTATACACTATTTATCGGTTGGTACAGTTGGGCGATAAGGTGTACCAGATGATTGGGAAAACCCATATTGTTCATAATAGACCATAACTGCTGATGTTGTACAATCAGAAGCTTTGGAGTATTCTACAAAACAGGTGTATAGCTCCACATTAAACTCTCTGCACTTTCCTACGATGTTCCTGATGTTTAGTATGTGATCTCTTTTGCCTCTACCTGGTCTACAAAACAAGTGTATAGCTCCATATTAAACTCTCTGCACTTTCCTATGATATTCATCATGTTTAGTATATGATCTCTGGTGCCTCTACCTGGTCTACAAAACAGGTGTATAGCTCCACATTAAACTCTCTACACTTTTCTATGATGTTCCTGATGTTTTTTTTCTTCTTCATTTGCTTCTACCATAAAGACCTCCCTGTGATCCTACTGAATTTACTCTTGTGGTCCTTGATAGGTCCTGTGGTCCTCAAAAGGACCACACGAGATCCCTGAGAGGACCACAGGAGGTTCAGAGTATCGCAGGGCTTGATCCTGTATTCTTGATGGGTCTCAGAAGTGGGAATGCATGACACTGTGGTTTTCATTGCACCAGTTTAATCTAGAGTTGGACTTTCTCACCGGAAAACCTCGACGTGTTTTGAATATCAGTATATCCCCACTAGGTGAGAGGTTTCCTGATGTTTAGTATATGATCTTCTGTGCCTCTACATGGCCTACAAAACGGGCGTATAGCTCTACATTAAACTCTCTATACTTTTCTATGATGTTCCTGATGTTTAGTATATGATCTCTGGTGCCTCTACCTGGTCTACAAAACAGGTGTATAGATCCACATTAAACTCTCTAACTTTTCTGCGATGTCCCTCATGTTTAGTATATGATCTCTGGTGCCTCTACTTGGTCTACAAAACAGGTGTATAGATCCACATTAAACTCTCTACACTTTGCTGTGGTGTCCCTCATGTTTAGTATATGATCTCTGGTGCCTCTACCTGGTCTGAAGCCTGCCTGTACCTCATGCATTTCTTGTTCTATTTTTACCTGCATCCTTTTCAGTATGATTCCTAGCAATATCTTGCTTGAATGACTTATAAGAGCGATAGTTCTATAGTTTGTACACATTTTTAGGTCACCTTTCTTCAACAGAGGTATGTAAATTGAGCATTTCCAGTCCTTTGGTCAACTTCCACTTTTCCATATCTTACAGCACAGAGCATGATAAATGTGGGTGCTACTTTCTCCTACTGCTTGTATCATTTCAGCTGTTATTTCATCGTAACTAGGGGCTTTTCCTCATTTTAAGGTTCCTAATGGTGTCTCTGACAAAGAGGGTTTAGGTTCTTCATTTATCCTCACCTCACAGTCATTTTTTCTGTACTTTTTGCCTCTTCGTACAGCTCTTTGCAGTACTCTCTCCATCTGTTCAAGATGTCTTTTTTTCCGTTAGTATATTCCCCTGCTTGTCATTAATTACATGAAGAGATGTTTTCAACCTGAAGTTCTTTAACAATTTTGCTTCAGAAAATATATTTTTGACAAAGACCATCATCTAACATTCTTTCCATTCTGCTGCAGGAATCCCTTATGTATTTGTTTTTGTCATGACTAAAATGTTTCCTGATGTCCTTTGTATATTTCTTGTACAGTGCTTGGTTTTTAAGCATCTTTTTGGACTTGATTTTTCCTTCTTTCTTCACTTAGCTTCAGTGTTTCTTCTGAAATGTAATTTCACTTCTTTATTGTCACAAATGCCTAAGGAAAATACTCGGCATCAAGTGGAATGAATTCAAGAACAATGCAGAGATAAGACAGATGACTGAACAACAGCCAGTCTCAGGGGTGATCAGGAAAAGGAGATGGACATATGTTGGTCACTTGATGAGAAGAAATGATCAGAGAATCCCAAAACAAGCTATCAAGTGGAACATAACAGGCCGAGAAAAAGAGGCAGACCACGTGAAACTCTGAAGAGGACATTATTAAGAGAGGCCAAATTAACAGGCATAAAATCCTTTGATGAGGTTGAAAGACTCGCCGAAGACAGGAAAAATTGGTGAACTACTTTGCGAGCCCTATATGACGTTTAACGGCACGGGAAGGATATAAGATAAGATATAAGATAAGACTGTCACTACCTTTAAAATAAGTAAATAAGTGCTGTATACTTAAAAAAATATTTGTAATTTACAATCTTCTTCTTCATCATTTGCTTAGACATCGAAGCCAGTCTCTCTCACAAATGTGACAGTTCGTCTCAGTATTTCAGCATTACTAGAGCTTCTTTGTACAGAGCTGGGGTCTTGATGAACTACGAGTCTGAAAATACAGTTTGCCTGCTGGTGTGTTTTTGTGTTCTATTGTTTTCATGGCTGCAGTTTTTATTGCTTGTGTTTTGGAGTAGGCACCGGTTGTTATAGTCGTCCGTATTGTTTGTTCTTGTTTTAGTTTTATAAATATACCTTCACCTCTGTTTTCAGTGGTGTTTATAACAGATCTGTTTGTCAGTATATGTATCCAGTAGTTATTTTGGGACAGTTTTTTGTAATTCATTGCTGTCACTTATTTTTCTTTTACTGTTTGAGTTCCTTTTTTTTTTCCCTGTATGTTAACATCTTGGACGTGATTTTCGCAGACACTCACTGCATGGCCAAATCCTCCATCAAAATTTAGTGTACTAAACCAGTGCTCATCCCCGTCTGTAAGTTCTCGTATGATGTTCTACATGACCAATGTCCACACTTGGTTGATGACCTCTCATTTCAGCTTGTTGAGGGCTGTCAGAACATTGTCTGTTTTCCACTGATGTGCAGCCATCTTTGAAATGATTGTACCATATCTTAATGTGTGCGATGCTCCTGGAATCATCACCAAATGCCTGTTGAATTTTCCTCATGCTTTCCACCTGGGTATTGCCAAGCTTTGGCAAATTTGATGCAGTACTGTTGCTGAAGTCAATCCTTCATTTCACATCAAATGAAAATCTGAAGGGGTTCACTACACTAACTCACTCACAGGTTGATTGCCACTGACAGACATACACTATCATCATCAGGTGCCATGCTGACTGGCGTTGGCTATTATGCTTCTCCAGAGTACACGATCCTTCATGCAGGCCATCAGCTCAGTTGGTGATCTCCTCTTACACCATCCCGTCAGACTGTCCACTATCATTTCTCTTTGTCTTCCTCTTGGTCTTCTTCCTTCTACTTTTCCTGTTGTTATAATATTTTTAATGCCACCTCTTCTCATTGCATGTCCTATGAAAGTACATTGTCTCTCTCTTATCTTTTTGACAAGATTTTATGGTCTCTTCAGCTCTTCTCATACATTCTTCATTAGTTATTTTTGCTGTCCAGGGGATTCGCAACATTCTTCTAATAAACCACATTTTTGATGCTTCCAATTATTTTTGTGCAGACCTACCTGTTGTCCATGATTCACTTCCATGTAACAAGACAGGTTCAATATAGCATTTTAGGACTCGTTTTCTAACATTCATTGATAAGGATTTGTTGCATAATATGTTTCTCATTCTCTGAAATGCAGTCTTTGCTTGGCCTATTCTGTTCCTAATTTGTGTTCTGCATTTCCCATCTGAAGTTATTACTGCTCCAAGGTATTTGAATTTCTGCACCTGCTTTAGAATATTTCCGTTTAATTTAATACTGCATGCTGGTGGATTCTGTTTCTTAGATATAACCATAGTCTCTGTCTTTTTGATGTTCAAAGTAAGGCCTTTCTGTTCACTTTCTTTTGCGACTTTATCCAAGAGATTTTGCAGGTGTTGTTGGTTCTCAGCTATCAGTACTGTGTCGTCAGCATACCGAAGGTTGTTAATATTGTATCCTCCAATTTTTATGCCTGGTTCTGTGATGATCATTCTTAGAATATTCTCACTGTACAGAGAAAAAAGGTCTGGAGATAGTACACATCCTTGTCGCACCCCTTGTTATATAGGTTGATATTTTCCAGTTCTATTTTCAACTCGAATTGCTGCTTCTTTGTGCCAGTATAGATGTTTACAATCCTCAGGTCTTTGCCGTCTATAATGATGTCGTCAAGCATTTTAATCATTTCATTATGTTTCACCTTGTCGAATGCCGTGGTGTAATCATTGAAGCATAAGTAGAGATCTTTCTGTACTTTAAAGCTCTTTCTGTTAGCGTTCATAAATCATAAATGGCATTGTGTGTTCCCTTTCCTTCAACAAATCCAAACTGTTCATCTGCTATTTTCCATTTTTATCTTTTTCCTTGTTCTTCTCATAATTATTCTCAGAAATAGCTTCGTTATGTGACATGAGAGGCTGATAGTCCAGTAGTCATCACATTCCTTTCCATCTGGTTTCTTTGGTAGTGCTATAAACGTGGATTTAAGCAGGTCACTGGGCATATAACCACTGTTGTAAATGTCATTCAGTAATTTGGTTATTATTTTTATTCCTGTCTCATCTAGTGCCTCTATTTCATCTATTGTTATATTATCAGGCCCGGTCGCTTTTCCTTTATTCATGTGTTTGATAACTTCTATGATTTCATCTTCAGGTATTGGTAGTCCATCACAGTTTTCAGTATCTGGTGTTAATTCTGGTCTTTCTCCTCCATATAGCTCTCTGATGTACTCTGTCCACCTGTCCACACTGTCTTCTTTTCCCATTAACATTTTACCTTCTTTTGATTTCAGGCATTCTGTGGTATATTTTGTTTTCCTGCCTGTGAGTTCATTAATTCGTTTGTGCATGTTTTTGCTGTCTTTATTATGAGAGTCCTCTATCTGTCTGCACTGTCCATCTAACCATATTTCTTTTGCTTGTCTGCATTTGCGTCTTATTTCTTTATTTATCTTGCTATATTGTTCTTGGTTATTTTTACTCCTCCTATTGTCCATCAGATATTGTCTGTCATCCATTTATTTTAGAGGCTTCTTTTTTTTTGGTGGTATTATCTCCTTAACAGTTTGGTGTATAGATTCTCTTAACATTGCCCATTGTTCATCTATACTATTTATCTTTGCTATTACACTACTGGCGAGACTCTTCGAATGCTGCGCTTGGAGTGAAGCTCCTCCTGGTCAAGGAAGAAAATGCAGAAAAGAAATAAAGGTTGCTGTGCAGCGCCGATGTGAAAAGGTAAAGGAAAGGATAAAGTGAAATTTAATCGGTATGTCCAGTACTATTACTGCAAGGGCTACACATACCACGGTGCCTCTGCTCTAGAGGCCAGCCACGTCCGAAATACACCTACACTGGTGAAATATGCCTAAACTGGCATACACCAGGGGTGAAACTTGAAGGCTACACATGTCGCGGTACCTCTGCTCTAGGTCACGTCCCAAACATGCCCATACTGGGATAATATGCCTAAACCGGCTCAACCCAGGGGTGGAAGTCACTAGTGGCGAGAATTCATCCTCCTGGACAAAAGCTCCATCCTGGTCACAACTAGGAAAGGTAGTGGCCATGACCACAAAATGCTGAAGTCTGAGACACTGGACCAGGGCAGTCTAGATAGGTAACCACCTCTCACCTGGCAGGGATGTATGCATATCCTAATCACGCTGAGGTTTTCCCGTGAGAAAGTCCAACACTGGACTGGATGGGCAACCACCTCTCACCCGGCGGTGATACACGGGTATCTCAAAACACGTCGAGGTTTTCCGGTGAGAAAGTCCAACTCTGGCCTGGGTGGGCTACCACCTCTCATCCAGCGGGGATATACTGATATTCAAAACACGTCGAGGTCTTCCGGTGAGAAAGTCCAACTCTAGACTAAACTGGTGCAACGAAAACCACCGTGTCATGCAATCCCGCTTCTGAGACCCACCAAGAATACAGGTTCAAGCCCTGAGATACTCTGAACCTGTTATGATCCTCTCGGGGATCTCATGTGGTCCTTTCGGGGACCACAGGACATAACGAGGACCACAAGCATAAATTCAGTGGGATCACAGGGCGGTCTTGGTGGTAGAAGCGAAAGAAGAAGATCTTTGCTATTGCATTGTATCTATTTGTTATAATAACTTTGTATTGTTCTCACAGTTCTTGGTCATTTTTATGGAGTTCTGTATTCAGATTGATATTTCTCACTTTTCTGCATGCTTTCTTTAGCTTTATTCTAATTTTTCCACAGAGTGGGTCATGGTCATTATTGCAGTCAGCTCCTGGCATTGTTTTTATTGTCAATATTGCGTTGCGGAATCGTTTGTTGATTAATATGTAGTCTGTCTGGTTAAAAGTATTTTTGTCTGGGCTGCACCGCGTTGCCAGTCCTCGGGGATGTTGTTTAAACCAGGTGTTTCCTACAACCATGCTGTGTATTCTTGCCCATTCAATTAATTTACAACCTCTGTCATTCCTCTTCCCCCAGTCCATAGTCACCAACGATGTCTGAAGTTCTTCCTTTACGAACTTTGGCATTAAAATCTCCCATGACTATAGTAACTTCATGTGACTTTGTGTGTTTTAGGGCTGTCTCTATGTCATTATAAAATAGCTGTACATCTTCTTCAGAACTTTCAGATGTAGGAGCGTACACTTGCATAATATTTCTGTTTATTGGTCCTCCTTTCAGTTGGTTTACCAGGACTCGATCCGAGATGCTCAAATATCCTACAACTGTCCTTGCTGTTTGTTCATCAAATATTATTCCTACTCCTCGTTCGTGTTTCTCACTTTCTGAATATATTATTAGACATACACTGCAGGCAGGAAAAGATTCATCTGTGTGCATGAAGGTCCCGTCCACCCTTCCTGCTGGAGGACACCACCTATGCTTGATTTGTTTCCGTAGAAAAAATTAATCTGTGTGCGTGAAGGTCCCGTCCACCCTTCCTGCTGGAGGACACCACCTATGCTTGATTTGTTTTCGTGGTTGGATACTTTTTGAACAGATCTTGTACACACCAAAGAGGGGCTACTTAATTACGTTGAGTTACAGTACAAACATAACTGCCAATGCTACCTGGATTTAATCTGGTTGGGCAGTAAACTCTTTGATCATAGCTGCCAGTTTATAACTGGTGGCATTTTATACTGGCACCTGTTGAAATAACACTGTCATTAAAACTTGTGAGTTTGAAGAGTAGGAGGAAAAGTTCTCTCAGCCAAGTCATCAGCTTTGTATTGTTACACTGAGTTCAGTAGTTCATTGTGTAACTACTTTCATTTCATGCATTCTCTACAAGATAAAAGGGATGGCGACTACAGTAAAACTGGTTTAAATAATAAAGGTAGATAGAGGTGTATGGTGTAGTTTTACAAAGTGAGGGAGGGAGTGTATCTGTCACATTCTGTACAAGTACTGCAAATATTTACTACCTGATTTGCCTATTTGGCTGAGTGTTAAATAAATATTTATGATTTGCAGACTGTACATGAAGGTCTTACCAGTTGTCTTTAATAACATGAATTGACAGACTTGACAGAAAGAGTGAAATGAAGAAGGTGGAAATGGGAACAGAGAACAGTGAAGTAAAATTATGTGAATATAGACAATAAATTCCACTGTGGAAGTTTCATGCAACTTTTAGGAACAATAGTTCCACTTTGGATGTATACTTAAAACCAAAAATAATGCATATCAGATATATGAAGGGTTTAAGGTGTAAAAAACATAATTTACAAATTAAAAGAAACAATTAACAAAAATAATTGAATATGTTTCAAAACATCCAGTGTAATCAAGACCATGAGACAATTAACTCATCAATCATGACCATGAGACAATTAACCCATCAGTCAAAACTGACTCAACTTTGAGATCACTCTTACATGGTTGCATCGCACAAAAAAAGTGATCTCACCTAAACCTGAATGTGCCAATAGCATATGTTGAAAGCATATTGGGCCTGTTGTGCTGACTGCATGTGAGAGCGTATTACTTTCTTGAATGCTACACTGTACTAATTTAAACAGTTATTGGCTTAACTGCATTACCAAGACTTAGAAACATTACATTGATATACACTGTGTAACAATAAACTAACAACCGAGATGAACATTAACAAGACCACTACATTGTTACTAACATGAACATGACCATTCTGATATTAATAACAGCTCAGTCATGATAACTGACAGTTGGCACACTTGAGTCCAAATATCACAGAAGTCAGAATTTACTATATCAACGGAAAGTTTTAATGGAAGGATCAAACTTGGGTATGAATGGTTGCAAAATGGAAGTTGTGAATGAAAACTGAGATGAAGAAAATCAACAATATACACAAAAGCTATCTGGGCGAGTTGTAGTCACCGTAGCATATTGAAACATTGGAAAGCATACTAACCTCAATCATACCGAAAACTCCATGCACAAACATCCAACAAGAATCACATTTGTCCCAAAAGGGACAACCAAGTTTCCCAAAACACTATATAATGAATTTACGACATTTGTTCGTAAAAGGACAAACTTACAGAAGCCTACATAATGAATCGAGCAACACAAACAAGCATCTGAGCCAAACAACAAGACATCTTCAGTCTCACATCTCAAGCAGAAGTATTCCTGTCCCGTGCAAAAGGAACCCCAGACCCCGTGAACAAATGGCCAATGGGAACAGAGATATATCTTGCTCTGTGCTTGCCAAAATCACCTGAAGTTTCTGACCACACACATAAACTAGGTCACAACCCCTGTTCTTTTATAAAGTGTTCCCCTCTTACTCTAACACATTCCTGAAATCAGTTGGACATTGACCTCACCAGGTGTTGAATGGCATCCAATGAAGTTGCATCCCATGCAATCAGCAGTGCATCCATCAACTATTGATTTTGGGGTGCTTGCTGCTGATGAGACATGTGGCGTCCCATAAATGTTCAACACAGTTCATGTCTGGTGAAAGTGCTAGCCACTGCAAGATTCTTATTCCATTATGCAGAAGAAAGTGCTGTGGGAGACAGGCAGAATGTAGCTTTTCATGATCTTGCTGGAAAATGAACCTTGCAGCACCCACATGTAGTACTAACAGTGGGAGCAGTTGTGGCTGCAGTATTTTGTCAACATTGCTGGGCAGCAAGGGTACCATTACCAAACACTAGAGTGAAAACTGTAGTTTATTGTACCCAGACCATTACTGTGGCACCTCTGTGCGATCCTTTTCAAGAACAGTCATCATTGAATCCATCAGGGTTGGTCAGTGACACTACCTGTGGTCTGGTAACAGCATACCATTGGATAGATATTGGCATGATGAACTCTAAACTCATGAGTCACACACATTCCCCCCCCCCTCCGACTGTAGCTCCACCTCTAAGTATGTCGATTGCCTGATGTCATTCATTATTATTGAGTTGTGGCATTTTTTTTTTTCTAGTATAAGTTTACAATAGGTTTACATGCATTTGAAAGTGCTTTATGTGAACTATAGAAAACAACAGTTCATAAATTTTGAAAATCATATAATGCACATGCTTCAGTGAATTCATAATTTCCTACAATACTGTAAGCCAATGTGGTACAAACCTGTGCAACTCAGTTTTCACATGTGGCCCATCTTTCTTCAACATCCTACATGCATTTCTAAACACTACTTGTGATTTGTACTCAAGCTGTACTTGTTTTCATGCAGTCTGTAGTGTGCGTGAAGCTTGGCTTCAAGTATATTATAATTTTAATGTGGAAATTACAAATTTACATTGGACTTATTTTCCAAAGTTTAATCAAGTAACTTGCCTTTACATGAAGGACAAGTTTGATGAATCCCAGAAATATATACCGTGGGGTCCTGCCATATTCAGCTAATATGTTCTAAGACCCCTAGTGTACACAAAATAAACCTCGTTAAGTATTTTTTACTATGCTAGTGCACCTAGCAGACACTTGTTTTTTTCTGTAAATAAGGCGAGTAAACATAAACACTATATTAACAATAAATAGTGTGATACTGTAAATCATAAAAGTAACTTTAAAAAATGTTAATACTCCTCACTCTCTCTCCCTCTCTTTCTAATCATACATGTATTGTGCTCACCCTCACTTGTCTTTGGACATCTTGAATGATGATGATGAACATGCAAACACATAGCTGAAATGAGCATATGACTGGATGATTGTAGGTGCATAAGCAGTGTGCTGCAGCAACAGTATACTTCTCTCATTCTTCACATGATAATCAGAGGATCATCAGCTTCTGACAAGCCAGGCTTATTGGTTGGCATCTTGAAGATGCTGGTTTCACAGGAGATGAGGGCATTGGCAGGATGTTGAAGGTTTAGGGGTTGTTTTAGAGTGAAAGCCACAGCTAGAGACTGGACATAGAAGAGCAGGATGTGAATGGTTGCAGATCCTCTGAAGTTGACACTTTTGCTACCCAATGTTCTGTGAAGAACATTTCACAGAACATTGTAATCAGTTGCTGTTTTTTAAAAATGTTTTTCGTTTCTTTTCTTTTCTTTTCTTTTCCTCAAAAACTTGCTGCAGAGGCTGCATGTCTTCAGTTATTGATCTTGGACTTTAATGATTCATTCTAGGCTCATAGTCCATTATAGTATCGTTCAATTGCTGCACCTTTCTCAACACTTCTGCACATTTCTCTAACATGCAAACTTGCTACCTTGAAAGTACACAATTAAGAATTTTTATTGTACATATTTTCCCTTTCTTTTTTTTTTTTTCTTTGATTGTCTGTAAACCTGAAACTGCATGTTAGGAGTCCATGCCTGGCAGATAATGTCCACTTTTGTCATTCATGAATATACAGAGGCAAGAAACAGACAAACAAAAAAAAAGGCATACATTTATATATTATTTCAGTTTAAATCATTTTGAAAGTTTTTATCACTCTCATTTTCTCATTAGTTCATGCTAATAATTTACCAGTGAAGCCCCCACTTTCATCCCGGAATTCCACATACCACTTTGTGATGCTGTTGAAAACAGGTGCTGCCTTCTGGAATTCCATGAAATCATCACTCAGTATTCCAAAACACCAAATTATTGCTAACGTTTACTGAAAGCCATATTTTCTACTGCTGCCTCCTAGCAGCAAACCATGGGAACTCTGCTCGTGGGCTTTATTAAAAAAAAAAAAAAACTTCTCTCACTCTCTTGGTGTAAGAATAATCATGATCCATTGCATAGTTTTTTTGTTGCGAATTTTTACAATGTTTCACAGACTTATGAATAACCCTGTATGATATATCCCAGTACAAAGGCATCGAATTAAAGAGGCTGTCTGTATGTGCATGTGTCAGTCTGTCCTTGTAAAATTACAATAGAAACAGTGAAAGCTGATAACTTTATGCTTTCTATCTTCAGTCTGTTCCAGGATGTGACACCAGCTGCAATATGAACACAAATGCTCAAGTTGATGGCCCTGTGGAAGATGCCAGGAAAAATGGGCATGTCATGGCTGATGATATGACATCAAAAGATTATTATTTTGATTCGTACGCCCACTTTGGTATTCATGAAGTAGGTACTCATTGGTGTACAGTTTTCTCTTTTAGCAGTGTGTGCGTGCGTGCATGCACACAAGTTATGAAAAACTTGTGTCCATCACATATGCTTATTTATTTATTTATTTTTTTATGAAAATAATGTGAGCACAAGAAACGAGTAACGCAGACAAATCTTGGACCCCTGAAGTGGAGGCTGCTGTAGGTAGCAGCAGGAAAAGGATATAATCTTTAGGGACTGAGCTATACTTCAGTGACAAGAGTGGCCATGTTTCCTACAGGCTAGAGATGTCTAAGAATAGGTACATGGAATCTTAGAATTGTAAACCAAAGTTACGAGCTAGAGAACCTGATATTGGAACCCGAATGTATGAACTTGATCATAGTAGGGGTAGCAGAAACCAGAGGGATAAATGCAGAATTCATCCATGTTTATCTGCTTAGGAGGAGAGGAACACCAGAGATGAGTGGCTGTGTTAAGAAGATCACTGCAGAAATTTATCTGTAGATGCTGGATTCACAGTAAGAAAATTATGAGCTAAGTCTCCCAACATCTTGCAGATTTATCCACCAGCACAAGGAAGGAGACATGGTAAGATACTAACAGGAACTGCTGGAGGTGATAAAACAAGTAAGAACAAGGAACATTTGAAAAGCAATGGGAAATATGAGCATGTAGGTAGTAGATAAATATAAGCCGGAACAGATGAGCATGTAGGTAGCAGATAAATATAAGCCGGAACAGATGAGCATGTAGGTAGCAGATAAATATAAGCCGGAACAGATGAGCATGTAAGTAGCAGATAAATATAAGCCGGAACAGATGAGCATGTAAGTAGCAGATAAATATAAGCCGGAACAGATGAGCATGTAAGTAGCAGATAAATATAAGCCGGAACAGATGAGCATGTAAGTAGCAGATAAATATGAGCCGGAACAGATGAGCATGTAAGTAACAGATAAATATAAGCCGGAACAGATGAGCATGTAAGTAACAGATAAATATAAGCCGGAACAGATGAGCATGTAAGTAGCAGATAAATATAAGCCGGAACAGATGAGCATGTAAGTAACAGATAAATATAAGCCGGAACAGATGAGCATGTAAGTAACAGATAAATATAAGCCGGAACAGATGAGCATGTAAGTAACAGATAAATATAAGCCGGAACAGATGAGCATGTAAGTAACAGATAAATATAAGCCGGAACAGATGAGCATGTAAGTAGCAGATAAATATAAGCCGGAACAGATGAGCATGTAAGTAGCAGATAAATATAAGCCGGAACAGATGAGCATGTAAGTAGCAGATAAATATAAGCCGGAACAGATGAGCATGTAAGTAACAGATAAATATAAGCCGGAACAGATGAGCATGCAGGTAGCAGATAATTATAAGCTGGAACAGATGAGCATGTAGGTAGCAGATAATTATAAGCTGGAACAGATGAGCATGTAGGTAGCAGATAATTATAAGCCGGAACAGATGAGCATGCAGGTAGCAGATAATTATAAGCCGGAACAGATGAGCATGCAGGTAGCAGATAATTATAAGCTGGAACAGATGAATAGGAATGACCAAAGGCACTGTCAGTAGAACAAAAAAAAAAAAGTTCCTACCTTGATGTATGCAAATGCACATTTTTACAGATTGAAAACTTTAGGGTTTACACCATAAAATAACAGAACAGTTGATTGTATGGCAAAAAAAAAAAAACATAAATAAAGCACTTTTAGACATGAGAGAAAGAAAACTGACAAGAGACTTGAACCATAGACTCTAGTAGGATGAGAACCATCAAACCACAAAAGAACAGAGCATTAATCATTATTCATCTAGACCACCACCACCCCCCCCCCCCAAAAAAAAAGATGTTTGATAGAAAGTCATCAGTGCTTATCTGACTGAAAATTGTGACACCCAGGAGGGAGATGAGGCCATGACACACATTGTCACTTAGATTTAGTTTCTCGCAGACACCAAATGTCAGACACAAACGTACATATGGTCTCCTGCACGTGTGTAGTGCGTACTGGGAAACAATAACGATAAATAAAAAATACTTTTTACATAAAGGTAGTTTCATTTTATGGTTTCAAATACACATTTTTACAAATAGCAAACAAGACTTTCACACATTTGATTAGTGCACTGTTCTCTCGTGGCTAGACAGTTGCTTGTCCTGCTGGAGTCCATGGTTCAAGTCTCAGGTAATTCTTTTGTCATTTTTCCTTGTCTCATATCTAAAAGTGTTTTGTTTATGTGTTTTTTTTTTTAAAGGTCTAACCATACAATACTATGCTCTGTTACTGTACTTTGATGTATGTGATTTCTATTTCTGTTATTACCCCATCTCTGAGTTTCATATGTGGTTTCTGGCTGCTTCTATCATTGCACCCTCTCCAATTGTCTCTATGATTTCTGTTTCTGTTGTTGCCCCCTCTCCAGTTCTCTTATGTGATTTCTGACTGTTTCTGTAATTGCATCCTCTCCAGTTCTCTGATTTCTGACTTTCTATATTGCCTCCTCTCTAGTTCTGTATGTGGTTTCTGTTATTGCCCCCACTTCAGTTCTCGATGTGATTTCTGACTGTTTCTGTCATTGCCCCCCTCTCCAGTTCTCTGTGTGATTTCTGACTTTCTGCAATTGCTCCAGTTCTCTGTGTGATTTCTAACTGTTTCTATAATGCCTCCTCCCCAGTTCTTTATGTGATTTCTGACTGTTTCTATAATGCCTCCTCTCTAGTCCTCTGTGTGATTTCTGATGGTTTCTGTCATTGCCTCCTTTTCAGTTCTCTATGTGATTTCTGACTGTTTCTATCATTGCCTCCTCTTCAGGTCTGTGTGCTTGTCTTTTGACTGTTTCTTTCTTGTCTTTGTCTCCAGCTCCTGTCTCACACATCAAGACTTGTATAAAAGCTAAAGGTTTCAGATTATGGAAATTGTCTATATGCAGTCACTTTTTCTTTTACATTCCTAGGAAATGTATGGTAGTTAGAATCAAGACAGCTAATATAGATCTATATAGCAATTCATAAACACTGGTTGAGTTAATCTCTTCACTGCTGTAGCCTATAGTTCTCACATGTCAAGGGTATGGATGCTATATGTATATTGCAGCACCAGTGTTACAGATATGTTAAATAGTCCCACTTTATGTAGCAAGAATGCTATCTGTACAAACATCTGAGGGTGTTAGAACTAGTTTTTCTTGTATTTTTCCTGACACAAGAGTCAGCAGGTGCTTTAGTTTGTATCCAGTGTGGGTGTGTGCATGTGGGTGGAGTGGGGGTATGCAATAAGAGTCAGCAGATTTAGTTTGTATCCAGTGTGGGTGTGTGCATGTGGGTGGAGTGGGGGTATGCAATAAGAGTCAGCAGATTTAGTTTGTATCCAGTGTGGATGTGTGCATGTAGGTGGAGTGGGGGTATGCAAAAAGATTCAACAGGAACATTAGTTTGTATCCAGTGTGGGTGTGTGTGTGAGTGGAGTGGGAATGTACAGCAAAAGCCAGCAGTAACTTTAGTGTGTATCCAGCCTGTGGGTGTGCGTGTGTGGGGGTGGGACACAAGAGTGAGCAGCAACTTTAGTTTGTATTCAGTCTCTGTGTGTGTGTGGGTGTGGGTGGGGGTGGGGGGAGAGGTCAAGAAGAGCCAGCAGTTTGTATTCAGTGTCTGTATGTGGGAGGGGGGTCAAGAAGAGCCAGCAGTTTGTATTCAGTGTCTATGTGGGAGGGGGGGGGTCAAGAAGAGCCAGCAGTTTGTATTCAGTGTCTGTATGTGGGAGGGGGGTCAAGAAGAGCCAGCAGTTTGTATTCAGTGTCTGTATGTGGGAGGGGGGGTGTCAAGAAGAGCCAGCAGTTTGTATTCAGTGTCTGTATGTGGGGGGGGGGGGGGTCAAGAAGAGCCAGCAGTTTGTATTCAGTGTCTGTATGTGGGAGGGGGGTCAAGAAGAGTCAGCAGTTTGTATTCAGTGTCTGTATGTGGGAGGGGGGTCAAGAAGAGTCAGCAGTTTGTATTCAGTGTCTGTATGGGGGAGGGGTGGTCAAGAAGAGCCAGCAGTTTGTATTCAGTGTCTGTATGTGGGGGGGGGGTCAAGAAGAGCCAGCAGTTTGTATTCAGTGTCTGTATGGGGGGGGGGGGGGTCAAGAAGAGCCAGCAGTTTTGTATCAGTGTCTGTATGGGAGGGGGGGGTCAAGAAGAGTCAGCAGTTTGTATTCAGTGTCTGTATGTGGGAGGGGGGTCAAGAAGAGTCAGCAGTTTGTATTCAGTGTCTGTATGGGGGAGGGGTGGTCAAGAAGAGCCAGCAGTTTGTATTCAGTGTCTGTATGTGGGGGGGGGGTCAAGAAGAGCCAGCAGTTGTATTCAGTGTCTGTATGTGGGGGGGGGGTCAAGAAGAGCCAGCAGTTTGTATTCAGTGTCTGTATGTGGGAGGGGGGGTCAAGAAGAGCCAGCAGGAACTTTAGTTTGTATTCAGTCTTTGCGAGGGGGTAACAAAATCCAGCAGGAACTTTAGTTTGTATTCAGTTGTGTATGTATGGGAGGGGGGAAGAAGAGCCAGCAGGAACTTCAGTTTGTATCCAGTCTGTGTGTGTGTGTGTGTGTGTATTGGGGGGGGGGGGTAAGAAGAGTCAGCAGGAACTTTAGTTTGTATTCAGTATCAGTGTGTGTCTGGGAGGGGGGGTAGAAAGAGCCAGCAGGAACTTTAGTTTGTATTCAGTGTGTGTGGGGGGGGGGCAAGAAGAGCCAGCAGGAGCTTTAGTTTGTGTGTATGTGAGTGGTGCGTGTGTGTGTGTGTGTGAGAGAGAGAGAGAGAGACAAGAGCCAGCAGTAAGTTTAGTTTATATTAAGTCTCTGTGTCTGGGAGGGGGCATCAAGAGCCGGCAGAAACTTTAGTTTGTATTCAGTCTTTGTGTGTATGGGGGGCAACAAGAACCAGTAGGAGCTTTAGTTTGTATTCAGTGTGTGTGTGGCAGGGTTCAACAAGAGCCAGCAGGAACTTTAGTTTGTATTCATTCTGTGTGTGTGTGTGTGGGGGGGGGGGGGGGAAGCAACAAGAGCCAGCAGGAACTTTAGTTTGTATTCATTCTGTGTGTGTGTGTGTGGAGGGGGGAACAACAAGAGCCAGCAGTAACTTTAGTTTGTATTCATTCTGTGTGTGTGTGGAGGGGGGAGCAACAAGAGCCAGCAGGAACTTTAGTTTGTATTCATTCTGTGTGGTGTGTGTGGAGGAGGGGGGGCAACAAGAGCCAACAGTAACTTTAGTTTGTATTCATTCTGTGTGTGTGTGTGTGGAGGAGGGGGGAGCAACAAGAGCCAGCAGGAACTTTAGTTTGTATTCATTCTGTGTGTGTGTGTGTGTGGAGGAGGGGGGGCAACAAGAGCCAACAGGAACTTTAGTTTGTATTCATTCTGTGTGATGGGGGAGGGGGCAACAAGAGCCAGCAGAAACTTTAGTTTGTTTTCAGTCTGTGTGATGGGGGAGGGGGCAACAAGAGCCAGCAGTAACTTTAGTGTGTATTCAGTTTGTGTGTGTGGGGGGGCAACAAGAGCCGACAGTAACTTTAATGTGTATTCAGTCTGTGTGTGTGGGGGGGCAACAAGAGCCAGCAGGAACTTTAGTGTGTATTCAGTCTGTGTGTGTGTGTGGGGGGGGGGCAACAAGAGCCAGCAGGAACTTTAGTGTGTATTCAGTTTGTGTGGGGGGGGGGCAACAAGAGCCAGCAGGAACTTTAGTGTGTATTCAGTTTGTGTGTGGGGGGGGGGGGAAACAAGAGCCAGCATTAACTTTAGTGTGTATTAAGTCTGTGTGTGTGTGGAGGGGTATCAAGAGCCAGCAGGAACTTTAGTTTGTATTAAGTCTGTGTGTGTGTGTGTGTGTGGAGGGGGCAACAAGAGCCAGCAGTAACTTTAGTATGTATTCAGTCTCTGTGTGTGTGTGTGGAGGGGGGCAACAAGAGCCAGCAGGAACTTTAGTTTGTATTCAGTTTGTGTGGGGGGGGGGCAACAAGAGCCAGCAGGAACTTTAGTTTGTATTAATTTTGTGTGGGGAGGTGGCAACAAGAGCCAGCAGTAACTTTAGTGTGTATTCAGTCTGTGTGTGGGGGGGGGGGCAGCAAGAGCCAGCAGTAACTTTAGTGTGTATTCAGTCTGTGTGGGCAATGAAGTGTTTTATTTTTGTTGAAATTTTGTAAAAGTCAAATTAACCCTGATAATCCATGAAATGCACAGTAATAAAAGTGAATTCTCGTATTAGGTACATTTAACTGTGAGCAAGAATAGAGAATTCATGAATGAAGGTGAGAAAGAAAACTTTGTGGTAAGATTATCTAGATGATCAATAAAGTATTCCTCAGGTATCAATGGAGGTGTGTTTGGGGCGGGGGGGAAGGAGAGTTTCAAGCTCCACAGGACATGTTCCAAACTATAGATAATATTGAGACCTGTATAATACACACATTTTAACACACACACATACACACACAGACTTTAATTGAAAAATAATGCACATTAAGACAACTGAAGTATTTAACAGTATAATAGAAAAGTTATAACAGTACATAATAAGTGTAATATAAATACGTAGATGAATGTGCTCTCCACCACCTCTCTATTTCTCTTACACCCACTCAATTACTCTCCTCTCTTCCTCCCTTTTCCTCTCTCTTCCTCCCTTTCCCTCTCTCCTCTACTTTACCTTTTTACTTTCTTCTTCCTTTCTCTCCTATCTCACACACTCTCTCTCTCTTATGCTCATTCTCTCATCTCTCTTCCTCCCTTTCCCTCTCTCCTCTCACTTTTATCCCTCTCCTTTTGCTTTTACTTCTCTCCTCTTGCCTTTACATCTCTCTTCTCTCCTTTACCTCTCTCTCCTTTCTCTCCTACCTCTCTCCTTTCTCTCCTACCTCTCTCCTTTCTCTTCCCTCCTCTCACTTTCTCTCTCATCTCTTCTTTCTCTCTCCTCTTTTCTTTATCTCTACTCTCTCCTTTATCTCTCTCTTTCTCCTCTCTCACTCTCTTTCTCGCACATTCACTCTCACCTCTATCTCTCCATCTTGTCTTTCCCTCACACTCCCTCTCTCTCCTGTCTCTCAATCAGTCTCACTCTCTTTTGCCTCTTTCTTTCACCTCAATCTCTCATTTCTCTCTCACATTCATTCTTCCTCTCATACACTCCACCCTCTTTCTCTCTTCACCTGCCTCTCCCTCATTCCTACCCTTCCTCCCTACCTCCCTCAGGTAAATTCTCACAAAATATATAAAGTAGGAAAAAAAGTAGGATCAGCTTTATTAATAAAAATTGTCAGTTGTTACATTTCAGTTTGAACCTTAGTCATGCAAAAACACACAGATGAAGAAATAGAGAAAATATGAATTCACTTGAATGCTATGTAAAAGATAAGAATGGAAAGGATAGAATAAAATAAAATAAATGAAGAACTTAGCTGTGACTTGTAAGAGGCTGTGGCTTATAAGAGGCTGTGTTCAGAAGTGCGCATGGTGGAGTGTAGAGAATGTTTAAATGGAGACTTTTGATGTTGATAGGTTGTAAAGAGGGAGAGGGGGAGGGAGGGGGGAATGCAGAAAGGGTAGAGAGTGATACAATGGTAATCTAGCCAGGAGAGGGTAGAATAGGTTATTATAGCTGGGGTAGAGGGGTTGTAATCCGATGCTGTGAGGAGGTTCTGAACTATGTGTTGCAAGTGAGAAAGGAGTGGAACTTAGTGCAGAGGGAATATGGAAGAGGGGAATGTTAGGTGTAGCTGAATTGTGAATTCAGACCATGTGGTTCCAGAGTCCCATATTCCTGAATGTAGTGGTTCTCAAGTTCTAGGCGGCTTCTGTCATCAGCGTGACATTGTTTGATGGCTGAAATGATTAGAGACTGGTTTCGAAGCATGGTGGTTGATGTCATACGGTCACTTAATCTGAAACCAGTTTCACCAATATAAGTTATCCTGCATCTTTTGCATACAGTAGCATATATCACGTTACAGGATTTGCATGTGTATCCCTCATGGAGTGTGAGGATAGTTTTGGGAAAGGTGATCATTTTTGTTTTGCAGACTTGGATACATTTATACATTTTATTATCACAGCTTTACTGCGATGGCTTCTTGTATAGTTATATACTTAGTTTTCTATACTTATGCACTAATTATTCGTGGGTTCTCACAATATGAGGGAGCTATATACACTTTCAGACAGTTCAGTGGAACTTTGCTAATTGTCCACCTCATTACTTGTAGAAGTCAGCATTTGTCTTTTTTTAAAAATAAATTCAGCTGAGCATTTATGTTTGTCTCAGAATTAGTACTGTAACACATGGTACATCCCATGTGAGTCCGAGTCACACAGTCATTCTCATGTTGGTTTGTATTTTCTAAGCTTAGTTTATGCAAGGTTATTAAATGTTATTTTTTTGTGCCATTCTTGGTTATTTTTAAATGTTTTCATTGAAAATAAGTCAAATCATGGATCCAGAAAAAAGACTAGTGGTTGAACCAAACCTAACAGTAAAGCATTGATAAAGACAGTTGAATTGAAAAAAGAACTCAGTACAAAGTGTGAAAGTAGTACTCATGTCTCGGATGTGACCACTCAATATGGTATGATGAAATCAACCATATCATCCATACTGACAAATAAAGAGGTGATGAAAAGGGCTAATGCGGTCAAAATAGTGACTTTTCTTGGTGTGAATAGGTCACCTATAATTGAAAAAAAAATGGAAAAACTTTTATTAGTTTGGGTTAATCTTCTTCTTTGTTCGCATTGTCTGTCTATATCTGCAGTCCTGTCTCTTGGATAAATTTCACTGTTTTTTGTAATTCATGTATGGAACCGTAGAGCTTATCTTCTTTAGTGCTTTCATTGGGCCAGTAATTATTTCTCAGTGTCTCATAGTTGGTGCAGTTTTGGAGGATATGTTCCACAGTTTGGGGCACCTGGGCACATGTACATAGATTAGTAGTACCAACCTTAAACTTTGTATACATATGACTTCGGAGTCGGCTGTGTCCTGTTCGGAGACGGAAGATAGTGACTTGTTCCGTTCTGTTTAGCATTTGATAGTCATCATGTGGTGGTGTATGTGGCTTCCTGTAGGTTTTTATCATGGTTTTCTTCTGATTATAGGTGATTGGTATGTCTGGTTGCTCCATTTCAGTGCCGTCTTTGGCCAGACGGTCAGCTTTCTCATTTCCTGGTATCCCACAGTGGGAGGGAATCCATTGCAAAGTGACTCCATGTTGTAAGCCAATTTTTGACAAGGCATCCTTAAGGTCTGGTAGTTTGTTGCACTGAAGAGCTTCCAGTACTGATCTTGCATCTGTGAGAATTACTATGGGGCATGTATCAATTCTGGAGTCTGATAGTTTTAGTTTGGGTTAATGAAAACAGTCATTTGGTGACAGTGTTTGTGGAACAGTAATTTGTGAGAAAGCAAAGCAGTTGCATGGTGATGTTAAGTGAGACAATGGTAATCTAGCCAGGAGAGGGTAGAATAGGTTATTATAGCTGGGGTAGAGGGGTTGTAATCCGATGCTGTGAGGAGGTTCTGAACTATGTGTTGCAAGTGAGAAAGGAGTGGAACTTAGTGCAGAGGGAATATGGAAGAGGGGAATGTTAGGTGTAGCTGAATTGTGAATTCAGACCATGTGGTTCCAGAGTCCCATATTCCTGAATGTAGTGGTTCTCAAGTTCTAGGCGGCTTCTGTCATCAGCGTGACATTGTTTGATGGCTGAAATGATTAGAGACTGGTTTCGAAGCATGGTGGTTGATGTCATACGGTCACTTAATCTGAAACCAGTTTCACCAATATAAGTTATCCTGCATCTTTTGCATACAGTAGCATATATCACGTTACAGGATTTGCATGTGTATCCCTCATGGAGTGTGAGGATAGTTTTGGGAAAGGTGATCATTTTTGTTTTGCAGACTTGGATACATTTATACATTTTATTATCACAGCTTTACTGCGATGGCTTCTTGTATAGTTATATACTTAGTTTTCTATACTTATGCACTAATTATTCGTGGGTTCTCACAATATGAGGGAGCTATATACACTTTCAGACAGTTCAGTGGAACTTTGCTAATTGTCCACCTCATTACTTGTAGAAGTCAGCATTTGTCTTTTTTTAAAAATAAATTCAGCTGAGCATTTATGTTTGTCTCAGAATTAGTACTGTAACACATGGTACATCCCATGTGAGTCCGAGTCACACAGTCATTCTCATGTTGGTTTGTATTTTCTAAGCTTAGTTTATGCAAGGTTATTAAATGTTATTTTTTTGTGCCATTCTTGGTTATTTTTAAATGTTTTCATTGAAAATAAGTCAAATCATGGATCCAGAAAAAAGACTAGTGGTTGAACCAAACCTAACAGTAAAGCATTGATAAAGACAGTTGAATTGAAAAAAGAACTCAGTACAAAGTGTGAAAGTAGTACTCATGTCTCGGATGTGACCACTCAATATGGTATGATGAAATCAACCATATCATCCATACTGACAAATAAAGAGGTGATGAAAAGGGCTAATGCGGTCAAAATAGTGACTTTTCTTGGTGTGAATAGGTCACCTATAATTGAAAAAAAAATGGAAAAACTTTTATTAGTTTGGGTTAATCTTCTTCTTTGTTCGCATTGTCTGTCTATATCTGCAGTCCTGTCTCTTGGATAAATTTCACTGTTTTTTGTAATTCATGTATGGAACCGTAGAGCTTATCTTCTTTAGTGCTTTCATTGGGCCAGTAATTATTTCTCAGTGTCTCATAGTTGGTGCAGTTTTGGAGGATATGTTCCACAGTTTGGGGCACCTGGGCACATGTACATAGATTAGTAGTACCAACCTTAAACTTTGTATACATATGACTTCGGAGTCGGCTGTGTCCTGTTCGGAGACGGAAGATAGTGACTTGTTCCGTTCTGTTTAGCATTTGATAGTCATCATGTGGTGGTGTATGTGGCTTCCTGTAGGTTTTTATCATGGTTTTCTTCTGATTATAGGTGATTGGTATGTCTGGTTGCTCCATTTCAGTGCCGTCTTTGGCCAGACGGTCAGCTTTCTCATTTCCTGGTATCCCACAGTGGGAGGGAATCCATTGCAAAGTGACTCCATGTTGTAAGCCAATTTTTGACAAGGCATCCTTAAGGTCTGGTAGTTTGTTGCACTGAAGAGCTTCCAGTACTGATCTTGCATCTGTGAGAATTACTATGGGGCATGTATCAATTCTGGAGTCTGATAGTTTTAGTTTGGGTTAATGAAAACAGTCATTTGGTGACAGTGTTTGTGGAACAGTAATTTGTGAGAAAGCAAAGCAGTTGCATGGTGATGTTAAGTGAGACACGCCTGAAACCAGGGCTCAGAATGATGAGGTAGGGAGGAGTTGGCATTCATAGTTTTGTAAGGCATGAGAAGGCTGCCAGTGCTAACAAAGATGGTGCTGAAAAGTATATAGGGGAATTTTTACAATTAGCAGAGTGTGGTGGATTTAGTCCTCATCAGATTTTTAATTGTGATGAAACCAGCCTCTTCTGGAAGATGCCTAACAGAACTTATATCACAAAAAATGAGAAATCAGTGCCAGGGCACAAGCCCATAAAAGAAAGGCTGAGACTCTTGTTGTGTGTTGCTAAAATGTCAATCTTTTCTTGTCTAACACTCAGAAAAGTTAAGATTGTTTAAGAAAAAACGTTATAGAAAGTAAACTCAGGCTGATGTGGGCTAACAGTAAAGGGAGTTGTCCATTGAGTGGATCCATGAAGTGTTTGCCCAAAGTAGAAACAGGTACCTACGGGGAAACAATTTACCACTCAAGGCCTGTCTGGTAATGAGCAATGCTCCTGCTCACCCCCCAGACTTGGAAGAAGATTTGGTGGGTGAGTACAACTTCATGCAAGTGAAGTTCTTGTCTCCTAGCACCACTCCTCTAATCCAACCCATGGATCAACATGTCATTTCAAACTTCAAGGAGCTCTGCACATAAGTATTTTCTCAAATGTGCTCTAAAGTGACCTCTAACATAGGGCTACCCTCAGCGACTTTTATAAAAACCATTTCAGTGTCCTCCATTACTTGTGGGTATTAGACATGGAGTGGGGGTGGGGGGATGGAAATGTTCTTTCAAGCCTGAAGTTGTTTGCCAGACTGTGTGGTCAGCCAGAAACTTTGAAGGTCTTGAGAAAGAGCCTGAGCAGGAGGCTGTAGTGGTGGATGATATTATGTCCCTGAGAAAGTCCATGGGTTTGGAGGTGGACAGTGAGGCTGTGAAGTTTGTGAAAGACCACAAGAATGAGCTGATGACTGAAGAACTCCAAGAACTGGACAGAGAGCATCAGGAAGTAGCAGAAGAACTTTCTTTTTCTTCTGAGGAGAAAATGAGAAAGGGAAGCAGTTACACTGCAGAAGTTAAAGAACTTTGTTACCACTTGGAGAAACCACAGAGCTCGGTGGAAAAATGGCATCCTAACATTGTTGTGGTCAACAAGAGCATCAGTCTGTTGGCCATTTTATAACAATTTTGAAAAAATCATCAAAAGCAGGTGATGTCGGACAGGTTTTAAAGCAAAGAATCCAAGTCCCAAACATCTTCCCAGTCCCGAGAAAGAGAAATAACACCAGAATTCAGTCATTTGCATGTCCCATGTGGAACTTTGCCTCCCCAACAGCTCTACTTTTCACATCTCATTTGTAACCAAGATGCACTGGTGCTGATGCATCTATTCACAGATTGTTAATGATGTCTTGCAGCCATCTTTGTCTTGGTCTTCCTCTCTTTCCCTTTCCCATTATGCACCCTTTCAAGACCATCTTCTTTAAATTCTCATGACGTTTAATGTGTCCAGAATATTTAAGTTTTCTGTGTATAATTCTTGTTACTAGCCAACCTTCTTCAAAATTTTTAAGTTCCTGTAGTATGGATATATCTGTTCATTACTAGAAGGATTTAGCTGTTGATTTTATGGAAAGTGACTCTTCTAAACAATAACATCCTCCTCTCCACCTTTCTCTTATACCATCAGCTACTGAATTTTTCATTGACAGTAGTTTATATACATTCATTGGTTTTATAGTTTTAGTATAATTTTACGCAATAATTTTTATTATAAAGGTTTAAATAAATGGGGGCCCAGAATGGATGAATCCAGTTTACATTATTTCTTTTGGGAAAAATCACAATCTGAACAGCCTTCTAGAACAAATTGTGTGCAGTAGCAGGATTCCAAGTACATTTGTAACAAATATACTCTCAAAAGTGTATGAGAAATACTGCTCTTTAATAAAAATATGTGTATGAATATTTCTTTCTACCCCTCCCCTCCTACTGTGTTGTTCCAAGTGGATCAGTAACATAACCAGTATTGTTCCAGGTGGATCAATAACATAACCAGTATTATTCCAGGTGGATCAATAACATAACCAGTATTGTTCCAGGTGGATCAGTAACATAACCAATATGATTCCAGGTGGATCAATAACATAACCATTATTGTTCCATGTTGATCAATAACATAACCAGTATTGTTCCAGGTGGATCAGTAACATAACCAGTGTTGTTCCAGGTGGATCAGTAACATAACCAGTGTTGTTCCAGGTGGATCAATAACATAACCAGTATTGTTCCAGGTGGATCAATATCATAACCAGTATTGTTCCAGGTGGATCAATAACATAACCAGTATTGTTCCAGGTGGATCAGTAACATAACCAGTATTGTTCCATGTGGATCAGTAACATAACCAGTATTGTTCCATGTGGATCAGTAACATGACCAGTATTGTTCCAGGTGGATCAGTAACATGACCAGTATTGTTCCAGGTGTGGATTTTTAAAAAGTGCCGTATTTTGCCTCATATTTATAATTTTCTTTCATCCAGGAGTGATCTAATAATTAAGCAAAATGCCAGGTTTTTTTTTTCTTTTAAACATATTACTCTCACTATTTGTCTGAGCTATTGCATTGCATATTCTCTTCATTTGTGTGTTCTGCAGATTGAGTGTTCCAGTATCATAGATTATGCAGAGAAGATAGTTGCAGCTAACAGACTAGAAAATGGTGAGTAGCCAGTTTTGGGTATACATTTGTTCTAACTGTACTGTCCAGAAGTGTTTATAGTGCTAGGTGCGCGCGCATACACGCACATGTACACATGAACACACAGACACTGTGAGAACAGCATGTGGTATATGTTTATATCTCTCTATATCTTCCTCATAGAGAACAGTGTGCTGTCTCTGTATATCTTCCTCATAGAGAACAGTGTGCTGTCTCTGTATATCTTCCTTATAGAGAACAGTGTGCTGTCTTTGTATATCTGTCTGTGGTCCTAGTATCTTAGAGAACAGTGTGGTGTCCCTGTCTGTATCTCCCTTATAGAACAGTGTGCTGTGTCTGTCTGTGGTACCAGTATCTTAGAGAACAGTGTGCTGTTCCTCTCTTATAGAGAACTGTGCTGTCCCCGTCTGTATCTCTCTTATAGAACAGTGTGCTGTGTCTGTTTGTGGTCCCAGTATCTTAGAGAACAGTGTGCTGTTCCTGTCTGTACTTCTCTTATAGAGAACAGTGTGCTGTCCCTGTCTGTATCTCTCTTATAGAACAGCATGGTGTGCCTGTCTGTTGTCCCAGTATTTTAGAGAACAGTGTTCTGTGTCAGTCTATTGTCTCAGTACTTTAGATAAGTGTGCTGTGCCTGTCTATTGTCCCAGTACTTTAGATAAGTGTGCTGTGCCTGTCTGTTGTCCCAGTATTTTAGAGAACAGCGTGCTGTGTCTGTCTGTTGTCGCAGTATTTTAGAGAACAGTGTGCTGTGTTTGTCTGTTGTCCCAGTATTTTAAAGAACAGCATGCTGTGTCTGTCTGTTGTCCCAGTATTGTAGAAAACAGTGTACTGTGTCTATCTGTGGTCCCAGAATGTTAGAGAACAGTGTGCTGTGTCTGTCTGTTGTCCCAGTATTTTAAAGAAAAGCATGCTGTGTCTGTCTGTTGTCCCAGAATGTTAGAGAAAAGCATGCTGTGTCTGCCTGTTGTCCCAGTATTTTAGAGAACAGTGTGCTGTGTCTGTCTGTGGTCCCAGAATGTTAGAGAACAGTGTGCTGTGTCTGTCTGTTGTCCCAGTATTTTAAAGAACAGCATGCTGTGTCTGTCTGTAGTCCCAGAATGTTAGAAAACAGCATGCTGTGTCTGTCTGTTGTCCCAGTATTTTAGAAAACAGTGTGCTGTGTCTGTCTGTTGTTCCAGTATTTTAGAGAACAGCATGCTGTGTCTGCCTGAGGTCCAAGAATGTTAGAGAACAGTGTGCTGTGTCTGTCTGTTGTCCCAGTATTTTAGAGAACAGCATGCTGTGTCTGTCTGTTGTCCCAGAATGTTAGAGAAAAGCATGCTGTGTCTGCCTGTTGTCCCAGTATTTTAGAAAACAGTGTGCTGTGTCTGTCTGTTGTCCCAGAATGTTAGAGAACAGTGTGCTGTGTCTGTCTGTTGTCCCAGTATTTTAGAGAACAGCGTGCTGTGTCTGCCTGAGGTCCCAGAATGTTAGAGAACAGCATGCTGTGTCTGCCTGTTGTCCCAGTATTTTAGAGAACAGTGTTCTGTGTCTGCCTGAGGTCCCAGAATGTTAGAGAACAGTGTGCTGTGTCTGTCTGTTGTTCCAGTATTTTAGATAACAGTGTGCTGTGTCTGTCTGTTGTTCCAGTATTTTAGAGAACAGTGTGCTGTGTCTGCAGTTCAAAGTGCACTGCACTGTATCTGTCACTGTGATATCTCTGAATTCATAGACATCATTGAGATTCTGTTATGCTCACATCGCTGTATTCACAGAGATCTTCCCATTTTTCTCTTTCAGTTCTATGTTGTATGATGTTTTCTAACATTTATTACATGATATAAATTGTATGCTGACTCTCATTGTGTAATACAAGCTTCATTTTAAAATAGAAGTTTGAACATGAAACTACCACTGTTAGATGCGACAAGCTTGAAAGCTAAGCTCTGTCTTTGCTGTCTTTGCATGAAAACAGTTCTCAGTGTAACAGGAGCTTGGAAACCCGGTGCTATAAAACATGGTGAAAGGTTTTGAGAGTAGAACTTTGAGGAGATTGTTGGACATAAGTTAGGAAAAGAGTATGGTCTGTGACTGCGTTATCAGGTAGTATGTAGCTGAATTATCAGTTGATCCCTGGCTACATTATCAGGTGTGGCTACATTATCAGGTGGACTGTGGGTCCATTATCAGGTGGTCCATGGCTAAATTATCAGGTAGTCCATGGATCATTATCATGTAGTCTGTGGCTACATTATCAGGTGGTTCATGGTTAAATTATCAGGTGGTCCATGACTGTAGTATCAGGTGATCTGTGATTGCATTATCAATTTTTAGTAGGAAATGCCTTGTATTAAATGAAAGAAGTGAAAGGTTTAAGAATTGCAATATTGTTTAAGATGGTGGTCTATAACTTGTATCTAGATGGAAAAGTGGTCCTTGAATATAGAATATAGGGAATTACTGATCTAGACAAGCAGTGAACTGAATTCAGCAGGAAGGAAGAAGACAGGCCAGGGACAGGCACAGCTGGAGACAAATCTTGTAAGGAGAACTTGTGAATATAAAAAGAGTAAAAGATAGGAAGGCTTAGATCAAGTGGAGAAATTTTGTTTGTAATTGTGAGTACAATAATGATGAGTATTGTTATATTGAGAATGTTTTTTTTTTGTAATGAGCATAGTGTTCTGTGTCTGCCTGAGGTCCCAGAATGTTAGAGAACAGTGTGCTGTGTCTGTCTGTTGTTCCAGTATTTTAGATAACAGTGTGCTGTGTCTGTCTGTTGTTCCAGTATTTTAGAGAACAGTGTGCTGTGTCTGTCTGTGGTCCCAGAATGTTAGAGAACAGTGTGCTGTGTCTGTCTGTTGTCCCAGTATTTTAAAGAACAGCATGCTGTGTCTGTCTGTAGTCCCAGAATGTTAGAAAACAGCATGCTGTGTCTGTCTGTTGTCCCAGTATTTTAGAAAACAGTGTGCTGTGTCTGTCTGTTGTTCCAGTATTTTAGAGAACAGCATGCTGTGTCTGCCTGAGGTCCAAGAATGTTAGAGAACAGTGTGCTGTGTCTGTCTGTTGTCCCAGTATTTTAGAGAACAGCATGCTGTGTCTGTCTGTTGTCCCAGAATGTTAGAGAAAAGCATGCTGTGTCTGCCTGTTGTCCCAGTATTTTAGAAAACAGTGTGCTGTGTCTGTCTGTTGTCCCAGAATGTTAGAGAACAGTGTGCTGTGTCTGTCTGTTGTCCCAGTATTTTAGAGAACAGCGTGCTGTGTCTGCCTGAGGTCCCAGAATGTTAGAGAACAGCATGCTGTGTCTGCCTGTTGTCCCAGTATTTTAGAGAACAGTGTTCTGTGTCTGCCTGAGGTCCCAGAATGTTAGAGAACAGTGTGCTGTGTCTGTCTGTTGTTCCAGTATTTTAGATAACAGTGTGCTGTGTCTGTCTGTTGTTCCAGTATTTTAGAGAACAGTGTGCTGTGTCTGCAGTTCAAAGTGCACTGCACTGTATCTGTCACTGTGATATCTCTGAATTCATAGACATCATTGAGATTCTGTTATGCTCACATCGCTGTATTCACAGAGATCTTCCCATTTTTCTCTTTCAGTTCTATGTTGTATGATGTTTTCTAACATTTATTACATGATATAAATTGTATGCTGACTCTCATTGTGTAATACAAGCTTCATTTTAAAATAGAAGTTTGAACATGAAACTACCACTGTTAGATGCGACAAGCTTGAAAGCTAAGCTCTGTCTTTGCTGTCTTTGCATGAAAACAGTTCTCAGTGTAACAGGAGCTTGGAAACCCGGTGCTATAAAACATGGTGAAAGGTTTTGAGAGTAGAACTTTGAGGAGATTGTTGGACATAAGTTAGGAAAAGAGTATGGTCTGTGACTGCGTTATCAGGTAGTATGTAGCTGAATTATCAGTTGATCCCTGGCTACATTATCAGGTGTGGCTACATTATCAGGTGGACTGTGGGTCCATTATCAGGTGGTCCATGGCTAAATTATCAGGTAGTCCATGGATCATTATCATGTAGTCTGTGGCTACATTATCAGGTGGTTCATGGTTAAATTATCAGGTGGTCCATGACTGTAGTATCAGGTGATCTGTGATTGCATTATCAATTTTTAGTAGGAAATGCCTTGTATTAAATGAAAGAAGTGAAAGGTTTAAGAATTGCAATATTGTTTAAGATGGTGGTCTATAACTTGTATCTAGATGGAAAAGTGGTCCTTGAATATAGAATATAGGGAATTACTGATCTAGACAAGCAGTGAACTGAATTCAGCAGGAAGGAAGAAGACAGGCCAGGGACAGGCACAGCTGGAGACAAATCTTGTAAGGAGAACTTGTGAATATAAAAAGAGTAAAAGATAGGAAGGCTTAGATCAAGTGGAGAAATTTTGTTTGTAATTGTGAGTACAATAATGATGAGTATTGTTATATTGAGAATGTTTTTTTTTTGTAATGAGCATAGTAAAGTATTGTCATATTGAGAGCACAGAAGTAATGAGTGTTGTCATGATACAAGACGAAGTGCATGTGTGAAGCTTGTACATTGTTGTATTGTAATGGTCCGTGTTTAGGATCACAGAGTTACGCGCAGGTTATTTGGATGTGTGCATGTAGACCAGCTGTTGCAATGTTATTATGGGGGAAGGTTATGATGAAGAAGATATATGATACTAATTGAGATTTTATCATGGAGGAAAGAGCAAGGATTTATACAAGTGGCTCAGGTGAAGGTTTGAGATGAAGAAGAGATATGATACTAATTGGGATTTTATTGTGGAGGAAAGAGCAAGGATTTATACACTTGGCTCAGGTGAAGGTTGTGGTGAAGATTGATTGATTGATTGATCTTTATTTCAAAAGGGTTAAGAATTGGGCACGCAGGCCCATCTGACATTCTGCGCTTTATCATACATCTTTCACTCTATTCCAGATATTCTATAAATTGTTCATGTAACAAACATAATTAACATTGAAGCTGAGAGACATAAAATACAATATAACATTTACGTTTCGCTCTTAAACATTCACTCAGTACAGAAGTAACTACATACATTATAAATGGCTATCTACTAAACAAAATTTTCGGGACTATTCAGAAAACAATTGTATTCGGTGTCTGTAAGAGCAGTTTAAGATAACTTTTTAAGTTTTATAATTCATGGAGGCATGTAGTCGACATCAAATAGATATTGGGAAAGCTTGTAGTTGTAGGAAGGAGTATAATTTATATTTTTTATACAGGATGGGAGGATATTCCAAAGATGAGCAGCAGAATAACTAAAGCTTTTCTTGTAAAGATCAAGTCTAGGTTTTGGAGGACATATGTTGTTCAAGCGTTGGCTGCACTTTGGGCTAAATTTAAACAGGTTCCATAGATAAGGCGGGGCATGCCATGAAAGAATTTGATGTACTAACTTGGCTTTGTTGAAGAGGAACCTGTTCTTAAGAGGCAGTATTTTGATACGTTTGTGCTGGTTAGTTGTTTGTGCTTGATCTTTGTCACTAATAAGCTTTACTGCTCACTTTTGGAGTGAGTAAAGCCTCTTTGTATTTGACACTGAGCAACCATCTCAAACTGTTGAGCAATAGTCTAAATGTGTTTGTATATGAGATATGTAGTATGTCTTCCTAGTGTCTTGATCGATGAAGTGCTTAATTTTAGAAGATGTATGATACTAATTGAGATTTTGGTTGTGGTGAAGAAGATATGATACTAATTGAAGTTTTATCATGGAGGAAAGAGCAAGGATTTATACAAGTGGCTCAGGATTATTTTGTCTACTTATTAACCAAAAATGTGATGAAAGATTAAAAAAAAATGTTTTTCCTTCAGTAAATTATTTTACAATAAATTAGAACTGATAAGTAATAGTGCAAACTTTAATGGTTGGAGTTATGTGATCATATTGTTGTATATTGTACAGTAATTACCCTAGTGAGAGGCAAAGTGGAGGAAGTTAGTCTACCAGCAGACATACAGAAAGTTGATGTTATCATCTCTGAGTGGATGGGCTACTGCTTGTTCTATGAGTCCATGCTGAACACAGTCATCTTTGCCAGGGACAAGTGGCTGGTAGGAGGGTGTTCTTGGCTCTGTTCAAACACTAGACCACATCTAACCTGTCATAGGCAGGCTGTCTCTATGACTTTCTTTATGCGTTTGCTATGTGTCTTATTTTGTGGTGAGATAAATTTGTTGCTTTACTTTGCACTGTACTTTATTATTTTCTCTCTAGTCTGTCAGATTATCATTGTTATGTAGTTAGATGTGTGTTGAAGGTAAACAAGGCCATTCTTATATGGGGTATGCATAAATTATTGGCTGATTTATCAGAGCACAGTTTGAGCTGGAAATGTTCCAGGATCATGATGTTGATTACACACAGTGCTGCTGCTGGCATCTCAGAGGAAAAGTGTACAATAGTGTTTGAGAAAACCAAGTATAGTTGATGTGTCCTGGAATTTGTGCAAAGAGACAGTGTTGTGGCAATTCAAGGCATGTTCCAGTGGCAGTTTGGGCATTGTGGTTCACTTGTGTCCTCTGTCCAAAGGTGGCATGAACAATTTCGTGATGGAAGATGCTTTTGTCATCAAGGGAAGGTTGTGCAGGGAGGCCAAGTGTTACTGAAGAGATAGTTGACAAAGTGTGTGAAAGTTTTATATGGAGCCCTAGGAAATATCTGCAGAGGGCCATCTGAGAATTGCTGATAGCAGAGTCCACAGTGAAGAATATCCCATGGAAACGATTGCAGATATACCCATACAAATTACAACTGGTATAAAAACTCCAGCCTTGATATGGCTATCATTTGTGAGGACTTACTGAACACAATGAAAACAGAAGAGGGTTTGTCAGAACAGATTATTATTAGTGATGAAATGACTTTTCATTTATCAGAACAGATCAACAGGTACAATATCTGGGCATGGGGATCCAAGAATCCCCACGCTGAGATCGAAATGAAACGTGACAGTCCCAAAGTGAACATGTTTTGTGCCGTTTCCAGAAGATGCATGCTTGGCCCATTCTTCTTATCTGTGGACAGTGTCGGAGGAGTGCTGTACCCGGACATGCTGGAGCTCACACTGTGGTAGTAGTAGGTCCGGCAGCAGTTAGTGAACATCTGCCAGGTTGATAGATTAATTGTGCGGTTGCCACACCTGACAGTTTGTTCCTGTGTCAGAGACGTTATTTATGTCTCTCCACTGGAGTTGTGAAGGTGCACTGACACTGCCATTGATAGCGTCACACAAGACATGGCTTGTATCATCTTCCTTATTCTTGGCATCTGTTATCTTCCTTATTCCTGACATCTGTTATCTTCCTTATTCCTGGCATCTGTTATCTTCCTTATTCCTGACATCTGTTATCTTCCTTATTCCTGACATCTGTTATCTTCCTTATTCCTGACATCTGTTATCTTCCTTATTCCTGACATCTGTTATCTTCCTTATTCCTGACATCTGTTATCTTCCTTATTAATAGTATCTATCATTCTTGTGATTCATGGTTTGTGTCATCTTCCTGATTCATAACCATATTGTGAAAGAAGATTAGTTGACAGATATCACAGACATCTAGGATTCACCAAGACCAGGTGTGAGAAGGATAATTTCACACCTTTGGATTACTTGTAATATTATGACAAGTATTCTGAAAATGAGAAATTATGAACAATTTTACTTGAATTTCTTCCAATTCTAGCTTATTTTTTTTACTTGTTAGTGTTTCGGTGTTGATATTCAAGTGAAGCTTAGTTTGTAATTGTTTGTGTATGGAGATTCTCCCTTGTATTGTTAAACTGATTCTTTGTTTGTTATGCAGAAACCAGATGGTCTCATTTTCCCAGACAGAGCAACATTGTATGTGACAGCTATTGAGGACAGACAATACAAGGATGAGAAGATCAATTGTAAATAATTTTTATGTCTCCATCATCATTATCAATTCAGAGCTTTCATCATCACTATTGTCGCAGTCATCATCATCTTATTGTCTTCCAGCATGTTGCTGACCACATATTGTCTTTACTTTCTCTACAGTGATATAACCATAATGATATCTTCACTTTGATGATCTGACCTCTTATTCTTACCATCACTTTGATGGTCTGACCTCTTATACTTACCTTCACTTTGATGACCTGACCTCTTATTCTTACCTTCACTTTGGTGATCTGACCTATTATTCTTACCTTTACTGTGATGATCTGACCTCTTATTCTTACCTTCACTTTGGTGATCTGACCTCTTATTCTTACCTTCACTTTGATGATCTGACCTCTTATTCTTACCTTCACTGTGGTGATCTGACCTCTTATTCTTACCTTCACTTTGATTATCTGACCTCTTATTCTTACCTTCACTTTGATCTAATCTCTTATTTTCACCTTCACTGTGGTGATCTAACCTCTTATTCTCACCTTAACTTGAGTGATCTAACTATAATATTATATAATATCTCTCTCTCTCTGAACCTTAAGTGCCCAGGGCACATGGGGCTTCCACAAGGGTTTTCCACAAATGCCTGTCCTTCACCTTTTTTTCTGCTCTTGCCCAGGTGAGCCCTCTATTGCTCAACATCCTTTCTGTTGTTCTTCTCCATGTCTCTTTTGGTCTACCCTTACTTCTGTTCCCCTGTGGTGTCCATCTTAGTGCTATTTTTGGTAGTGAGTTATCAGTCATTCGGAACACGTCCCAACCATCGCCAGCGTCTTTCCTCAATAATTGTTGTCAATGGCTTCATCTGCATTTCTGCCAATAAGATGTTATTTCTTATGGTGTTTGGCCAAAATATTTTTCTGATTCTTCATAAACATTTAGTCTGGAAAGAATTCAACTTGTTTTCTATGGTTTTGGTGATTTTCCAGCATTCACTTCCATAGAGTAGTACACTTAGAACATTACTCTTAAATATCCTGATTTTCATATTTATGCTTAGTTCTTTAGATTTCCATATATTCTGCAGCATTGCAAAAGCCTGGTTTGCTCTAGTAAGTCTGCTGTTGATGTCCTCTGTGCGTCTCCATTTTCTACTACTCTACTGCCAAGGTATACAAATTCGTTGACCTCCTCCACTAACTTGCTATCTACTCTGAGTACATTTCTATTGTTCACATTTTGCTTCATTAACTTTGTCTTTCCTGTGTTGATCTTTAGTCCTATGTTGTTTGCATTCTGAGTTAGCTTGTTTATTTTATCTTGCATATCTTTGTGACTGCTTGATAATAGACAAATGTCGTCCGCAAAGTCAAGGTCCTCCAGCACTCTGTCAAGAGTCCATTGTAATCCTGTGCGTTTGTCTGATGTTGCCTCCTTCATTAACCAGTCTACTGCCAAGTTAAATAATGTTGGTGATAGTACACATCCCTGTTTCACTCCTGTTTGTACCCTAAAGCTGCTGGAGGTATCGTTTTTGCTTCAGGTATGTCTATTGTTTGTGCTGCTTGTGTTCTGTTTAGTAGGGTGTTAAAGTGTTCCCTCCATCTTTCAATTTTTTCTCTTTCTCCACTGACCAGCTGTCCATTTTGTGTCCTTACTGCACTTTCACATCTTGTGTTGAAGTTACCTGTCATCTGCTTTGTGATTTTATATATGGTTTTCATGTCATTTGTATATGCTGCTTTCTCTGCTGTTTCTGCTAAGTTGTCATAGTATTGACATTTATCTTGACGGCATGATTCCTTCACTTCTTTGTTTTTTTGCGCATAATTACTTAGAACTTGTTCTTTAAGCCGTTGTGATTTGGTGTTCAGTAATTTTTTCTTGTTTTCTTTTCTTTGCTCTATCTTTTCCCATGTGGTCTTGCTTATCCATTCCTCTTTTCTCCGTTTCTGATATCCCAGCACCTCTTTTGCTGTTTCCTGTAGTGTTTTATTGAACTCTAATATGGACATTTCTGCTTCATCTTGTAGGACACTGAAGCGGTTCTTAAGTACTATTGAGAATTCATTTCTTGTTTGCTGGTCTTTCAGTTTTCTTGTATCAAAATATATCTTTCTGTGTTCTCCGATTTTGGCTTTCCTTAATTTTAGTTTTATATTTGCTACCAGAAGGTTGTGATCACTTCCTACATCTGCTCCTTTCCTTGCTCGCACATCTTGTAGTGACAGTTTCCACTTGTTGTTTATCAGTATGTGATCGATTTGGTTTTCTGTGGTTTTATCTGGGGACCTCCAAGTCACCTTATGGATGTTTTTGTGTTGGAAAATTGTCCCTCCGATGGTTATCATGTTTTCTTCACAGAAACTGCAGTCTTTCTCCATTTTCATCTATTTCTCCAATTCCTTCTCTTCCCATGATTATTCTTCTATCTTCATTTCCTTCACCTACTTTTGCATTGAAGTCGCCCAAGATGAGTAGCATATCATGCTTGGGTATTGTTTCTACTGTGGCTTGGAGGCTGTTGTAAAAATCTTCTTTTAATTCCTCTTCAGCTGCTTCTGTTGGCGCATAACAAACTATAATAGACAGCTTCGTGAATCTTGAGTTGAAGCGTGCATATAATAATCTCTCATTTATTGGGGTCCATTTCAGCAATGCTGTTGATGCTTCTTTTGTTATAATTAATGCTACTCCTCCTTCATGAAGATCTTCTTTACCTGACCATATTATTGTATTTTCTGTGTGCTGTGTTGTTAATTTCCTTCTGCCTTGTCCTGTCCATCTTGCTTCTTGTATTCCTAGTATGTCTAGTTTGTATCTGTGCATTTCCTTGATGGTTTGTGCTAGTTTTCCAGTCTGGTTAAATGTTCTTACATTCCAGCTGCCTATTTGCATATTGTGTTTAGGTTCCAGGAGGTCTGCAGTTGGGCTGGGGACTTCCAGTGGCTGGCTTTCATCCACAACCTTCATGGGCTCAGTTTCCTGATAAGCATTTCTCCTTCCACATGCATTTGTTTTTTCCCTTGCTTCCGTTTCTGTAGCAGTCTGATAGTTTTTTTACCAGATAGGGTTGCTGTCCCTATGCCGAACCCTCCTTAGTCGCCTTTTACGATCATGCGTGGTAGAGTACAGTGGTCCTGTTCTTTGCAGATCTCAGGTACCACATGGGGGATTATATAATCTAACCCTCTCATATTTACTTGAGTGATGAAGCCTAGTCATATGGGCGATGGAGAATGCAAGTAGATATACATCATGCCAGAATAAATCAAAGTATAGTCGTATCTGCTAAACTGTAATTTTACTCCATGCTGCTTGTTATAAAAACCAGGAGAGTGCCTGTATTTCTTTGTGAGATGTGTCATCCCAAAAGTCAGTAATGTGACAGATTTCTTATGTTTTATTGATAGACACTAGGTCATTATTTATGTGTGACAGATTTCTTATGTTGTGTTGCTAGGCTCTATTGCCTAGTTCATTGTTGTAAGAGAACTGTGCTGTTTTAAAGTGACAGATTTCTTATGTTATGTTGCTAGGCTCTAGTGCCTAGTTCATTGTTGTAAGAGAACTATGCTGTTTTAAAGTGACAAGATTTCTTACATTGCTAGACCCTAGTTAGTTGCTATGATTGTGGTTTCTTGAGTTTAATTATTTGTCACACCTGTTTTTTTTTAATACAGGGTGGGATAGTGTGTATGGTTTTGATATGAGTTGTATACGAGACGTGGCCATAAGAGAGCCCTTAGTGGATGTTGTGGACCCAAAACAGATAGTTACAAATTCATTTTTGGTCAAGGTAAGAAAGATCTAGAGATAAATGGATTTGCTTTTATGTCAATATGTGGGTGAGGATACAGAGTGCAGCATAGGGTAAAAGTGCAGTGTTTATGTCAGTCACATAAATGATTGCTGCAGTAAAGCTGGTAGCATTGATGATGATGATGTAGAGAACAATGTAGGATAGACATGTAGTGTATTTATGTTAGACAGACATAGATAAGCGATTTCTGCAGTAAAGCTGGTAGCATTGATGATAAAAAAAATTGGTAACATCACTTGAGAAAGGAGATAGGAGAAAATACAGTCAGACGCAAACATTTTACTCAGTTTCTTTATTCACAAAATACAATAAAGCACAGACAGTCTGTTAGTTGCTTTATTTAGAAAGAGAAACCAAGAGTAAATGCGATAAGGAAAACAAAGTGGAGAAATGGAAAATGTTTATCACGGTAATAGATAAAAATAAAGAAATGAATAAAAATAAAATAAGAAAATAAATAGAAAATAATTCACGCAATGGGGAACGTGCAGCGGAAGTGATTACGACATCAAGATGAAATAAAATACCAACCCATAGAACAAACAATAGCAGTTTGCATGTTATGCAGAAATTACATCATAATATAAATACCCAGACATCTAGTAAGGGAAAACAATCGAGCAAGAGAAGAAGCAGAAGAGCAGGCAAATGTGCAAACGGAACAAAGGTAGAAGGACTGTGACATAAACACTTCAAATTAGGATACTGGAACATGAGAAGTGCAAAACAACAAGGACCAAAACTGAAACGTTTAATGACTGACTTTGATCCGCTGCTGGTGAGACTTTTCAGCTGCCATGCGTGGAGTGGGGCTCCTCCTGGCCAGTGAAGAAAGGTGCGAATGGGGTTGCCGCACGTCACCACTGTGGAAAAGGTGAAAGAAAGGATTAAGTGAAGTAAACAGTAGTCTCAAGGTCAGGACTGCTCAAATCACGGCACCTCTGGTATAGAGGTAGGCCACGTCCTATGTGCACTCATATCGGGTGAATTGCCTGAACAGGCTTAACCCAAAGGTTAAGACACTGCTGGCGAGATTCTTTGGATGTCGTGTGTGGAGTGGAACTCCTCCCGGTCAATGAGGAAAATCCGAAAAAGAAATTAGGGTTGCTGTGTGGCGCCAATGTGAAAAGATGATGGAAAGGATAAAGTGAAGTTTAATCGGTATGTCCAGTGGTCTCGTGGCGAGAGCTACTCATACCACAGCACCTCTGCTCTAGAGGCCGGCCACATCCAATATACACCCATACTGGTGAAATATGCCTAAACTGGCTTAAACCAGGGGTGAAACATGATGGCTACTCATGTCACGGTACCTCCGTTCTAGAGGTCGGTCACGTCCTAAACATGCCC
This sequence comes from Achatina immaculata, assembly GCA_009760885.1. NCBI lineage: Eukaryota > Metazoa > Mollusca > Gastropoda > Stylommatophora > Achatinidae > Lissachatina > Lissachatina immaculata. The sequence goes on along the minus strand of CM019713.1, from coordinate 66,779,958 downwards.
ATACTGGGATAATATGCCTAAACCGGCTCAACCCAGGGGTGAAATTTACTAGTGGCGAAGATTCGTCCTCATGGACAAAAGATCTGTCCTGGTCACAACTAGGAAGTGTAGCGGCCACGTCCACAAAATGCTGAAGTTGGAGACACTGGACCAGTGCAGTCTAGATAGGCAGCCACCTCTCGCCCAGCGGGGATGTATGCGTATCCTAATTGGTGGGAAAGTTCAACACTGGACTGGATGGGCAACCACCTCTCACCTGGCGGTGATACACGGGTATCCCAAAACATGTCGAGCGGGGATGCACTGATATCCTAAACACGTCGAGGTCTTCTGGTGAGAAAGTCTAACTCTAGATTAAACTGGTGCAATGAAAACCACGGTGTCATGTATTCCCACTTCTGAGACCCACCAAGAATACAGGCTCAGGCCCTGCAATACTCTGAACCTCTTGCGGTCACTCTCGTGGATCTCTATGGTCCTTTCGGGGACCACAGTAGGACCACGGGGCATATCGAGGACCACAGGAGTAAATTCAGTAGAATCACAGGCCGTCTTGTGGGTAGAAGTGAACGAAGAAGAAGAAGACTGACTTTGATGTTCTACTACTACTACATGACTGACTTTGATGTTCTACTACTACTACATGACTGACTTTGATGTTGTACTACTACTAGAGACACAAACAAAAACACTGCCCATCCCAGGCTTCCTCTACTGTGTAATCCCACGAGTGAAACTCAGCCTGGACTTGCAATAGTTATCACTCAGTGCATGACGCAGAATTCCAGAATGGTTGAATTGAAGTACAAGTCATAACTGTAACATTAGCAAGCAAAATTTGGACTGTACAACATTTATATAGGAAACATTTCACTCATATGAGGGATGATTAATAAATTCCGGCCTAAGGTACAAATGCTTGAAATACACAGTTGATATTAGGTGCTTTTGTAGATCAGGTTAATGTAAGATTAAACACCAAGTTTAAAGAAATAAAACTGCAACCAATTTTATTTTTACAGTCTACTGAAGTGGTAAGGGGTGGCAGAAATTGAGAAAATGGATAAAATTTCTTATCGAGCAGTCATTCGCTACCTCTGAATCAAAGGCTCATCATCGAAAGAGATCCATGAGGATATGGTGGAGACTCTAGGGGAGAATGCCCCTTCTTACAGCACAGCGAAGAAATGGGCAGCTCAGTTCAAACATGGAAGGGAGAGTCTGGAAGATGATCCCCGTCCAGGAAGACCAAGAACAGTAACCACTGATGAAACCACCAGCAGAATTCATGACATGATAATGGAGGATCGATAACTAACTGAGTGATACATTGCTACTGAGTTGGGCATCTCCCAGGAACATGTTCATGCCATTATTCACAGTGATCTTCAAATGACAAAGGTCTCTGCTCGATAGGTCCCGAAACTTCTTGGAGCTGATCACAAACGACAGTCTCAAATGTCAAGAGACAATCTTGGCCATTTTTCTGCAGATCCTGAAAAGTTTCTTCAGCAATTTGTGACTATGGATGAAACTTGGGTTCATCATTTTCAACAGAAACCAAAGGACAGTCAAAGCAGTGGAAACATCATGGATCCCCACCTCCTAAGAAAGCAAGGGTGGTTCTGTCTGCAGGCAAAGTGATGGCCTCTGTCTTTTGGGATTCAGAAGGTGTACTATTGGTAGACTATCTTCAAAAGGGCATAACGGTCACCGGGGCCTATTAGCTAATCTTGTGAAGCAACTGCAGGTCAAATTGAAGGAAAAGTGTCAAGGGAAATTGGTGAGAGGAGTTATCTTTCAGCAAGACAATGCTCCAGTTCACAAGTCGGCTGTGGCAATGGCTGTCATTTGTGAATGTGGCTTCCAGCTTTATGAACATCCTCCTTAATCCCCAGATTTGGCTCCTTCAGACTTACCTGTTTACCAAACTAAAAAAGGAGCTCATTGGTCGCAAATTTGCTTCAGATGATGACGTCATTCATGCTGTGGACCACTTTCTACTGGCACAAGATGCTGACTTTTACAAAGAAGGGATTCGTATGCTCCAGGATCTCTGTACTATGTGCATAAACTTGCAAGGAGACTATGTGCATAAACTTGCAAGGAGACTGTGTTGAGAAATAAGCCAATAAAGGTGTCCACAAATAATCTGTTGTATCTTAGGCCGTGAACTTAGCAATCAACTCTCATAATAACAAAGAGCAAAACCTTTATCTTAATGCAAAGAAAACTAAATTGATGACAACTGATAAAACAAATAAGACGGATGAAATATATATCAATGAAGAAAAATTGGAAGTGGCGGAGAGTTTGAATATCTTGGATCATTACTAACTGATAATGGAGATACAATGAGGGAAATTAGAAGTAGGACATCTATTGGTCTTAAAAAAAATAAGACAACCAAAGATGTAGATAGGAACAAATAGAACTACAAAAATAAGATTTTCAAAGGCATACATCTTTCCCATCGCAACATATGCCTGTGAGACCTGGACACTTAACAAAACAGCTGAGAAACACATAAATGCCTTTGAATGTAAATTCTACTGAATAGTTCTTCAAATATGGACACAGAAAAGCATAAATATATCCATACTATAAGAACTTAATATTGAAGAAGGCTGGCTAGTAAAGAAGGTTAAACAGAAAAAACTTAGTAATTTGGACATGATAATTTAGAGAAGACAGTCTTGGAAGGGTAAATACAGGAAAAAAGAAAGAGAGGAAGTCATCATTGATGATCTCCAAATGGATGCATCAGTAGCAGGGCTTCTTGTTTACAACAGGAGAGCTGTTAGGGAGGCAAATTACCACAAGGGACATGCAGATGACCGACTGACTGATAATCTCCAAATGGATGCATTAGAAGCAGGGCTTAATACAAACAACTGCTCAGGTGTGCACATGGAAATAGAGGCCATCACATAAGCATTAAAATGGGTAGTGACACAGAAAACATGCCGCATCAGAATCATTACCAACACCCAAAATCTGTTGAGGAAAGTAAAACAAAAAGCCATCAGAAGTGAATGGCAAGAAATAATAAATTCCACATCAAACACATCACATATACTGTCCAGGCTGTGCTGGAGTCAGCAGAAACAGCAAAGGCGACCAGCTAGCAGCAAGGGCCAAACCATAGGACCTCATCAAAATAGACAAATCTGACCTATGGAGATCCAGCAAGCAACACCTCAATGAACAAATGCAAAGCAACTTCATCCAAAGTACCTCTCACATACGACTCCAACTAAATGCTAGATCACGAACAACACACAATCAACATTGGAGTCACTCCCTAAAAACACTGACGGAAATCCAGGCAGAACACTAATGGCAGGCCCCGAGTGTAATGAAGCTGCTGTCCAGGATCAGCAGCAGAGTTAGGCCCCTTTTTTTACAGTTAAGATGTTTGAGCAGTGTAGAAAGTTGAGAAATGATGTGAGTGATGTAGAAAGTTGAGAAATGATGTGAGTGATGTAGAAAGTTGGGAAATGATGTGAGTGATGTAGAAAGTTGGGAAATGATGTGAGTGATATAGAAAGTTGGGAAATGATGTGAGTGATGTAGAAAGTTGAGAAATGGTGTGGTTAGTGTTGCTGAAACATATGTACCGATTCTCTTTCTTTAGGAAGTTGACATCTACACAGTGAAGGAAGGTGATATTGCATTCATAGCTCCATTTCGCTTGACGTGTCGCCGCAATGACTACCTCCATGCCGTGGTTACGTTCTTCAATATTGAGTTCACAAAATGTCATAAACGTACAGGTTTCTCAACATGTATGTTCAATTTATATGTTATACAACATTCTTGACAAACAGTTTGTGTTGAATTTATATACAACATTATTGGCAAACACAATTTAACAGTTAATCCAGTTATTTCTTAACCGGTCAGATTTCACGTCAGTACTGACAGTTTTTGTCTCAGTTGTTGTCGCTAACAACTCTCTAAAAGCTGCTGTACTCCTTCTAACAGGTCTAGAACTACGAGAGGTACATTCAATAAAATCTGCCATGTCGAAAGGCGTGTCCACAGTTCGATATACTTGGAAAATTTGCACAAAAAATCAACACAAAGCTTCGAAAGATGTCTGCTTGGCGCTCCCACGCTGAGTAGAAAGGAAGAAGGTTATTTCTGACATGCGCAGTTAATTTTAAAAGTGAAAGCTGGATTGGACTGCTTTCCAGAAATAAAATTGTCGAATTTTCGACCATACGGTAGCTTCGGCATACCAGAAATGTCGAAAATTCGACCATACGCACGGAAAGAGTTAAACTGTGTACAGCAGTAAGTGGGTTGTTTAAACTAAATACAGCAGTAAGTGGGCTGTTTAAACTAAATACAGCTTTAAGTTGTTTAAACTAAATGCGGCAGCAAGTCTAAATGCAGCAGTAGTTAAAATGTTTAAGTACGTCAATGCCTGTATTGTTACTTGTAGAAATAGTTGCTAAAAACTCTCAGGGCCAATAAGTTTTATCAGTATCAGACATGTTGGTTATTTTTAGCATTTACAGCAATTAATGAATATGCAGTTAGTGCAAAGAGATGCTGGAAATGAATTGATTGTGTGCCATGAGGGGGCCCTAACATTATCACTAAAACAGCCATATAGTGAACATGCGAGGGAAGAGAGAGAGAGAGGCCACCCACAGACAGCTTGCCAGAGTATTGTAGAAGCCATAATGAACAGGTGGGACTCCATTCACAGTTGGCTGCAGAGTATGAGAAATGGAGAGAATTTGTTTCTGGCCTGCAAGACAACATTGCTTACTGTGATTTCTTAGTTCAGAGGTTCCCAGACTTTTAGACTTGCACCAGGTAAAAATACATGCTGGTGCCCCCATAAAATCTTTTACACAAATATTGTGAGGCTTCAGTAACGTACATTTTTGCAAGCTTTTTAGAACTCAGTACTTCTTGAAATTTTAAAACTAATAAACATCTGCAGTTTGTAGCTTACAGTCACTGGGATTTTAAGACAAAAGCTACTAAACATCTGCAGTTTGTAGCTTACAATCACTGGGATTTTAAGACAAAAACTAATAAACATCTGCAGTTTGTAGCTTACAATCACTGGGATTTTAAGACAAAAACTAATAAACATCTGCAGTTTGTAGCTTACAATCACTGGGATTTTAAGACAAAAACTGATAAAAATGTTGATGTGTCCTGGCTAGCACCTGACGCTCCATACACTCACTGGAAACAAACTGTGTTTTATCTGGGTGACAATGACCTGACTGTCAAGAAAGGGGAAGAGGTGGATGGAGTTATAACCATGAACCCCAACAAGCAAAACAATGTGAGTATATATGTTTGATGTGGACTTGACCAGTCTGTTACCATGTTATACTGTCTACAGAGATCTTTAGTTAGTGGGTGTGTTGAAGAGCAATTTTTTTTAACCCAGCGCAGAGGACATGGTGTGACTGCTGAACGCACCTACAGGCAGGTCTTGACAGCAAACTGCCATTTCCCCCATTTTGCTATGAGCATTAGTCATTGGACTACATCTGCTGTGTGTACAAGTTGTTTGTCAGATTAGTGACAAAGTGAAAATGAAGAGGCTCGAAGAACAATGTGTGTCTGTGAGATCATCATTTAACAGTCTAATAAGTTGCTGACACGGTGGGCATCAGCACAGGATCTTGCCATCAAATTTTGACTGAAAAACTTAGATGTGTTTTGTCTGTACAAAAATTTGTGCCACATTTGCTGATGATGATCAGACAGAGAATCATGCTAAAATCAGCCAGTATCTGCTTGCCAGTGCAAATGGTCATCATTACAGGAGATGAGATGTGGATTTATGATTATGTTGTTGAAACCAAGATGCATGAGATGTGGATTTATAATTATGATGTTGAAACCAAGATGCAGTCTCCTTCACAAAAAAAAAAAAAAAAGCACGGAAGAGTTGGTCATAGTTCAAGATGCTGTTGCCTGTGTTTTTTGTTGCAAAGAGTCTGTCAACTATGAATTTGTAGCGCATGGTCAGATAATAATCAGACAATTGTAGCAGGAAGTTTTAGCTTGTTTGAGGGATTCTGTGTGCAGGAAGAGGTCTGAATTGTGCTAAAACCAAACGTGGATGTTGCACTATGACAGTGCTCTGGCTAACATGTCACTCCTCATCCGCAGTTATCTGGCACAACATCAGACATCCCTTGTTCCCCATCCACCCTATTATCTGGCACAGTATCAGACATCCCTTGTTCCCCATCCACCCTATTATCTGGCACAGTATCAGACATCCCTTGTTCCCCATCCACCCTATTATCTGGCACAGTATCAGACATCCCTTGTTCCCCATCCACCCTATTATCTGGCACAACATCAGACATCCCTTGTTCCCCATCCACCCTCTTATCTGGCACAACATCAGACATCCCTTGTTCCCCATCCACCCTATTATCTGGCACAACATCAGACATCCCTTGTTCCCCATCCACCCTCTTATCTGGCACAACATCAGACATCCCTTGTTCCCCCATCCACCCTATTATCTGGCACAACATCAGACATCCCTTGTTCCCCATCCACCCTATTAATCTGGCACAGTATCAGACATCCCTTGTTCCCCATCCACCCTATTATCTGGCACAACATCAGACATCCCTTGTTCCCCCATCCACCCTCTTATCTGGCACAACATCAGACATCCCTTGTTCCCCATCCACCCTATTATCTGGCACAACATCAGACATCCCTTGTTCCCCATCCACCCTATTATCTGGCACATCATCAGACATCCCTTGTTCCCCATCCACCCTATTCTCTGGACTCAGCCCTTGCAGACTTCTTCCTGTTTCCCAGACTTAAAACAACTTTGCAAGGACAGTTTCCAAACCATAGAGGAGATTCAGGAAAATGCGATGAGATAACTGCTGGCATCCCAGAAAGTGCATTCACATTCTAACTATGAAGGAAACGTTGGGAACAGTGTATTGCCAGTAGAGGGGATTACTTTGAAGGGGATTGTGCTTAAAATATTGTCAAATGAGCACTAATGTCTTTATAGCAAAAGTTTGCTTCTTGAGATATATATATATATATATATAAACATATATGACTTTGTTAATATATTCTATTGTCTAAAATGAAGTCTTGACACGCCATTTTCAATATGTATTCATGATTTAATCATGCATACTGAGCATCATCTGCCTACTGGCCTGATTGTCCCATAGCTGTTTTTACTGGTTCTTCTTTGCTCACTTCTACCACCAAGATTGCTCAGTGATCCTACTGAATTTACTCCTGTGATTCTCGCGATAGTCTCATTTAGGATGGAGGCTCAGAGCACCGTGGGGCTTAGGCCTATATTCTCAGTGTGTCACAAAAGTGGCATTGCGTGACACTGTGATTTTTGTTGCACCAGATTAGTCTAGAGTTGGACTTTCTCACTGGAAAACCTCGACATGTTTTGGATATGAATATATCCCTGCTGGGTGAGAGAGCTTCCCATCCAGTCCAGAGTTGGACTTTCTCACCAGAAAATCTCAGTGTGATTTGGATACGCATATATCCCTGTCAGGTGAGAGGTGCTTGCCTATCTAGACTGCACTGGTCCAGTGTCTCAGACTTCAGCATTTTGTGGTTGTGGCCACTACCCTTCCTGGTGGTGACCAGGACGGAGCTTTTGTCCAGGACGAACCCTCACCACTAGCGAGTTTCACCCCTGGGTTAAGCTGGTTTAGGTGTATTATCCCAGTATGGGTTTATATAGGACGTGACCAGCCTCTAGAGCGGAGGCACTGTGATATGTGTAGCCATCGAGTTTCAGCCCTGGGTTAAGCCGGTTTAGACAGATTTCACCAGTATGGGTGTATATAGGACGTGGCTGGCCTCTAGAGCAGAGGTGCCGTGGTATGAGTAGTTCTCGCCGCAAGACTACTGGAATACCAATTAAACTTCGCTTTATCCTTTCCATCATTTTTTTCACAGCGGTGTCACTTGGCAACCCTAATCACATTTTTGCATTTTCTTCATTGGCTGGGAGGAGTTTCTCTCTATGTGTGCCACCTGAAGAATCTCGCCAGCAGTGTCTTAGTTTAACCCCTGGGTTAAGCCAGTTTGGGCAATCTGCCCCAGTATGGGTATATATAGGACGTGGCCAGCCTCTAGAGCAAAGGTGCTGTGATTTGAGTAGCCCTGACCTCGAGACAACTGGTTACTTTACTTAATCCTTTCCATCACCTTTTCCATGGCGGCAGAGTGCAGGAAACCTAATCGCATTTTTCTAGATTGACCAGGAGGAGTTTCACCTCATGCACGGCAGTTGAAGAATCTCACCGCAGTGGGTTTTAGATTAGATTGTTCCTTCTCGTAGATAAGCTACCAACCAAGACTCTCATTTACCTGAAGTGTCTAGTTTTCAGGCGTCAGGTATTCACCTTTCGCCTCATGTCTTTTTAAATAGTTCCGCTGCGAGAAGGCCAGGAGCTGGACTTGACTGTCAGAGGCTGTTTGAGATGCACACCTTGGAGACATTTAATTGGAGTGGAGATAGTATCCTCCACCCCACCTCCAGCTATAACAGTCCTTATAACCTTTTTTGCTGGTTGACAAACAGTTATGTTAACCAATGAGGGAAAATATGGGAACTAACACCATATCCCTATGTGCCTCTAAGGCATGACAGGATTGCCTTTACTTACCTTTTTCTGTCTACAGAGAGACCTAGACTTATCTTTTGTCAGCATTTATACATAACTGTGGTCTCTGTCTACAGAGAAATCTGGACTTGTCTTTTGTCAGCATTTATACAAGGCCCGACAATTAAGTAATGAGACTGATTTTATTATGTTCAAGACAAAAATGCCATCTATGAAGCAAAACATGGAATTAAAAGAGGCAACCTTCATCTATAATCTGGCAACTTTTCATCACCGCCCGATAAGCAGATGACTTCTTCTTCTTCGTTTGCATTGTCTGTCTATATCTGCAGTCCTGTCTCTTGGATAAATTTCACTGTTTTTTGCAACTCATGTATGGAACCATAGAGCTTATCTTCTTTAGTGGTTTCACTGGGCCAGTAATTATTTCTCAGTGTCTCATAGTTGGTGCAGTTCTGGAGGATATGTTCTACAGTTTGGGGCACCTGGGCACATGTACATAGATTAGTAGTACCAACCTTAAACTTTGTATACATATGACTTCGGAGTCGGCTGTGTCCTGTTCGGAGACGGAAGATGGTGACTTGTTCCTTTCTGTTTAGCATGTGATAGTCATCATGTGGTGGTGTTTGTGGCTTCCTGTAGGTTTTTATCATGGTTTTCTTCTGATTATAGGTGATTGGTATGTCTGGTTGCTCCATTTCAGTGCCCTCTTTGGCCAGATGGTCAGCTTTCTCATTGCCTGGTATCCCACAGTGGGAGGGAATCCATTGCAAAGTGACTCCATGTTGTAAGCCAATTTTTGACAAGGCATCTTTAAGGTCTGGTAGTTTGTTGCACTGAAGAGCTTCCAGTACTGATCTTGCATCTGTGAGAATTACTACAGGACATGTATCAATTCTGGAGTCTGATAGTTTTTCAACTGCAGCAATAATTGCCCTAACTTCTGCATCAAAGTTCCCCAGTGTATTTACCAGTGGGTATGGAAATCTTGTCAATGGTGTTGTTTGGATATTCAATATATGCTCCTGCCCCTCCATTCTTTATGGCATTATGTGCAGATCCATCTGTATACACACGTATCCAGGTGTCACATGGATATTTGTCATCTAGAACACTAAGTGTGGCTGTTGATCTTACAAGACTGCTTTGCATCTCACCATTCTGCACACCTTTCACTTCAGTCTGAATAGTTATTTGTGTATAATCTGCTTCTTTCCATGGTGTATGCTCTGGTACAGATGATAATGGAGCGACTACAATTGGAAGGTCAGGTATCAGCTTACGCATACGCTTGGCCTGATGAATGAAGCTGCTTCTTTTAAGCCGTCCTAATGCCAGGTTATTGAATCTCTCCTTCAGGGGATGGCTTACAGAGCTAAGGAATTTTTCTCCCATGGTCATGATCTCTGTGTCTCTACGTTCCTTTAGCGGCTGAACACCAACTATTTTCTGCATTTCTACTATTGGTGTGGCCCTCATGGCACCTGTGATAATCCGTAGTGACTGATTTTGAACCTTGTCTAGATTATGCAGCGTAGTGTTTGATGCTGTGCACCAAGATGTTGAGCCATATTCTAAATGTGGTAGAATACTTTGCTGATATACATTCTTGAGGATTCTTTCACTAGCTCCCCATGTGGTTCCACTCAGTTTTCTTAATATGGCTAGTTTTCTTCTGGCTTTTGCTTCTGCACTGTTGATGTGTTGCTTCCAAGTCCGTTTTGAGTCAAGAGTCACTCTTAAGTAAGTAGGTTGGTTGTCCATCCTTAAGGGTATTTCATTTACAAAGATCTTACCTGCTTTCTGTTTAGATGAGAGGGTGAACAGAGTGGTACTTGATTTCTCTGTGTTGATACTTACACACCATTTGTTTGTCCATGATGTCAAGATGTCTGCTGCTCTTTGGAGTCTGTGTAGCAACTGTCGCATATTCATCTGTACACCACACAAGCAGATGACAAACAAGCTGCCATTTTGTTGACCCAGTCAGAGGTGCAATGTTGTGTAATTGGCATGGAGCAAAAAACTAACATTATATTCTGTTTAATACTCAGAAAAATTGCCATTGAGACAGTTGAATTGATGCGCCAAGTTTATGGGGTGCTTATCTTGTGCACAGATATTCAGGTGGTCTTCATGATTCAAAAGTTGTTTGGAAATGATTGCAAATGCCACTAGACATGAACGCCCAATTTCTGTTCATAATGAGGAACTTATTGCAAAAGTCAGAGAACGGATACAAGAATATATTTGACTGTGAGGTTGATGGCAGATGAATTCTGTGTTAACCAAGAGACCATTCATAAAATTTTAGTGGAAGAATTTGGCGAGAAAAAAGTTGCTTTCCGGTTTCTACCACATTCATTGCCTGATGACCAAAAAACATCAGCATTTTGAGTACGCAAAAGACGTCATCAAAAAGTGTCGCAGAAATAAACATTTCTTAAATTTGATTGTTGCAGAGGATGAAACATGGATTTTTTACTATGATCCCACAACTAAATGCCAAAGTGCTCAGTGGAAGTCGTCATCCAAAAGGCAAACAAATTTGTCTTTAAAAGTCGAAAGTGAAGACAATGTTGTTGTGCTTCTGCAACAGCAAAGGAGTTATTCACAAAGAATTTATTCCAGAGGGACAGACTCTCACTACCAAAGTTTATTTAAGTATTTTGAAACGCCTATTGAAAAGGATTCTCAGAGTCCGACCTGAGTATTCAACACCTGGCATTTTTTTCCTTCTTCATGATAATGCACCAGCTCACCGGATGGTAGTTGTACAAGAATTTTTGGCCCAAAAATAAGTGTGTATTCTCAACCATCCACCTTATTCCCCAGATTTGTCTCCCTGCGATTATTTTCTATTCCCAAAATTAAAGTTAACATTGAAAGGACGCTGCCTTGACGATACTGATGACATCTAAAAGGTCGCAACATTGAGTTTAAGGGCCATACCAACAGCAGAACTACAGAGGTCGTTCTAGTTTTGTTAGATCATGCTACGCACTGTAACACTGCACACGGTGCTTATTTTGAACAAAATACAGGTTATATCTTCAACTGTTGTTTATTTTATTTTTTATGTAACTAGTCTCATTACTTAATTGTTGGACCTTGTATATAACTGGTCTCTGACTACAGAGAGATCTTGACTTGTCTTTTGTCAGCATTTATATACAATTGTTCTACCATCTACAGAGAGATATGGATTTTTCTTTTGTCAACATCCTCTTTACACGCAGCCTTGTGCCGTTGCAAAGATTTGGCGGGTCGAGGTTCTGTAGTAAAATAATTGGAGATCCCACCCTAATTTTCACCCACCCTCCCTATGTTGATGGGGGCTGATCTTGGATGTAAATTGCAGCAGGGGTGTCACTACTCATCTCAGCGACCCCGAAAACGATGGAATTAACACTAATATTGGTCATTTTCAACTACTTTACATGTCATTTCCCCCCCCCCCCCCCCCCCATGCCGATGGGGACTGAATATGGATGGAAACAGCATAGAGTATCACTGCTCACCTCAGCGACCTAAAAAACTGTAGGAGTCGACACTAATATCGGTCATCGATTATTTTTACATGTCACCTCCTTCTCACCCTTGTGTCGTACCCTCAGTAGGTTTTTTTTTTCCAGATTGTAAGTCATATGTATACCAGTTTCAGTTGAAATCACTCCTTGTGTTCCATAGGTATGCTGGAACATACACAAGTTGAAGAATAAACAAATATAATTAAAACAAAAAAGAGACCATCACAACTCTTTGGACTTGCCATGGGAAGCTACAAACGCTACTCTTAGACCAGCACTGCTCTATTTCATGATTTTCTCCCGTAGACCACTTTTTTCCCTTCTTGAATTTAGTGGATAGTATGTCACCCCCTTCCCACCCTAGGGGTGCTAGTGGTGTCTTTCTCCCCCCCCCCCCCAGTATATTTTTCCAGATTGTAAGTCATATGTTGCATATGAAGAGGAAAGAGGAGGAGTAAGTCATATGTGTACCAAGTTTGGTTGAAATTGCTTCAGGCATTCCAGAGTTATGCTGAAACATACATACATTCATGCACACACACACATATATATATATATATATATATATATAGATTGTGTTAACTTTTTTTCACTGTCTACAGAGAGATCTGGATTTTTCTATAAGCATTGACTTCCATGGAGAGTTGTCGGAGGCTACTTGTTCTCTCAATTACAAGATGAGGTAGAAACAGAAAACCTGATATTTTCGTCATCCCTGATGATGCAGTTATGCTTTTAATGATTTTTATTTGTTTGTCTGTGAAGAATGAATGGAAACATTTGTCTTGGTAGATAATTGTAGATTATGGGATCAGCAAGATAGATTTGATTTTGGTGCTTCTTAATAAAGTTACCTTGTTGAGCTGGGACACTGGAGACAAAAACATTTGTGAAGAAAAAATACAATGTTGGAAACAGTGGAATTTAGGAAAATGTGTTAAGTGTTGAAAATGTATAGTAAAAGTCAACAATTTCGATTGGTCAGGAATTTCCACATTCTCAGAAATGCTTTTTAAAAATGAAATTTAAGGAAGAATAAAGTTGGTTTCTTTTATCAATTATTCATTTTTGTTGCTTTGATTACATTGGTTGTTGATGGAACACTAGCACTTTCTACTGTACTACCAATTGATGGAACACTAGCACTTTCTACTGTACTACCTGTTGATGGAACACTAGCACTTTATACTGCACAACCTGTTGATGGACCACTTAACACTTTCTACTGTACTACCTGTTGATGGACCACTTAACACTTTCTACTGTACTACCTGTTGATGGAACACTAGCACTTTCTACTGTACTACCTGTTGATGGAACACTAACACTTTGTAATGTACTACCTGTTGATGGACCACTTAACACTTTCTATTGTACTACCTGTTGATGGAACACTAACACTTTGTACTGTACTACCTGTTTATGGAACACTAACACTTTCTACTGTACTACCTGTTTATGGAACACTAACACTTTCTACTGTACTACCTGTTGATGGACCACTTAACACTGTACTGTACTACCTGTTGATGGAACACTAACACTTTCTTATGTACTACCTGTTGATGGAACACTAACACTTTCTACTGTACTACCTGTTGACGGACCACTTAACACTTTGTACTGTACTGCCTGTTGATGGAACACTAACACTTTCTTATGTACTACCTGTTGATGGAACACTAACACTTTCTACTGTACATGGAGCACTTAACACCTTCTACTGTTGATAGAACACTTAACACTTTCTACTGTTGATGGAGCACTTACACTTTCTACTGTACTACCTGTTGGTGGAACACTTACACTTTCTATTGTACTGCCTGTTGGTGGAACACTTACACTTTCTACTGTACTGTCTGTTGGTGGAACACTTACACTTTCTACTGTACTGTTTGTTGGTGGAACACTTACACTTTCTACTGTACTGTTTGTTGGTGGAACACTTACACTTTGTGCTTTACTGTTTGTTGGTGGAACATTTACATTTTCTACTGTTGATGGAACACTTACACTTTCTACTGTACTATTTGTTGGTGGAACACTTACACTTTCTACTGTACTGTTTGTTGGTGGAACACTTATACTTTCTACTGTACTGTTTGTTGGTGGAACACTTACACTTTCTACTGTACTGTTTGTTGGTGGAACACTTACACTTTCTGCTGTTGATGGAATACTTATACTTTCTACTGTACTGTTTGTTGATGGAATACTTATACTTTCTACTGTACTGTTTGTTGATGGAGCACTTATACCTTCTACTGTACTGTTTGTTGATGGAACAGTAGTTTGGTTGTCTGGTGTTTTAGTTTCTCATTTATTTCAAGTTTGTTTCTTGTTTCTGCAAGTTCTTCCTTACATTTGTTCCATAGTTTTCCTACTTTAGGAGAGTTATGGAAAGGAATTCATCCAGCACAAATTTGTGAATTGTTGTAGATCATTGCAAATTGACATTCTGTGTTGTCACTTATAGCTGTTATATATCCATTGTTATCATGCATGTACCTTCTCTCTCCTGCACACAAAAGCTCAGAAATTAAAAAAAAAAATTGAAGTGTTCAGAAAGTGCAGTTATGCCAGTGGTCTGGATTTCTGGTAAGCCATTATTTGTACAAAGTTCTTACAGTCCCTGCTTACCTTCATAGTTCGAGTGTAGTGCTTTATGCATTTTCTTCATGTGATGTGTTTTTTCCAGAAAGTTGTTCCTCTCACTGCCTTCTTGAATACAATGCGGTCTTTCACAGAACAATCAGTGCCTCGCAGTGATATATTCAAACTTTCTCTGATATTTGGAGTCCACATGCAGTGAGATCGCCCCTTTTCTCTTTTGCTGGACACTATGTCTTCTATTTTCAACCTCTCCAACCCATTGTGTCTCTTGATGTGGCTGAAGTATCCCAGCTTTTTACAGTAATTTTGATAGTGTTTATGAGCCAGTATACATGCATGCATGCTCACAGATGTATTATATGAAGAAGCTCGCATATTGTCATGTTTTGTTTCATATTATTAAACTTTCCTACTATGAAGCTGGTTATCATTGAGTGGTTTGTGATTTTTTTCCCACCAAATGTAACAACAGTGCACACATTTTCTCAGACCGTTACAATGAATAAAAAAAAATCATCACTTTTTGATACTCTAATTTCAGTCAAGGCTCCTGCCATATATGCTGTACTGGCATTTGTAACATCATATGTTATGTCTTTCTGAAAACGTGCATACCTATTTTTAGGCAATTAATCATGAGATAAGTGATCAGGAAGAGGAAATATGGCAGACAGCAAGGTTTTTGTTTGTGTCCTGAGGCATTACTGGAAGAAAGGGCCAAACGCCCCTCAAATTTATAACGTGGAAGGGGCAGAAACAGTTTATGATAGCACAAAAGTTCATGTCCAGGGATGTCAACATCAAAGACAAGCCCAGGTCAGGACGCCCCTCAACCACCATTGATGAAGTCCTGCACCAGACTGTTGAAGACATCCCAGTAGCAGAACTCAATGGTTATCAGCACAGCCAAGCCCTTCTCAAAGCACCACAGTTTGATGTTTGTATGAGCACCACTTCAACAGCAGGTAGCCTCAATGTGTTCCCCCACGATCTCACGCCCCAGCAAGCACAAAGACATGTTGACCATCTGTTAGCAAACTCACATGACAAAAGATTCTCTGCCGTGTCATCATTGAGGATGAAAAGTGGATTCTTTTACTGTATCCATGGCAGAAGCAGGATACTGAGGAAGGCAGTTCGAGAAGGTCTTTGCATCTGATGGAACTTCAAGGGCCCCCTGCACGAGGAATTGGTTCTATTTGGTTGTTCCATGAATGAAAAACTGTATGCTTAGCAGGTGAAGTGGCTGCATGATGTCCTGCACTCCCGATACCCAGCCCTTCTCACCAGAAAGAAGGTACTGCTTCAGCATGACATCGCGCACATCTGGTGTGGTCCATGGACAACTCACAGAACTGAAGAGAATCGAGGTCCTGTTCTACCCACTGTGCAGTCCTAACTTGCACCCTCTGACTGCCATTATTTCATGCAAGGGCACACTTCTTTCAAGGATGAAAATTTAGTTTGCTGGAAGAAGTTGAAGCCAGTGTGAGAGATTTCTTGGCCTGAAAGCTTTCCAAGTACTGCTTTAAGGTAGTGCGTGAGCAATGGCAGAAGACCATCAAAAGTTTTGGACTGTATTTTGAAGAGTTAAGTTACATTAACATAACACCACTGGGAATACAGTATTTCTCTATGGAACTTTGTCTCAGCCTCCTTTTTTTTGCACTCACTTAAACTTTGTCTCAGCCACCTTTTTTTTTACTCACTTAAACTTTGTCTCAGCCACCTTTTTTTTTACTCACTTAAACTTTGTCTCAGCCACCTTTTTTTTCACTCACTGTAAACTTTGTCTCAGCCACCTTTTTTTTCACTCACTGTAAACTTTGTCTCAGCCACCTTTTTTTTCACTCACTGTAAAATTTGTCTCAGCCACCTTTTTTTTTACTCACTGTAAATTTTGTCTCAGCCGCCTTTTTTTTTACTCACTTAAACTTTGTCTCAGCCACCTTTTTTTCACTCACTTAAACTTTGTCTCAGCCACCTTTTTTTCACTCACTGTAAACAAAAAAAAAAAGTTCTCTTTCCTATATAAAAAAAAACACTTGGAGTCACTTCTCACTAAAAATGGAACCCCAAAAAAAAAAATGACACCACAACATTTTTATTAGTTGTAGATTTCCAGATATTTAATATTCAACTCTTGTAACAAAACATAATACTTTACTAAGTATGGGAATTGAGGAAGTGGATTGTGGGTGAGTGACATGTTGCAGCTTAATTTTTGTGTGAGCAGCAACTTGATATTTTTGTTCACAGCCAGACCCAGAGGAACAGATGGTAGTGAATTTCTGTGCGATACCCAGGGCTTGACATGGTCTTTTCTTACAACCAAAAATAATAGTGATATGATCGATTAGGAGATTGTTTGCATGAACTTTAGAACACATAAATTATTGACACATTTCTTCAGGATCTCGAAAATGAAATCAGAAATGAACAGCATCTCCACAACCAGCGGGGAACAGTGTGGCTTCCTATGCTTGGGCTCAAAATTTCCTTAACAAAAACTCTCTGAATCTTCAAATAAGTTCTGTGATGACAATGACAGTTAAGAGTTTTAAATATTATTTTTTTTTTTATATCAAAATTAATATATGGTGACAAGGGAATTTTCATGGTGGAAATAACTGTCAATCTTCAGTTGACTATTCTATGCCTGAATCCACTTGTTCTTGATCTTAAAAGTTGGAACTGTTTTCTTGTGAAAAGTAGAGGGTGTTTTTCTCAGTTTTTACATGCTGAAGACACATGTTCATTCATTCATTCATATGCATATTCCTTTGCCTCCCAGACAGCCTCCTGTAGGCCTCTCGGTTGTGAGCAAGACGGCCTGCTGCTGCATCCATTTGCAGATTGTCAATGATCAAATGTCAATCAACATGAACTTTCCAAATGTTCTCAATCAACTCACAAACTTTCCAAATGTTCTCAATCAACCACAAGCTTTCCAAATATTCTCAATCAACTCACAAACTTTCAAAATGTTCTCAATCAACCACAAGCTTTCCAAATATTCTCAATCAACTCACAAACTTTCAAAATGTTCTCAATCAACCACAAGCTTTCCAAATATTCTCAATCAACTCACAAACTTTCAAAATGTTCTCAATCAACCACAAGCTTTCCAAATATTCTCAATCAACTCACAAACTTTCCAAATGTTCTCAATCAACTCACAAAACTTTCCAAATGTTCTCAATCAACTCACAAACTTTCCAAATATTCTCAATCAACCACAAGCTTTCCAAATGTTCTCAATCAACTCACAAAACTTTCCAAATGTTCTCAATCAACTCACAAATTTTCCAAATGTTCTCAATCAACTCACAAAAATCCCATGAAATGCTCTTAAACTATTCAAGTAAACAGTAATATTCAGAGGGTCTTTCTCATTTTCAATATACTATTATACAATACATCACAAAATGAAACAAGAAGAGCACAGCAACACAATTTTCTTCCCAACTTTATGCTATCAACGTCTAATGTGGAGACAGCCAATGTTATCAATGTCAAATGTAGAAACAGCCAATGCTCTCAATGTCAAATGTGGAGACAGCCAATGCTATCAATTTTGGGATGCCAGAAATCCCACTTTTTAAACAAAAAACTCTCTCTCTGATCCTAAGTGCCCAGGGCACATGGGGGTTCCACAAGAATTTTCCACAAACCCCTGTCCTTTGTATTTTTTCCGCTCTTGCCCAGGTGAGCCCTCTATTGCTCAACATCCTTTCTGTTGTTCTTCTCCATGTCTCCTTTTGTCTACCCTTACTTCTGTTCCCCTGTGGTGTCCATCTTAGTGCTATTTTTGGTAGTGAGTTGTCACTCATTCAGGGCACATGTCCCACCCATCGCCAGTGTCTTTCCTCAATAACTGTTGTCAGTGGCTTCATCTGAATTTCTGCCAACAAGATGCTATTTCTTATGGTGTTTGGCCAAAATATTATTCCAATTCTTCGTAAACATTTAGTCTGGAAAGAATGTATAAAACACTAAAAAACATTATTAAGTTAATTTTTAAAAATTCACTGTCCTGAAAAATTCTTTTGGGACAACTATTTGTCCCAGTGTTTGTTTTTCATTTTAACGAAAGTTCTCCCTTCCTACAATTTCAGGTTGGCAAAACTGCTATTCACACTTCAAAACAATAAAATGGCAGAAATTTAAATTGTTATTCCTGTCTCTGGGTTGAAATTGGTGGAATTTGTGAGTTTTGTGCCATTTCATTTTTTTGTCTTAGCGAAAAAAATCTGTTTTACCATTATCCATGTCATGGCCCTGAAGACCAATAATATGTCATCTCTTCGAGATTTAGAACCAGTGAAAGAAAGAAAAATAAGTGCTTTTTCATTATTATCGGTGTTGAGAGAAATTCATGTACTTTATATATATGCAATAGTTGCATAAAGTGTTTTCAAAATGCTTAAAAGAAAGTGTTACTTTCAGGAAAAATATTTACAGAAATAGTCTTTTTATAAAAAGAGGGAGAAATGACCATACAGCAGAATGCAAAATGTGTAAATGTTATTTTGCCATTGCGTGTAGTGGAAGAGCAGATATATAAGACCATGTAGCAAGCGAAAAACATAAACATGTTTTCTGCAAGCACTTCTAAAACACTGGACAGTTATTTTGTGCCCAAATCTTCTGAATAGAAAAAATCAGTACAAGTGGTGGAACAGACAATGTGTTAATCAAATAATTAAACATCAAATGTCATTTAATTCAAAGGACTACACTAACAAATTAAACTGTTCAATTTTTAATGATTCCAAAACAGCAAAACATGTAGCATTGGGGAGAACTAAAGCAACAGTAATAGTAAAATCCATTTTAGCTCCTGACACTGCCAAACAATTATGTGATGATTTAGCAAATGCCCACTATTTTGGTGCTGCGGCCAACACTAGTAACCATGGCGCTGAGAAAATGTTCCCGTTGATTGTTCAGGACTTTAGTCATAAAAATGGAATGACTATAAAAGTGCTTAAACCATGTTTCTTAAAAAGTGAAACTTCTTCTGAAATAAGCAATTATTGTGGTAATGCATTAGAAGAGAACAAGAATGATAAACGTAAATGCACTGTGTTGTGTGCCGACATGTCTACTATTGTTTATTAGCAATTAGAGATGAAACTTGAATATCTTTTCTTTCTTAAGTTTGAGAAGAATGTCCCAGTTTTTCCTTGACAGAATCTGGCAACCCTGTATCAATGTCAAACACGGACACTAACAGCCAAATTTTCCTTGACAGAATCTGGCAACCCTGTATCAATGTCAAACACAGACACTAACAGCCAAACACACCAGGAAAATAATCATGACTGAAAGGAGAAAAAAAAAAGGTGACAAGAACTGAAAGAGCAAGTCAAATGGTTTGGCCACATTTCATGACCACCACCACCAGGAAGTAAGTCAGAAACTAAGAAATGTGAGAAGAGGGTGGAAGGAGGAAATGACAGAAACTTATTTAAATCTATCTGTTCCCTCAACACTCAAAGGTATATGAGAAAGGAGACAAGACAAGTCCAAATCTGCTAGAATCTATATATATAAAATCTGTAAATCATTGTACAAGTACAAGAATTTGTATATAAAATCTATAACTCATTGTACAAGAACTTCTTTAAAAAAACCTTGTAACTCAATGTACAAGAACTTATACACAAACTATCAGGATTGGTATATTTGCACATAACCAAATGTACCAGATCTTATACAGTCGAACCCAGTTAATATCACATCGCTTTATGTCACAACCTGGATATTGTCACAGAAATTTATATCCCCAGCCAAGTCCCATAAGTACTTAGTGGGCTTTACTTTGGTTAATATCACCCTGTTTATTGTCACAAATCGGTTAATGTCGCAGTATTTTCGCAGAAGCTAAAGGCCCCGCTTTGTAACACAGACTGGGCGAGTACAAGCTACAAACATCTCACAAAGCATTATCAGCTTCATGATTCATCAAAGAAGGGGCCGGCCATTTGATCACCAAGTACCTGCACATCAACCGTTTGAACATGTGAGCATCGAAACTCAAGTGATGAGAATGAAAGGCATACCACGGCTGTCCTTTCATGATTAAAATCTGGCTTTTTGGGTCATTGTCAAGACATGGGCAGTGTTAAGTTAGCAACACGAGTTGATATGTGGTCGGTCGAGTAGTGTACGGTGAATCGTTTATTTTCGAGTAGTGTACGGTGAATCATTTATTTTCGAGTAGTGTACTGTGAATTGTTTATTTTCGAGTAGTGTACGGTGAATCGTTTACCTGGGAACTTCTCTCTGGTTCACGTTGTGACAGATAATGGATATTAAAATCAAACGTATTGATCTTGATTTGAGCACTAAAATGGATATTCTGAAGCAAGTTGATGAAAAAGTTACAAGAAAGGACAGCATATACATTTGAAGTTGATGTTTCAACTATATATTGAAACTTGTTAAAAACTGAAACAAAACTGAACAAGACTTTCACTCGTCTTTCATTAGGCCAAACTGTAAACGAAGGCGTACGCGTTCTTACACAGATACTGAGTGTGCTCTGCTGAAATGGTTCAAACAGACACGTGCTGCACAGTTGCCTTTGTGCAGTCCTATGTTGGTGGAAACCGCACAACTTTTTGCTAAAGAAATGGATATGCTTGATGAGAAGTGTTCGAACGGCTTTCTTGGGCGCTTAAAAAAAAATGCCACAACGTAACATTTAAGGTCGCTTCAGGTGAAGCGGCCCGAGTTAACATGGATGTCGTTAATGATTGGATTTCGCGCTTGCCAAAAATCTTGGATGCGTACAACCCAGATGACATTTTTAACATGGATGGAACAGGCATGTTTTATAAACTGCTACCAAACAGAACTTTGTGCATTCGTGATTAGAAATGCCGCAGTGGCAAACGGAACTGAAGATCGCTTAACAGCTGTCATGTGCTGTAACGTGTCTACCATATCTGATTAACAGACCAGTTATCACTTACATCTTACATCCTTCCCATTCCGTTAACGTCACATAGGGCCTGCATGATAGTTCACCATGATTTCCTGTATTCGTCGAGTTTTTAAATCTCATCAAGGGATGTTATGCCCACTGAATTGGCCTCTCGTAACAATGTCCTCTTTAGAGTTTCACATGGTCGACCTCTTTTTCTCCAGCCTGTTGTGTTTCACTTGATAGCTTGTTTGGGGATTCTCTAATTGTTTCTTCTCATTACACGACTGATATATGTCCATCTTCTTTTTCTGATCACTGGTTATCACTACACAACGCAAAATCATGCATTTTTTTGTTTGTTTTACTACTACTGCTGACAAGTCAGACGCTGCTTGATGTTAGTGTTATCTGTACTGTATGACTAAGACTTACTGTATTTTGTGATTAGTACATTTTGTGTCCGATGACAATAGCTATGGCTGTTTGTTATGTGTTTAATGTAGAAAATGTGGGGCGGACAGACACATACACGCACACTGGCCCAGTTAAAGCCCTTATAATGGTAAAAGGTAAAAATCCCATTTCCATGCCATTAAGGCATATTGGGAAATACTGCGTTTGGCCCGTATTTTCCATGACCTTCGGCACATGAAAGTGTGATGTAATAGAAGTCACTTATAACGGACCCTGTCAAGTGCGCTTAATGTTACTGCATTTTGACGGTTCCAACGATGTGACATTACACGGGTCTGACTGTATATAAAATCAGTAACCCACCTTGTCTGAACCTGTATATAAACTGAGAACCTGTATATATAATCAGTAAGTCATTCCATCTGAACTTGTATATAAACCGAGAACGTGTGTATATAATCAAAAACTCGTCCTTTGAGAATCTACATACAAAACCTCCAAATTATTGTACCAAAATTGGTATATAATGTAGAATTAATGTTGAGGTATGATATATTATGAGTAGCAGAAAAACTACTGAAAAGTTTTTATAAACATTATCTAAGATTGATCGCAAGTTTCTGTGACATTTCTAGTCTGATAAGACTCTGTAGTTTCCAAGAAATGAGGTATGGAAAAGCCAGATCATGTGACAGGAACTGAAGCCTGTAACATCGACTTTGCTTGCCTGTTCTTGGATCAGTATAGCAGTCAATGAGATTTACACTTACAACAAGATCTCCAGCAACATGTCGGATAATGCTGCACATTCCATCAGTATCAAATTGTGAATAAGAATCCTTGATCCAGAAACTAACATCATGTATGTGCTTCAAAGGGTACAGACTGAATGGTGAGAACTTTTGAGGGAAGGAAGATGCACTAAACTGACCAGTAAATCTCTTGTTCTGAGACCACAACAGCCTGAGGTCTGGAATGTGGCAAATATGGCAAGCAATGTTGTCCAGCTCCAATATAAGAACCAACATCTTCTCACAGCCACTTACAACTTGAAACATAAATCCAACAAGAACTTCTTGTGTGTCTTCATCATCTGAGAGAGGTTCCAGAAACATGTATTTCAAATCACAGACATTCTCAAAATTGCCTATGTGCACCTCTACAGAGCTGTCTGTGTCATGAGTTCTTAATGACATCTGTGAAAACAATTTACACTGCTTCAGACACGAGATAAGTTCATGTAGCAGAGTATTGTAATTCTGTATGTCACAATCCAGGTTCACGATATCTCTGTGCTTATGATGTGAAGACATGGTGCTGGTGGAAAGGTTACACGAAGAAAATTTGTGTACAAACATCATCTCATGTCTTACAGCCAACACTTTGGGCACCACTGGGCCCGGTAGAAAACACTGCCCAGATATCACAAAAGGTGCTGGTGGTTGTTGTGATGGTGGTAGCTGTGGTGCTGGTGGTTGTGGCGGTATCTCTGATAAATTATGGTTACAGCTGTTGGTGAGATCTGGCTGTGCAGGACCAAGCTGAGTTCTGCTTGTTTCACTGTCAGGGTGCATGCTGACCTGTCTAGTATCAGTACAAATCTCACACTTGACCACAGCATTTTTAGGCTGACCATTACCTGTGTCACAAATATGCTGGCTTGGAAATGTTGATCTACTGTTTTCACACTGACCACTGTTCAGTCCTAGAACACAATAATCAGACTGACCAACATCCAGCCCTATAACACAACTTCTTTGAGATTTCACTGAGCCATCTCTAGAAGATTGTTGTAATAAACATTTAAGAGGTCCATCTCCATACTGACCAGTGACCAGATGTTGATGATGAACCTGAGATTTAAGTGCCTCATTTTCAAAATAATGACTGACCACTTCTGGTTTAAAAGCACTTCCTCCAAGACAACTGCTGACATTTTCTGAAGATTGTCTACACAATGATATATCCGCACCTTCATTCAGCTGAGAATACGGAACAGTTTCAGAGGTAAATGTATTACGTGGAACATGAACATCGGTTGAGTCTAAAGATTCTGCACTTTGTGACTTAGAATCTTCACTATCTTCATTATTGGCTAGCAATATATCTCTAGTCTCAGAATGAACATGATCATTTTGTGAATGTCCACTTGTAATAGATCTGCTTTGTGAATTATGTTGTGAAGTAAGCTTTGGCTGAGTGAAACTTATAAGGTGTGACCTTGAGTTATTGTTTGTGTGTTGACACATATAAAGTTCTTGTAAATTTTCCAAAAGTGATGTGCGGTAATGAAATATCTTGCCCCTACAACACTGACTTAGTTTATCTATCTTTGTTTTATGTGCATTACTGTCTGCTCTGTCAGGACAAGCCATCCTCTCACTCACATGAGAAATGACATTACTGTCTGCTCTGTCAGGACAAGCCATCCTCTCACTCACATGAGAAATGACATTACTGTCTGCTCTGTCAGGACAAGCCATCCTCTCACTCACATGAGAAATGACATTACTGTCTGCTCTGTCAGGACAAGCCATCCTCTCACCCACATGAGAAATGACATTACTGTCTGCTCTGTCAGGACAAGCCATCCTCTCACCCACATGAGAAATGACATTACTGTCTGCTCTGTCAGGACAAGCCATCCTCTCACTCACATGAGAAATGACATTACTGTCTGCTCTGTCAGGACAAGCCATCCTCTCACCCACATGAGAAATGACATTACTGTCTGCTCTGTCAGGACAAGCCATCCTCTCACCCACATGAGAAATGACATTACTGTCTGCTCTGTCAGGACAAGCCATCCTCTCACTCACATGAGAAATGACATTACTGTCTGCTCTGTCAGGACAAGCCATCCTCTCACCCACATGAGAAATGACATTACTGTCTGCTCTGTCAGGACAAGCCATCCTCTCACCCACATGAGAAATGACATTACTGTCTGCTCTGTCAGGACAAGCCATCCTCTCACTCACATGAGAAATGACATTACTGTCTGCTCTGTCAGGACAAGCCATCCTCTCACTCACATGAGAAATGACATTACTGTCTGCTCTGTCAGGACAAGCCATCCTCTCACTCACATGAGAAATGACACTACTGTCTGCTCTGTCAGGACAAGCCATCCTCTCACTCACATGAGAAATGACATTACTGTCTGCTCTGTCAGGACAAGCCATCCTCTCACCCACATGAGAAATGACACTACTGATTGCTCTGTCAGGACAAGCCATCCTCTCACCCACATGAGAAATGACATTACTGTCTGCTCCGTCAGGACAAGCCATCCTCTCACCCACATGAGATATGTCATTACCAAAACTCTCCATATGACATTCCAAAACATCTCTCCTATGGCTGTTCTCTGTCACGTCAAATTCAGAAGCAATTGAGTCATCATCACAGTTTTGTATAAGGATAAAGACAGATTCAGGATGTTCAGGAATAAAATAAGAAATGTGAAGCTTTTCAGCCTCAAGTTGGTGTGTTTTACCACCCATATCTTTGTGCTGCTGGAATGTTTCCTCTAGGCCACTCTCCTCAGATCCCCTGTCAACTCCATGCTTCAGCACAGCAGATTTTCTACTTATTATATTCAGATTTGCCTTGTTCTTTTCTTCTTTGGTGTTCTTTAGAATATTTCCAGAATGTTCATCAATCCCAGCCCACTCATCACATTTACCTGCCATTTTGGTCACATCATTATCCTTTATAAAATATGACCTGGCAGCTACTGATGTCCTTGACCTGTGACCTTGAAGAATGCACTCGTCCTGTTTCTTTTGTAAAATCTGTGCTCCAAAATTCTGGATGAAAAATGTTTCTAAATCTCCCCTCAAGAGACAAACTGGATTGTTGACATCCTGGAGCAAGTTTCTGCAGACAAATAAAATAAGTTGAGTTATGTATCTCACAAATTTTATGTCATCCATTTCATAAATACTAGGCTATATCAAGGCAAAGATGGAGAGAAAGATTAATGCAGCAGAAATGTGGTTCTACAGAAAACTAGGTCATATAACATGGAAAATGAAAAGAACAAATGCACAAGTTTTAGAACAGCTCCAAGGGCAATGTGAACTTTTCAAACTCTTTCAAAAGAAATAAGGATCAAGAAAATAAAATATTTTGGCCATATCAAAAGACATAACAGTATACTAAAGACCATATTAGAAGGAAAAGTGGAAGGAAAAAGAGCAAAGAGGAAGACAAAAAATGTAGATGGGAAGATAACATATGGACAGGACACAGCCTGGCAGTAGGCACCATCTGGGTGATGTGGCAGTATTTTTAAATACTGCATTTGTTAGTATAGAAATTTTTACTATCAAAGGGACATAATAAAAACAGATTTAGCCCACTTGGCCTTAATGTCTGGTCGATCTCATTGATGGTTAGGAAAGTCATGAAGTGTCAAAAAGTGTAATGTCTGGGTCAATATAACCAGACAAAAGGAGAATTATTAATATTTTTTAAAAAATTGTGTCTAGACAGGCTAAATTTAGTACAGAAAATTTAGGCATTGGTATGGTTTTTTTTTTAAATTCAAGGTCAGTTATGAAATGTTAGCTTCATGAGACATTGTGAGCTGTCTAGAATAGTTATATTTAGTAACAAAATATTTAAACTTTGGAATTTTTTTTACTCAAGGTTAACTTTGACACTTTATTACCCAAGGTCAGTAGGCAGAAGTCATGTGAAGACGAGACTTGTCCAGACAGAAGTTTCTAGAATGGGGCTGGGAAAATTCCAGTCATATAAAAGAGGCAGAGCTGGCCAAGAGACAGAAATGAGATTAGATCAAGAAGTCGTTTTTTTAGTAGAAGTTGGTAGTGAGTTTTAGGCATGCCTTAGTTTTGTTGCAGTAACATTTGTCCTTTTTAGGGCAAACTTTTGCCTAGTGTAGAATGTAGATAGTTTTGTAGCACTGTCCTGGTTAGGACCGAAAATGTGATGTAGTGATTCATCTTTTGGAAGATGTGTAGTTATGTAGGTTGTTTGGAATTCTGTAATATTGTAAGTAGAAGTTTTTTGTAACAGTCATGATTGTAATAGTTCATACTGCTCAGTTGTTAGATTCACTTCCCCATGGCATTGACTTCGTGCCCAGGAAGTTCTATTGTGTTTTTCTGGTCTCTGCCATGTGGAAGCAGTTTTCAAGCCATTTGGCTTCATCACATCACTCATCACATTTACCTGCCATTTTGGTCACATCATTATCCTTTATAAAATATGACCTGGCAGCTACTGATGTCCTTGACCTGTGACCTTGAAGAATGCACTCGTCCTGTTTCTTTTGTAAAATCTGTGCTCCAAAATTCTGGATGAAAAATGTTTCTAAATCTCCCCTCAAGAGACAAACTGGATTGTTGACATCCTGGAGCAAGTTTCTGCAGACAAATAAAATAAGTTGAATTATGTATCTCACAAATTTTATGTCATCCATTTCATAAATACTAGGCTATATCAAGGCAAAGATGGAGAGAAAGATTAATGCAGCAGAAATGTGGTTCTACAGAAAACTAGGTCATATAACATGGAAAATGAAAAGAACAAATGCACAAGTTTTAGAACAGCTCCAAGGGCAATGTGAACTTTTCAAACTCTTTCAAAAGAAATAAGGATCAAGAAAATAAAATATTTTGGCCATATCAAAAGACATAACAGTATACTAAAGACCATATTAGAAGGAAAAGTGGAAGGAAAAAGAGCAAAGAGGAAGACAAAAAATGTAGATGGGAAGATAACATATGGACAGGACACAGCCTGGCAGTAGGCACCATCTGGGTGATGTGGCAGTATTTTTAAATACTGCATTTGTTAGTATAGAAATTTTTACTATCAAAGGGACATAATAAAAACAGATTTAGCCCACTTGGCCTTAATGTCTGGTCGATCTCATTGATGGTTAGGAAAGTCATGAAGTGTCAAAAAGTGTAATGTCTGGGTCAATATAACCAGACAAAAGGAGAATTATTAATATTTTTTAAAAAATTGTGTCTAGACAGGCTAAATTTAGTACAGAAAATTTAGGCATTGGTATGGTTTTTTTTTTAAATTCAAGGTCAGTTATGAAATGTTAGCTTCATGAGACATTGTGAGCTGTCTAGAATAGTTATATTTAGTAACAAAATATTTAAACTTTGGAATTTTTTTTACTCAAGGTTAACTTTGACACTTTATTACCCAAGGTCAGTAGGCAGAAGTCATGTGAAGACGAGACTTGTCCAGACAGAAGTTTCTAGAATGGGGCTGGGAAAATTCCAGTCATATAAAAGAGGCAGAGCTGGCCAAGAGACAGAAATGAGATTAGATCAAGAAGTCGTTTTTTTAGTAGAAGTTGGTAGTGAGTTTTAGGCATGCCTTAGTTTTGTTGCAGTAACATTTGTCCTTTTTAGGGCAAACTTTTGCCTAGTGTAGAATGTAGATAGTTTTGTAGCACTGTCCTGGTTAGGACCGAAAATGTGATGTAGTGATTCATCTTTTGGAAGATGTGTAGTTATGTAGGTTGTTTGGAATTCTGTAATATTGTAAGTAGAAGTTTTTTGTAACAGTCATGATTGTAATAGTTCATACTGCTCAGTTGTTAGATTCACTTCCCCATGGCATTGACTTCGTGCCCAGGAAGTTCTATTGTGTTTTTCTGGTCTCTGCCATGTGGAAGCAGTTTTCAAGCCATTTGGCTTCATCACATCACTCATCAGTTCAACGATCATTTTCTCCAACAATAAACCTTATCAACGTTAAATTTAGCTGGAGTTCTTGAGTGGCTGGAACTTTTTCTGTTAGTCTTGTTGAGAGAGTGGGAGTCCTGTACAAGTTTTCATTAAGTGAAATTGTTGTTTTTGTTGTGGCAGTTGCAAACCTGGCATTGTTGTTGTGCCACTTGGGGTATACCATAGTGACAAGATTGTCTTTTTGGTAAGGTAGTGTTACCAACTCTTACAGGCAACAACATGTAAGTCTTTCTAATACAATTAAAATCCACAAAAAGTCATTATCTCTGACTCTCTGTGTACTTCCACAAAGACATATGCCTATAGTTGATGCTGTGTTGGCACAAGTAGTAATATAATCCTCAAATAATTTCTTTATAGCGAGGGAACCGGAGATTCATTACTGCCAACCTTTGTTCCGGAGAAGGGACAAAATGATAATGATAATATCAAGACTGTTCAACAACATGATACTAAGTTACTTCAAGAATTTTCAATAAAATGACACTCGTACATAACACTAGCAAGTCAAGAATGTTCAAACAACATAACACTAGCAAAGCAAGAATTCTCACACAGCATAACACTAGCAAGTCAAGAATGTTCAAACAACATAACACTAGCAAGTCAAGAATGCTCACACAACATAACACTAACAAGTCAAGAATTCTCACACAACATAACACTAGCAAGTCAAGAATGCTCAAACAACATAACACTAGCAAGTCAAGAATGCTCAAACAACATAACACTAGCAAGTTAAGAATTCTCACACAACATAACACTAACAAGTCAAGAATTCTCACACAACATAACACTAGCAAGTCAAGAATGCTCAAACAACATAACACTAGCAAGTCAAGAATGTTCAAACAACATAACATTAGCAAATCAAGAATGCTCACACAACATAACACTAGCAAGTCAAGAATGCTCACACAACATTACACTAGCACGTCAAGAACGGTCACACAACATAATATACATATCTCTGATACACGTGCTGTTTTTTTTCTTCTCAGATAATTCATTCAAGTGAAAGTCAAAGTTTGTGCCAGTTAGAGCTGAATGTAAGTATGTGCCAGTTAGAGCTGAATGTAAGTATGTGCCAGTTAGAGCTGAATGGAAGTATGTGCCAGTTAGAGCTGAATAGAAGTATGTGCCAGTTAAAGCTGAATAGAAGTATGTGCCAGTTAAAGCTGAATGGAAGTATGTGCCAGTTAAATCTGAATGGAAGTATGTGCCAGTTAAAGCTGAATAGAAGTATGTGCCAGTTAAAGCTGAATGGAAGTATGTGCCAGTTAAAGCTGAATGGAACTATGTGCCAGTTAGAGCTGAATAGAAGTATGTGCCAGTTAAAGCTGAATAGAAGTATGTGCCAGTTAAAGCTGAATGGAAGTATGTGCCAGTTAGAGCTGAATAGAAGTATGTGCCAGTTAAAGCTGAATGGAAGTATATGCCAGTTAAAGCTGAATGGAAGTATGTGCCAGTTAAAGCTAAATAGAAGTATGTGCCAGTTAGAGCTGAATGGAAGTATGTGCCAGTTAGAGCTGAATGTAAGTATGTGCCAGTTAGAGCTGAATGGAAGTATGTGCCAGTTAGAGCTGAATGGAAGTATGTGCCAGTTAGAGCTGAATAGAAGTATGTGCCAGTTAGAGCTGAATGGAAGTATGTGCCAGTTAAAGCTGAATAGAAGTATGTGCCAGTTAGAGCTGAATGGAAGTATGTGCCAGTTAAAGCTGAATAGAAGTATGTGCCAGTTAGAGCTGAATAGAAGTATGTGCCAGTTAAAGCTGAATAGAAGTATGTGCCAGTTAAAGCTGAATAGAAGTATGTGCCAGTTAAAGCTGAATAGAAGTATGTGGCAGTTAAAGCTGAATGGAAGTATGTGCCAGTTAAATCTGAATAGAAGTATGTGCCAGTTAAAGCTGAATAGAAGTATGTGCCAGTTAAAGCTGAATAGAAGTATGTGCCAGTTAAAGCTGAATAGAAGTATGTGGCAGTTAAAGCTGAATAGAAGTATGTGGCAGTTAAAGCTGAATAGAAGTATGTGCCAGTTAAAGCTGAATAGAAGTATGTGCCAGTTAGAGCTGAATGGAAGTATGTGCCAGTTAAATCTGAATGGAAGTATGTGCCAGTTAAAGCTGAATAGAAGTATGTGCCAGTTAAAGCTGAATGGAAGTATGTGCCAGCTAAAGCTGAATGTAAGTATGTGCCAGTTAAAGCTGAATGGAAGTATGTGCCAGCTAAAATATGAATGGAAACTTGTAGACTTAATTACAGTACTAAAATAACTTCATAAAGAAATAAATGAGAACTTGCTAAACTACTGTTCCTGCCTCCATCCTTGAACTGATGGGTAGCACACAGATTAGCAAACTACAGCTCCTAGGCTGGATCTGGTCCACATTTTACCTTCTATGTTATAATATACAGTCAAATTCCCATCTTATGCTTCTTGATTTTACATTTACCTGCATTTTATATTCATCTGTAATGACCCTCATACTGAGGGAAATTAAAAGGAGGACATCTATTGCTCTTCAGAAAGTAAAAATAACTAAAAAAGCTGTGGAGAGGAACAGACAGAACTACAAAAATAAGATTGTTAAGGGCATGCATCTTTCCCATCACAACATATGCCTGTGAGACCTGGACACTTAACAAAACAGTTGGGAAGAGTTCTTCACATATTATGGACACAAAAAAGAACAAATATATCCTTACTACAAGAACTTAATGTTGAACAAGGTTGGCTAGTAAAGAGGATTAAACAGAGAGAACTTAAATATTTTTGGACATATTAAACATCATGAGAATTTAGAGAAGACCATCTTGGAAGGGTACATAATGGGAAAAAGAAAGAGATGAAGACCAAAACGAAGATGGCTGCAAGACATCGCTGAGGATCTGCAAATGGATGCATCAGCAGCAGGCCATCTTGCTCACAACCGAGAGGCCTACAGGAGTGCTGTTTGGGAGGCAAAGTTCCGCAAGGGACATGCAAATGAATGAATGAATGAATATACATGTATGAATGTGTAAGTATGCATATGTAATCATGTGTATACATATGTGGTGTCATGGTGGTGTAGTGGTTAGTGCACTCACCTACCAATCAGAAGGTCCCTGGTTCAATTTCACATTCAGGTGGAATTTTTTCAGACTGAATGATACCAGGGTACACCCAGCCTAAAGAAGAGGGGTATCTGGGGTTCCCCTAGGAAAAGAAAGGCAGTGAGGAGCTCAAATGTTGTAGCAGCCTAGAAATGTGAAGGCACTAAGACTTCACACCCTTATGGCATGCAAATGCTATGGGACTTTGATTTTAGTATATATATATATGTGTTGTGAAAAATTAGAAGGACATCAGAAGTGTGGAAAGAGATAGTGAAATGTTTAAAGAAATGATGACATTGACGAGAAATGTCACACCTAAGCTAAATGTAATTTGTGATGAGATGAAGAATACCTTGACAAAGACAGAGGAAACTCTAGAAAGATGGAAGGAATATTGCCGAGGAATGTATGAAACAACCGACTGTGAAAGCAGAATCAACAGCGTGAATTATTATTGGAGGAGAAAGAAGCCGAACCAACAACAGAAATTTTATGGGCAATAATGAATCTGAAAAATGGTAAATCACCAGGATGTGATAACGGCTGAATTCATTAAGGCAGGGGGAAAGGAATGTGCAACAATCTATCATGCACTATGTAAAAAGATATGGCCAAAAGAATGGAGAAGAACTGCTAAAAAAGGATAACCTGAAATTATGCACAAACTACAGAACTGTTGCCCTGATTAGTCATGCCAGTAAAATTCTGTTAAAAATCATAATGGGTAGACTTCGACAGAAAATAGAAGAAGAAGTCAATATGGTCCTAGCTGGTTTCAGGCAAGGAAGAGGATCAAGAGATCATATATTTAATCTAAGATTAATAATAGAGAAATGCAGAGAGTTTAATGTGAATCTATATTTATCCTTTATAGACTACTCAAAGGCATTTGACTGTGTACAACACCAGAAACTTTGGGAAATAATGGAAAAAATGGGATTTCCAACACATTTGATACAATTAACATCACTGCTGTATTTAAACCAACAAGCAGCAGTAAGAATAAATGGTGAAACAACAACTTGGTTTGACATAAAACAAGGGGTCCGTCAGGTGTGCATATTGTCACCCTACTTATTTAACTTGTATACTGAAAATATAATGAGGAATGTTAGAGAAGATGTAGACAAAGAATATTACGATGCCATAACAATTGGAGGTTATGAAATACCAGAGATTAGATATGCAGATGACACAGTATTACTGTCCACAACACAAAAAGGAATGGAAAAACTAATTATGTCAGTCCGTAAGAACAGCGAAGAGCAGAACCTCTATCTTAATGCAAAGAAAACTAAATTGATGACAACTGACAAAATAAACAAGGCAGCTGAAATATATATCAATGAGGAAAAATTGGAAGAAGTGGAGAGTTTTGAACATCTTGGATCACTAATAACTAATAATGGAGACACAATGAGGGAAATTAAAAGGAGGACATCTATTGCTCTTCAGAAAGTAAAACAAATAAAGAATCTATGGAGAGGAGCAGACAGAACTACAAAAATAAGATTTTTAAGGGCATGCTTCTTTCCCATCACAACATATGCCTGTGAGACCTGGACACTTAACAAAACAGCTGAGAAACGTATAAATGCCTTTGAATGTAAATGCCACAGGTGAGTTCTCCAAATATTGTGGACACAAAAAAGAACAAATATATCAATACTATAAGAGCTTAATACTGATGAAGGTTGGCTAGTAAAGAGGATTAAAGAGAGAAAACTTAAATATTTTTTGGACATATTAAACGTCATGATAATTTAGAGAAGACCGTCTTGGAAGGGTACATAATGGGAAAAAGAAAGAGAGAAAGATCAAGGCAAAGATGGCTGCAAGACATCGTTGAGGATCTGCAAATGTATGCATCAGCAGCAGGCCATCTTGCTCACAACCGAGAGGCCTACAGGAGTGCTGTTTGGGAGGCAAAGTTCCGCAAGGGACATGCAAATGAATGAATGAATGTCATCCCTGGCATGTCATCTACAACACACATCATTAGTCTAATAATGATCCATATGTCAGTCCTGGCACATCATCTACAACACACACCATCAGTCTAATAATAGTCCATATGTCACCCCTGGTATGTCATCTACAACAGTCTAATAATGACCCATATGTCACCCCTGGCATGTCATCTACAACACACATCATCAGTCTAATAATGATCCATATGTCAGTCCTGGCACATCATCTACAACACACATCATCAGTCTAATAATGATCTATATGTCAGTCCTGGCACATCATCTACAACACACATCATCAGTCTAATAATGATCCATATGTCAGCCCTGGCACATTATCTACAACACACATCATCAGTCTAATAATGACCCATATGTCAGCCCTGGCATGTCACACATCATCAGTCTAATAATGGTCCATATGTCACCCCTGGCATGTCACCTACAACACACATCATCAGTCTAATAATGATCCATATGTCACCCCTGGCACATCATCTACAACACACATCATCAGTCTAATAATGCTCCATATGTCAGCCCTGGCACATCATCTACAACACACATCATTAGTCTAATAATGATCCATATGTCACCCCTGGCACATCATCTACAACACACATCATCAGTCTAATAATGATCCATATGTCAGCCTTGGCACATCATCTACAGCACACATCATCAGAGTCTAATAATGACCTATATGTCAGCCTTGACACACCTCTATACCACACATTCTCACACAAGAAGAACTGAATGATCTTGTCTGTGACCTGGAACTAGTAAAAGCCAAAACAGAGATACTGGGATCAAAGCTTCAACAATGGAATCTTCTTAAGAGAAATGTCAGAGTGAGTTTATTTTGCATTCATCATCAGAAGTTTGAGCATTATTTCTGGAAAGAAGATGACCTTGAGTATTGCTGTGATGTAAATGACATAGTGTAATGCTGTGATGTAAATGACTTTGTGTATTGCTGTGATGTAAATGACCTTGTGTACTGCTGTGATGTAAATGACATAGTATAATGCTGTGATGTAAATGACTTTGTGTATTGCTGTGATGTAAATTATTTTGTGTATTGCTGTGATGTAAATTACTTTGTGTATTGCTGTGATGTAAATGACCTTGTGTACTGCTGTGATGTAAATGACATAGTGTAATGCTGTGATGTAAATGACTTTGTGTATTGCTGTGATGTAAATTATTTTGTGTATTGCTGTGATGTAAATTACTTTGTGTAATGCTGTGATGTAAATGACTTTGTGTATTGCTGTGATGTAAATGACTTTGTGTAATGCTGTGATGTAAATGACTTTGCATATTGCTGTGATGTAAATGACTTTGCATATTGCTGTGATGTAAATGACTTTGTGTAATGCTATGATGTAAATGACTTTGTGTATTGCTGTGATGTAAATGACTTTGTGTATTGCTGTGATGTAAATGGCCTCTTATAGACTCATCCAAACTGAGCCTCAAAGCAGTGACGCTGCATTACAGAAACTGTCTTCCATCTGTTCCAGTGGAACATGCTGTCTACATGAAAGAAACTTATCACAGTCTTATACAGCTGTTGGATTATCTTCTGTCTGTTCCAGTGGGACATGCTGTCTACATGAAAGAAACTTATCACAGTCTTACACAGCTGTTGGACTGTCTTCCATTTGTTCCAGTGGGACATGCTGTCTACATGAAAGAAACTTATCACAGTATTACACAGTTGTTGGACTGTCTTCCATCTGTTCCAGTGGGACATGCTGTCTACATGAAAGAAACTTATCACAGTATTACACAGTTGTTGGACTGTCTTCCATCTGTTCCAGTGGGACATGCTGTCTACATGAAAGAAACTTATCACAGTATTACACAGTTGTTGGACTGTCTTCTGTCTGTTCCAGTGGGACATGCTGTCTACATGAAAGAAACTTATCACAGTATTACACAGCTGTTGGACTGTCTTCCATCTGTTCCAGTTGGACATGCTGTCTACATGAAAGAAACTTATCACAGTATTACACAGTTGTTGGACTATCTTCTGTCTGTTCCAGTGGGACATGCTGTCTACATGAAAGAAACTTATCACAGTATTACACAGCTGTTGGACTATCTTCCATCTGTTCCAGTGGGACATGCTGTCTACATGAAAGAAACTTATCACAGTATTACACAGCTGTTGGACTGTCTCTGTCTGTTCCAGTGGGACATGCTGTCTACATGAAAGAAACTTATCACAGTATTACACAGCTGTTGGACTATCTTCTGTCTGTTCCAGTGGGACATGCTGTCTACATGAAAGAAACTTATCACAGTATTACACAGCTGTTGGACTGTCTTCCATCTGTTCCAGTTGGACATGCTGTCTACATGAAAGAAACTTATCACAGTATTACACAGTTGTTGGACTGTCTTCCATCTGTTCCAGTGGGACATGCTGTCTACATGAAAGAAACTTATCACAGTATTACACAGTTGTTGGACTGTCTTCCATCTGTTCCAGTGGGACATGCTGTCTACATGAAAGAAACTTATCACAGTATTACACAGCTGTTTGACTGTCTTCCATCTGTTCCAGTGGGACATGCTGTCTACATGAAAGAAACTTATCACAGTCTTACACAGTTGTTGGACTGTCTTCCATCTGTTCCAGTGGGACATGCTGTCTACATGAAAGAAACTTATCACAGTATTACACAGTTGTTGGACTGTCTTCTGTCTGTTCCAGTGGGACATGCTGTCTACATGAAAGAAACTTATCACAGTATTACACAGCTGTTGGACTGTCTTCCATCTGTTCCAGTGGGACATGCTGTCTACATGAAAGAAACTTATCACAGTATTACACAGTTGTTGGACTATCTTCTGTCTGTTCCAGTGGGACATGCTGTCTACATGAAAGAAACTTATCACAGTATTACACAGCTGTTGGACTGTCTTCCGTCTGTTCCAGTGGGACATGCTGTCTACATGAGAGAAACTTATCACAGTCTTACACAGTTGTTGGACTGTCTTCTGTCTGTTCCAGTGGGACATGCTGTCTACATGAAATAAACTTATCACAGTATTACACAGCTGTTGGACTATCTTCTGTCTGTTCCAGTGGGACATGCTGTCTACATGAAAGAAATTTATCACAGTATTACACAGTTGTTGGACTGTCTTCTGTCTGTTCCAGTGGGACATGCTGTCTACATGAAAGAAACTTATCACAGTATTACACAGCTGTTGGACTGTCTTCCATCTGTTCCAGTGGGACATGCTGTCTACATGAAAGAAACTTATCACAGTCTTACACAGCTGTTGGACTATCTTCTGTCTGTTCCAGTGGGACATGCTGTCTACATGAAAGAAACTTATCACAGTCTTACACAGCTGTTGGACTGTTTTGAGTTCCTCAAGTAGGGCTAGTATCTCTGTAGTGACTTGAAGATAGCGGCCGTGTTGATGGGTCTGCAGTTGGCATAAACAAAGTGTTGCTGCTTTCTGTGTGAATCAGACAGCCAAGGAAAGGCACTGCACTATGTGATGATAGGCTGGCCTGGAATGAAGTCTTAGAAAAGTTAAAGAAAAGAATGTGCAACAGCCAGCACTGGCAGAGACAGAAACAGCCAGCACTGGCAGAGACAGAAACAGCCAGCACTGGCAGAAATAGAAACAGTCAGCACTGGCAGAGACAGCAACAGCCAGCACTGGCAGAGACAGTAACAGCCAGCACTGGCAGAGACAAAAACAGCCAGCACTGGCAGAGACAAAAACAGCCAGCACTGGCAGAGACAAAAACAGCCAGCACTGGCGGAGACAGAAACAGTCAGCACTGGCAGAGACAGAAACAGCCAGCACTGGCAGAGACAGAAACAGTCAGCATTGGCAGAGACAAAAACAGTCAGCACTGGCAGAGACAGAAACAGCCAGCACTGGCAGAGACAGCAACAGCCAGCAGTGGCAGAGACAGAAACAGTCAGCACTGGTAGAGACAGCAACAGCCAGCACTGGCAGAGACAGCAACAGCCAGCACTGGCAGAGACACACAAGACTGTTCTACAATATCTGCACATAAAACTTGGTCTGATGAAGAATTTTGTACAAGACCTGGATCATGCTAAGTCAGAGTTCAAGTACCTGGTAGACTAATTCCTTCAACTCAGTGAAGCATGCTAAGTCAGAGTTCAAGTACCTGGTAGTCTAATTCCCTCGACTAAATTCCCTCAACTAAATTCCTTGGAAATATAAAAGGTCCAGCCTTTGCAATGAAAGACCTTTACATCTTCCAGATCCAAAAGCTCAGGACAGAACTGCAGCAATTTCAAGATAATGCTCTCTGTATTTTTCCCCCCAATTGCAATGAATCTATACATGAAACTCATCAGGACAGACAATCAAACTCATCAGGACAGACAATCAAACTTATCAGGACAGACAATCAAACTCATCAGGATAGACAAACTCCATCAGGACAGACAATCAAACTCATCAGGATAGACAATCAAACTCATCAAGACAGACAATCAAACTCCATCAGGACAGACAATCAAACTCATCAGGACAGACAATCAAACTCATCAGGACAGACAATCAAACTCATCAGGATAGACAATCAAACTCATCAGGACAGACAAACAAACTCATCAGGATAGACAATCAAAATCCATCAGGACAGACAATCAAACTCATCAGAATACACAATCAAACTCATCAGAACAGACAAACAAACTCATCAGGACAGACAAACAAACTCATCAGGACAAACAATCAAACTCATCACAACAGACAATCAACAAAGAATACTACTGTGAAGTTTTGTGGCATTCAAGGGACGCAATTCATCACAAAAGGCCAGGATTGCATGAGAGCGGTGAGTGATAAGTCCACCATGACAACATGCCCGCCCATGCATGGCAACTTCTGCAGCAGTTTCTTGCTAGGCTCCACATTCCACAGGTCCAACACCCACCATATTCACCTAATATCGCTCCCCGTGATTTTTCTTTATCACATTTCCAAAAATAAAAATAAGAAGATTTCATGATGTCAAAGAGATAAAACAGAATGTGAGAAGACAGAATATTACTTCAAAAGATGCCTTGAGCAGTCAAGCTTGTGCTGGGCTGAATGTGTTGCTTCAGAAGGAGAGTATTTCAAAGCTGATTAAATTACAGATAAGTACCTTGTAGTCTAATTCCCTCGACTAAATTCCCTCAACTAAATTCCTTGGAAATATAAAAGGTCCAGCCTTTGCAATGAAAGACCTTTACATCTTCCAGATCCAAAAGCTCAGGACAGAACTGCAGCAATTTCAAGATAATGCTCTCTGTATTTTTCCCCCCAATTGCAATGAATCTATACATGAAACTCATCAGGACAGACAATCAAACTCATCAGGACAGACAATCAAACTTATCAGGACAGACAATCAAACTCATCAGGATAGACAAACTCCATCAGGACAGACAATCAAACTCATCAGGATAGACAATCAAACTCATCAAGACAGACAATCAAACTCCATCAGGACAGACAATCAAACTCATCAGGACAGACAATCAAACTCATCAGGACAGACAATCAAACTCATCAGGATAGACAATCAAACTCATCAGGACAGACAAACAAACTCATCAGGATAGACAATCAAAATCCATCAGGACAGACAATCAAACTCATCAGAATACACAATCAAACTCATCAGAACAGACAAACAAACTCATCAGGACAGACAAACAAACTCATCAGGACAAACAATCAAACTCATCACAACAGACAATCAACAAAGAATACTACTGTGAAGTTTTGTGGCATTCAAGGGACGCAATTCATCACAAAAGGCCAGGATTGCATGAGAGCGGTGAGTGATAAGTCCACCATGACAACATGCCCGCCCATGCATGGCAACTTCTGCAGCAGTTTCTTGCTAGGCTCCACATTCCACAGGTCCAACACCCACCATATTCACCTAATATCGCTCCCCGTGATTTTTCTTTATCACATTTCCAAAAATAAAAATAAGAAGATTTCATGATGTCAAAGAGATAAAACAGAATGTGAGAAGACAGAATATTACTTCAAAAGATGCCTTGAGCAGTCAAGCTTGTGCTGGGCTGAATGTGTTGCTTCAGAAGGAGAGTATTTCAAAGCTGATTAAATTACAGATAAGTACCTTGTAGTTGTTTTATTTTTAAAATAAATTCAGTCCAGAAATTTTTTATCACACCTCGTATTACTGATGTTACCATGTCCTTCTGGTCTACAAACATACAGCTTACTGGAAAAGAGTTTGTTTTGAATTAAAAGACTGTTTCATCATTGAAGGTGTGGCACATGCACGCACAAACTCACACAAATGCACTCACCCCTGGCACAGTATCTCCTATTTTTTATATGCTGATCATCATTTTTGATTTTTCATTTACTCTTTTATTTCTGTGTCTTCTATTGTCTGCTATTACTGGGTTAAAATCTTCTCTGTGATCTTGCCAGAATAAAATCTTCTCTGTGATCTTGGCAAGACAAAATCTTCCCTGTGATCTTTGCCAAGACAAAATCTTCCCTGTGATCTTGGCAAGTCAAAATCTTCCCTGTGATCTTTGCCAAGACAAAATCTTCCCTGTGATCTTGGCAAGTCAAAATCTTCCCTGTGATCTTGGCAAGTCAAAATCTTCCCTGTGATCTTGCCAGAACAAAATTTTTTCTGTGATCTTGGCAGAACAAAATCTTCTCTGTGATCTTGCCAGAACAAAATCTTCCCTGTGATCTTGCCAGAACAAAATCTTCTCTGTGATCTTTGCTTGAAGACATCAATATAGACGGCAAAGACCTGAGGATTGTAAAACATCTATACTGGCAGCAAGAAGCAGCAGTTCGAGTTGAAAATAGAATTGGAAAATATCAACCTATAAAACAAGGGGTGCGGCAAGGATGTGTACTATCTCCAGACCTTTTTTCTCTGTATAGCGAGAATATTCTAAGAACAATCATCACAGAACCAGGCATAAAAATTGGAGGATACAATATTAACAACCTTTAGTATGCTGACGACACAGTACTGATAGCTGAGAACCAACAAGACCTGCAAAATCTCTTGGATAAAGTCCCCAAAGAAAGTGAACAGAAAGGCCTTACTTTGAACATCAAAAAGACAGAGACTATGGTTATATCTAAGAAACAGAATCCACCAGCATGCAGTATTAAATTAAACGGAAATATTCTAAAGCAGGTGCAGAAATTCAAATACCTTGGAGCAGTAATAACTTCAGATGGGAAATGCAGAACAGAAATTAGGAACAGAATAGGACAAGCAAAGACTGCATTTCAGAGAATGAGAAACATATTAACCAACACATCCTTATCAATGAATGTTAGAAAACGAGTCCTAAAATGCTATATTGAACCTATCTTGTTATATGGAAGTGAACCATGGACAATAGGCAAGTATGCACAAAAATCATTGGAAGCAGCAGAAATGTGGTTTATTAGAAGAATGTTGCGAATCCCCTGGACAGCAAAAATAACTAATGAAGAATGTATGAGAAGAGCTGGAGAGACAAAAAACTTGTCAAAAAGATAAGAGAGAGACAGTGTACTTTCATAGGACATGCAATGAGAAGAGGGGGCATTGAAAATATTGTAACAACAGGAAAAATAGAAGGAAGAAGATCAAGAGGAAGACCAAGAGAAATGATACTGGACAGTCTGACGAGATGGTGTGAGAGGAGATCACCAACTGAGCTGATGGCCTGCATGAAGGATCGGATACTCTGGAGAAGCATAATAGCCAACGCCAGTCGGCACGGCACATGATGATGATGATGATCTTTGCCAAGACAAAATATTCTCTGTGATCTTTGCCAAGACAAAATCTTCTCTGTGATCTTTGCCAAGACAAAATCTTCTCTGTGATCTTGGCAGAACAAAATCTTCTCTGTGATCTTGCCAGAACAAAATCTTCCCTGTGATCGTGCCAGAACAAAATCTTCTCTGTGATCTTTGCCAAGACAAAATCTTCTCTGTGATCTTTGCCAAGACAAAATCTTCTCTGTGATCTTGGCAGAACAAAATCTTTTCTGTGATCTTTGCCAGAACAAAATCTTCTCTGTGATCTTTGCCAGAACAAAATCTTCCCTGTGATCTTTGCCTAGGACTTCCTTCATTGATGACCTACCTGTCAACTTTCTCACAAAACCAAGTTGGCACATATCAGTCTATTTTCATGCTTTGATATTATATGCCATTCTGTATCAATGATTAGTTCAGAAATGTGTTTGTAAAACTCTATACAGAGTTTGCAAAAAATACATGAACAAACTTAACAAAATGGGATCCACTAACCTGTTCATTCTGTCAGCAACATAACGAGAACATGAGAAGATATTACTTCCACACCTGACAGTTGCTGGTGCACACAGATCATTGTTAATCTGACACACAACATCAGCCAACTCAAATATGTG
Organism: Achatina immaculata; assembly: GCA_009760885.1. Classification (NCBI taxonomy): domain Eukaryota; kingdom Metazoa; phylum Mollusca; class Gastropoda; order Stylommatophora; family Achatinidae; genus Lissachatina; species Lissachatina immaculata. The sequence continues at coordinate 66,737,575 of CM019713.1, read as the reverse complement.
GGTCAAAGAACCTTCTGTGTTAAAACTTTTGTCCTGGAACCTGAAGGAAAGTCACCTGTCTAATCAATATGATCCTACAAACATGAATAAAAGTCATGTGGCTTACCTACAAACATGAATAAAAGTCATGTGGCTTACCTACAAACATGAATAAAAGTCATGTGGCTTACCTACAAACATGAATGAAAGTCACCTTTCTAATCAATCTAATCTTACAAACATGAATGAAAGTCACCTGTCTAATCAATCTGAGCCTACAAACATGAATAAAAGTAATGTGGCTAACCTACAAACATGAATGAAAGTCATGTGGCTAACATACAAACATGAATGAAAGTCATGTGGCTAACCTACAAACATGAATGAAAGTCATGTGGCTAATCTACAAACATGTGTTCAAAACACAGTTACAAAATTTATGGTTAGGATTATAACTAGCACATCAGCATGAGACTAAAATGGTTACAAAATTTATGGTTAGGATTATAACTAGCACATCAGCATGAGACTAAAATGGTTACAAAGTTTATGGTTAGGATTATAACTAGCACATCAGCATTGAAACTAAAACAGTTATAAAATTTATGGATAAGGTTATATTTAGCACATGAGCATGAGAATAAAACAAGGAATTAACAAATATATTCTGATGACTGAATATGTCAGAAACACAAGCAAGTTTAATCAAGAAGATGATGAAAACCTGTCAAAATTGTTACTGACAGAACGATATTTTAACTACAGAAAATAAGTTTCTCTCTACTAGCTGTCATACCATCATGCTAATGTTCTTTATGTAAGCTCTTCACTAACATCTATTCATACCACCAAAAGTGATATTAACTAAAACAATTTATATCTTTACATAATATGTATCTACATTATTAATAAAAACACATAATATTTATCTATATTATTAATAAAAACACACATTTATCTATATTATTAATAAAAACACATAATATTTATCTATATTATTAATAAAAAAACATAAATCTTATCTATATTATTGATAAAAACACATAATACGTTTCTATATTATTAATAAAAACAGTTACATATGAGACAGAAAGCACCCTATGTTCAGAAAAGTATGAAGGTACAGGACCCTATGTCAGAAAAATATGAAGATACAGCACCCTTTGATCAGAAACATATGAAGGTACAGCACCTTTTTATCAGAAATATACGATGGTACAGCATCCTTTTATCAGAAACATATGAAAATACAGCACCCTTTTATCAGAAACATACAAAGGTACAGCACCATTTTATCAGAAACATGAAGGTACAGCAGCCTTTTATCAGAAACATGAAGGTACAGCAGCCTTTGCTCAGAAACAATTGAAGGTACAGCAGCCTTTGCTCAGAAACAACTGAAGGTACAGCATCCTTCTAGAAACAAATGAAGGTACAGCAGCCTTTGTTCAGAAACAACTGAAGGCACAGCAGCCTTTGTTCAGAAACAACTGAAGGCACAGCATCCTTTTATCAGAAACATATGAAGGTACAGCAGCCTTTGATCAGAAACAACTGAAGGTACAGCAGCCTTTGCTCAGAAACAATAAGGTACAGCAGCTTTTGCTCAGAATCAATTGAAGGTACAGCAGCCTTTGCTCAGAAACAATTGAAGGTACAGCAGCCTTTGTTCAGAAATAACTGAAGGCACAGCATCCTTTTATCAGAAACAGATGAAGGTACAGCAGCCTTTGATCAGAAACAATTGAGGGTACAGCAGCCTTTGCTCAGAAACAACTGAAGGTACAGCAGCCTTTGCTCAGAAACAACTGAAGGTACGGCAGCCTTTGATCAGAAACAATTGAAGGTACAGCAGCCTTTGCTCAGAAACAACTGAAGGTACATCAGCCTTTGCTCAGAAACAATTGAAGGTACAGCAGCCTTTGATCAGAAACAATTGAAGGTACAGCAGCCTTTGCTCAGAAACAACTGAAAGTACAGCAGCCTTTGCTCAGAAACAAGTGAAAGTATAGTAATCTATGATCAGAAACAACTGAAGGTATAGTAATCCATGATCACAAAAGTGAAAGCTACTACAACACATCAAGGAGTGAACAAAACACAAACCTGAAACCAACAGAATGGTAGCCAGGGTACATGGATGCATCAAAGGGCTGGACATTGCTCAAACAAAAACCGGAACTGACAGCCAAGGACTGCACTTGCCAACTGTCATGCCATGATCTCATTGGTTGATCAGCTGGTGTTCCTCCTTGTCCTTTACACAAAGTCACCATCACTTGACCATCATCGGATATAATCTGTGAGCAACTAAATTTTAAAAAATGCTGAAATAAAATGTCTGTTCATGAGGAGGATCATGTGATGAACTTTCGGGAAAACTGGAGTCAAAGAAAACAAAGAAGCCAAACTGATCTCACACTAGCAAGGAGCACCAAGAAAAAGGTCAGTCACAGATGCTAGAGTAAGACCCAACCTCAGATCATGTACTGACCATACAGCCATAATAGCAGCTATTAGCATGCACAGGAAAAGCCCTAACAGAACTCACAAGAAGAAGAAAAGTCAAACAATAAAACTAACCAAGCTCAAGGAAGAGAATGTGAAAAAAAATATGAGAAGAAAAGTGTTCATAAACTTACCAACAGAAACAAAATCAGTTGAAGAGGAATGGGTCTTGTTCAAAACCAGCTCTTTGCAAGCAGCAGAGGAAACATGTGGTACAATGAAAAAAGGAGGTAGAGAAATGAAGATAACAACATAGTGGAATGATGAGGTGAAGAGGCTGTAAAAGAAAAGAAAAGAAAAATAAATGTAAAGAAGCCTTTGATCAGAAACAATTGAGGGTACAGCAGCCTTTGCTCAGAAACAACTGAAGGTACAGCAGCCTTTGCTCAGAAACAACTGAAGGTACGGCAGCCTTTGATCAGAAACAATTGAAGGTACAGCAGCCTTTGCTCAGAAACAACTGAAGGTACATCAGCCTTTGCTCAGAAACAATTGAAGGTACAGCAGCCTTTGATCAGAAACAATTGAAGGTACAGCAGCCTTTGCTCAGAAACAACTGAAAGTACAGCAGCCTTTGCTCAGAAACAAGTGAAAGTATAGTAATCTATGATCAGAAACAACTGAAGGTATAGTAATCCATGATCACAAAAGTGAAAGCTACTACAACACATCAAGGAGTGAACAAAACACAAACCTGAAACCAACAGAATGGTAGCCAGGGTACATGGATGCATCAAAGGGCTGGACATTGCTCAAACAAAAACCGGAACTGACAGCCAAGGACTGCACTTGCCAACTGTCATGCCATGATCTCATTGGTTGATCAGCTGGTGTTCCTCCTTGTCCTTTACACAAAGTCACCATCACTTGACCATCATCGGATATAATCTGTGAGCAACTAAATTTTAAAAAATGCTGAAATAAAATGTCTGTTCATGAGGAGGATCATGTGATGAACTTTCGGGAAAACTGGAGTCAAAGAAAACAAAGAAGCCAAACTGATCTCACACTAGCAAGGAGCACCAAGAAAAAGGTCAGTCACAGATGCTAGAGTAAGACCCAACCTCAGATCATGTACTGACCATACAGCCATAATAGCAGCTATTAGCATGCACAGGAAAAGCCCTAACAGAACTCACAAGAAGAAGAAAAGTCAAACAATAAAACTAACCAAGCTCAAGGAAGAGAATGTGAAAAAAAATATGAGAAGAAAAGTGTTCATAAACTTACCAACAGAAACAAAATCAGTTGAAGAGGAATGGGTCTTGTTCAAAACCAGCTCTTTGCAAGCAGCAGAGGAAACATGTGGTACAATGAAAAAAGGAGGTAGAGAAATGAAGATAACAACATAGTGGAATGATGAGGTGAAGAGGCTGTAAAAGAAAAGAAAAGAAAAATAAATGTAAAGAATGGATGAGAAGTAAAGAGGATCTAGACTAAACTGAACACTGAATTGCAAGAAGACACTCTAGGCGGCTAATAAAAGAAGCAAAGGCAAAATCCTGGCAGGAATACAGCGAAGTATTAAACAACAATCACAAAGAAGCTACGAAAATCTTTTATTAAAAAGATCAGTGTAGTGAGAAAGAAAGCAGAGAACACTGACCCAACAGAGATTGTAAATGGTTTAATGGTGATCCAATATGCAAGATATTCTGCAAGATCCTAGAGAACAGACTGCGACCAGTGATTGAACCACAGTTAAATGAAACTCAGATGGGATTTAGAAAAAAATAGAAGCTGTACAGATGCCATCTTTTCCCTAGGACAACTAATAGAAATTTCATTCAAACACAATCAGATATTACACATAGCGTATGCAGATTACGAAAAGACATTTGATAGAGTGGATTAACTGCGGGAAATCTTACAGCATTAGGGAGTTAATACATATCTGATCAACCAATCAAAAAACTGTATGAAAACAGCTAGTGTACACCTATAACAAATATCTTCTTATATCTTATATCTGTATGCTTCACATAAATGTCTACCATCTGCTATAAGCTTCATATAAATGTCTACCATCTGCTATAAGCTTCACACACGTCTACCATCTGCTGTATGCTTCACATAAATGTCCACCATCTGCTATAAGCTTCACATAAACATCTATCATCTGCTGTATGCTTCACATAAATGTCTACCATCTGCTATAAGCTTCACATAAACATCTATCATCTGCTGTATGCTTCACATAAATGTCTACCATCTGCTATAAGCTTCACATAAATGTCCACCATCTGCTATAAGCTTCACATAAATGTCCACCATCTGCTATAAGCTTCACATAAATGTCCACCATCTGCTGTATGCTTCACATAAATGTCCACCATCTGCTATAAGCTTCACATAAATGTCCACCATCTGCTGTATGCTTCACATAAATGTCCACCATCTGCTATAAGCTTCACATAAATGTCTACCATCTGCTATAAGCTTCACACACGTCTACCATCTGCTATAAGCTTCACATAAATGTCCACCATCTGCTGTATGCTTCACATAAATGTCCACCATCTGCTATAAGCTTCACATAAATGTCCACCATCTGCTATAAGCTTCACACACGTCTACCATCTGCTATAAGCTTCACACACGTCTACCATCTGCTATAAGCTTCACATAAATGTCCACCATCTGCTATAAGCTTCACACACGTCTACCATCTGCTATAAGCTTCACATAAATGTCCACCATCTGCTATAAGCTTCACACACGTCTACCATCTGATATAAGCTTCACACACGTCTACCATCTGCTATAAGCTTCACACACGTCTACCATCTGCTATAAGCTTCACATAAATGTCTACCATCTGCTATAAGCTTCACATAAATGTCCACCATCTGCTATAAGCTTCACATAAATGTCCACCATCTGCTATAAGCTTCACATAAATGTCTACCATCTGCTATAAGCTTCACATAAATGTCCACCATCTGCTATAAGCTTCACACACGTCCACCATCTGCTATAAGCTTCACATAAATGTCCACCATCTGCTATAAGCTTCACATAAACATCTATCATCTGCTATAAGCTTCACATAAACATCTATCATCTGCTGTATGCTTCACATAAATGTCCACCATCTGCTATAAGCTTCACATAAATGTCTACCATCTGCTGTATGCTTCACATAAATGTCTACCATCTGCTATAAGCTTCACATAAATGTCTACCATCTGCTATAAGCTTCACATAAACATCTATCATATGCTGTATGCTTCACATAAATGTCTACCATCTGCTATAAGCTTCACATAAATGTCCACCATCTGCTATAAGCTTCACATAAACATCTATCATCTGCTATAAGCTTCACATAAACATCTATCATCTGCTGTATGCTTCACATAAATGTCCACCATCTGCTATAAGCTTCACATAAATGTCTACCATCTGCTATAAGCTTCACATAAATGTCCACCATCTGCTATAAGCTTCACACATGTCTACCATCTGCTATAAGCTTCACATAAATGTCTACCATCTGCTATAAGCTTCACATAAATGTCTACCATCTGCTATAAGCTTCACATAAATGTCTACCATCTGCTATAAGCTTCACATAAATGTCTACCATCTGCTATAAGCTTCACATAAATGTCTACCATCTGCTATAAGCTTCACATAAATGTCTATCATCTGCTGTATGCTTCACATAAATGTCTACCATCTGCTATAAGCTTCACATAAATGTCCACCATCTGCTATAAGCTTCACATAAATGTCCACCATCTGCTATAAGCTTCACATAAATGTCCACCATCTGCTGTATGCTTCACATAAATGTCCACCATCTGCTATAAGCTTCACATAAATGTCTACCATCTGCTATAAGCTTCACACACGTCTACCATCTGCTATAAGCTTCACATAAATGTCCACCATCTGCTGTATGCTTCACATAAATGTCCACCATCTGCTAAAGCTTCACATAAATGTCCACCATCTGCTATAAGCTTCACACACGTCTACCATCTGCTATAAGCTTCACACACGTCTACCATCTGCTATAAGCTTCACATAAATGTCCACCATCTGCTATAAGCTTCACACACGTCTACCATCTGCTATAAGCTTCACATAAATGTCCACCATCTGCTATAAGCTTCACACACGTCTACCATCTGATATAAGCTTCACACACGTCTACCATCTGCTATAAGCTTCACACACGTCTACCATCTGCTATAAGCTTCACATAAATGTCTACCATCTGCTATAAGCTTCACATAAATGTCCACCATCTGCTATAAGCTTCACATAAATGTCCACCATCTGCTATAAGCTTCACATAAATGTCTACCATCTGCTATAAGCTTCACATAAATGTCCACCATCTGCTATAAGCTTCACACACGTCCACCATCTGCTATAAGCTTCACATAAATGTCCACCATCTGCTATAAGCTTCACATAAACATCTATCATCTGCTATAAGCTTCACATAAACATCTATCATCTGCTGTATGCTTCACATAAATGTCCACCATCTGCTATAAGCTTCACATAAATGTCTACCATCTGCTGTATGCTTCACATAAATGTCTACCATCTGCTATAAGCTTCACATAAATGTCTACCATCTGCTATAAGCTTCACATAAACATCTATCATATGCTGTATGCTTCACATAAATGTCTACCATCTGCTATAAGCTTCACATAAATGTCCACCATCTGCTATAAGCTTCACATAAACATCTATCATCTGCTATAAGCTTCACATAAACATCTATCATCTGCTGTATGCTTCACATAAATGTCCACCATCTGCTATAAGCTTCACATAAATGTCTACCATCTGCTATAAGCTTCACATAAATGTCCACCATCTGCTATAAGCTTCACACATGTCTACCATCTGCTATAAGCTTCACATAAATGTCTACCATCTGCTATAAGCTTCACATAAATGTCTACCATCTGCTATAAGCTTCACATAAATGTCTACCATCTGCTATAAGCTTCACATAAATGTCTACCATCTGCTATAAGCTTCACATAAATGTCTACCATCTGCTATAAGCTTCACATAAATGTCTATCATCTGCTGTATGCTTCACATAAATGTCTACCATCTGCTATAAGCTTCACATAAATGTCCACCATCTGCTATAAGCTTCACACACGTCTACCATCTGCTATAAGCTTCACATAAATGTCTACCATCTGCTATATGCTACACATAAATTTCTACCATCTGCTATAAGCTTCACATAAATGTCTTCCATCTGCTGTATGCTACACATAAATTTCTACCATATACTATATGGTTAAAACAAATGTTTGATTAAGAAAAGAAAATTACCTAGCAAAGAAATCTGCAAGCAAGGATCTGTTTTTCTTGATGTTGTGTCTATCAGCCAGTGGAAAGTTGAATATCACTCTCTGGTAGTGGGTCTTGTTAATAGCAGGGTTCCTGTGCAGTTCACGTGCATCGGTCTCTAAATATACCTTGACACCTGTCACATGATATAACTTTTATCTTCAGATATATCTGGACACATGTCATATCATACAACCTATATCTCCTGATATATCTGGACACATGTCACATGATACAACTTTTATCACCTGAAATATCTGGACACCTGTCACATGATACAACTTTTATCTCCACATATATCTGGACACCTGTCACATGATACAACTTTTATTTCCACATATATCTGGACACATGTCACATGATACAACTTTTATCTCCACATATATCTGGACACCTGTCACATGATACAACATTTATCTCCACATATATATGGACACCTGTCACATGATACAACTTTTATCTCCACATATATCTGGACACCTGTCACATGATACAACTTTTATCTCCACATATATCTGGACACCTGTCACATGGCAGCAAAACTATGTATAACACACACAAGAAATTGCTGTGTATGATTACTTCCAAAGTAAGACCAATATTTAGCAAAACTGGCACCCTATTAACATCTTACATCCTTCATTCATTCATTCATTTGCATGTCCCTTGCGGAACTTTGCCTCCCAAACAACACTCCTGTAGGCCTCTCGGTTGTGAGCAAGATGGCCTGCTGCTGTTGCATCCATTTCCAGATCGTCAACGATGTCTTGCAGCCATCCTTCACATGCCGTTAATTGTCACACAGGACTCACATGGTAGATTGCCATGATGTCCTGTTTTCAGAGAGCTTTTCAACCTCATCAAGGGATGTTATTCCCACTAAGCTGTCCTCTCTTAACAATCTCCTCTTTAGAGTTTCACGTGACTGACCTCTTTTTCTTCGGCCTGTTGTGTTCCACCTGATAGCTTGTTTGGGGATCCTCAGATTGTTTCTTCTCATAACATAACCGACATATGTCCATCTTCTTTTTCTGATCACCCATGAGACAGGTTGTTGTTTGCTCATCTGTCTTATCTCTGCATTATTCTGAATTCGCTCCACTTTATACCAAGTATTTTCCTTAGGCATTTGTTTTCAAAAGAGTCTAATTTCTTGTCTATTTCTTTAGTTGTTTTCCAGCTTTCACGTGCATGAGGGTGGATATTACATCTGAATTGAATAATCTTAACTTGGTTTTTGTGCTTATCATCATCATCATCATCATCATCATCACCATGTGCCGTGCCGACTGGTGTTGGCTATTATGCTTCTCCAGAGTACACGATCCTTCATGCAGGCCATCAGCTCAGTTGGTGATCTCTTCTCACACTATCCTGTCAGACTGTCTAGTATCACTTCTCTTGGTCTTCCTCTTGATCTTCTTCCTTCTATTTTTCCTGTTGTTATAATATTTTCAATGCCCCCTCTTCTCATTGCATGTCCTATGAAAGTACATTGTCTCTCTCTTATCTTTTTGACAAGATTTTTGTCTCTCCAGCTCTTCTCATACATTCTTCATTAGTTGTTTTTGCTGTCCAGGGGATTCACAACATTCTTCTAATAAACCACATTTCTGCTGCTTCCAATTATTTTTGTGCAGACCTGCCTATTTTCCATGATTCACTTCCATATAACAAGATAGGTTCAATATAGCATTTTAGGACTCGTTTTCTAACATTCATTGATAAGGATGTGTTGGATAACAAGTTTCTCATTCTCTGAAATGCAGTCTTTTCTTGGCCTATTCTGTTCCTAGTTTCTATTCTGCATTTCCCATCTGAAGTTATTACTGCTCCAAGGTATTTGAATTTCTGCAGTTGCTTTAGAATAGTTCCGTTTAATTTTATACTGCATGTTAGTGGATTCTGTTTCCTAGATATAACCATAGTCTTTGTCTTTTTGATGTTCAAAGTAAGGCCTTTCTGTTCACTTTCTTTGGGGACTTTATCCAAGAGATTTTGCAGGTCTTGTTGGTTCTCAGCTATCAGTACTGTGTCGTCAGCATACCGAAGGTTAATACTGAATCCTCCAATTTTTATGCCTGGTTCTGTGATGATCATTCTTAGAATATTCTCGCATCCAAGAGATTTTGCAGGTCTTGTTGGTTCTCAGCTATCAGTACTGTGTCGTCAGCATACCGAAGGTTAATACTGAATCCTCCAATTTTTATGCCTGGTTCTGTGATGATCATTCTTAGAATATTCTCGCTGTACAGAGAAAAAAGGTCTGGAGATAGCACACATCCTTGTTGCACCCCTTGTTTTATAGGTTGATATTTTCCAGTTCTATTTTAAACTCGAATTGCTGCTTCTTGCTGCCAGTATAGATGTTTTACAATCATCAGGTCTTTGCTGTCTATATTGATGTCTTCAAGCATTTTAATAATTTCATTATGTTTCATCTTGTCGAATGCCTTGGTGTAATCAATGAAGAATAAGTAGAGATCTTTCTGTACTTCTAAACTCTTTCTGTTAGTGTTCGTAAAGCATAAATGGCATTGTGTGTTCCCTTTCATTCAACAAATCCAAACTGTTCATCTGCTATTTCCATTTTTATCTTTTTCCTTGTTCTTCTCATAATGATTCTCAGAAGTAGCTTTGTTATGTGACATGAGAGGCTGATAGTCCAGTGGTCATCACATTCCTTTGCACCTGGTTTCTTTGGTAGTGCTATAAACGTGGATTTAAGCAGGTCACCGAGCATATAACCACTGTTGACAAATCTATTATTCTGAATAAGCATAACTGTTCTTGGGAGCTACAACAGTGGTTTCCCGTTGCCTTCTGCCGGTTTATGTACGGACTCTCCGCTAGCCTTTGGACTCTCTGTCCTACCCGCAAGGCAGCGAAATCGAGAGGTTATAAGGCGCCTCATATACCTGGTATTCCCTTCACTGAGCACCTGAGGCACTTTATAATAGTAGTAGAGCCACCTACTACCCCATCTCGCTCTCTGAGTCTACTGCCAGTTGGTCCGTGCCTGATTATTTGGGTAAATTGTTATTCACAGGGATCCTCCATATCTGGAGGACTTTCACCATCCGCCACCTGTGACGCGCTGGGTTGGGGATGGTCGCCCCAGCTTTACTCAGTTAGTGCTTATAACTTTTGAATTCCATATGTTCTCAAGATTTCTGAAAGACAATGCTGCTTTTGCAATTCTAACTTCCTTCCCTCCTGGTGTCACCATCCTGGTCTATGTAGCTGCCAAGATATGTAAATTGGTTTACTTCTTCAACAGCTGTTTTTCTACGCACATTTTTCCTTCGTGGTTAATGAGGAGTTTCATTATTTTGTTTTTTCCTTGTTAATTTCAAGTCTTATTTTGCTAGCCATTGAAGACATGATATCTATTTTTACTAGCAATGATTTCACATTGTAACTGATAAGAGTTATGTCATCTGCAAAATCAAGATCTTCTATTTGGGTCCCATGTACCCAATCAATGCTGGTTTTACCTGTACAGCATCTTTTCATTATAAAGTCTATTTTAAACATTTTCAGAGTTTACCCAATGGATTGGTATATATTAAAATTATTCCTAATGTAAGCGCACTTGAAGGCCCAGATCTCTGACCATTTCAGCTGTGGCTGGACTGGGACAATTAACTAAGTTGGAGTCAGTTCTCTACTGCCAGTTTTTATCATATCAATAAGCAAATATGCATTGTAATATTGTCAAAAATATTTTTGACTCTAAAAATTTGGTGGCATGCCTTCAGATCTCCCATGGCACTGCAATGTGCCACAGTACGGGATAGCAATTGGGTACCTACTTCTACAACTGAGTGAATGGGGCACATACAACCTAAATTTAACCACTATCCTCTGAGAGATGAGTGCATCAACCACCGTGTCACTCAAGCACCCATCAACCACCATGAAACTCAAGAACCCATCAACCTCCATGCCACATAAGCACCAATCAACCTCCATGCAAATCAATCACCAATCAACCTCCGTGCGATTCAAGCACCAATCAACCTCCGTGCCACTTAAGCAAACATCAAACTCCATACCACCCAAGCACCAATAAACCTCCATGCCACACAAGCAGCAATCAATCTTCATGCCACTCAAGCACCCATCAAACTCAACTCCATGCCACTCAAGTGGCCATCAAACTCAGTGCCACTCAAGCACCCATCAACATCTGTGCCACTCAAGCACCCACCGTGCAACTCAACTCCCCATCAACCACCTTGCCATTTCCATCAACCACCATGCCACTCAAGCACCAGTTAACCTCCATGCCATTCAAGCACTCATCAAACTCTATGGCACTCAAGTACCAATCAACCTCCATGCCACTCAAGCACCCATCACCCTCCATGCCATTCAAGCACTCATCAAACTCTATGGCACTCAAGTACCAATCAACCTCCATGCCACTCAAGCACCCATCACCCTCCATACCATTCAAGCACTCATCAAACTCTATGGCACTCAAGCACCAATCAACCACCATGCCACTCAAGCACCCATCACCCTCCATGCCATTCAAGCACTCATCAAACTCTATGGCACTCAAGCACCAATCAACCTCCATGCCACTCAAGTACTCATCAAACTCTATGGCACTCAAGCACCAATCAACCTCCATGCCACTCAAGCACTCATCAAACTCTATGCCACTCAAGCACCAATCAACCACCATGCCACTCAAGTACCAATCAACCACCATGCCACTCAAGCACCAATCAATCTCCATGCCATTCAAGCACAAGCACCTATCACCCTCCATGCCACTCAAGCACCTATCACCCTCCATGCCATTCAAGCACCAATCAACACGATGCCACTCAAACACCAATCAACCTCCATGCCACTCAAGTACCAAACAACCACCATGCCATTCAAGCACTCATCAAACTCTATGGCACTCAAGCACCAATCAACCTCCATGCCACTCAAGCATCCATCAACCTCCATTCCACTCAAGCATCAATCAACATCTATGCCACTCAAGCACCAATCAACCTCCATGCCACTCAAGCACCAATCAACCTCCATGCCATTCAAGTACTCATCAAACTCTATGGCACTCAAGCACCAATCACCCTCCATGCCACTCAAGCACCCATCACCCTCCATGCCACTCAGGCACCCATCACCCTCCATGCCACTCAAGCACCCATCACCCTCCATGCCACTCAAGCACCCATCACCCTCCATGCCACTCAAGCACCCATCACCCTCCATGCCAATAAAGCATCCATCACCCTCCATGCCACTCAAGCACCCATCACCCTCCATGCCAATAAAGCATCCATCACCCTCCATGCCAATAAAGCATCTTGTTCTTCTCATAATGATTCTCAGAAGTAGCTTTGTTATGTGACATGAGAGGCTGATAGTCCAGTGGTCATCACATTCCTTTGCACCTGGTTTCTTTGGTAGTGCTATAAACGTGGATTTAAGCAGGTCACCGAGCATATAACCACTGTTGACAAATCTATTATTCTGAATAAGCATAACTGTTCTTGGGAGCTACAACAGTGGTTTCCCGTTGCCTTCTGCCGGTTTATGTACGGACTCTCCGCTAGCCTTTGGACTCTCTGTCCTACCCGCAAGGCAGCGAAATCGAGAGGTTATAAGGCGCCTCATATACCTGGTATTCCCTTCACTGAGCACCTGAGGCACTTTATAATAGTAGTAGAGCCACCTACTACCCCATCTCGCTCTCTGAGTCTACTGCCAGTTGGTCCGTGCCTGATTATTTGGGTAAATTGTTATTCACAGGGATCCTCCATATCTGGAGGACTTTCACCATCCGCCACCTGTGACGCGCTGGGTTGGGGATGGTCGCCCCAGCTTTACTCAGTTAGTGCTTATAACTTTTGAATTCCATATGTTCTCAAGATTTCTGAAAGACAATGCTGCTTTTGCAATTCTAACTTCCTTCCCTCCTGGTGTCACCATCCTGGTCTATGTAGCTGCCAAGATATGTAAATTGGTTTACTTCTTCAACAGCTGTTTTTCTACGCACATTTTTCCTTCGTGGTTAATGAGGAGTTTCATTATTTTGTTTTTTCCTTGTTAATTTCAAGTCTTATTTTGCTAGCCATTGAAGACATGATATCTATTTTTACTAGCAATGATTTCACATTGTAACTGATAAGAGTTATGTCATCTGCAAAATCAAGATCTTCTATTTGGGTCCCATGTACCCAATCAATGCTGGTTTTACCTGTACAGCATCTTTTCATTATAAAGTCTATTTTAAACATTTTCAGAGTTTACCCAATGGATTGGTATATATTAAAATTATTCCTAATGTAAGCGCACTTGAAGGCCCAGATCTCTGACCATTTCAGCTGTGGCTGGACTGGGACAATTAACTAAGTTGGAGTCAGTTCTCTACTGCCAGTTTTTATCATATCAATAAGCAAATATGCATTGTAATATTGTCAAAAATATTTTTGACTCTAAAAATTTGGTGGCATGCCTTCAGATCTCCCATGGCACTGCAATGTGCCACAGTACGGGATAGCAATTGGGTACCTACTTCTACAACTGAGTGAATGGGGCACATACAACCTAAATTTAACCACTATCCTCTGAGAGATGAGTGCATCAACCACCGTGTCACTCAAGCACCCATCACCTCCATGCCACTCAAGCACCCATCAAACTCCATGCCACTCAAGCACCAATCAACCTCCATGCCACTCAAGCACCAATCAACCTCCGTGCGATTCAAGCACCAATCAACCTCCGTGCCACTTAAGCAAACATCAAACTCCATGCCACTCAAGCACCAATCAACCTCCATGCCACACAAGCAGCAATCAATCTTCATGCCACTCAAGCACCCATCAAACTCAACTCCATGCCACTCAAGTGGCCATCAAACTCAGTGCCACTCAAGCACCCATCAACATCTGTGCCACTCAAGCACCCACCGTGCAACTCAACTCCCCATCAACCACCTTGCCATTTCCATCAACCACCATGCCACTCAAGCACCAGTTAACCTCCATGCCATTCAAGCACTCATCAAACTCTATGGCACTCAAGTACCAATCAACCTCCATGCCACTCAAGCACCCATCACCCTCCATGCCATTCAAGCACTCATCAAACTCTATGGCACTCAAGTACCAATCAACCTCCATGCCACTCAAGCACCCATCACCCTCCATACCATTCAAGCACTCATCAAACTCTATGGCACTCAAGCACCAATCAACCACCATGCCACTCAAGCACCCATCACCCTCCATGCCATTCAAGCACTCATCAAACTCTATGGCACTCAAGCACCAATCAACCTCCATGCCACTCAAGTACTCATCAAACTCTATGGCATAAAGCATCCATCACCCTCCATGCCAATAAAGCACCCATCACCCTCCATGCCAATAAATCATCCATCACCCTCCATGCCAATAAAGCATCCATCACCTTCCATGCCACTCAAGCACCCATCACCCTCCATGCCAATAAAGCATCCGTCACCCTCCATGCCACTCAAGCACCCATCACCCTCCATGCCACTCAAGTACCCATCACCCTCCATGCCACTCAGGCACCCATCACCCTCCATGCCACTCAAGCACCCATCACCCTCCATGCCAATAAAGCACCCATCACCCTCCATGCCAATAAACCACCCATCACCCTCCATGCCAATAAAGCACCCATCACCCTCCATGCCAATAAAGCATCCATCACCCTCCATGCCAATAAAGCATCCATCTCCCTCCATGCCACTCAAGCACCCATCACCCTCCATGGCAATAAAGCATCCATCACCCTCCATGCCACTCAAGCACCCATCACCCTCCATGCCACTCAGGCACCCATCACCCTCCATGCCAATAAAGCATCCATCACCCTCCATGCCAATAAAGCATCCTTCACCCTCCATGCCAATAAAGCATCCATCACCCTCCATGCCACTCAAGCACCCATCACCCTCCATGCCAATAAACCACCCATCACCCTCCATGCCACTCAAGCACCCATCACCCTCCATGCCACTCAAGCACCCATCACCCTCCATGCCAATAAAGCATCCATCACCCTCCATGCCAATAAAGCACCCATCACCCTCCATGCCACTCAGGCACCCATCACCCTCCATGCCAATAAAGCACCCATCACCCTCCATGCCACTCAAGCACCCATCACCCTCCATGCCAATAAAGCATCCATCACCCTCCATGCCAATAAAGCACCAATCAACAACCATCTCAATGAAGCACTCACCATGCCACTCAAATACTCATCAACCTCCATGCCACTCCCATCAGCCACTATGCCAGTGAAGAACCCATCAATCACCACGCCAATAAAGCACCCACCATGCCACTCAACTACCCATCAACCACAATGTCACTTTCACCAACCACCATGTTACTTAAGCACCAATCAACCTCAATGCCACTCTAGCAGCAATCAACCACCATGGCACTCCAATCAACGACCATGCCTCTCTCATAAACCTCCATACCCCTCAAGCACCTATCAACCACCATACCACTCCCATCAATCACCGTGCCACTAATGCACCCATCAACCTCCGTGCCACTTCCATCAACCACCACTGAAGCACTCATCAAGTTCCATTTCAATCCCATCAACCACAATGGCACTAAAGCAACCATCAACCTCCATGCCACTCCAATCAACCACCACGCCATTCAAGCACCCATCAACACCATGCCACTACCATCAACCACCATGCCACACTTATTAACCACTGTGCCACTCATGCGCCCATCACCCATCGTTGAACTCAAGCTTCCATCACACTCAATGCCACTCCAATCAACCACCATGCCACTCAAGCACTCATCAACCTTTGTGCCACTCAAACACCCACCAATCTCCATGGCACTCAAGCACACATCAACCTTTGTGCCACTCAAACACCCACCAATCTCCATGGCACTCAACCACACATCAACCTTTGTGCCACTCAAGCACCCATCACCCTCCATGCCAATAAACCACCCATCACCCTCCATGCCAATAAAACACCCATCACCCTCCATGCCACTCAGGCACCCATCACCCTCCATGCCACTCAAGCACCCATCACCCTCCATGCCAATAAAGCACCAATCAACAACCATCTCAATGAAGCACTCACCATGCCACTCAAATACTCATCAACCTCCATGCCACTCCCATCAGCCACTATGCCAGTGAAGAACCCATCAATCACCACGCCAATAAAGCACCCACCATGCCACTCAACTACCCATCAACCACAATGTCACTTTCACCAACCACCATGTTACTTAAGCACCAATCAACCTCAATGCCACTCTAGCAGCAATCAACCACCATGGCACTCCAATCAACGACCATGCCTCTCTCATAAACCTCCATACCCCTCAAGCACCTATCAACCACCATACCACTCCCATCAATCACCGTGCCACTAATGCACCCATCAACCTCCGTGCCACTTCCATCAACCACCACTGAAGCACTCATCAAGTTCCATTTCAATCCCATCAACCACAATGGCACTAAAGCAACCATCAACCTCCATGCCACTCCAATCAACCACCACGCCATTCAAGCACCCATCAACACCATGCCACTACCATCAACCACCATGCCACACTTATTAACCACTGTGCCACTCATGCGCCCATCACCCATCGTTGAACTCAAGCTTCCATCACACTCAATGCCACTCCAATCAACCACCATGCCACTCAAGCACTCATCAACCTTTGTGCCACTCAAACACCCACCAATCTCCATGGCACTCAAGCACACATCAACCTTTGTGCCACTCAAACACCCACCAATCTCCATGGCACTCAACCACACATCAACCTTTGTGCCACTCAAGCACCCATCACCCTCCATGCCAATAAACCACCCATCACCCTCCATGCCAATAAAACACCCATCACCCTCCATGCCACTCAGGCACCCATCACCCTCCATGCCACTCAAGCACCCATCACCCTCCATGCCACTCAGGCACCCATCACCCTCCATGCCACTCAAGCACCCATCACCCTCCATGCCAATAAAGCACACATAAACCTCGATACCACTCAAACACCCATCAACAACCATGCCACTCTAGCACCCATCAAACTCCATGCCACTCTAGCACACATCAAAATCCATGCCATTCAAGCACCAATCAACCTTCATTCCACACAAGCACTCATCAACCACCGTGCCACTTAAGTTTCCATTAACCTCAATGCCACTTAAACATCCATCAACCACAATAACACTCAAGCACCCATCAAACTCCATGCCACTCAAGTAACCATCACCCTTCATGCCATCAAGCATCCATCAAACTCCATGCCACTCAAGTAACCATCAACCTTCATGCCATCAAGCACTCATCAAACTCCATGCCACTTAAGTAACCATCAACCTTCATGCCATCAAGCACTCATCAAACTCTATGCCACTCAAGTAACCATCAACCTTCATGCCATCAAGCACCCATCAAACTCCATGCCACTCAAGTAACCATCAACCTTCATGCCATCAAGCACTCATCAACCACCATGCCACTCAAGTACCCATCAACCACCATGCCATCAAGCACTCATCAACCACCATGCCACTCAAGTACCCATCAACCATCATGCCACTCAAGTACCCATCAACCAACATGCCACTCAAGCACCCATCAAACTCCATGCCACTCAAGCACCCATCAATCTCCATGCCATTTAAGCAACCATCAACCACCTTGCCACTCAAGTACCAATCAATCTTCATGCCACTCAAGCACTCATCAATCACCATGCCACTCAAGCACAAATCAATCTCCATGCCAATCTAGCACCCATCAACCACCGTGTCACTCAAGGATTAATCAACCTTCATGCCACTCCCTTGACAGTGCTGGAGGACTTTGACTTTGCGGACGACATTTGTCTATTATCAAGCAGTCACAAAGATATGCAAGATAAAATAAACAAGCTAACTCAGAATGCAAACAACATAGGACTAAAGATCAACATAGGAAAGACAAAGTTAATGAAGCAAAATGTGAACAACAGAAATGTACTCAGAGTAGATAGCAAGTTAGTGGAGGAAGTCAACGAATTTGTATACCTTGGCAGCAGAGTAGTAGAAAATGGAGACAGCACAGAGTACATTTAACAGCAGACTTACTAGAGCAAACCAGGCTTTTGCAATGCTACAGACTATATGGAAATAAAAAAAAACTAAGCATAATATGAAAATCAGGATATTTAAGAGTAATGTTCTAAGTGTACTACTCTATGGAAGTGAATGCTGGAAAATCACCAAAACCATAGAAAACAAGTTGAATTCTTTCCAGACTAAATGTTTACGAAGAATTAGAAAAATATTTTGGCCAAACACCATAAGAAATAACATCTTATTAGCAGAAATGAAGATGAAGCCACTGACAGCAATTATTGAGGAAAGATGCTGGCGATGGTTGGGACATGTGCTCCGAATGACTAACAACTCACTACCAAAAATAGCACTAAGATGGACACCACAGGGGAACAGAAGTATGGGTAGACCAAAAGAGACATGGAGAAGAACAACAGAAAGGATGTTGAACAATAGAGGGCTCACCTGGGCAAGAGCAGAAAAAAAAGGCAAAGGACAGGCATTTGTGGAAAACCCTTGCAGAAGCCCCATGTTCCCTGGGCACTTAAATTTCAGAGAGAGAGAGATGCCACACAAGCACCAATCAATCTTCATGCCATTCAAGCACCCATCAAACACCTTGCCACTCAAGAACACATCAACCACCCTGCCACTCAAGCACCCATAAACCACAATGACAATCAAGGATCAATCAAATAATGTGCCACTCAAGCACCCATCAACCACCATGCCACTCAAACATCAATCAACCTCCTGCCACTCAAGAACACATCAACCGCCCTGCCACTCAAGCATCAATCAACCTCCTGCCACTCAAGAACACATCAACCACCATGCCACTCAAGCATCAATCAACCTCCTGCCACTCAAGAACACATCAACCACCCTGCCACTCAAGCACCCATAAACCACAGTGACAATCAAGGATCAATCAAATAATGTGCCACTCAAGCACCCATCAACCACCATGCCACTAAAGAACCAATCAACCTCCATGTCACTCAAGCACCAAACAACCTCCATGCCATTCAAGCACTCATCAAACTTGATGCCACTCAAGAACCCATCAGCCACAGTGGCACTCAAGCATCCATCAACCTCCGTGCCACTCAAGCATCAATAAACATCTATGCCACTCAAGCACCCATCAACCACCATGACAATCAAGCACCCACTGTGCCACTCAACTACCCATCAACCTCCATGCCACTCAACCATCCATCAACCTCTGTGCCACTAAAGCACCCATCAATCACCGTGCCACTAAAGCACCCATCAACAACCATCTCAATGAAGTACCCACCATGCCACTCAAATACTCATCAACCACCATGCCACTCAAGCACTCATCAACCTACGTGCCACTCAAGCACTCATCAATCACCATGACAATCAAGCACCCAATGTGCCACTCAACTACCCATTAACCACCATGTCACTTTCACCAACCACCATGTCACTCAAGCACCAATCAACCTCAATGCCACTTTAGCACCCATCAACCTCCATGACACTCAAGCATCAATCAACCTCCTGCCACTCAAGAACACATCAACCACCATGCCACTCAAGCATCAATCAACCTCCTGCCACTCAAGAACACATCAACCACCCTGCCACTCAAGCACCCATAAACCACAGTGACAATCAAGGATCAATCAAATAATGTGCCACTCAAGCACCCATCAACCACCATGCCACTAAAGAACCAATCAACCTCCATGTCACTCAAGCACCAAACAACCTCCATGCCATTCAAGCACTCATCAAACTTGATGCCACTCAAGAACCCATCAGCCACAGTGGCACTCAAGCATCCATCAACCTCCGTGCCACTCAAGCATCAATAAACATCTATGCCACTCAAGCACCCATCAACCACCATGACAATCAAGCACCCACTGTGCCACTCAACTACCCATCAACCTCCATGCCACTCAACCATCCATCAACCTCTGTGCCACTAAAGCACCCATCAATCACCGTGCCACTAAAGCACCCATCAACAACCATCTCAATGAAGTACCCACCATGCCACTCAAATACTCATCAACCACCATGCCACTCAAGCACTCATCAACCTACGTGCCACTCAAGCACTCATCAATCACCATGACAATCAAGCACCCAATGTGCCACTCAACTACCCATTAACCACCATGTCACTTTCACCAACCACCATGTCACTCAAGCACCAATCAACCTCAATGCCACTTTAGCACCCATCAACCTCCATGACACTCGAGTACCTATTAATGTCCATGCCACACCAGAACCAATCATCCTCCATGTCACTCAAGCACCCATCAACTTCTGTGCCACTCAAGCACCAATCAACCTCCATGACACTCAAGCACTCATCAACCACCATGCCACTCAAGCATTCATCAACCACCATGCCACTCAAGCATTCATCAACCACCATGCCACTCAAGCACCCATAAACCACAGTGACAATCAAGTACCAATCAACCACCATGCCACTCAAGCACCAATCAACCACCATGCCATTCAAGCACTCATCAACCACCATGCCACTCAAGCACCAATCAACCACCATGCCACTCAAGCACTTATCAACTACCATGCCACTCAAGCACTCATCAACCAACGTGCCACTCAAGTACCAATCAACCTACACATGCCACTCAAGTACCAATCAACCTACATGCCACTCAAGTACCAGTTAACCACCATGCCACTCAAGTACCAATCAACCTACATGCCACTCAAGTACCAATCAACCACCATGCCACTCAAGTACCAATTAACCATCATGACACTCAAGCACCCATTCATTCTGAAAATAAAGACATTATTTCTTGAAGATGCATTACGGCACAAACCTTTCCAGTGTAATGTTGCTCATGTTTTTACTTTCTGTCTACTAAACTGACTTGTGTGGTAGAACTCTTTCAGAAAAATTTTCATTTGCACGTAAATAGTACAAAATGTTTGGTTTCCTAAACATTGAAAGAATATATATCAAAATGTCTGCATCTCTAAACTTTGAAAGAATATATATGTCAAAATGTCTGCATACTGGAAATTAAAATTATGAAAGGGCAACTAAATGTTTGAATGATGAATTTTTCCAATGAACTACACCTAAGCTGTTTTGTTTTCCTTGTAACTTCGGTGTTTCAACAAAGTTATTTTAATTATAATTTCTTTAATGTAACCTTACTGTCTGCTTCAGTTATATTTAGTCAACTGTAATGAAAATAATTTTGTTGAAAACTTTGTGGAACATTCATGTTCATTCTTTCTCATTCAGAACTTACTCTTAGATCGTCATGAGCATTTTAATAGCTTTTTGAAAAAAATAATGAAGAAAAAAAAGAAAAAAATAAATGACTACACTCATAGAGTTAGGTTCAGAGGCTGGGAGTTAACTTTAAACTGCCATAAACACTGAAATAGATGTGGCACCAAACCTTGCTATAACATGGCATCTGTGAGAACAAAAAATGTTTATTTGTTGCAGGTGTTATCTGGTATTATAAAACTTAAATAAGACTTAGAGATAGGCAGACTTCAAGACAGACAGACTTGGAGATAGACAGACATAGAGACAGACAGACAGACTTAGAGACAGACACACATAATTTTTTTCTGCCACTGTCACCATCTACATGTGATGGAAATTACATCCTTCCCATGTCATTAAACGTCACACAGGGCTCACATGTGATGTATCTTACATCTTACATCCTTCTCATGTCATTAAACGTCACACAGGGCTCACATGGTAGTTCACCAAGTTTTTCTGTTTCAAGTGAGTTTTTCAACCTCGTCACAGGATTTTACGCCCACTACTTTAGCCTCTCTCAACAATGTTATATATAGATAGCAGATTTAATTCTGCACCTTACGTGCTTGCCTGGACAACAGCAGGTACCCTTGCTAGTTCTATATAATTATACAAGTGGTATCTCAAAAGTAAGTTTACAAGGCATGTAGAGCCCATAAAAGTGATGCAGGACTAATGGACTTGGTTGATGAATTTTCCATTTTCA
The DNA here is from genome assembly GCA_009760885.1 of Achatina immaculata. Taxonomy (NCBI): domain Eukaryota; kingdom Metazoa; phylum Mollusca; class Gastropoda; order Stylommatophora; family Achatinidae; genus Lissachatina; species Lissachatina immaculata. The sequence continues at coordinate 66,714,605 of CM019713.1, read as the reverse complement.
TCAACTGGCAATGCCATGTCAGATAGCAGCACCGTCCAGGCGACATCCTTCTGGTAAAAATGGAGGGGTGACTAAAACAATGGTCCAAACAGGAGGTTTCTGCTGCGACACGATTTCTAAATGCGAAGCAGGCGCCAGTCACGGAAACTCACTGCCAGCTTGTGGAAGTTTATGGAGACAGCGTGATGAGTTCACAGCCTCTGACAAAATAGTGTGCAGGATTTAAAACTGTGTGACTGATTGGTTGATGACTCAGATATGTGAATGACAACCAGTGACTTAGCACACAGTGGCAGAGTCATGACGACAGGTTTGGCAGCGAAGAAAATGTGCATCGAACATGTGATATTAGGGGACAGACAAGTGACTGTGAACTGATGCATGACTTGAGTTTGTAATATGCAAGTGTCCAGAGTGACTGTGAACTGATACATGACTTGAGTTTGTAATATGCAACAGTGTCCAGAATGACTGTGAACTGATGCATGACTTGAGTTTGTAATATGCAACAGTGTCCAGAGCGACTGTGAACTGATGCATGACTTGAGTTTGTAATATGCAACAGTGTCCAGAATGACTGTGCAGTTGGAATTTCATAAGGTGTATGCATGATGATTCCCATGAGCACTTCTGGAGGACCACAAGGTAAAGAGAATGACATATGCCCCATCAGTCTTGCAACAACATACTATTCACAGCCATGACTTTCTGGAACACACTGTCACTGATGACAAGACTTTCTGGAACACACTGTCACTGATGACAAGACTTTCTGGAACACAATGTCACTGATGACAAGACTTTCTGGAACACACTGTCGCTGATGACAAGACTTTCTGGAACACACTGTCGCTGATGACAAGACTTTCTGGAACACAATGTCACTGATGACAAGACTTTCTGGAACACACTGTCACTGATGACAAGACTTTCTGGAACACACTGTCGCTGATGACAAGACTTTCTGGAACACAATGTTACTGATGAGAAGACTTTCTGGAACACACTGTCATGGATGACAAGATTTTCTGGAACACACTGTCACTGGTGACAAGACCTAAGTTCACCACAGCACCTCAGAAGTGTGATGTGCAAACATGGAATCCAGGTTCCCTATGAACCAGGAAATTAAAGGTCATGCAGTCTGTTGGTAAAAGCAGTTTCCATGTTCTGGGATCAGAAAGGAGTGTTAGTTGATTTCTAGAAAGGGAAGCAGCAATTTAATGTGGCTGCATACACAGCAACACTGGAACATTTACAAGCTGTCATCAGGCATCACTGTCCTGGGATGCTAACAGAAGCTGTGCTGCTCCTTTATTACAAGCTGCCATCAGGCATCACTGTCCTGGGCTGCTAACAGAAGCTGTGCTGCTCCTTTATTACAAGCTGCCATCAGGCATCACTGTCCCGGGCTGCTAACAGAAGCTGTGCTGCTCCTTTATTACAAGCTGCCATCAGGCATCACTGTCCTGGGCTGCTAACAGAAGCTGTGCTGCTCCTTTATTACAAGCTGCCATCAGGCATCACTGTCCTGGGCTGCTAACAGAAGCTGTGCTGCTCCTTTATTACAAGCTGCCATCAGGCATCACTGTCCCGGGCTGCTGACAGAAGCTGTGCTGCTCCTTTATTACAAGCTGCCATCAGGCATCACTGTCCCGGGCTGCTAACAGAAGCTGTGCTGCTCCTTTATTACAAGCTGCCATCAGGCATCACTGTCCCGGGCTGCTAACAGAAGCTGTGCTGCTCCTTTATTACAAGCTGCCATCAGGCATCACTGTCCTGGGCTGCTAACAGAAGCTGTGCTGCTCCTTTATTACAAGCTGCCATCAGGCATCACTGTCCCGGGCTGCTGACAGAAGCTGTGCTGCTTACCCGCACACAGCTGCTTCAGTTCTGAAACTTCTGCCACATTTTGAGTGGGGAGAGTTTGGACAGATACACAGTATGGTCCCAGTCTTGCACCGGGTGATTTTTATCTCTCTTCAGCTGTCGTGTAACATCCTGGTGGCCGCAAGTGACAAGGAAGTCAAGACAGCGGTGACATGGTGGCTTTGCATCAAAAAGCTTCTCCTGCACTTAGACAAATGCCTCTGATGCCATGGCCACTATGTGAGAAAAATAAGACATCCATCATGGAACAGTGTGGTTAGTTCACATAAAGTTTGCTGTTGAAGTAATAACCTTTGTAAATTTACGTTTGGGATGACCTTCATACTTTGTTGCATTATATAACTGGAAACATGTATTTTCAGTTTCTGTTCTGCTCTGCTATAAATAATTTGATTCTCCTTACCCATATCTGTTAATGTTTGCATGTTGCTAGAGGCCAGTTTATGCTGTTGTATTGATGCTACTGTCTCCAAGTTGGATGTTGTTATTTGCCAAGGGTCCAGCGAGCCGAGTGTCATCAGTGACACGGTAAATGAAAAATCTCCATCTCCTACAAGCAAAACATAACCGTCACATGGCCTGACCATAGCTGGGTAGTTGTTCATAGCTGGGCAGCTTTTACTGAGCAAGGACCTAAAGTTTTATAAAAAAAAAGGTACACACAAAAATGTAGTGACTATAGTGGCAGATAGTTTTAAGAAGATAAGAATGAGTGAATGTGGTTACACACATAGTGGCAGATAGTTTTAAGATAAAAATGAGTGAATGTAGTTACACACATAGCGGTAGATAGTTTTAAGAAGATAAGAATGAGTGAATGTAGTTACACACATAAAGTATGGCAGGTAAAATATGTACAAAGGGGTGCTGAAAAGTTATCAGCCCAACACACATCCTAAAATCTGAGTATACTTCTGTAGCAGGAAAGAGTGTTATTTTATAATATGAAGTGTCAATCTGCAGGACCATAGTGCTAACTTTTGACCTTTCTTTTAGAGCAATGACAGAACTGTCAACAAAAGATGTGGAATTTTCAAGTGTGGAACTCTGAGAGCCATCATGAAGTTCATGCAGAACACCACTCTAACTTGCTGTGGCTATTAAAGGGTGAACTGAAAGTAAAACATGAGGGAAGCTGTGGAAAGCTGTTCACTTTCTGCAGGACAATGTGCCTGCTCACAGGATGATTTGAAGCTGTGAGTGCACAGCCAACCTAATCCCCAGATCTTGCTCCATCTGACTACTTTCTATTTCTCACTTTCAACAATTGTTTGAATGGAAGAAAATTTGTCAGTGATTTGGAGGTGATAGCAGCAGAAGTGTGCCATTTCAGTGACCAGACATATTTATTTTTTCTGGCAGGGTTAAAGAAACTTGAGAAATGATGTGCCAAGTGTGCTGAACTTCAGGGTGAACATGTGGAATAACATGCAGGTTTCATGGCCCTAGGTCATTCCCTTCTTGGTCAGGCTGATAACATTTCAGCACCCCTTCATAATGTAAGGCAGGCCACACATTTAAAGTATGACAGGCCACACATTTAAATTATGACAGGCCACACATTTAAAGTATGACAGGCCACACATTTAAAGTATGACAGGCCACACATTTAAAGTATGACAGGCCACACATTTAAAGTATGACAGGCCACACATTTAAAGTATGACAGGCCACACATTTAAAGTATGACAGGCCACACATTTAAATTATGACAGGCCACACATTTAAAGTATGACAGGCCACACATTTAAAGTATGACAGGCCACACATTTAAAGTATGACAGGCCACACATTTAAAGTATGACAGGCCACACATTTAAATTATGACAGGCCACACATTTAAAGTATGGCAGGCCACACATTTAAAGTATGGCAGGCCACACATTTCAAAATGGGAACCAGTGAACAGTCGTATGCTAAGAGCATGATACAAAGTAAGGCAAAGAAGAACGATAATCATACAATGCCATGTACCCACAAACAATGCAGATGATGAAATAAAAGACAATTTCTATTATCAACTACAACAACTTATCAACAACGTACCTAAACATGACATCTTAATTGTCATGGAAGACTTCAATGCCAAGGCAGGAAAAGATAACACCAACGTAGAAAAAGTAATGGGGAAAGAATGAACTGATACAATAAACCAGAATGGAGAAAGATTAATTGAAATATGTCTAGCAGAAGGCATGGTCACTGGAGGAACAATATTTCCACACAAAGAAATACATAAAATAACATGAATGTCTCCAGATGATAGAACTAGAAACCAGATAGATCATTTTTGTATTAGAAAACAATTCAGAACATCTCTGATAGATGTAAGAGCATATAGGGGTGCAGATGTCAACAGTGATCACAACCTGTGTATAGGGAGGATAAGACTTAAAAGACAACACAAGAAAGCAGTTCTCAGAAAGATAAAGTCATAGCCTACAAGAAGAAAACACCAACATAGATTTCAATCTGGAACTTACGAAACATTTCGCAGCACTCAAAGAGGTAGACAAGACAGAAAATTCATACAGCACAGCCATAATCACGGCACCAAGAGCAAGTGCTGGACTGCAGTCAACAAGTAGAAAAGCTTGGATATCAGATAACACATGGAAATACATACATGAAAGAAGAGCAGCCAAATTAGCCATTAGACAGATCTTGGAAAAGTTCTGGCAAAAGCAACATACAAAAAAAAAGTTTTGGCAAAAGCAACATACAAAGAACTAGACAATAAAGTAAAAAGTTCAGCTAGAAGAGACAAAAGAGAATATATGGACAATATGGCAAAAGAAGCAGAAAATGCAGCAAAAACAGGAGACAGTAAAACTCTATATAACATACAAAAGAAGCTAACAGCTTTAGGATGTATAAAATCGGAAAAAAGTAGGAGCAGCTTTATTACTTAACGATTACAAAGTTGTGACGTTTCGGCGTGAGCCTTAATCATACAAAAACATACAGGACGAAGAAATAGAGAGAGGAGATAAAGTATAGATTCACATGAATACTGTTTAAAAAAAAAAAAATTTTTTTTAAAGGAGTACTTAGCTGTAAATTGCAAGGTGTGGTTTGTTCGGCGGTGTGTGTCAGGAATGGATCTGGTAGGACGTGGAAATTGTTTAAATAGAGACCTGTGACATGTGGTCGGTGGGTTGTAACTGGGGGTGGTGGATGGGGAATGGGGGAAGGGAAAGAGAGTGACGCACTACTGGCCTAGCTAGGAGAAATTGAAACAGGTGATTGGGGAAGAGGGGTTGCAGAGAAAATAGCGGGGTTGCAGAGTGATGCTGTGAGGAAGTTTGAAAAGTAAGAAGGGGTGGATTTAGTGGAGAGGTACTATAATGATTGAAGAAGATGATGTTACGTGTAACTAAACAGCGAGTTTAACCCATGTGGTTCCAGCGTCCCATAATTTTGAATGCAGTGGTTCTCAAGTGCCAGGCGGCTTGTGTCATCTGCGTGACATTGTTTAATGGCTGTTACCAGAAAATCAGATTTGCCTCTGTGGTTGGGGCCATTGAAATGATTTGGGACTGGTTTCGAAGCATGCTGGGCAATATCGTACAGATGTTTTTGCATGCGGTCCCCTAATCTGAGACCAGACTCACCGATATATGTTATCCTGCATCTTTTGCAAACGATGCAGGATAACATATATCGGTGAGACTGGCCTCAGATTAGGGGACCGCATGCAAAAACATCTGTACGATATCGCCCAGCATGCTTCGAAATCAGTCCCAAATCATTTCAATGGCCCCAACCACAGAGGCAAATCTGATTTTCTGGTAACAGCCATTAAACAATGTCACGCAGATGACACAAGCCACCTGGCACTTGAGAACCGCTGCATTCAAAATTATGGGACGCTGGAACCACATGGGTTAAACTCGCTGTTTAGTTACACGTAACATCATCTTCTTCAATCATTATAGTACCTCTCCACTAAATCCACCCCTTCTTACTTTTCAAACTTCCTCACAGCATCACTCTGCAACCCCGCTATTTTCTCTGCAACCCCTCTTCCCCAATCACCTGTTTCAATTTCTCCTAGCTAGGCCAGTAGTGCGTCACTCTCTTTCCCTTCCCCCATTCCCCATCCACCACCCCCAGTTACAACCCACCGACCACATGTCACAGGTCTCTATTTAAATAATTTCCACGTCCTACCAGATCCATTCCTGACACACACTGCCGGACAAGCCACACCTTGCAATTTACAGCTAAGTACTCCTTTAAAAAAAATTTTTTTCTTTTTAAACAGTATTCATGTGAATCTATACTTTATCTCCTCTCTCTATTTCTTCGTCCTGTATGTTTTTGTATGATTAAGGCTCACGCCGAAATGTCACAACTTTGTAATCATTAAGTAATAAAGCTGCTCCTACTTTTTTCCGATTTTATACATTCTGGTATCACAGCTTTACTGCAGTGCTTAGTGTATAGTTGTATACTTATACACCAGTTATTGTGCTAACAGCTTTAGGATGCTATTACCTCCATAGAAAGACCAGTCTTTAGCAAAACAGGCAACCTATTAACATCAAGTAAAGGCCAAAAGCAGATGGGCTGAACATTTCCAAGAAATACTTAATCGACCACACCCAAATGAATTAATAAATCTTGAAACCGATTTACCTGTCCCACAACTAAATGTCAACTTAGATGAAGTTACACTGAATGAAACTGAAACAGCAGTGAATCTAATGGCTAACAACAAAGCTGCAGGTGAATATGAAATAGCAGTCAAAATGTTAAAAGCTATTAACAGTGACAACATAAGCCAACTACAGAGAATGTTTAATAAGATTTGGAAAGAAGAAAAGGTCCCTTCTAAACAGAAAAAAGGAATCATTGTTAAAATACCCAAAAAAAGGCAAACACATTGACTGCAATAACTGGAGGTGTGCAACCTTACTATCAGTTGTGTCAAAGCAGTTTTGTAAAGTGATTTTGAATAGACTTAAAGATATAGTGGATACTGCAATGAGAGAAGAACAAGCAGGATTTCGAAAAGGGAGAAGCTGTCTTGACCAGATCTTTACTCTAAGAATAATACTTGAAGAACATTTTGAAAACAGGGTCAGGAATGAGGAGGTCTGGGAAAGGGCAGGACAAGAACCTATGAACCTACAAATCATGTCTAGGAAGTGGAGGTGGATTAGCCACACTCTGAGGAAACCAGACACCAACATAGCAAGACAGGCACTGACATGGAATCCTCAAGGAAATAGAAAATGAGGAAGACCTAGACTTACTTGGAGAAGAGAAATAATGACAGTACTCAAAGACAAGGGATACACATGGAAGGAAGCAGAGAATAGTTCCAAGAACAAGAATGACTGGAGAGCCTTTGACCTATGCTCCCAAGGGAGTGAAAGATGATGATGATGAAAAGCAAAAACCATTAATCTTGAACTTTATAGACTTTAAAAAGGCATTTGATAGCATACACAGAGATTCATTGTGAAGAATTTTAAGACTATATGGAGTACTATCTAAAGTTGTCAACATCATTAGAAATCTCTACAATGGATATGTTTGTGCAATCAAGACAGAAGAAGGAATGAGCAAATGGTTCCAGACTGAAACAGGCATGAAACAAGGTTGTATATTATTTCCCTTGCTTTTTGGAATTGTCACAGGCTTTATAATGAAAAGATGGTGTACTGGTAAAATGGGCACTGATTGGGTACATGGACCCAAATAGAAGATCTTGATTTTGCAGATGACATAACTCTTATCAGTGACAATACGAAATCATTGCTAGTAAAAACAGATACCCTATCTTCAATGGCTAGCAAAACAGAACTTGAAATTAACACGGAAAAAACAAAATAATGAAACTTCTCATTAACCATGAAGGAAAACTATATGTAGAAGGGAAAGCTGTTGATGAAGTAAACCAATTTGCAAACCTTGGCAGCTACATAGACCAGGATGGTGACACTAGAAAGGAAGTTAGAATCAGATTTGCAAAAGCAGCATCGATCTTCAAGAACCTTGAGAACATATGGAATTCAAAAGTTATAAACACAAAAACCAAGTTAAGATTATTAAATTCAAATGTGATATCCACCTTCATTTATGCATGTGAAAGCTGGAAAACAACTGAAGAAATAAACAAGAAATTAGACTCTTTTGAAAACAAACGCCTATGGAAAATAGTTGGTATAAAGTGGAATGAGTTTAAGAGCAACACAGAGATAAGACATATGAGCAAACAACAACCTGTCTCATGGGTGACCAGAAAAAGATGGACATGTGTAGGCCATGTGAAGAGAAGAAGCAATCAGAGAATACCAAAACAAGCTACCAAGTGGAGCGCAACAGGCCGAAGAAAAAGATGTCGACCACGTGAAACTCTAAAGAGGACACTGTTAAGAGAAGCCAGTTTAGTGGGCATAACATCCCTTGATGAAGTTGAAACACTCACCAAAAACAAGAAAACTTGGCAAATAACTATGTGAGCCCTATGTGACGTTTAATGGCACAGAAAGGATGTAAGATGTAAGAAGTCACTCATGTAAAAAGAAATAAAGGACATTGGCTGAGTATCTGTCCCAGAGGTAAACTAATGAAGTGAGATATAAAAACACAAAATTCTCAGACTACTAAAGCACAAACAAATCAACACACTGGCTAAGCAACAAAAAAAAAAACACATCCAAAAAAATGGTTGAACTATAAAAGAATGGACAAATCAATAAACTTCTGAGCAAAAAATAAAAACAGAGTTAAACCAACAAACTGCCAAGTAATATAAGCAGGGTCAAACCAACAAACTGTCAAGCAATAAAAACTTTGTTAAACCAACAATCTGTCAAGTAATGAAATCTTGGTTAAATCAACAATCTGTCAAGTAATGAAATTCTGGTTAAACCAACAATCTGTCAAGCAATCAAATCCTGGTCAAACCAACAAATTGTAAAGCAATAAAAACTTGGTTTAACCAACAATCTGTCAAGCAATCAAATCCTGGTTAAATCAACAACCTGTCAAGCAATGAAATCATGGTTAAATCAACAATCTGTCAAGCAATGAAATCATGGTTAAATCAACAATCTGTCAAGCAATGAAATCATGGTTAAACCAACAATCTGTCAAACAATGAAATCATGGTTAAATCAACAATCTGTCAAGCAATGAAATCCTGGCCAGAAAACAAAATGTCAAGCAAACAAAAACTTGGTTAAACCAACAAACTGTCAAGCAATGAAATCCTAGTCAGACCAATAAACAGTCAAGCAATAAACATGTGGTCAAACCAACAGTCAAGCAGTAAAAACCTGGTAATACCAACAAACTGTCAAGCAATAAACCTAGTCAAACCAACAAACTGTCAAGCAATAAAAAACTGGTCAAACCAACAGTCAAGCAATAAAATCCTGGTCAAACCAACAAACAGTCAAGCAATAAAAACCTGGTCAAACCAACAGATAGTCAAGCTATAAAAACCTGGTCAAACCAACAAACAGTCAAGCAATAAAAACAAAAGAAAATTGGTTGAACAAACCAACAGTTAAGGAATAAAAACCTGGTCAAAACAACATGCAAAGCACTAAAAACCTGGTCAAACCAATAGTCAAGCAATAAAAATCTAGTGAAAGAAACAAAACAACAAGCAAATAAAAACCTGGTTAAACCAACAGTCAAGCAATAAAAATCTGGTTAAATCATCAGTCAAGCAATAAAAATAAAGTCAAATCAAAAAACAGTCAAGAATTAAAAACCTGATCAAATCAACAATCAAGAAAATAAAAACTTGGTCACACCAACAAATTGTCAAGCAATAAAAACCTGGTCAAACCAACAAACTGTCAAGCAATAAAATCTTTGTTAAACCAACAATCTGTCAAGTAATGAAATCTTGGTTAAATCAACAATCTATCAAGCAATCAAATCCTGGTCAAACTAACAAATTGTAAAGCAATAAAAAATTGGTTTAACCAACAATCTGTCAAGTAATAAAATCCTGGCCAAAAAGACAAACTGTCAAGTAAATAAAAACTTGGTTAAACCAACAGTCTATCAAGCAATGAAATCCTAGTCAGACCAATAAACAGTCAAGCAATAAACACCTGGTCAAACCAACAGTCAAGCAGTAAAAACCTGGCAATACCAATAAACTGTCAAGGAATAAACCTAGTCAAACCAACAAACAGTTAAGCAATAAAAACCTGGTCAAACCAACAGTCAAGCAATAGAAACCTGGTCAAACCAGCAAACAGTCAAACACTAAAAACCTAGTCAAACCAGCAAACTATCAAGCCAATAAAAACCTGGTCAAACTAACAGTCAAGCAATTAAAAACCTGGTCAAGCCAACAAACAACCATGTACTAAAAACCTGGTCAAACCAACAGTCAAGCAATAAAAACCTGGTCAAACCAACAAACAATCAAGTACTAAAAACCTGGTAACACCAACAATCAAGCAAAAAGAACCTAGTCAAACCAACAATCAAGCAATAAGAACCTGGTCAAACCAACAAACAGACAAGCATTAAAAATTTGGTCAAATGAACAAACAGACAAGCAATAAAAACTTGGTCAAAGAAACAAATATTCATGCAACAAAAACCTGGTCAAACCAACATTCAAGCACTAAAAACACGGTTAAACCAATAGTCAAGCAATAAAAATGTGGTCAAAGAAACAAAAAGTCAAGCAATAAAAATGTGGTCAAAGAAACAAAAGTCAAGCAATAAAAACCTGGTTAAACCAACAGTCAAGCAATAAAAACCTGGTTAAACCAATAAACAGTCAAGCAATAAAAACCTGGTCAAACCAGCAAACTATCAAGCCAATAAAAACCTGGTCAAACTAACAGTCAAGCAATTAAAAACCTGGTCAAGCCAACAAACAACCATGTACTAAAAACCTGGTCAAACCAACAGTCAAGCAATAAAAACCTGGTCAAACCAACAAACAATCAAGTACTAAAAACCTGGTAACACCAACAATCAAGCAAAAAGAACCTAGTCAAACCAACAATCAAGCAATAAGAACCTGGTCAAACCAACAAACAGACAAGCATTAAAAATTTGGTCAAATGAACAAACAGACAAGCAATAAAAACTTGGTCAAAGAAACAAATATTCATGCAACAAAAACCTGGTCAAACCAACATTCAAGCACTAAAAACACGGTTAAACCAATAGTCAAGCAATAAAAATGTGGTCAAAGAAACAAAAAGTCAAGCAATAAAAATGTGGTCAAAGAAACAAAAGTCAAGCAATAAAAACCTGGTTAAACCAACAGTCAAGCAATAAAAACCTGGTTAAACCAATAAACAGTCAAGCAATAAAAACCTGGTCAAACCAGCAAACAGTCAAGCAATAAAAAGCTGGTTAAACCACTAAACTGTCAAGCATTAAAAACCTAATCAAACCAACATTAACGCAATAAAAACATGGTCAAACCAAAATTCAAGTAATTAAAAACCTGGTCAAACCAACATTCAAGCAATAAAAACCTAGTAAAAAAAAAAGCCAACCAATAAAATCCTGGTTAAACCAACAGTCAAGCAATAAAAAGCTGGTTAAACCAACAGTCAAGCAATAAAAACAAAGTCACATTGACAAACAGTAAATCAATAAAAACCTGGTCACACCAACAAACTTTTACGCAATAAAAACCTAATCAAACCAACAGTCAAGCAATAAAAACCTGGTCAAACCAGCAAACAGTCAAGCAATAAAAACCTGGTCAAACCAGCAAACAGTCAAGCAATAAAAAAATGGTCAAACCACTAAACTGTCAAGCATTAAAAACCTAATCAAACCAACATTAACGCAATAAAAACATGGTCAAACCAAAATTCAAGTAATTAAAAACCTGGTCAAACCAACATTCAAGCAATAAAAACCTAGTAAAAAAAAAAGCCAACCAATAAAATCCTGGTTAAACCAACAGTCAAGCAATAAAAAGCTGGTTAAACCAACAGTCAAGCAATAAAAACAAAGTCACATTGACAAACAGTAAATCAATAAAAACCTGGTCACACCAACAAACTTTTACGCAATAAAAACCTAATCAAACCAACAGTCAAGCAATAAAAACCTGGTCAAACCAGCAAACAGTCAAGCAATAAAAACCTGGTCAAACCAGCAAACAGTCAAGCAATAAAAAAATGGTCAAACCAGCAAACAGTCAAGCAATAAAAATCTAATCAAACCAACAGTCAAGCAATAAAAACAAATTCAAATTGACAAACAGTCAATCAATAAAAACCTGGTCACACCAACAAACTTTTACGCAATAAAAATCTAATCAAAACAACAGTCAAGCAATAAAAACCTGGTCAAGCCAGCAAACAGTCAAGAAATAAAAACCTGGTCAAGCCAGCAAACTGTCAAGCAATAAAAATCTAATCAAACCAACAGTCAAGTAATAAAAATCTAGTCAAACCAAGAGTCAAGCATTAAAAACCTGGTTAAACCAGCTAACTATCAAGTAATAAATACCAAATCAAACCAACAGTCAAGCAATAAAAACCTGGTCAAGCCATCAAACTGTCAAGCAATAAAAACCTGGTCAAACCAACAGAAAAGTAATTAAAATCTTTGTCAAACCAACAAACTGTCAAGCAATAAAAATATAATCAAACCAACAGTCAAGCAATAAAAACCTAGTCAGACCAACAAATAGTCAAGCAATAAAAACCTGGTCAAACCAACAAATAGTCAAGCAATAAAAATCAGGTCAAACTAACATTCAAGCAATAAAAACCTGGTAAGACCAACAGTTAAGTAATTAAAAACTTCATCACACCAACAAACTGTCAAGCAATAAAAACCAGGTCAAACCAACAGTCAAGCAATAAAAATCTAATCAAACCAACAATCAAGCAATAAAAATCTAATCAAACCAGCAGTCAAGCAATAAAAATCTAATCAAACCAACAGTCAAGCAATAAAAACCTGGTAAAACCAACAAATAGTCAAGCAATAAAAACCTGCTCAAACCAACAAACAGTCAAGCAATAAAAACCTGGTAAAAAAACTAACTGTCAAGCAATAAAAACCTGGTCAAACTAACGATCAAGCAATAAATACCTAATCCAACTAACAGTCAAGCAATAAAAACCTGCTCAAACCAACAAATAGTCAAGCAATAAAAACCTGGTAAAACAACAAACTGTCAAGCAGTAAAAACCTGGTCAAACTAACGATCAAGCAATAAATACCTAATCGACCTAACAGTCAAGCAAATAAAAACCTGGTCAAACCAACAAACTGTCAAGCAATAAAAACCTGGACAAACCAACAGTCAAGCAATAAAAGCCTGGTCAAACCAACAGTCAAGCAATAAGAACCTGGTCAAACCAACAGTCAACCAATAAGAACCTGGTCAAACCAACAGTCAAGCAATAAGAACCTGGTCAAACCAACAGTCAAGCAATATGAACCTGGTCAAACCAACAGTCAAGCAGTAAGAACCTGGTCAAACCAACAGTCAAGCAATATGAACCTGGTCAAACCAACAGTCAAGCAATAAGAACCTGGTCAAACCAACAGTCAAGCAATAAGAACCTGGTCAAACCAACAGTCAAGCAATATGAACCTGGTCAAACCAACAGTCAACCAATATGAACCTGGTCAAACCAACAGTCATGCAATATGAACCTGGTCAAACCAACAGTCAATCAATAAGAACCTGGTCAAACCAACAGTCAAGCAGTAAAAACCTGGTCAAACCAACAGTCAAGCAGTAAGAACCTGGTCAAACCAACAGTCAAGCAATATGAACCTGGTCAAACCAACAGTCAAGCAATAAGAACCTGGTCAAACCAACAGTCAAGCAATAAGAACCTGGTCAAACCAACAGTCAAGCAATATGAACCTGGTCAAACCAACAGTCAACCAATATGAACCTGGTCAAACCAACAGTCATGCAATATGAACCTGGTCAAACCAACAGTCAATCAATAAGAACCTGGTCAAACCAACAGTCAAGCAGTAAAAACCTGGCAATACCAACAAACTGTCAAGCAATAAAAGCCTGGTCAAACCAACAGTCAAGTAATAAAAACCTGGTCAAACCAGCAAACAGTCAAACACTAAAAACCTAGTCAAACCAGCAAACTGTCAAGCCAATAAAAACCTAATCACACCATATTAACGCAATAAAAAGCTGGTTAAACCAACAGTCAAGCAATAAAAACAAAGTCAAATTGACAAACAGTAAATCAATAAAAACCTGGTCAAACCAACAGTCAAGCAATAAAAACCTAATCAAACCAACAGTCAAGCAATAAAAACAAATTCAAACTGACAAACAGTCAATCAATAAAAACCTGGTCAAACCAAAAGTAAAGCAATAAAAACAAAGTCAAACTGACAAACAGTCAATCAATAAAAACCTGGTCAAGCAATAAAAACAAAGTCAAATTGACAAACAGTCTATCAATAAAAACCTGGTCAAACCAACAAACTTGTAAGCAATAAAAATCTAATCAAACCAACAGTCAAGTAATAAAAACCTAGTCAAACCAACAGTCAAGCATTAAAAACCTGGTTAAACCAGCAAACTGTCAAGCAATAAAAACCTGGTCAAACCAACAGTCAAGTAATAAAAACCTAGTCAAACCAATAAACAAGCAATAAAAACCTGGTTAAACCAACAGTCAAGCAATATGAACCTGGTCAAACCAACAGTCAACCAATATGAACCTGGTCAAGCCAACAGTCAAGCAATATGAACCTGGTCAAACCAACAGTCAATCAATAAGAACCTGGTCAAACCAACAGTCAAGCAGTAAAAACCTGGCAATACCAACAAACTGTCAAGCAATAAAAGCCTGGTCAAACCAACAGTCAAGTAATAAAAACCTGGTCAAACCAGCAAACAGTCAAATACTAAAAACCTAGTCAAACCAGCAAACTGTCAAGCCAATAAAAACCTAATCACACCATATTAACGCAATAAAAAGCTGGTTAAACCAACAGTCAAGCAATAAAAACAAAGTCAAATTGACAAACAGTAAATCAATAAAAACCTGGTCAAACCAACAGTCAAGTAATAAAAACCTAGTCAAACCAATAAACATGCAATAAAAACCTGGTTAAATCAGCAAACTGTCAAACAATAAAAATCTAATCAAACCAACAGTCAAGCAATAAAAACCTGATCAAACCAAGAAATAGTCAAGCAATAAAAATCTAATTAAACTAACAGTCAAGCAATAAAAACCTGGTCAAACTAATGATCAAGCAATAAATAACTGGTCAAACTAACGATCAAGCAATAAAAACCTGGTCAAACTAACGATCAAGCAATAAATACCTGGTCAAACCAACAAATAGTCAAGCAATAAAAACCTCATCAAACCAACAGTCAAGCAATAAAAACCTGGTAAAAAAAACAAACTGTCAAGCAATAAAAACCTGCTCAAACCAACAGTCAAGCAATAAAAACCTGGTAAAAAAAACAAACTGTCAAGCAATAAAAACCTGCTCAAACCAACAAATAGTCAAGCAATAAAAACCTGGTAAAAAAAACAAACTGTCAAGCAATAAAAACCTGCTCAAACCAACAAATAGTCAAGCAATAAAAACCTGGTAAAAAGAACAAACTGTCAAGCAATAAAAACCTGGTAAAAAAAACAAACTGTCAAGCAATAAAAACCTGCTCAAACCAACAAATAGTCAAGCAATAAAAACCTAATCAAACTAACAATCAAGCAATAAGTACCTAATCGAACTAACAGTCAAGCAAATAAAAACCTGGTCAAACCAACAAACTGTCAAGCAATAAAAACCTGGTCAAACGAACAAACTGTCAAGCAATAAAAACTTGGTCAAACCAACAAACTGTCAAGCAATAAAAACCTGGTCAAACGAACAAACTGTCAAGCAATAAAAACTTGGTCAAACCAACAGTCAAGCAACAAAAACCTGGTCAAACCAACAGTCAAGCAATAAAAACCTGGTCAAACCAACAGTCAAGCAATAAGAACCTGGTTAAACCAACAGTCAACCAATAAGAACCTGGTCAAACCAACAGTCAAGCAATAAAAACCTGGTCAAACCAACAGTCAAGCAATAAAAGCCAGGTCAGACCAACAGTCATGCAATAAATGCCTGGTCAAACCAACAGTCAAGCAATAAAAGCCAGGTCAAACCAACAGTCAAGCAATAAAAGCCTGGTCAAACCAACAGTCAAGCAATAAAAGCCTGGTCAAACCAACAGTCAAGCAATAAGAACCTGGTCAAACCAACAGTCAACCAATAAGAACCTGGTCAAACCAACAGTCAAGCAATAAAAACCTGGTCAAACCAACAGTCAAGCAATAAAAGCCAGGTCAGACCAACAGTCATGCAATAAATGCCTGGTCAAACCAACAGTCAAGCAATAAAAGCCAGGTCAAACCAACAGTCAAGCAATAAAAGCCTGGTCAAACCAACAGTCAAGCAATAAAAGCCTGGTCAAACCAACAGTCAAACAATAAGAACCTGGTCCAACCAACAGTCAAGCAATAAAAGCCTGGTCAAACCACCAGTCAAGCAATAAAAGCCTGGTCAAACCAACAGTCAAACAATAAGAACCTGGTCAAACCAACAGTCAAGCAATAAAAACCTGGTCAAACCAACAGTCAACCAATAAAAGCCTGGGAAAACTAACAAACTGTCAAGCAACAGAAATCTGATCAAACAAACAAATAGTTAAGCAACAGAAACTTATAAGTGCTTGATGGTCAGGAAAAAGGACACTCATGGTCCTCCTACTAGGTATGCCTCGTGGAAGGTGTTGTGGGTTTATCAGCGTTCTTTCTGGGGTTGGGCTGTTGGGCAGCTTTGTCGTGGAGTTTTTACTATGTATGCTAGCTTCTTTGCAGATGCTGTCAATGTATGTTACGAATAGTAAGGGAGATAGCACAGAGTCTTTTATGATGAATGGTTCAGAATGTCCTGCATTTGTTCTAACTGTACACTGACTGTTTTCTTATAGGTTTTTGCAAAGGTTGATCAGATGTGTACTAACTCCATAATGTTGTAAGACTTCTCACATTTTATATCTATCTACTCTGTCAAAAGCTTCTTCTTGATCTACGTAAGCTATGTGAAGTATCTGGTTGTGTCAACAGATTTTTCTGTTAGCTGTCTTAGGGAAAAGATGGCATCTGTACAGTTTTTTTTTCTAAATCCCATCTGTTTCATTTAACTGTGGTTCAATCAGTGGTCGCAGTCTGTTCTCTAGGATCTTGCAGAACATTTTTCCAGTATGGCTTAGCAGTGAGATGGCTCTATATTGTTTGAAATCCCTTTTACAGATATTTTTCTTCCATACTGGAATAATCCCTGCATTTCTCTAGTCCTGTGGTGTTTCTTGTTTTTCCCATATCAAGTTATAGTCTGTGAAGTCAAGCTATTCTAAATCTTTGCACATTTGATTAACTCATATCATCACATGATGTGGCTTTGTTCATTGGGGCCTTTCTGATGGCTTCTCTGGTTTCAGCTTGTAGTATTTGATGATTTTTAAAAAATATTTCTGTTCTCAGTTGGTTGTTAGAAAGTAATATTTTCAAGCTGTCTGATGCTTGTTAGAAAGTAATATTTTCAAGCTGTCTGATGCTTGTTAGAAAGTAATATTTTCAAGCTGTCTGATGCTTGTTAGAAAGTAATATTTTCAAGCTGTCTGATGCTTGTTAGAAAGTAATATTTTCAAGCTGTCTGATGCTTGTTAGAAAGTAATATTTTCAAGCTGTCTGATGCTTGTTAGAAAGTAATATTTTCAAGCTCTCTGACTCAAGCTGTTTTTGTGCTGCTTGTGATGATTCTCATGGCTGGGTTCTAGAGTAGATGGACTTTGTCAAAGTGTGATTTTGCAGTTGTTGCTCATGCTGTTATTCTGAGCTCCAGTACATGTCACACTCATCGAATGTGTGCCCTGACAATTCCCAAAGCTGGGATGTTGGCTGTAGCGTAGTTACCGTCAGGGTGTCAAAGTTTAGACTAAGAGAGACATCAACCTGCTGTCTTGCAGGAATGCTGGGGACGGCCAAAGATTAGGGAAAGCAGTCTGAGAAAAGCACTAGCTGAAGACAGTCTATGAACAAATCAAGGAAACACAAATCATTTAATTAATGATGTCTTCTATGATTTTGTGGCGGCCTGGTTAGCTGAGTGGTTAGGCGTTCGGTTTACTAATCGGGTGGTACCGGGTTCAATACCAGCAGTGGAATTTTTCTGGTACACACCAAAAAGGCCCCGGGATCGACCCAGCCTCTAAAAATGGGTACCAGAGAAATCTGGGAAAGTAAAGCGGCCAGGTGTGATACTGACCATATCAAACTTTCATGTGCCGGAGGTCATGGAAAATACGGGCCTAACACCGTATTCCCCTATATGCTTTAATGAAATGAAAACGGGAAATTTATCTTTTTTTTTTTTTTTTACCCGACCCCTACGGTGCCTTGCGATGAGATTGTTAACAAAGATGCCATTTGGCTCTATAAGACAGTGGTGCCTCAAATCCTTGCAGCTAACACAGATCTGTCGACTGCTCTTAATGTTTTCTTTTCCATCTGGACACTGACGTCAGCCAAAAGAATTTATCAAAATTAAATAATAAATTTTACCTAAGAAAGTTGATGCTTGCTAGATCTCCTCATTCACAAACTGGAACTTCTCTCACTCTTCTCACTCCAGAAAACACATTTACAATAACCATGTTAAAAGTAGCCCTCATTCATAAATAAACGAAACAAGATTAAACCGGTGTTCTATCAAATATTCGAACGAATTAAAAATAAATTTAAGACCCAAATGTCACTTTAAGGGGAAAAGGAAAAGAGAAATACCATAAAGAAGATAATATTTCAAAAATTGTAATTCATTCCTGTATTATGTCATTCTTCACGTCAGAAGAAAGATAATATTCGTTTGTCACGATAATAATTCTTATCATGGATTTTGTTTCTTCCCGGACGACAAAGGAACGGATTTCTAGTACTTTTTACCAAATTTATTTTCAAAATTTCTTGACACACAGACACACCACTTAAAAATAAAGTATATATTTCTAAATTTTGGCGCACCATTTATTTTATTGCAGACTTTCTGTACACGTGAAAAAGCCAAAATGTATCTTACATCTTACGTCCTTCCCATGCCGTCACAGAGATTTCACATGGTAGTTCGCCAAGTTTTCCTGTTTTCGGCCAGCTTTTCAATCTCATCAAAGGATTTTATGCCTACTAATTTTGCCTCTTTAGAGTTTCACTTAGCAGACCTCTTTCTCTTCGGCCTGTTGTGTTCCATTTTATAGCTTGTTTTCTCTGATTGTTTCTTCTCATCACGTGACCGATATGTGTCCATCTACTTTTTCCTGATCATCCATGAGACAGGTTGTTGTTCCCTCATCTGCCTTATCTCTACGTTGTTCTTGAATTCGTTCCACTTTATACTGAATATTTTCCTTGGGCATTTGTTTTCAAAAATAGTCTAATTTCTTGTCTATTTCTTTAGTTGTTTTCCAGTTGTCGCATGTATAAATGAGGGAGGATATTACATTTGAATTGAATAATCTTAGTTTGATTTTTGTGCTTATAATTTTAGAATTCCATATGTTCTCAAGATTCTTAAATATCAATGCTGCTTTTGCAATTCTAATTCTAACTTAATTTCTTTTGTCACCATCTTCGTCTATGTAGCTGACGAGGTATGCAAATTGGTTGACTTCTTCAACAACTGTTCTTTCTACGTACATAGAATAAAATAAAATAAATGGAGCACTTAGCCAGGCTCGTATTGACAGTCTCGGGGCCCCCTGGGCAAAGTAACGCCCTGGGCCCTCACCAATCCTCTCTAACATATGCAAGTAATGTTAGGAATTCATAGATTTCATTGGACTGGTTGGGCCCCCATGCACTTGGGACCCCTGGGCAGTGTCCACTTGGGCCCATCTGTTAAGACGGCACTGCGCCTAACTGACCCACCTATCACATATCATAAGTCTCCACTAAACATTCTTTACATTCCACCATGCGCACTTCTGATCACAGCCTCTTATAAGTCACAGCTAAGTGCTCCATTTATTTTATTTTATTCCATTTTTTCCTTTGCTACTTTTTACATGGATTCATGCGAATTTATATTTTATATTCCGTCTCTATTTCTTCGTCCTGTGTGCAAACCGAAACACCGCGACTGTGTTCTCGTCAGATAGTAAAGCTGCTCTACTTTTCTCCTAATTTATACATTTTATTATCACAGCTTTGCTGCAGTGGCTTCATGCATAGTTGTGTACTTAATTTTGAATAGTTATACACTAATTACGGTGAGAAAAAACAACCAGAGAATCCCAAAAACAAGCTGTCAAGTGGAACGCAAAAGAGGTCTACCACGTGAAACACTACATGTGACACTGTTAAGAGAGGCCAGTTTAGTGGGAATAACATCCCTTGATAAGGTTGAAAAACTCGCCGAAAACAGGAAATCTTGGCAAACTACTATACGAGCCCTATGTGACGTTTAACGTCACGGGAAGGATGTAGGAAGTAAGATACACTAATTATGCATGTACAAGCCAGGGTTGTATCCTTGGATCCAGGCTGTGGGGAAAGGGGGAGGGTGCGTATATTCTTTCTGTCGTTCTACCAGTGCTACATGTGCACATGTCCTCGGGGCCTATCTTGAGCTTGATACCTCACACTGGAGCCGTAAAGTGGAGACTTTTTCTTTTCTGCTGAATTGATAGTAATTATTTTCTAGTGGCATTGTGGTTTTTGCCTCTTTAATCTTATCTATCTATCTATCTATCTATCTATCTATCTATCTATCTATCTATCTATCTATCTATCTATCTATCTATCTATCTATCTATCTATCTATCTATCTATCTATCTATCTATCTATCTATCTATCTATCTATCTATCTATCTATCTATCTATCTATCTATCTATCTATCTATCTATCTGTCTGTCTGTCTGTCTGTCTATCTATCTATGTATCTATCTGTCTGTCTGTCTATCTATCTATCTATCTTGTGGTAATCAGCCATCTAATTTTTTTTCCTGGGATTTCTGCTGCTGATTTGTTCCCAAGTACACACCACAACTGAATGAAATCCACTGCATGACCACTCTTGAGAAAAGCTGACATATCTGGTATATTACTGTTTGTAGATCACTGACATGGACACTTGACTTGTCAGTAGAAAAGATAATAACAACATTTGAAATGAAATTTTATAGAAGAGCACTTAGAATATCATGGATAGAAAGAAAATCAAATAAAGATATGCTGACGGGATTAGGTGTCGAGAAAACTGGCCTGCATACACCGTCAAAGCTAAGAATATAAGATACTTCGGCGGCATCAACAGACACGATGGTTTGGAGAGACTGATAGAAGAAGACAATGCCCGACGAAAGGGAAAAGGGACGACCTCGCGGCAGGTGGACTCAGGACATCACAGACTATTTACAAATACCATGAATGTCATTTCGAGATGCTGGCAACTTGTCGAGGACCGCATTGCACTCAGGGAGGCAGCGAGATGGGTTAACGTTCTGTGTCACATGACACACAGATCACTGTCTCTTTGGCTCTTGAATACAATAATTACTGACATTACATCAGTCAAGAACGCCGGTATTTCTTTAACAGTTTTTTTGTTCTTTCTTCTGAATTTAAGGCTTCTGGTGTCACTCTTAGTGCCTAGTTCCTGGAAAATGTCCATGTTGCTATTGACATCTACCTGTTTCCCATTATTTAATACAATAAGAAACCCCATCCGCCTCCCTCCGCCTCCTCGCTCTATCGTTCTCAGTTTCGTTGCTTGCAGACACTGTTGCACATCGCTTCATTTATGTATAAACTAGGAAAAAGTAGGAGCAGCTTTATTACTTAACGACTACAAAGTTGTGACGTTTCGGCGTGAGTTTTAATCATACAAAAACATACAGGACGAAGAAATAGAGAGAGGACATAAAGTACAGACTCACATAAACGCTATGTTAAAAAAAGGAAATAAAATAAATAGGGCACTTAGCTGTAACTTGTAAGTAGATGTGGCTTGTCCGACGCTTGTTTAGAAATGGGCATGGTGGAGCGTATGGAATGTTTAAATGGAGACTTGTGATGTGTGATAGGTGGGTCGTAACTGAGGGTGGTGGGTGGGTAAACCGTGTAGGGGACTATGTGTATTAGATACCCTCAGATTAGGGGACCGCATGCAGAAACATCTGCACGATATCGCCCAGCATGCTTCGAAACCAGTCCCCAATCATTTAAATGGCCCCAACTACAAAGGCAAATCTGATTTTCTGGTAAAAACCATCAAACAATGTCACGCAGATGACACAAGTCGCCTAGCGCTTGAGAACCGCTACATTCAGGATTATGGGACGCAGGAACCACATGGTTTGAGCTCGTTATTCAGCTACACCTAACATTCTCCTCTTCAACAATCATAATCCCTCTCCACTAAGCTCCACTCACTTCTCACTTGTTATACATAGTTCACAACCTCCTCACAGCATCACATTACAACCCATCCACCCCAACTATAATCATCTATTTCACCTTTTCCTGTCTAGGTTAACATTGTATTACTCGCTGTCCCCTCCACGATTTCCCCACCCACCACCCTCAGTTATGACCCACCTATCACACATCACAAGTTTCCGTTTAAACATATCATATGCTCCAACAAGCGTTGACAAGCCACATCTACTTACAAGTTACAGCTAAGTGCCCTATTCATTTTATTTCCTTTTTTTAACATAGCATTTATGTGAATCTATACTTTATCTCCTGTCTTTATTTCTTCGTCCTGTATGTTTTTGTATGATTAAGGCTCACGCTGAAACGTCACAACTGTGTAGTCGCTACTAATAAAGCTGCTCTTACGTTGTAACTAGTTTATACATTCTGGTATCACAGCTTTACTGCAGTGCTTCGTGTATAGCTGTATACTTATACACTAATTATCGCTCCATTTAGTGGGAGTACGTTTCACGGTTCTGCCTTTCATTGCACATCGTCATACAAAAAAAAATGTCCTAAGAGAAAACCTCGAAGCTGAATATGAGATCAGATCATGCTCTTAAGTTTCCATAGGTCTTATATTTCTCACTCGAAGCTGAAAATGAGACCAGATCGCGCTCTCAAGTTTATATAGGTCTTATATTTCTCACTGACATTTCTTGGAGGTTGACAATTTTTGAAACAGTTCTTAGTTTTTGATCAGTAGAAAATACAACATAATTCTTCTTTCATTTTCAACAGATTTGAGCACATTCATCCCTTTCATTTTTAACTGATATGTAATTATAAATGGTTGGTCATTAGCTCAGTTAGTATGATCACACCCCATGTTTCGATCTTCCACCCATCCCAGTCAAAAGCCATCGCGAAGTATAAATCCAGTCTGCATTTTAAGGCATCACCGTGTGTAAATCGAGGCTGCAGCTTAGGGCATCGCCAGGTATAGTTTGAAGCTTAGGGCATCGCCAGGTATAGTTTGAAGCTTAGGGCATCGCCAGGTATAGTTTGAAGCTTATGGCATCGCCAAGTGATATATAATAACAATCAGTTTAATGAGCCACATCACAAAAATACTATTAAGAATCCCTTGAGAATCTTCAAATCAAATCGCAGGTCAAATATCAAGTTTTGGAAGCATGTTGAAAAAAGATCTCAAGTCAAATCTCAAGTCTTGCAAATATCTTGAAAATAAACGTTAACTGAATTTTCAAGTGTGTTGGTTCCCGTTTCCAGATAAATAATGATTAATTATAGCATGCATAATGGATTGATGGCTCTGAAAGTGAAGAAAGTAAATTAAAATAAAAAAGTAACACTATATATATATATATTTATATAAAAGACAGTGACACTACATATATATTTATATAAAAGAAAGTAACACGGCATATATATTTATGTAAAAGAAAATGACACTACATATATATTTATATAAAATAAAGTGACACTACATATATATTTATATAAAATAAAGTGACACTACATATATATTTATGTAAAAGAAAGTGATACTACATATATATTTATGTAAAAGAAAGTAACACTACATATCTACGGTCCAGAAAAAGGAACACACATATCTTATAAAAGCTTCATTTTTTATGTTATGGCAAAAGTTTTTTTTTTTTCCCCGGGTATCTCAAACCAAACCAAAAATTGTCACCAAGATATTAGGTCCATGATTTAGCGTGAATTTTGCTATCCTCATGTATAGTCAGAACGCAGTAGCTGCCCTTGCTAACCACGCGTTTTTTTTTTAACCATAACTCACGTTGCGTTTATGGAAAAGTCGTGATTTTTGTGGTGAACACAACTCACTTCCCACGCAAATGAAATCCTATAAAAGGGTGAGGTTACACAAACAAATTCAATTAATTTTCAAGTAGACAATTATGGCGCTATAAATCGCAAAATTTACGAAACATTGCTATTGATCGCCTGCAAGCAGGTGAAAGTCAAAGTTAAGTTGCCAGGCATTTAAAAGTGCAACAGAGTACCATCAGTCGACTTTGGTACCTTTTCCAAGCCACTGGCTCAGCCGAAGACTAGCACCACAGTGGACGACCTAGGCTGACAGCAGCAGCTGATGATCGCTTTATTCTGGTTCATCACTTCAGGAACAGGTTTACAACAGCTTCCTCAAGTGCCCAGTCATTGCTTGCAGGATGTCGTGTGACTTATCAAACTGCCCGGAATAGACTGCATGAAGTTGGAATGGTGGCACGACGACCTCTCTGAGGTCCTGTCTTAACGAGACGCCATCGCCAAAATCGACTTGTTTGGGCCAACCAGCATCGGCCCTGGACAACTGACAATCAGTGGAGACGTGTCTGGTTTAGTGACGAATCTTCTTTTTTGTTGCACCGCCATGATATGCAGAGAAAGGTCTACCCTAGGCCAAATGAACGTTTTGTCAAAAATTGCGTTGAGGAAGCTCCGCCGCACGGTGGTGGAGGTGTAATGGTGTGGGGAATGATCAGTTTCAACGGAAGGAGTCCATTGGTGCAGACTGAAGGAGGCTTGAATGCGCAAAGATTCATTCATTTGCATGTCCCTTGCGGAACTTTGCCTCCCTAACAGCACTCCGGTAGGCCTCACGGTTGTGAGCAAGATGGCCTGCTGCTGCTGCGTCCATTTACAGATCGTCAACGATTTCTTGCAGCCATCTTCGTTTTGGTCTTCCTCTTTTTCTTTTTCCCATTATGTATCCTTCCAATACGGTCTTCTCTGAATTATCATGACGTTTAATGTGTCCAAAATATTTAAGTTTTCTCTCTTTAATCCTCTTTACTAGCCAGCCTTCTTCAATATTAAGCTCTTGTAGTATAGATATACTACAAAGATACGTCAATGAAATTCTTCGACCCCATGTCCTTCAATTTTTGGCTGCGCAAAGGTTTGTGTTTCAACAGGACATCGCCAGACCCCATTCTGCACGGTTCACCACACAGTTCCTGACTGCCAACAACATTCTCACTCTTCCCTGGCCATCCCTGTCTCCAGACATGAATCCGATCGAGCACCTATGGGATGAGCTGCAAAGAAGTGTTTGTCGCGGAAACGTTTCTCCAGTCATTCGTCGTGATCTGTGACAGCCATCCCACAGGCGCACATCAGACATCTGATCGCATCTATGCCCAGGAGATGCCAGTCGCTGATCGATGCAAGCGGAGGCCACACACCATAATAACTTGAGAACACCTAGGACTAACAAATTCTCGCCACACATATGCAAAATACTATCAAGTGAGTGTTTAAATCCTTAGGTATTATTGTGTGCAATTTGACAATTTTATTCACTCAACTGAAAAAGCTATAGAATATCAAAGTTATGGCTAAAACTGGGTCACCAGTAGTTATGCGTTTCTTTTTTTTTTTTTTTGGACAGCATGTAATATATAAAAGAAAGTGATACTACATATATATTTATGTAATAGAAAGTAATATCTTACATCTAACATCCTGCCCGTGCAGTTAAACGTCACATAGGGCTCGCATAGTTGTCTGCCATGTTTTCCTGTTTTCGGCGAGTTTTTCAACTTCATCAAGGGATGTTTGCACACTAAACTGGCTTCTCTTAACAATGTCCTCTTTAGAGTTTCAAGTGGTCGACATATTTTTCTTCGGCTGGTGTGGTCCATAGATAGCTTGTTTTGTTATTCTCTGATTGTTACATGCATATTTATATAAAAGAAAATGACACTACATATATATTTGTATAAAGAAAATGACACTACATATGTATTTATATAAAAGAAAGTGGCACTACATGTATATTCATGTAGAAGAAGGTAACACTACATATATATTTATAGAAAAGAAAGCATCAGTATATATATTTATATATTTATATTCATCAGTTTATCTCAGTAGCAACTGACTCAGTTTTTAAAAATTGTATGTGTACAGTAGTGGAGCCCAAATAGAACAAATCATGGGTATACCATCAGTGTCCATTAGGTTATATTTTCATAATTTTTTTATTAGTTTCTCTAGTATTTGTAATGATAGAAGCATGTTTCATTACTTCTACAGTTTTCAAAGTTGTTACATAAATTATCATTGTAAACCTTAAACTATCTTTCTTTTGTTGCAAGACGGATGTGATGGGACTATTGTCATAAATAATTCAGTTTTCTGGTACCCGTCTTCTTTATGTTACACACTGTGTACATCTTTCTTGTTCTTGTCTGTGTTACTCTGTCTGAAATAAATGCTTATATAATGTCTAGACATACAAATTCACATATATATATATATATATACTTACATTTTGTCTGTATTATATTCATTTACTGTTATACTTCACAATTGTCTATTTTCTGTTACTCCTATGTCTAAGAATGTGTCTGTCTTTACTTTTCATTTGTCATTATGCCTGTAGCTATGCATATATCCATCCTCCAGTTGCTGGTTCCTCATTATGTCTGAATTCAAGGGCAAATCTGGTGATGTCTGAAAACTACGCAAGTAAAATCAACGGAGAGAAAACCACTCGTTCGGGATTTGTGGATGTTGATGGAGAATGCTGGGAGGGGGGGGGGGTGGTATAGTTTTCTGTTTCATCTGAAGCTCAAAGTGGTTAGCATCGATAACATAATCTTGACTTCAGTAATGTATGTCTCATAGCAGAATGTCTGGATAGTTTATCATCATCATCATCATCATCAAGTGCCGTGCCGACTGGCGTTGGCTATTATGCTTCTCCAGAGTACACGATCCTTTACGCAGGCCATCAGCTCAGTTGGTGATCTCCTCTCACACCACCCCGTCAGACTGTCCAGTATCATTTCTCTTGGTCTTCCTCTTGATCTTCTTTCCTCTATTTTTCCTGTTGTTATAATATTTTCAATGCCCCTTCTTTTCATTGCATGTCTATGAAAGAACTTTGCTTCTCTCTTAATTATTATTTTTTTTTTTTTGTAAGATTTTTTTTCTTGTCTCTGTAGCTCTTCTCATACATTCTTCATTAGTTATTTTTGCTGTCCAGGGAATTCGCAACATTCTTCTAATAAACCACATTTCTGCTGCTTCCAATGATTTTTATGCAGACTTGCCTATTGTCCATGATTCACTTCCATATAATAAGATAGGTTCAATATATAATTTTAGGACTCGTTTTCCAATATTCATTGACTAGCTGATTACCCGGCATTGCCCAGGTATTTATTTATACCAATCAACAAAGTTCTGTTCATTTCCACAACATTCTAGACGGTTCTACAACGTTCTATTCATTTCTACAGCCTCATAGAAGGGTCTACAGAGGTCTGTTCAGTTCTACAATCTTCTAGAAGGCTCTACGATGTCCTATTCATTTCCACAACCTTCTAGAGTGTTCTACAGAGTCTAGACGGTTCTGCAGAGTTCTGTTCCTTCGATTCAACTAAACGTGGGCTTAATTGTCATCAGGAATGTCACCAATCAGCTTAGCGACCCCAAATACTTTGAATTCGACACTAATCTCGGTCAATCTGGACATTTTATTTTTCACCACTTCTCATGCAACATTCTTCTAATAAACCACATTTCTGCTGCTTCCAATGATTTTTGTGCAGACTTGCATATTGTCCATGATTCACTTCCATATAACAAGATAGGTTCAATATAGCATTTTAGGACTCGTTTTCTAACATTCATTGATAAAGATGTGTTAGCTAATATGTTTCCCATTCTCTGAAATACAGTCTTTTCTTGGGCTATTCTGTTCCTAATTTCTGTTCTGCATTCCCATCTGAAGTTATTACTGCTCCAAGGTATTTGAATTTCTGCATCTGCTTTAGAATAGTTCCGTTTAATTTTATACTACATGTTGGTGGATTCTGTTTCTTAGATATAACCATAGTCTCTGTCTTTTTGATGTTCAAAGTAAGGCTTTTCTGTTCACTTTCTTTGGGGACTCTATCCAAGAGATTTTGCAGGTCTTGTTGATTCTCACCTATCAGTACTGTGTCGTCAGCATACCGAAGGTTAATATTGTATCCTCCAATTGTTATGCCTGGTTTTGTGATAATCTTTCTTAGAATATTCTCGCTGTGCAGATCTGAAGATAGTACACATCCTTGTCGCACCCCTTGTTATATAGGTTGGTATTTTCCAGTTCTCTTTTTAACTCGAACTGCTGCTTCTTGCTGCCAGTATAGATGTTTTACAATCATCAGGTCTTTGCTGTCTATATTGATGTCTTCAAGCATTTTAATAATTTCATTATGTTTCACCTTCTCGAATGCCTTGGTGTAATCAATGAAGAATAAGTAGAGATCTTTCTGTACATCTAAACTCTTTCTGTTAGTGTTCGTAAAGCATAAATGGCATTGTGTGTTCCCTTTCATTCAACAAATCCAAACTGTTCATCTGCTATTTCCATTTTTATCTTTTTTCTTGTTCTTCTCATGGTAATTCTCAGAAGTAGCTTCGTTATGTGACAAGAGAGGCTGATAGTCCAGTGGTCATCACATTCCTTTGCACCTGGTTTCTTTGGTAGTGCTATAAACGTGGATTTAAGCAGGTCACTGAGCATATAACCACTGTTGTAAATGTCATTCAGTAACTTTGTTTGTATTGTTACTCCTATCTCCTCTAGCGCCTCTATCTCTTATATTGTTATAATTTCAGGCCCAGTCGCTTTTCCTTTCTTCATGTGTTTGATGGCATCTATGATTTCATCTTCAAGTATTGGTGGTCCATCACAGTTTTCAGTATCTGGAGTTAATTCTGGTCTTTCTCCTCCATATAGCTCACCGATGTACTCTGTCCACCTGTACACAAACGTCTTCTTTTCCCATTAACATTTTACCTTCTTTTGATTTCAGGCATCCTGTGGTATATTTTGTCTTCCTGTCTGTGAATTCACTAATTCGGTTGTGCATGTTTTTGCTGTCTTTATTATGAGAGTCCTCTATTTGTCTGCACTGTTCATTTAACCACACTTCTTTTGCTTCTCTGCATTTGCGTCTTATTTCTTTATTTATCCTCCTATATTTTTCTCGTTATTTTTACTCCTTCTCTTGTCCATCAGTCCTAAGATGTCGTCTGTCATCCATTTATTTTTAGGGGCTTCTTTTTGTCGGTGGTATTATCTCCTTAACAGTTTGGTGGATAGAATCTCTTAACATTTCCCATTGTTCATCTATACTATTTATCTTTGCTATTTCATTACATCTATTTGTATAATAACTTTGTATTATTCTCGCAGTTCTTGGTCATTTTTAAGGAGTTCTGTCTTCAGTTTGATGTTTCTCATTTTTCTGCATGCTTTCTTTAGTTTTATTCTAATTTTTCCACAGAGTGGGTCATGGTCACTATTGCAGTCGGCTCCTGACATGGTTTTTGTTGTCAGTAATGCATTCTGGAATCGTTTGTTGATTAATACGTAGTCTGTCTGGTTAAAAGTCTTTTTGTCTGGGCTGCACCACGTTGCCAGTCTTCGGGGATGTTGTTTAAACCAGGTGTTTCCAACAACCATGCTGTGTAATCTTGCCCATTCAATTAATTTACTACCTCTGTCATTCCTCTCTCTCAGTCCATAGTCACCAACGATGTCTGAAGTTCTTCCTTTACCAACTTTGGCGGTAAAATCTCCCATGACTATGGTAACTTCATGTGACTTTGTGTGTTTTAGTGCTGTCTCTATGTCATTATAATATAGCTGTACATCTTCTTCAGAACTTTCAGATGTTGGAGAGTACATTAATATAATATTTATGTTTATTGGTCGTCCTTTAAGTTGGGCTAGTAGGACAAAGTCCGAGATGTTCAAATATCCTACAATTGTCCTTGCTGTTTCTTCATCAAATATTATTCCTACTCCTTGTTCATGTTTCTCACTTCCTGAATATATTATTGCTTATTTATAAGAGTTTATCTTCCCTACACCTGTCCATCTAACTTCACTCATTCCTAATGTGTTGATCTTCATCCTTTCCATTTCCTTCTTTATGTTTTCTAATTTTCCAGCATGGAATAAAGTTCTAACATTCCATGTTGCTATTTTGAACTTGTTAGTTGTGCCACCAGTAGCTTGATGACGATCTGGCCTCACCTGTAGTTCGTGAGCTGCCCAACCGGACGAGGGTGTTCCAAAGAAACATCCATTAACGTCGTTCATGACAAATCTATTAGTCTGAATAAGCATAATTGTTCTTGGGAACTACAACAGTGGTTTCCCGTTGCTTTCTGCCGGTTTGTGTACGGACTCTCCGCTAGCCTTTGGACTCCCTGTCCTACCCATAAGGCAGCGGGAGCGAGAGGTTTTAAGGCGCCTCTTACCCGACTGGTATTCCCTTCACTGAGCACCTGAGGCACTTTATAGGAGTAGTAGAGCCACCTACTACCCCACCTCGCTCTCTGAGTCTACCGCCAGTTGGTCCGCGCCTGCTTATTTGGGTAAATCCTTATTAACAGGGATCTTCCATATCTGGAGGACATTCACCATCCGCCACCTGTGACGCGCTGGGCTGAGAATGGTCGCCCCAGATTTACCCAGACATAGGCTATTTAAATAGTCCATTTTCTGTGACACAGACTGTTTGGATAGTTCTCTTCTATGACATAGTTTGGATAGTTCTCTTCTATGACATAGACTGTTTGGATAGTTCTCTTCTATGACATAGACTGTTTGGATACTTTATATTCTGTAGCATAGACTATTTGATTAGTTTATCTTCTGTGACACTGACTGTTTGGATAGTTTATCTTATGTGACATAAACTGTTTGGATAGTTTATTTTATGACACATAGACTGTCAAGTTATTGTCTTGATAATTTATCTTTTATAACTCAGACTGTCTTGATAATTAATCTCATAAGACACAAACTGGATGGTTTATCTTCAAGACTTCATTTTTTCTGGATAGCTTATCGTTCACGACATTAGACTGTCTTGATTAATTATTGTCTCTGACACAAGACAGGATCAATATTACAGCTTCTCTGATACAAGGCATTTTCAACAGTTCAGCTTCTCTAACACAAGACAGTCTCAATAGTTCAGCTTCTCTAACACAAGACAGTCTCAACAGCTAAACGTTTCTGACATAAGACAGTCTAAACAGCTCAGCTTCCTTGACACAAGACGATAACAACAGCTCAGATTCTTTGACACAAGACAGTCTCAACATCTCAACTTTTATGACACAAGATAGTATCAACAGTTAAGCTTCTCTGGCACAAGGCAGTCTCAACAGTTCAGTTTCTCTGACACAAAACATTCTCAACAGTTCAGCTTCTCTGACACAAGAAGTCTCAACAGGTCAGCTTCTCTGACACAAGACAGTCTCAACATTTCAGCTTCTCTGACACAAGACCGTCTCAACAGCTCAGATTCTCTGACACAAGACAGTCTCAACATTTCAACTTTTCTGACACAAGATAGTCTCAACATCTCAACTTTTCTGACACAAGACAGTCTAAACAGTTCAGCTTCTCTGACACAAGAAGTCTCAACAGTTCAGCTACTCTGCTGATTGTAATTTCTTTCTCCAAGTTCAAGACTGTCTTATTCTCAAGTATTTCTCACATAATTATATATTTCTTACATAATATCTGCAATGTTTATTTTTCATTCTCTTTGTTTATTTTCTCCTCTGTTGTTTCCGGTTACTAAACACAGACAATAAGAAGTGTAAAGTCTGTTAGGAGACCTAAAGTCAAGACGAAACTATTATATAATTTATTAAGTTTGTTAAATGTCTGATATGTTTATTATCAAGGCACATTCACGTGTGACATTCATGTTAAATCTCTGATATCAAAGCACACTCACGTGTGACATTCATGCTAAATCTCTGATATCAAAGCACACTCACGTGTGACATTCATGTTAAATCCCTGATATCAAAGCACACTCACGTGTGACATTCATGTTAAATCTCTGATATCAAAGCACACTCACGTGTGACATTCATGTTAAATCCCTGATATCAAAGCACACTCACGTGTGACATTCATGTTAAATCCCTGATATCAAAGCACACTCACGTGTGACATTCATGCAAGACTGAACATTTTTTTTTATTTGAGTGGAGATGGGCTGAGAAAAATGACGTCTGTGAATATGAAAAATATTTAAATAAACATGGAGGCTCCTGGATATAACAGTTGCATTATTCTGGACTTTCACAATTACAAAAACTGTGAGCTTCTCGATTTATGGCTGTAAAAAGAAATGTCAAGGAATGCTGTCTATACAGATGTCCCTAGCTTTCAAGTCTAGAGCTACTAGTTACGTGAGGTAAATGTCTAGCTTTCAAATCTAGTGCTACTAGCTATGTAATGTACATGTATAGCTTTCAAGTCTAGTGCTAATAGCTATGTAATGTACATGTATAGCTTTCAAGTCTAGTGCTGATAGCTACATGATGTACATGTCTAGCTTTCACGTCTAGTGCTACTAGCTACGTGTTGTGCCGTCTCTAACAACACATGTCCAATGCTGCTAGTTACATGTACTGTCTATAGCCTCTAATGTCTAGTCTTCTTCTTCTTCTTCGTTCACTTCTACCACCAAAAACCGCACTGTGAACCTACTGAATTCACGCATGTGGTCCTCGTTAGGTCCCGTGGTCCCCTGTGTGGTCCAAAATAGATCACACGAGTTCCACGAAAGGACCACAAGGGGTTCAGAGTGTCACAGTGCTTTAGCCTGTATTCTTGGTGGGTCTCAGAAGCGGGATTGCGTGACACCGTGGTTTTCATTGCACCAGTTTGGTCTAGGGTTGGACTTTCTCACCGGAAGACCTCGACGTGTTTGGAATATCAGAGCATCCCCGCTGGGTGAGAGGCGTCAGCCCACCCAGGTCAGAGTTGGACTTTCTCACCGGAAAACCTCGACGTGTTTTGAGATACCCGTGTATCACCGCCGGGTGAGAGGTGGTCGCCCATCCAGTCCAGGGTTGGACTTTCTCACCGGAAAACCTCAGCGTGATTAGGATACGCAGACATCCCCGCCGGGTGAGAGGTGGTTGCCTATCTAGACTTCCCTGGTCCAGTGTCTCCGACTTCAGCATTTTGCAGTCGTGGCCGCTACCCTTCCTAGTTGTGCCCAGGATGGAGCTTTTGTCCAGGAGGATGAATCCTCGCCACTAGTGACTTCTACCTCTGGGTTGAGCCGGTTTAGGCATTATCCCAGTATGGGCGTGTTTGGGACGGGACGGACCTCTAGGGCAGAGGTACTGTGACATTCATAGCCTTCAAGATTCACCCCCGGTATGAGCCGGTTTAGGCAAAATTCACCAGTATGGGTGTTTATCAGGCGTTACCGACCTCTAGAGCGGAGGTGGCATGACATGTCTAGTCATCGAGTTCGACCCCTGGTGTGTGCCGGTTTAGGCATATTTCACCAGTGTAGGTGTATTTCGGACGTAGGCGGCCTCTAGAGCAGAGGTGCCGTGGTATAGCTCTCGTAGCGATACTACTGGCATACCAGGTTAAACTTCACTTTCCACCACCTTTTCCCATCGGCGCCGCACAGCAACCTTTATTTCCGCATTTACTTCCTTAACCGGGAGGAGCTTCACTCCACGCGCGGCATTTGAAAAGTTAAGCCAGCAGTGACTTAACCTCTGGGACAAGCTGGTTCATGCATTTCACCCGATATGACTGCACTCAGGACGTGGCTGACCTCCAGACCAGAGGTGCCGTGATTTGACTGTTTGCTTCGCTTTATTCTTTCAACCACCTTTTTCGCAGTGATGCTGCGCGGCAACCTCATCTGCAAATTTCTTCATTGGCCGGGAAGAGCACCGCTCCACGCACGGCAGCTGAAGATCTCGCCAACAGCGGCAGATGAGCTACCAAACGTGACACTCATCTACCCTAAGTAACTGGTTTTCAGGCGCCAGATATTCGCCCTCGCCCCTTCTCCTGTCAGTTTAAAACAGTTCTGCCACGGGAAGGCCAGGAGCTGGACTTGACTGCCAGAGGCTGTTTAATGTCTAGTATTGACAGTTATATTTTGTAACATCTATAACCTCTAATGTCTAGTATTGACAGTTGTATTTTGTATCATCTATAACCTCTAATGTCTAGTGTTGACAGTTATATTTTGTAACATCTATAACCTCTAATGTTTATTGTTGACAGTTATATTTTGTAACATCTATAACCTCTAATGTTTAATGTTGACAGTTATATTTTGTAACATGTATAACCTCTAATGTCTAGTGTTGACAGTCAGTTATATTTTGTAAATTCTATAACCTCTAATGTCTAGTGTTGACAGTTATATTTTGTAACATCTATAACCTCTAATATCTAGTGTTGACAGTTATATTTTGTAACATATATAACCTCTAATGTCTAGTGTTGACAGTTATATTTTGTAACATATATAACCTCTAATGTCTAGTGTTGACAGTTATATTTTGTAACATATGTAACTTCTAATGTCTAGTGGTAACAGTTACATTTTGCGTAGAACTCCCAAGCTTAGTACTACAGCTTCTCTGACACAAGACAGTCTCAGCTTGAAACACATGACCACCTTACAGGAAACTGAACAATGAATGAAACATGTGACCACCTTATGGGAAACTGAATAATGAATGAAAGATGACCACCATACAGGAAACTGAGCAATGAATGAAAGATGTGATCACCTTACAGGAAACTCAACAATGAATGAAAGATGTGACCACCTTACAGGAAACTGAACAATGAATGAAAGATATGATCACCTTACAGGAAACTGAACAATGAATGAAAGATGACCACCTTACAGGAAACTGAACAATGAATGGAAGATGTGATCACCTTACAGGAAACTGAACAATGAATGAAAGATGACCACCTTACAGGAACCTGAACAATGAATGAAAGATGTGACCACCTTACAGGAAACTGAACATTGAATGAAAGATGACCACCTTACAGGAAACTGAACAATGAATGAAAGATGACCACCTTACAGGACACAGAAACACTGAACAAACAAATCTTCAAGTGTCAGTCATCTATCATTTCTGCGAGATGACGTGTTCTCCAGACAAAATGGCGCTGTTTATCATATCAGAGCTAGGGACTGGTATATCTAAAAAACTTTTCCTACAATGAGTAGAAACTACGTCAGAATGTCAACAACAATTAAACAGTAAAGAAGGGAGATTTGGGTATTCAGTGCAGCCTCTTGGCGGAATGATGTTGGTCGGTCCTTGTTTGGGCACAAAGCAACAGTTTCGGCTCGACATATGAATGACTGAATGAATGTTTGACTTGGCACAAACTTTTGAATATGTTTAATATTTGCTTCACCTGTGCCAGCCAAGCACATCACGGGAGGCAGATATTCAGTTGTACTTGAAGGTGGGGTGCAGCCAGGCGCACATCTTTCAGTGCAGAAAAGACACACAATAATGGACAAAACGTTCATTATTTGACGCCCCGTGGTACACTGAAAGAAATGAACTTGACACAGCAACTGGCAACTATAGTGCTTGCTTTTTCTGTGAAGTTTTGAAATTCTCTCCTCCGCATTCTTCTTCTTCTTCTTCTTCTTCTTTTCTCTCTTTCTTCACACACACAAACACACATACAGACACACATAGACACAGAGAGAGACAGACAGACAGACAGAAAGTATTTATAAACAAAAGACACATTTGTTGAATACAATATTTTGCCCATATCAATGCCGTTCAGCACTTGGCAATTAATTGTTATCTCGTACGTCGTCGTATACATGACAAATCTTGTTCATGATTTGATTTTATCCAAGTAGTGCTTTCACCCCACAGTTTCTAGTTTATCTTTCTATGCCTTTCATTATATCTTAACTACAACTTTATGTCAGTCCATTTATTTTAAGTACATCTTAATGTTCTATGGGTGTGAAGCATGGTCTATGAATAAGAGAGCACAGCGAGAAATGGAGGCCATGGAAATGTGATTTATAAGAAGGATGTTGAAGGTACCATGGACAGCTAAGAAAACCAATGAAGAAGTCTTAAGAGAGGCTGGAGTTAAAAAGCAAATTATAGCAAAAATCAGAGGCAGACAAGTGAGATTTGTAGGACATTTCCTGAGAAGAGGAAATTTGGAACACATTGTGGCAACTGGAAAAATTGAGGGAAGAAGAGGCAGAGGAAGACAGAGAAAGAGAGAGAGAGAGAGAGAGAGAGAGAGAGAGAGAGAGAGAGAAGTTACTGGATGGGCTGTCTGTGTGGCTAGGAAGAAAGTCACCAGCGGATCTCATAATCAAGTCTAAAGACAGGGAATCGTGGAGAGAAATGATCGCCTACGCCACGCGGCATGGCACTTAGATTAGATTATGGCAACGCATTTATTTTAAGTACAACTTTATGTCAGCCAAATTATTTTAAATACAGAGACATGTCACACTATTTATTTCAAGTACAGAGAAATGTCAGACCATCTATTTTAAGTACAGGTAAATGTCAGACCATTTATTTTAAATACAGAGAAATGTCAGACCATTTATTTTAAGTACAGCTTTATGACAGTCCATTTATATTACGTACGATAAATGTCAGCTCATTTATTTTAAAATAAATGGACAGACATAAAGTTCTACTTAAAATAAATGGACTGACATAAAGGTCTACCTAAAATAAATGGACTGAAATAAGCTGCACTTAAAATAAATGGAATGACATAAAGTCGTGCTTAAAATAAATGGACTGCCATTAAGCTGTACGTAAGTGGAATGACATAAAGTTGTACTAAGTACAGCTTTATGTCAGGCCATTTATTATAAGTAGAGCTTTATGCCGGGGTTGACTTTATGACTGTAAATTGTATTCCTTAGGGAAGTAAGTAGCTGTTTCTGACAGTCACCTCAGTGAGATAAGCTGCTGTTTCTGACAGTCACTTCAGTGAGGTAAGCTGCTGTTTGTGACACTCACTTCAGTGAGGTAAGCTGCTGTTTCTGACGGTCACTTCAGTGAGGTAAGCTGCTGTTTCTGACAGTCATTTCAGTGAGGTAAGCTGCTGTTTCTGACAATCACCTCAGGGAGGAAAGATGCTGTTTCCGACAGTCACCTCAGGGAAGGAAGGTGGTGTTTCCGATAGTCACCTCAGGGAAGTAAATTGCTGTTTCTGACAGTCACCTCAGGGAAGTAAGGTGCTGTTTCTGACAGTCACCCATAGAGAGGTAAGCTGCTGTTTCTGATAGTCACCCATAGAGAGGTAAGCTGCTGTTTCTGACAGTCACCCCAAGGAAGGTAACCTACTGTTTCTGACAGTCACCCATAGGAGTTAAGCTGCTGTTTCTGATAGTCACCCATATGGAGGTAACCTGCTGTTTCTGACAGTCACCGTTGGAAGGTAATTTACTGTTTCTGACAGTCACCCATAGGGAGGTAAGCTACTCTTTCTGACAGTCACCTCAGTGAGATAAGCTGCTGTTTCTGACAGTTACATCAGGGAGATAAGCTGCTGTTTCTGACAGTCACCGTTATAAAATATCTCAGAATTTATCCAGTCGTTAAAAATTCGCATTCTCATTTGTTTGTTTGTTTGTTTGTTTCCACACTGCTTGCACTGAACATTTCAGTTTACCATTATAAAAGATCACCCAATCATTCTTGTCGACAAGTACATCTTTCTGTTGAACACTCCAAAACAGTGTCAGAGACTTTGATTGTGGCGCTTTTGAAATTGAGATGAAGTTTTATGAAATAGAAGGTTCGACAATTCAACAAACGAGACCGATTTTATTATGGCCAAGACAAAAATGCCATCTATGAAGCAAACCATGGATTCCAAATAGGCAACCTTCATCTATGATCTGGCAGCATTTCATCGCCACCCGATAAGCAGACAAGAAACAAACCGCCATTTTGTTGACATAGTAAGAGGTGCATTGTTACGTATTAAGCATGGAGCAGAAAGCTAACAATAAATTCTGTTTAAAACTCGGAAAAAGTGCCACTTAGACAGTTGAATTGATACTACAAGTTTATGGGGATAATTGTTTATCTCGTGCACAGATATTCAGGTGATATTCACGATGCAAAATGGTGTGGAAACGACTACAAATGCAACTAGACATGGACGTCCAATTTCTGCTTGTAATGAGGAACTCATTGCAAAAGTCAGAAAATGGATACAAGAAGATGGTTTTTTGACTGTGAGGTTGATGGCAGATGAATTTGGTGTTAATTGAGAGACAAGTCGTAAAATTTTAGTGGAAGATTTGGACAAGAAAAAAGTTGCGTTCTGGTCTGCACCATTTTCGTTGTCTGATGACCAAAAATATCAGCATGTTAAGTGTGCAAAAGACATCATCAAAATGTGTCGCAGAAATAAACATTTCTTAAATTTGATTGTTGCAGAGGATGAAACATGGATTTTCCGTTATGATTCCACAACTAAACGCCAAAGTGCTCAGTGGAAGTCATCATCATCACCAAAAGGCAATAAAACAAAAATCCGTCTTCAAAAGTCCAAAGTGAAGACAGTGTTGGTGTGCTTCTACGACAGCAAAGAATTTATTCCAGAGGGACAGACTATCACTGCCAAAGTTTATTTAAGTATTTTGAAACGCCTACTGAAAAAGATTCTCCGATTCCGACCCGAGCCTTCAACACCTGGCAGTTTCTTCCTTCTTCATGATAATGCGCCGGCTCACCGGGTGGTAGTTGTACAGGAATTTTTGGCCCCAAAACAAGTGTGTGTTCTCAACCATCCACCTTATTCCCCAGATTTGTCTCCCTACGATTATTTTCTATTCCCAAAATTAAAGTTACCATTGAAAGGACGCTGCTTTGACGATACTGATGACATCCAAAAGGTCGCAACATCGATTTTAAGGGCCATACCAACAGAAGAACTACAGAGGTCGTTCTAGTTTTGTTAGATCATGCTACGCACTGTAACACTGCACACGGTGCTTATTTTGAACAAAATACAGGTTATATCTTCAACTGTTGTTTATTATACTGTTTATGTAATTAGTCTCATTACATAACTGTCGGAAGGTTATCGCATGTATAAGTGCTTTCTGCCATATATTCACATAAATGGATGCATATCTTCACAGAAATGGATGCTTATATTCACATATGTGAGTGCTTATATTCACATATATGAGTGCTTCATGTGAGTATATAGCAGCAGAGGGAACGGACACAAAACCAACTTGATTTTAAGTGACTGTAAAGGAAAAATAACCTTGTTTACAGGTGTAAGCTGACTTGTCCAGAACCTTGTTTCTGGGGTGTAAGCTGACTTATCTAGAACCTTGTTTCTGGGTATAAGCTGACTTGTCCAGAACCTTGTTTCTGGGGTGTAAGCTGACTTATCTAGAACCTTGTTTCTGGGTGTAAGCTGACTTATCTAGAACCTTGTTTCTGGGTGTAAGCTGACTTGTCCAGAACCTTGTTTCTAGGTGTAATCTGACTTGTCTAAAATCTTGTTTCTAGGTGTAAGTTGACTTGTTTAAAACTTTGTTTCTAGGTGTAAAATGACATATCTAGAACCCTGTTTCTAGGTGTAAGCTGACATAGCTACACCGCTATTTCTAGGTGTATAAGCTGATATACCTAGACTCGTGTTCATAGATGTAGGCTGACTTGTCTGAAACCTTGTTTCTGGATGTAAGCTGACTTGTCTAGAACCTTGTTTCTATGTGACAGGTGACATAGCTAGAGCTCTGTTTCTAGGTGTATAAGATGATATAGCTATAGCCCTGTTTCTAGGTGTAAGCTGATATATCTAGACCCATGTTTCTAGGTGTATGATGACATATCTAGATCCCTGTTTCTAGGTTTAAGCTGATATATCAAGACCCCTGTTTCTAGGTGTAATCTGACACAGCTAGAGCCTTGTTTCTAGGTGTACGATGACATAACTAGACCCCT
Source organism: Achatina immaculata (assembly GCA_009760885.1). Classification (NCBI taxonomy): domain Eukaryota; kingdom Metazoa; phylum Mollusca; class Gastropoda; order Stylommatophora; family Achatinidae; genus Lissachatina; species Lissachatina immaculata. The sequence continues at coordinate 66,674,395 of CM019713.1, read as the reverse complement.
GTTTCTATGTGTAAGCTGACATAGCTAGAGTCTTGTTTCTAGGTGTAAGCTGACATTGCTAGACCCCTGTTTCTATGTGTAAGCTGACATAGCTAGACCCCTGTTTCTATGTGTAAGCTGACATAGTTAGACCCCTGTTTCTATGTGTAATCTGGCATAGATAGAGCCCTATTTGAACGAAAGAAGTGCACAACTGACGTGTATCTTTTTGAAACAAAAACAGAAAATCTGTGCGGGTGTGTAAGTTTGTGTTTCACTATAAGAGCTTGTATTAACTTTATCAGACACATACTGCTATTCATGTGAATTATTAGTGTTGTTATTACTTATTTTCTATTATATTCTACGAAATAGTGAAAACTTAGTCCATTTTATTTTTTTTCTCATATTTTTTTATTGGTATGACGAAATAAAAAGGTAAAGTTAAAATCCCCGTTTCCATACCAATAAGACATTAAGACATTAAGGCATTAAGACATTAAGGCTTTAAGACATTAAGGCATTAAAACATTAACACATTAAGGCATAATGGGGATAGGTGTTAGGCCCGTATTTTCCATGACCTTGGCCACATGAAAGTGTGACGTTGTCAGTATCACGCCTGACCGCATTTCCCAGATATCTCTGGTACCCAGTTATAGAGGCCGGGTAGATCCCGGGGTGTTTCTGGTGTGGTAGTAAGAAAGAAAAACTTCTGGGACTTGATTCCAGTACGCCAGAGTAGCAGACCAAGCGAATACAAAATAAGGAAAGGATAAATATCGATCATGTTATGAGAAGAAACAATCAGAAGACCCCTCAAAAAAGCTATCAAGTAGAACACAACAGGCCGAAGAAAAAGAAGACGGACATATGTCGGCCATGTGATGAGAAGAAACAATCAGAAGATCCCCAAACAAGCTGTCAAGTAGAACACAACAGGCCGAAGAAAAAGAGGTCGACCACGTGAAACTCTAAAGAGGACATTGTTAGGAGAAGCCAGTTCAGTGGGCATAACATCCCTCGCTGAGATTTAAAAACCCGCCGAAGACAGGAAATCTTGGAGAACTACCATGAGAGCCTTATGTGACGTTCACTGGCACAGGAAGGACGTAAGATGTAAGAAGCTTTCTTCAGAGCTAAGTGAGAGATGCAGAATTCAGTTTTTGTTTTTGTAATAAAAAGAATGAAAAAGCGGATAACTGGAAATAGAAGAAAAGGAGAAGACAGGGAAATGAGAAACAGCAACCCAATATTTCGGCGATGATGTTTTTATCAAGAACAATCGAGTAGATAAGAGAAAAGATAAGTACACACACACACTGGCAAAATATACACAAATACGTACACATACACTTATACATAAATACCTGCATACACATACAAATACGTATACAAACACATACACCCAAAACTTATGTAACAGAGATCGGCTTGGCCTTGAAGAACGACAGGGATTACAGAAACGTCGAAGTTTTTTTGTTCAGCTACAGGCAGTGAAGTAAAAGAATCTTTACCTACACAACCCGTGGATCACATGGTAATATAGGGTGTTGGAAACAGAACCCTACACAACCAGTGGATCACATGGGAATATAGGGTGTTGAAAAAACCCTACACAACCCGTGGATCACATGGGAATAAAGGCTGTTGGAAACATAACCCTACACAACCCGTGGAGCACATGGAAATATAGGCTGTTGGAAACAGAATCCTAGACAACCTGTGGATGACATGGGGATATAGGCTCTTGGAAAGAAGAAGAAGCACAGAAAGCCAAGACACGGGGATAGAAACATCCGGCTTGAATGAATGAATGAATGAATAATCTTTATTTTTAAAGGGTAAAGAATTGGGCACGCAGGCCCGTCTTACATTCTGCCCTTCATCACTCCATCTTTCATTCTTTCCACACACTGAGAAAGAAGAAGAAGCACAGAAAGCCAAGAAACAGGGATAGAAACATCCGGCTTGAGAAAGAAGAAGAAGCACAGAAAGCTAAGACACAGGGATAGAAACATCCGGCTTGAGAAAGAAGAAGAAGCACAGAAAGCCAAGAAACAGGGATAGAAACATCCGGCTTGAGAAAGAAGAAGAAGCAGCATAGAAAGCCAAGAAACAGGGATAGAAACATCCGGCTTGAGAAAGAAGAAGAAGCATAGAAAGCCAAGAAACAGGGATAGAAACATCCGTCTTGAGAAAGAAGAAGAAGCATAGAAAGCGAAGAAAAAGGGATAGAAACATCCGGCTTGAGAAAGAAGAAGAAGCACAGAAAGCCAAGACACAGGGATAGAAACATCCGGCTTGAGAATGAAGGCGCTATTCCAGGCTTTGTGAATCAGCTCGTCGGAAGGACAAGGGCACATAACTGCGACTGAAATATTCTATTTGTCCTTTTGATTCCGTTGATTATAATGCAAAAGCACAGTTCTGAATAGCTTGTTGAAGATGTTCAGGTATTGGTGCTGGAGCTAATACAAGGTATCTGGTATTTTTAACAGACAAGCTTTGAGGATGGTAAGTCAGGACCAATTTAACAGACAAGATATGAAGATGTAAGTCAGGAAAAGTTTAACAGACAAGATATGAAGATGGTAAGTCAGGAAAAGTTTAACAGACAAGATATGAAGATGTAAGTCAGGAAAAGTTTAACAGACAAGATATGAAGATGTAAGTCAGGAAAAGTTTAACAGACAAGATATGAAGATGTAAGTCAGGAAAAGTTTAATAGACAAGATATGAAGATGTAAGTCAGGAAAAGTTTAACAGACAAGATATGAAGATGTAAGTCAGGAAAAGTTTAACAGACAAGATATGAAGATGGTAAGTCAGGAAAAGTTTAACAGACAAGATATGAAGATGGTAAATGTAAGGACTAGTTTCACAGCGTAGGAGCCAGAGATAATTTAGAAGCGTTTCTTGGAGGGAAATGTAGCGCTGATAATATAACACAAAGACGTGATAACTTGACTTTATCCGTGTTCAGGATAACCATTTTGGTTGAAAAATCTAGCATCTTCTGGGCTTCATCTGCAACATGTCGAATAATCAAAAAAGGTGAGAGAGTGCTATATTCTTACAGTTGGGGGGAGGGGGGAAGAGAGTGAGAAGAGGAGTATAAAAGATAACTATGAGCGTCAGCAGGGCAGGGTTATAGCGGACTCTAAGATCCGAAGTGTTAAGATCCGAAGTGTTAAGATCTGAAGTGTTAAGATCCGAAGTGTTAAGATCTGAAGTGTTAAGATCAGAAGTGTTAAGATCTGAAGTGTTAAGATCTGAAGTGTTAAGATCCGAAGTGTTAAGATCCGAAGTGTTAAGATCTGAAGTGTTAAGATCTGAAGTGTTAAGATCTGAAGTGTTAAGATCTGAAGTGTTAAGATCCGAAGTGTTAAGATCTGAAATGCTAAAATCTGAAGTGTTAATATCTGAAGGACTGACCTTGACTCTGATGTGAAAACAATTAAATGAAGTTAAGAGAGGTGAAAGAAATGATAGGACTAATTTTTTTCGTGAAGCTAACAGTGTCACTGTAGAGTATGTTGAAGCTGACAATCCTACCATCAATATATTTTTAGCTAACAACGTCATAATAACACACAGAAGAAGCTAGCACGAAGCTTCCTCAAGAGAAAGACCAGATTTTAGCAAAACAGGCAACCTATTAACATCAAGTAAAGACCAAAAGCAAAGATGGGCAGAACACTTCCAAGAAATACTTAAATGAATTAACAAATCTTGAAACCGATTTACCAGTCCCACAACTAAATGTCAGCTTAGATGAAGTTACACTGAAAAAGTTATAAGCACAAAAACCAAGTTAAGATTATTAAATTCAAACGTGATATCCACCCTCATATATGCACGCGAAAGCTGGAAATCAACTAAAGAAATAGACAAGAAATTAGACTCTTTGAACACAAATGCCTAAGGAAAATACTTGGTATAAAGTGGAATGAATTTAAGAACAATGCAGAGATAAGACAGATGAGCAAACAACAACCTGTCTCATTGATGATCAGAAAAAGAAGACGGACATATGTAGGCCATGTGATGAGAATAAACAATCAGAGAATACCAAAACACTATAAAACAACAGATCGAAGAAAAAGAGGTCGACTACATGAAACTCTAAAGAGGACATTGTTAAGAGAAGCCAGTTTAGTGGGTATAACATTTCCTTGATGAAGTTGAAAAATTGGCCGAAAACAGGAAAACTTGGCAGACAACTACGCGAGCCCTATGTGATGTTTAACTGCATGGGAAGGATGTAAGATGTAAGATGTAACAACTTCATTGTACAGTATGTTCAAGCTGACAATCCTATCATCAATATATATTAGCTAACAACGTCATTGTGCAGTATGTTCAAGCTGACAATCCTACCATCAATATATATTATCTAACAACGTCATTGTGCAGTATGTTCAAGCTGACGATCCTACCATCAATATATCAAGTATAAAGGACCAGAAAATAGCCAATTTATCGCTATCTAAAACTTGTAGTTTGGTAGATAGTTATTTTTACATGTTTGTAGCTACTTTCTGATCAGAGTGCATGGATAAGAGTGAAACATAAATGTTGTGTTTAATTTAATTTAATTTAAATGTAATTTTATTTTATTTTATTTTAGGTTTCTCAGCTTTGCAATGTTATTTGGGTTTGTTATTTGCGCAGCATATTTGTAGAAAGTTTAGAACAGAGTGAAAGTTGTATGATAAAGGACAGAATGTCAGACGGGTATGCGTGCCCAGTTTTTAACCTGTTGGAAATAATGATCAATCAATCAATCAATCAATCAATCAATCAATCGATCTCTGAGTGTTGGAAGCGTTATATGATGCGACATGCGTAGCTAGGATCCATGTTAGTTCAAGCCCAAGCCGTGTCAGGAGTAAGATGATGGAAGTAACAAAAGCTGATCTATGTCTCCAGCTCAGAACCCTGTAGAAGTAAGCTGATCTATATCTCCAGCTCAGAACCCTGTAGAAGTAAGCTGATCTATGTCTCCAGCTCAGAACCCTGTAGAAGTAAGCTGATCTATATCTCCAGCTCAGAACCCTGTAGAAGTAACAAAAGCTGATCTATATCTCAAGCTCAGAACCCTGTAGAAGTAAGCTGATCTATATCTCCAGCTCAGAACCCTGTAGAAGTAACAAAAGCTGATCTATATCTCCAGCTCAGAACCCTGTAGAAGTAACAAAAGCTGATCTATATCTCTAGCTCAGATCTCTGTAGTCCTTGTCTATGAGGGATCAATGTGTACAACAGAGCAACATACAGCATTTCATTTTAAAAAGCAACAACAAGAAACGACAGCCTGTTTAGACTGCAGCACTATTCATTATCTTCTTCATTGACCTACCAAAGCACTCTGTACCAATCATCCACGCGGACATGACGATTTCGCAATATGGACACAATCAGAACACATGAGGATGACAAACATGAGAGTGCAAGAATCAATAAACAGGATGGAAGAATGGACCAAAACATGGGAGTCCAAATCAACAACAGCGGAACAGTCACTATACTCTTCTTTCTGTCCACCAAAAGCGAAGAACTATACGCTGACTATCATCAACACGGCCGTACCCAAAGAAGACAACCCAACATACCTAGGGATAAAATTTGACAAAAGACTGACGGGGGGGGGGGGGGGGGGAAACCACATATAGAAGAAACTGAGAGGAAAGCCACACGAAAACTCAGGATAATGAGAAAACTATCAGGAACCAGCTCGAAGCAGACATAGAACCACAAGGCAACTTTATGTAGGAAATATATACACAATACTAGAACATGGGATGGCTACTTACACACCAGCAGCAAACTCAAACCTACACAAATTAATCACGATCCAAAACGCAGGACTGAGAATCATGACAGGGGGCATATGGAGTCCACCAAAATAACAGCAATGGAAGCCACGACAGGGCTGAAAAGCCTGGGGGAACACAGAGAACAGAAGATCATCATCATAATGACAGAAAAATGAAGATGCCTACAGCACCTCATGAAAGAAAAAGTGAAAGAACCCATCAAAACCGCATTAAAAGACCAAGCTTCAACCATAAGTCCAGAAAAATAACAGTCAAAAACGAGGACATAATTTCCAAAAATCCTGAAGAATGGACACACATAGACACCCTGTGACTACACGTCTACAGCACACCCACATACTCAATAAACTATCAGATACCTGGTCACCCTACCTCATACGCTGATGACCCAGCATTATGAGGTCTCTAACGCTTCACCCCCTACGGCTTTTGAAATGCTATGGGACTATCTTTACTTTTACTTTACCTGGAGATGTGAGAAAAAACATAGACAATATCCTCATCTTAAGTCCAAAACACTGGAACACATTGGACACACAGTACCCCAGAAAAAACTGGACACACAGTACCCCAGAAAACACTGGACACACAGCACCCCAGAAAACACTGGACACACAGTACCCCAGAAAACACATCGGACACACAGTACCCCAGAAAACACTGGACACACAGTACCCCAGAAAACACTGGACACACAGTACCCCAGAAAACATTGGACCACACAGTACCCCAGAAAACACATCGGACACACAGTACCCCAGAAAACACTGGACACACAGTACCCCAGAAAACACTGGACCACACAGTACCCCAGAAAACACTGGACACACAGTACCCTAGAGCACACTGGACACACAGCACCCCAGAAAACATTGGACCACACAGTACCCCAGAAAACATTGGACCACACAGTACCCCAGAAAACACTGGACACACAGTACCCTAGAGCACACTGGACACACAGTACCCCAGAAAACACTGGACACACAGTACCCCAGAAAACACTGGACACAAAGTATCCCAGAACACATCGGACACACAGTATTCCAGAACACACTGGACACAAAGTACCTCAGAACACATCGGACACACAGTATTCCAGAACACACTGGACACACAGTACTCCAGAAAACAATGGACCACACAGTACTCCAGAAAACACTGGACCACACAGTACCCCACAAGACACTGGACACAAAGTACCCCAGAACACACTGGACACACAGTACCCCAGAACACCGGACACACAGTACCCCAGAACACACTGGACACACAGTACCCCAGAACACACTGGACACAAAGTATCCCAGAACACATCGGGCACAAAGTACCCCAGAACACACTGGACACAAAGTACCCCAGAAAACACTGGACCAAACAGTACCCCAGAAGACACTGGACACAAAGTACCCCAGAACACACAGGACACAAAGTACCCCAGAACACACTGGACCACACAGTACCCCAGAAGACACTGGACCACACAGTACCCCAGAACACACTGGACACAAAGTACCCCAGAACACATTGGACACAAAGTACCCCAGAACACACTGGACACAAAGTACCCCAGAACACACTGGACACAAAGTACCCCAGAACACACTAGACACAAAGTACCCCAGAACACACTGGACACAAAGTACCCCAGAACACACTGGACACAAAGTACCCCAGAACACACTGGACACAAAGTACCCCAGAACACACTGGACCACACAGTACCCCAGAAGACACTGGACCACACAGTACCCCAGAAGACACTGGACACAAAGTACCCCAGAACACATTGGACACAAAGTACCCCAGAACACACTGGACACAAAGTACCCCAGAACACACTGGACACAAAGTACCCCAGAACACACTGGACACAAAGTACCCCAGAACACACTGGACACAAAGTACCCCAGAACACACTAGACACAAAGTACCCCAGAACACACTGGACACAAAGTACCCCAGAACACACTGGACACAAAGTACCCCAGAACACACTGGACACAAAGTACCCCAGAACACACTGGACACATTTTTACACAGACATGTCCTCAGAGGAACAGTAAGAAGAGGAGGAGGGGGAATCTTCATCCTAGTACAAGAGGAGGAGCGGGAATCTTCATCCTAGTACAAGAGGAGGAGGGGGAATCTTCATCCTAGTATAAGAGGAGGAGCGTGAATCTTCATCCTAGTATAAGAGGAGGAGGGGGAATCTTCATCCTAGTACAAGAGGAGGAGCGGAAATCTTCATCCTAGTATAAGAGGAGGAGCGGAAATCTTCATCCTAGTACAAGAGGAGGAGAGGGAATCTTCATCCTAGTATAAAAGGAGGAGCGGGAATCTTCATCCTAGTACAAGAGGAGGAATCTTCATCCTAGTACAAGAGGAGGAGCGGGAATCTTCATCCTAGTATAAGAGGAGGAGGGGGAATCTTCATCCTAGTATAAGAGGAGGAGGGGGAATCTTCATCCTAGTATAAGAGGAGGAGGGGGAATCTTCATCCTAGTATAAGAAGAGGAGGGGGAATCTTCATCCTAGTACAAGAGGAGGAGAGGGAATCTTCATCCTAGTATAAGAGGAGGAGCGGGAATCTTCATCCTAGTATAAGAGGAGGAGGGGGAATCTTCATCCTAGTATAAGAGGAGGAGGGGGAATCTTCATCCTATTATAAGAGGAGGAGGGGGAATCTTCATCCTAGTACAAGAGGAGAAGCGGGAATCTTCATCCTAGTACAAGAGGAGGAGGGGGAATCTTCATCCTAGTACAAGAGGAGGAGAGGGAATCTTCATCCTAGTATAAGAGGAGGAGCGGGAATCTTCATCCTAGTATAAGAGGAGGAGGGGGAATCTTCATCCTAGTATAAGAGGAGGAGGGGGAATCTTCATCCTAGTATAAGAGGAGGAGGGGGAATCTTCATCCTAGTACAAGAGGAGAAGCGGGAATCTTCATCCTAGTACAAGAGGAGGAGCGGGAATCTTCATCCTAACACAAGAAGACAGAAGAAATGAGAAGTCAGTTGCTAGGGGAGAACTATCCACAAACGTCAGGGCAGAACTATTGACCATCCTGGGGCCTGCAAAGAACCTGGAAGAACAACAAACCAAAGACACAAAAATGACCTTCTTATGTGACAGCCAGACAGTCCTTGAAGCTATACAAGGTGAAGCAGAGGATTGCCTAACAAGGGATGTAATGGAGAAAATGAATCAGTTCTTAGCGACAAACAGTGTTACAGTGGATCCTTGCACACTGTTGCATTGCAAGAACTGAAACAGCCGATAAACTAGCAAAAGAAGGCACAAAGAAAGAACAATTCAGACACAACAGATCGCAAAAGGAAGTGAAAACATCTAGAGGCAAACAACAAATACCCTCAGGACCCCATAATAAGATTAAATAAGCAACAAATACCCTCAGGACCCCATAATAAGATTAAATAAGCAACAAATACCCTCAGGACCCCATAATAAGATTAAATAAGCAACAAATACCCTCAGGACCCCATAATAAGATTAAATAAGCAACAAATACCCTCAGGACCCCATACTAAGATTAAACAAGCAACAAATACCCTCAGGACCCCATAATAAGATTAAATAAGCAACAAATACCCTCAGGACCCCATACTAAGATTAAACAAGCAACAAATACCCTCAGGACCCCATAATAAGATTAAATAAGCAACAAATACCCTCAGGACCCCATACTAAGATTAAACAAGCAATAAATACCCTCAGGACCCCATACTAAGATTAAACAAGCAACAAATACCCTCAGGACCCCATACTAAGATTAAACACGCAACAAATACCCTCAGGACTATTATGCTTCTCCAGAGTACGCGATCCTTCATGCAGGCCATCAGCTCATTTGGTGATCTCCTCTCACATCACCCCGTCAGACTGTCAGGACCCCATACTAAGATTAAACAAGCAACAAATACCCTCAGGACTATTATGCTTCTCCAGAGTACGCGATCCTTCATGCAGGCCATCAGCTCATTTGGTGATCTCCTCTCACATCATCCCGTCAGACTGTCAGGACCCAGTACTAAGATTAAACAAGCAACAAACCACAATTTTCAGGTTTCTTCTTCTTCTTCTTCTTCTTCGTTCCCTTCTACCACCAAGATCGCCCCGTTATACTACTGAATTTACTCCTATGATCCTTGATTGGTCCTATGGTCCTCCTGTGGTCTCCAAAAGGGCCACAAGAGATTCCCGAGAGGACCACATGAGATTCAGAGTATCGCGGGGCTTGGGCCTGTATTCTCGGTGGGTCGCAGAACCAAGATTGGGTGACACTGTGGTTTTCGTTGTATCAGTTTAATCTAGAGTTGGACTTTCTCACCGGAAAACCTCGACATGTTTTGGATATCAGTATATCTCCGCTGGGTGAGAGATGGTTGCCCATCTAGCCCAGCCTTGGACTTTCTCACCGGAAAACCTCAGCATGACTAGGATACGCATATATCCTCGTCGGGTGGTTCTAATGACTGTTATTGCCGGAGGTGGGGTGGAAAATTCGCTCTCCGCTCCAATGACATGCGTGTGAAATAGCCTCTGACAGTCAAGTCCAGCTACTGGCCTTCTCGTGGCGGAACTGTTCACACTGACAGGAGAAGGGGCGAAATCTGGCGCCTGAAAACCAGACGCTTCGGGTAGATGCGAGTCTTGTTTGGTAGCTCATCTGAGAGAAGGAAAACTGATTTAAAACCCGCTGCTGGGGAGATTCTTCAGCTGGCGTGCGCGGAGTGGGGCCCCAATGAAGAAAGGTGTGAATGGGGTTGCCGCGCGGCACCACTGCCGAAAAGGTGGTAGAAAGGATAAAGGGAAGCAAACAGTCCAATCACGGCACCTCTGGTCTTGAGGTCAGCCACATCCTAAGTGCACTCATATCGGGTGAAATGCCTGAACCAGCTTAACCCAGAGGTTAAGACAATGCTGGAGAGACTCTTCGGATGCCGCGCGTGGAGTGAAGCTCCTCCCAGTCAAGAAAGAAACTGCGGAAAAGAAGTAAGGGTTGCTGTGCGGTGCCGATGTGAAAAGGTGAAGGAAAGGATAAAATGAAGTTTAATCGGTATGTCCAGTAGTATCGCTGCGAGAGCTACACATACCACGGCGCCTCTGCTCTAGAAGCCGGCCACGTCCGAAATACACCTATACTGATGAAATATCGCTAAACCGGCATGCACCAGGGGCGAAACTTGATGGCTAGGCATGTCACGCCACCTCCGCTCTAGTGGTCGGTCACGTCTAATATGCATCCATACTGGTGAAATATGCCTAAGCTGGATCACACCAGGGGTGAAACTTGAATCCCTAGCTTGTTACGGTACCTCTGCTCTAGAGGTCGTTCACGTCCCAAACACGCCCATACTGGGATAATATGCCTAAGCCGGCTCAACCCAGGGGTGGAAGTCACTAGTGGCGAGGATTCATCCTCATGGATAAAAGCTCCATCCTGGTCACAACTAGGAAGTGTAGCGGCCACGACCACAAAATGCTGAAGTCGGAGACACTGGACCAGGGTAGTCTATGATAGGCAACCACCTCTCACCCTGCGGGGATGTATGCGTATCCTACTCACGCTGAGGTTTTCCGGTGAGAAAGTTCAACACTGGATTGGATGGGCAGCCACCTCTCACCCGGTGGTGATACACGGGTATCTCAAAACACGTCGAGGTTTTCCGGTGGGAAAGTCCAACTCTGGCCTGGGTGGGCTACCACCTCTAACCCAGCGGGGATATAATGATATCCAAAACACGTCGAGGTTTTCCGGTGAGAAAGTCCAACTCTAGATTAAACTGGTGCAACGAAAACCACGGTGTCACGCAATCCTGCTTCTGCGACCCACCAAGAATACAGGCTCAAGCCCTGCGGTACTCTGAACCTTTTGTGGTCCTCTCGGGAATATCATGTGGTCCCGGGGGACACGGGACTTAACGAGGACCACAGGCGTAAATTCAGTAGGATAACAGGGCGGTCTTGGTGGTAGAAGCGAACGAAGAAGAAGATCCCCGTCGGGTGAGAGGTTGTTGCCTATCTAGACTGCCCTGGTCCAGTGTCTCCGACTTCAGCATTTTGTGGTCGTGGCTGCTATCTTTCTTAGTTGTGACCAGGACGGAGATTTTGTCAAGGAGGACGAATCCTCGCCACTAGTAAGTTTCACCTCTGGGTTGAGCCGGTTTATGCGTATTATCCCAGTATGGGCGCGTTTAGGACATCTTCGACCTCTAGAGCGGAGGTACCATGACATGAGTAGTCATCAAGTTTTACCCCTGGGTTAAGCCGGTTTAGGCATATTTTACCAGTATGGGTGTATATTGGACGTGGTCGGCCTCTCGAGCAGAGGTGCCGTGGTACGAGTAACTCTCGTGGCGAGACTACTGGACACACCGATTAATCTTCACTTTATCCTTTCTGTCACCTTTTCACAGCGGCGCCGTTCGACAACCTTAATCGCATTTTCTTCATTGGCCGGGAGGAGTTTCACCCCACGCGGGGCAGACGAAGAAACTCGTCAGCAGTGTCTTAGTTTAACCCATGGGTTAAGCCGGTTCAGGCAATCCGCCCGGTATGGGTGCACACAGGACGTGACCGACCTCCAGAGCAGAGGTGCCGTGATTTGAGCAGTCCTGACCTCGAGACTACTGATTACTTCACTTAATCCTTTCTTTCACCTTTTCCACGGTGGCGCTGCGCGGCAACCCCATTCACACCTTTCTTCATTGGGTGGTAGGGGCCCCACTCCGCGCACGGCAGCTGAAGAATCTCCCCAGCAGCGGGTTTTAAATCAGAGTTTTCCTTCTCTCAGATGAGCTACCAAACAAGACTCGCATCTACCCGAAGCGTCTGGTTTTCAGGCGCCAGATTTCGCCCCTTCTCCTGTCAGTGTGAACAGTTCCGCCACGAGAAGGCCAGTAGCTGGACTTGACTGTCAGAGGCTATTTCAGACGCATGCCTTGGAAACATTTAATTGGAGTGGAGAGCATATCCTCCACCCCACCTCTGGCTATAACAGTCCTTAGAACCTCTTCAGGTTACGAACTGGACACTGCAGATTAAACGCCCATCTCCACAAGATAAAGGCCACTCCAACACCCCAATACATGTGCCAAAACAGGCCCCAGACTTAGGAGCACATACCACAGACCTGCACTATACACAGAGACCCGAGAGACCATGTATTGCCCAGAGAGAGAAGCACGGAGGAGAAACTCTGGGGCTCTTACGAAGACCACCTGCTGACAGCGGGATTTATGAGGGCAACCCCCCGACTCCTTGTTTAGAAAGCTGAGCATGCGAAACTGAACTCAGAAGAAAACTGCAGCTTTTTCTGACATAAATTACGGCTCATTATATCGGACTATTGTAATTTATTGTATGAGATTATGTAATTCACTTTAAGAGAAATATGTGAACGTTCTATGTTATAAGTTTGATAATATGTAGATGAATGATAAAAGACAATAGAGAAATAGATAAGAGATAAAAGACAATAGAGAAATAGATAAGAGATAAAAGACAACAGAGAAATAGATGGAGGGAGGCTGTAGTGGAAAACAGAGGAACTAGATGGAGGGAGCTGTAGAGGAAAACAGAGGAACTGGATGGAGGGAGGCTGTAGAGGAAAACAGAGGAACTAGATGGAGGGAGCTGTAGAGGAAAACAGAGGAACTAGATGGAGGGAGGCTGTAGAGGAAAACAGAGGAACTAGATGGAGGGAGGCTGTAGAGTAAAACAGAGGAAAGACCTTCTTTATAAAGAGAATTTTTGATAGTGGGTGTGTCATTTATATCACGTGATCCGTGCGTCAATAAATTTTAAATGAAAAAAAATGATGTGCGACACTTGACTTGCCTGAACATCGCAACTGACAGCATAATATCCTGACCAGGGATCTGCCACAGCCGGCAAACCATAAAAAGAGCTCTTTACCAATTTTCTGTTTCTTTTCAAGAGATATTTGAATATTTATGTTTACACTGAAGGCGGGAGAGGAAGTGGAAACAATTCACATTTTAGCTATTGAAGAAGTTGTTTAATAAAGCAGGACGTGAAGTGTTGACGTGGCGCAGATGCTGGAGTGATTGGAAGGAGTGGATGCGGATAGTAAGTAAAGTAGATTTTGTTACATCGAATTTGAGCTGGCTTAAATAACAATCTACCAATAAAGACCTTCTCTTAAGTGATCTAAGACTGAATAATGGCCTTATCTTAGGTGATATGACTGAATATTGATCTTATCGTAAGCGATGTAAGACTGAATTATGACTTATAAGTGATCTAAGATTGAATCATGACAATGTTTAACTGATCTGAAACAGAATCTTGACGCTGTCTTGAGGATCTAAAATAGAATCTTGACACTGCCATTATTGATGTAAGACAAAATCTTATACTTGTAACTAATCTAAGACAAAATCTAGTTTACTTAAATTACTTAAGATTGAATCACGACCTTGTTTTAAATGATCTAAGATTAAATCATCATCTTGTTTTAAATGACCTAAGATTAAATTATGACAAAGCCTTTTATGATATTAAATAATGACTGACACAGATTTCTGCTGCCTCAAGAGCCTCCGTACCACATTTGAAACAAAGAGATTTTACCCGGAAGTTGGAATTTTGAAATGAATCTATTAAAAAAAAAACAACTAAAAATGAGGTCTGGGAAATATTTGGAAAGAATTTCTTGACCAGAATAAGGTAGAAATGTATGTTAGCGACAGCAGGCCACAAGGGCACGAAAATCCGCTGCAGAGTGAAGCAACAACACAATATCCTCACATCGTCAGAAGTAAACTACAGCCCTAGGCAAGCGTTCCAACCCTCTAAAGAGATGGGGTGGGCTAAAACAGTCTGTAGGGCACTAAAGTAAGCAGTTTTCGCTCTATATATAAAGCAGAAGTAGGCTCTATATATAGCAGACTGTATTTCTTAATTCACTTGCTGCTGCAAATTGCATGTAACCTTATGACGGGCTCCACTGAGGTGGCTAGAAACATGTGACCTTATGACGGGCTCCACTGAGGTGGCTAGAAACATGTAACCTTATGACGGGCTCCACTGAGGTGGCTAGAAACATGTAACCTTATGACGGGCTCCACTGAGGTGGCTAGAAACATGTAACCTTATGATGGGCTCCACTGAGGTGGCTAGAAACAGCTATCAAATTATAATGAGCTTGATGATGGAGATGGAGTTATGCGTGGTACTCTCCTTGTTGAGTGCATCCTATACGCCTGCTGACGAATTTGACCTAGGCTCGCACTTCCTCTCAGTGGTAAAATAGCGGCACAGAAACGACCTTCAAAGTTATGATTTTTACTGGTACACTGGATGACGATGAGACGATGTGACAACGTGACAGTGCACGAACCATTCCAAGGACACACATTTCAGGACGTACACCAGAAGGCAACCACATAGAACAAGTTCCCGGCGTCTACTAATGTCCTAAGACTTCAACGCCAACGGGAATCTCCTGCTATGTTCTATTCTAATGGGCTATTACAAACTAGTTACATATTTCATAGACTAACTAACTACAACTTCCTAACCGAAATACAAATTTTAGCTCTCTCTCTAGGTCCTAAATCCTAACCGTTATTTTTCTTCCACCTTGTCTTCCTCTAGTCCTTTTGTCTTCTGCTAGTCCTTGTTGTCTGCTCTCTTTCCTATATTTTTTCCCTGTCTGTTGAAGTGCCGCACGACTATCAGAGGATCGGGTTTTCCCGATCACTCTGTACTTACTTTCTCCCTTTAAAACAACATTTACGTTAATTGTCCTCTCCTAATATACTGTTACATGGCCTCTCTGAGTAATGACCTCCAGAGATCTGTGACTTGTTAGTTT